>JARWMC010000006.1:10000000-11200000 GCA_029959065.1 Colias behrii
AAATGAAATCTGTGAAAAGTGCTGAAATCGTTTTGCCTAAACAATTAATTATCCACAAAGAAAATAAGTGGTGTTGGAATAAGAACCAAGATGTAAAAAATTTGGATCCAATGTTAAAATGCTATTTAATTTATATTAATAAATTATTAATTTGTAGGGTGTTTATACTATTTGGATTATAGTATTTAAATACATGGTTAATTATTATGGTTTATACAGCGCATCAATATATCTAGAAACAAAGGTGAAAATAAAAAGCCTATTGTGTGAAACATAACATAGAGCCATTCAAACCTTATAATAGTAAATTAGTAAGTCTTCTAGCTTTAAATAGAAATAATACACATGATTCATAATCTTCACTTTAAATGTTCATGCCTCATCATAGGAAATTGGTATATTTACATGTAAACTTTTGTGCTGATTATTTTAATGATTTATTATTATTTTCTTATAAAAAAGGAATTCAAGAAAGTAATTACCTTCGAGGCACACGACCTGCACGCCATCTTGTTTGAGTCGTTTGAGCAGGATACCATGCACGGAGTCTGGGTCCCGCGGAGCTCCATCGCTGTACAGGACAAAGGTTCCCCTCGAACAGCAGTGCGTGATACGAGCCTTTAACTCTTTACACTGGACTGTTGATGCCAGTTCTATTTTACCCGCCGCTAGTCTCCTTAGCATAATACTGGGTATCGAAAAGTTAACTGCAGAACGTATGTGGGATACAGCATACTCGTTAGACCCTCGACAATCAATCAAAACTGTGTCCCTTTCGTCTGATCTTAACTTTGTTAGCAACCATTCTTTCGAGACCAGAGCACATTCGCATTCAGAATCCATAGGCATCTTGAAAACACTTGATTAATTTCTGTTTACAAGGGTCTTTGATAGCCTGTTGCACTCTACACTTCAATTCTAAATTTCACAAATAGGAGTCTTTGATTTTCACTGCCATTTTTTATTATATGAATATGGTATAATATAAACATAAGTTTAAAAATAGCCGATAAATATAAACACTAACTGAAACGCCTATGAAAAGCAATAAAGGCGACACAACAATCTGCGCTGGGCGCAAACTACGAATGTTTAACGAAGAACGATTTCCGTAATACGAAGTGGGTACGATCCACGACCAGTAAAGAAGGGTTTCCATGTATAAATTTTATTTTTCCCGATATTTTTTATTTGCGATAAATATTTTATGAAACTATTGTCATTATTAGTTTTCGCATTTAATGTGATAAATTAGCAATTACGAAATTAAAGATCCATCTCATTTATTTTAAATGCAATCAGAATAATTAATTTCGTTTTATAATGTATTAAACAGTATCATAATATGGTTTATTTTAATTGTTTAGCTCGCTCGATACTTATGAGTAAAGGGATAGTTTTATTTCAGTCAGTTATATTGTGGTCGTATCTATTCCATTCTTAGCTACTAGTAAGTATTCTGTGATCATTTCTTTTTTCCCATCGTCAATACTTTCCATAGATGCCTTACATCTGTTGGTGGGTGGTGCCTGGTGGTGATCGCTAACCATTAGGTCAATCATTACAGCAACTAACAAAAAAATTACGGTTAATAAATTTTTCGATACTACTTCCATAACCAAAAAGGTTGCTTCAATATTTGGAAATTACGTAAAGTGGTAACACTGAGTAAACTTCCTATATCTCTCGGAGCAATTAACAAGCTATATAGTATATCTGCTATCACAGAATACAAAAAGTAATCTATGTAGTGAGTTTGGTAACAGATTATTAAATAGTAAATTTAAAAAAAATAAGTGAACATTGAAAAAAGGCATTCAATAGACGTACTAATAAATCACTCTTTTCCTGTGCTCTTTTCAAATTCTTAGAAAACAATAGCGAGTCGGTTCTGGCCTTAGAGTATAAACAATGGGCGTATTCAGAAAGAAAGCTTGAAACTTATAAGCGCTTATAAGCGCTTATAAGTTTCAAGCTTTCTTTCTGAATACGCCCAATAGTATAGAGCGAGTGTATTGCACAAATTGCTTGGTGCACATCGTAGGCAGATGAGCTATAGATACTATATAGATGTGTGTGTGACAAATAGGGATGGGTAGGTATCAATTGCGTGTTGAATTATCGATAAGTTATGTAAATAAATATGTATCATAAGTAAATTTTATGTTCAGAAAGTTATTAAAGGAAAAATATATGAATAAAGTATAAATGGGTCAATCAATTTTTAAAGGTCCCGATCATAATTTTCTCATATTTTTTTTTTTGACGTGACAACGTCTTAAATTAGGGCGTATTCAGAAAGAAAGCTTGAAACTTATAAGCGCTTATAAGCGCTTATCGGCGCTTATAAGCGCTGGTAACCCGCGCAGGAAAATATATGAACATGCGCTTATAAGCGCTGATCGGCGCCGACAAGTTTGTTGAAACTTGTTGGAACTTGTCGGCGCCTATCAGCGCTTATAAGCGCATGTTCATATATTTTCCTGCGCGGGTAACCAGCGCTTATAAGCGCCGATAAGCGCTTATAAGCGCTTATAAGTTTCAAGCTTTCTTTCTGAATACGCCCTTAGGTTGCGGCTGGGAGTCACTTATGAAAAAGTGTAACGCTCGGTAACGTTAAGATGAGTCACCGAACGAGAGAGAGGCCCGCGGTCTGCCGCGCGCGCAGCACATAAATATTCTACCGAGAAAAAGACGTTGTCACGTAAAATCTTCGCCCGTAAAACCGACTTTACAGGCAACCATTTTTTTACTTAATTTTCAGCATTTTACTATTTCATTTAGAAGATAATTCTTCGTAGATTAAGATTATATAAGCAGCAGTGATGTTGATTAAATACATTTGTGGATTTAACTTCACGAACCGATCTATTCACGGGAAATAATGTCCTTTGGACAACTTACACAATAGTACTTTTTTAAATGTTAAATTCCCTTAAGAATTAAAACAAATTCTTCTAATATTAAATAATAAATAATATTTTGATATTTGTTCTATTTACACCCAAAATACGAAATATTTTTATTTAAATTTAAACGAATGATGTCTTTTGAACAACCAAATAATGTTTCATATATAAAAAAGTTTCAGTAAAGCGGAAATAGTGATATTTTTTACAAAAAAACTATTAAGGCGAGGTTGTTACGTATCGTATTATTGATTTTACTAAATTAAAATGAACTGATTCTCGATATAACTGAATGAATGAAGTATAATGTGATTTTCATATGGGGACATCTTAGTTGTAGTAGTAGCGTCTTGATTTTTGAAATGTTAAAATTACAATCAAACTAGACATAAAATCGCGTAATAAAAATGTGTTCCCGAAACAGCCGAGTAATAAACAAAACATGAACTATTTAACTGTTAAAGTATAAGTTTTATATAATTATTGTCCTAGGGACAACCAAATTGTCCATGGTACAACCACTTTGGTTGACCAAGTGACTGGTTGTCCGCGGGACATTTTTAAAATTTTGAGCCGCCAAGCAAATACTATTGTTATTTTATATATTAATCTCAGCTCACACTAAATTATAGACGAAAGCGCATCTCGTGTAGTATAATTGATAACAATGCATCAAGTACTTATGTTTTAATCACAGTTGTCTGACGGACTGACAATAAAGCCACCCCACACTCACCAACGTTGCTCGGACGACTGTTGCCGTGATTTTATACAAATCAAAATGGCGTTTGAGCCCGACAGTTAATTATTGTGTTTAGCTTGTTGTTTAGGAATCTACCGCGCCATCTGTGTTTTGTTTCCATAACTAAATTACAGTTGTCTGTGAGACCTGTGCCATGTAGATGATATATGGGGACAAAAGTAAAATGCCTGAAAATCGTATTATATCCAATAAAAAAAAAATTGTTTGAATGTTTTTATGTCAATAATTATGAACTGAAACAAGAAGTGTATTTGTTATTTATGGTCGTGATAGTATGTGTTCGTGATGCGAAGTTTGATAATGCATTGTAGCTTGGGGACAAATGTGATAGTACTGGAAAATTGCATTTAGTCTCTGGACAACCATGAAACTACGCACAAATTAATAAAACAAGTAAAATATTGTTCACAATAATGTTAGAAAATATTAAAAGGAATATAATTAAAACCAATTTAACTCTTTATGATTTCGTGTTTATTAATTATCGTTCAGGGACATGATGCGTGTACCGTCGGACCATTAAAAGTTGATCGACCCAAATATGTAATTTTAAAATTGTTTACCAACTGAATAAAGTTTGTTTGTTCCATTTGAATATTTCTTGTATTAATAATATGTACTTTTAAAAATATGTTTAATTGGAATATCAGAAAAACGTGAGTACTTTTTAAATAATAAAGTTAATAAAAATAAAAGATCGGGTTTAGTGCTATTTCTTTAATAATAAATCAAAAAATAATAATAATGTTTTAAAAATGTTAAATAAAAATAAGAAATAATAATTTAAAATGATAATATAATAAATAATTTTTATTATTTATATTAATAATTTTTTTATTTAATTTTATCCATTCTACTATCAAAATCTTCAAAATCAATTTAGCGGTTCAGAAAATATATCGTAACATTACATACTTTACATTTACACTATAAGTAATACATTCGCATTCATAATATTAGAAAGTGTTTCATACAAAACACACCACAAATTTATTTATAATACATTTTTAAAAGAGTTTTAATTTTAAAGTTAAATAAATAATTTGTTAAAATATAGTTCTTCTAGTAAACTTTATATCGAGTACAGCGTTGGTCAGGTCACATCACTACGATCACGTGGCGGCAGTGAGGCGCGCGAGCGAGCCTGCGCGTGTCCGCCTCCCACCTCCCCTTCACCCCCGCGATGCTAAATTTATTTTCATAAAAATAAGTATAACAATCGATTTACTGATGAAATGTGATACTGGATTTCAATTTTGTGTATTTTCTAGTATCGTTTTTGCAAGATAGAACTGCACATTTCACCATGTTTATTCGTAAATATGAAAAAAATTTCAGAGCAACGCACTTCGACAGCACTCAACCACGACTACGAGCGCTCGCGGCGGGAACGTCGTGTTGTTCCCACCTGTGCCTACTATTCCCACTTGGTTATTCGCACTCTATAGATAGTATATATACTCTAAGGTTCTGGCACTCGCCGGCCGCTGCCGCAGCACGCTCGCTTCGCTCGCTCGGCTCGTGCGTGAAGGTCGCAGTTCAAACCTAACCTAACCTACTGGGTCGAATTTGACACTTAAACCTTTCTGTAATGGGCAAGTAAAACTCGCTATTGTTTTACTTGCCCATTACAGAAAGATTTAAGTGTTAAAATCTATTCAGTACGTTGGTTAAAACCTATATTGACTGAATGTCTGCTCTTTTGTCAGATAAAATCAGTTAATAAGGATATTGACCGACGCCCTTAGTCAATAACCTTAATTACCTTAGAGTATATATTAATACAATAGTATAGAGCGCGTGTATTGCACAAATTGCATAGTGCGCATCGTAGGCAGATGAGCTATAGATACTATATCGATGTGTGTGTGACAAATAGGGATGGGTAGGTATCAATTGCGTGTTGAACTATCGATAAGTTATGTAAATAAATATGTATCATAAGTAAATTTTATGTTCAATAAGTTATTAAAGGAAAAATATATGAATAAATATGTAATTTTAAATTTGTTTACCAACTGAATTAAGTTTGTTTATTCTATTTGAATATTTCTTCTATTAATTATAAGTACTTTAAAAAAATATGTTTCATTGGAATATCAGAGTACTTTTTAAATAATAAAGTTAATAAAATAAAAGGTCAGGTTTAGTGCTTTCTTTAATAATAAATCAAACAATAATAATAATGTTTTAAAAATGTTTAAAAATAAAAATAAGAAATAATTAATAATTTAAAATGATAATATAATAAATAATATTAATAATTTTTTTATTTCATTTTATCCATTCTACTATCAAAATCTTCAAAATCAATTTAGCGGTTCAGAAAATATATCGTAAAATTACATACTTTACATTTACACTATAATACATTCGCATTCATAATATTAGAAAGTGTATCATACAAAACACACCACAAATTTATTTATAATAATACATTTTTAAAAGAGTTTTAATTTTAAAGTTAAATAAATAATTTGTTAAATTCTTCTAGTAAACTTTATATCGAGTACAGCGTTGATCAGGTCACATCACTACGATAACATGGCGGCAGTGAGGCGCGCGAGCAAGCCTGCGCGTGTCCGCCTCCCACCTCCCCCTCACCCCCGCGATGCTAGATTTATTTTCATAAAAATAAGTATAACAATCGACTTACTGATGAAATGTGATACTGGATTTCAATTTTGTGTATTTTCTAGTATCGTTTTTGCAAGATAGAACTGCACATTTCACCATGTTTATTCGTAAATATGAAAAAAATTCCGGAGCAACGCACTTCGACAGCACTCAACCACGACTACGAGCGCTCGCGGCGGGAACGTCGTGTTGTTCCCACCTGTGCCTACTGTTCCCACTTGGTTGTTCGCACTCTATAGATAGTATAATATATACTCTAAGTTAATAACCGTCAGGATATTGACTGGTTCAGGGTTTTGACTGTAGCATATACATAATCTATGGGGTTTTGACAGCTGACATTTGAAGTTGAGTGTTTCAAATCAAACTTCAAAGCTGTAAGCTGATAAATACCTACGTGATAAATACATGTAGCTATACGTGTTTTAAATGTTAGTGAAAATTTTGTTTATATTCAGTTTATAGGGGATTTAAACCAATTTTCCTATATTACTCACTATAGACGACATTCAATAATGGATATTCTATACGATGACTTAGAAAATTATGAAGAAGAAAATATAATACATGATGTAGGTATCACAATTTAGCGCCAAAATAATCTGTCAAGTTTTTTGTGAAGCGTAATTAATAATTAATTTTACTTGCAGTTAAAAAATGAAAATAAAGAATTAAAAATGAAGATTGAGGAATATACTGTTGCTATTAATAAGCTCCAAAAAGTAAGTTGTTTTTGTATATATATTTAGTTTCTTTATTCCGACCAAGTCTGCATTGGTCTACTTAGGTTTAGGACTAATTTTTCGCGTAAATGAATTTATATTCTTATGTTTTATATTATATTGGGCGTCATTCAACTCAATTCAACTAAAAACCTTTGAAATTTTAAATCCTTTTATCAATTTTCGACAGTTCTTCACTAACAAACAGATTCCAATACTATTAATAGTTCAGGTTGAGAATTAAAGTTATCAACATATATTGATTTTTTTTGTACTATAAACATGACAGTATTTACCACAGTACTATGAACATGAGTCTTTAAATAGATATTGTTTTTATTGAATATAAATGAATGAATATAAACCTACTCTATAGAACTCTCTAGAATTGAAACTATGTATTTATGATATCATTGATACAAACATTCATTGTTTTACTGAATTTATGATGTACTATACAGTTTTCATTATGATATAGATGATTTTTTTTGCCAACCAAATGTCAAGCTAATGAATTTACATTAATTAGTACATACACTTTTTTAGGCAATTGCTAATGGGCTATTTTTATCATTTATACTTTATGGATAGTATTTTCTAAATTTCTGCCTTATTAACACTTCATTTCGGATATAATAAGAACTAAAACAATTAAAACAAATTGATCAGTACAAATACATGTTATAGTTTTGAATATTATAACAATATTCTGTTGATTGATTATGTTATTCCTATAAAATTAGATTGATTTAGAAATATAAAAAGAAATAATAGCCAATAACTATAGATTTTTCATATTTTGTAATTTGTTGGTAGCCATTTTGTCTTATGGTTTCTTTGTTGACAATTATGTAACATCACTTGTGACCTTCATGATTGTGGAAAATTAGGAAAATAACATGGTTGTTCATATAAATGTTCTCATTGTAATACTTCTTTGTTTTCTGGCTTTTTTAGTTGAAAAGAAATGGTTTATACTTATACTTGAAGTATTACAACACACATCTAACATACAAGTATCATTTAATTTTTTATTGCAACAAATATAATATAATATACACTAGCTTTCCGCCCCGGCTTCGCCCGTGGTACCTACATGTTTAAACTATCCTATCTATCAAGTTGGATCGAACTGCACATGGTGTGCGAATTTTATTATAATGTTTAGGAGTCCATTGAGGACAAACATTGTGACACGAGATTTATATATATTAAGATGTATAATAGGACTATTAGCTTAAGAATATTGAGTATGTAAGTTGATTAGTTGTAGAATGGATGTGCATTGATTTTATAGAATATTTTGCAGGATTTTGACAAACTTAGTTCAGAATATAAAAAATTGGAGGTGAATTACTCTTCTTTACTTAAAACTGCAAAGGCTGAAATCGAAAGGAAAACAAAAATTATTACTGATCTCAATATAGAGTAAGTATTTATTTTATTACCTTTTTTAAAATTTACCACATTCTTTCGTCATTGTCCAAATTGTTTTACATAATAAAAGATACATTGGATACATGTTCTTGTTTTGCAATTTGTGTCCAGTAAATTTTGTCTTAAAAAACTTAATTGGGTTAGATTAAATCTTCAAGAAATTTCAAATAACTTATAAAAGATAATTTTGAAGTATTAATTCAGGGTTAGTGCCAGTATGACTGAATTATAAACAGACATTGATCAGTAACAGCAATGTTGAATAAATAATTATTGAATAATTAAGTGTTGAGTCACTATAATATTTGTGTTCTAAATGGCTATTGAATGCATTGCTATTTTACTGCGGTCTTTTGAATGCAGAGTAGGGAAGTAGTTTCATTTCATCTGCTAAATGCAAATCTTTTTGCAATTTAAAATTTTACCTACTCCCACTCCCAGTACTCAGTAAATAATGTATTAAGTTTTATGATCTATAAAACATGTAACCAAAAAATTAAAAATAATTGTTCAAATTTAGACTCTTTCATATTCTTTGAATATACAGACATTGGCCTGCATAGAGAGTAGCTATACAATAAAAACTTAACAACATACATTATGTAAATATTTCTTTTTTATTTTCATAGGAAAGATATGCTTGTAATAAAAGGTCTTCAAACACAAGGGAGAGGATTTTTCAACTCAATTAGAAATATCCACACAGGAAGTAATAAAAGTAATAAGAATGCAGTTGACAGCCAGTAAGTTATTTAAGTGTAAAGGATATAATATTATGTAGTTATATTTATTTTATTAGATAATTTTCATGTAATAATTACCCATTTTTATAGAAAAACGAGAAGTAATTCTCCAGTTAATAAGGATGCTAAAAAAGATGAACAAGAAACAAAAGTAGACAGAACTAAAGATGTAAGAAATGTAATTAAAATTAGTGAAACAAAAGAAAATATATTGGATGATAAATCTATTAAAAGATCAAGGAAAGTAATGGACAGGAGGAAATCTATGCCAGCTGTGAAGTAAGATTAAATTATTTTAAAATAACTTTTGCATGTATACAATAATCTAATTATTTTCACACACAGAATCTACCTTTAAATCATGAAATGCATTTTGGTAAAAAATTCAGGTTTGAAAATTGTTATTTACAAAGGGAAAAATTAATGTTTTCTGTGTAATTATGAAAAATTTTAGTATTTTATTATTTTGTAGTTATAAATACTTTAAATTAATTAATTTTGTGTTTTTAGCAAAGTTTTGGAGGACAGTAAACCTGTATGGAGTTCTGAAGATGAAAATGAGCAATGTAATCCATTAAGACACCCTAGACTGAGTAACATTGACCAATCAGACAGAAGAAGCAACAGAACATCTGAAACTTCCAGTATGGATGATAGATTTTCTTACAATAGTCAGACATCAAAAGATCCCAGACACAGACGGAAAAATGCAAGGATGAATGATGATAAATACAAAAGTAATTTCCGATCTGAACCAAATTACCACAGAAGAAATGGAAGTCCGGAAAGGAGTGCGCGAAACAGAGGACTTGACAATTACTCTGGGCAACATAATTACGACCGACAACGAAGCCCACCGTCTGATCGGTATAGGCGCAATAAAAGTCGAGATCGTCGCTCCAATTACGACAAAGACTCACGTTTTTATGATAATCCCATGAACAATAGAAGTGAAAAACATGCAACAAAACATAAATTACCTCACCAGTTCCATTCAGAAGAACCTAGCCACAAGAAAATTAGAGTAGATTCTTATGGAGAATACCTAAGTGGAGATTGGGATCGCGGTGCCATCTACAAAGAACATATTGATCCATCCACAGCACTTATATCTCCTGACGATCCATACAGGAACTGTCAATCACCTGATCATTTTATGTCCGAGACCAATGATTATAACAAAGTAAAAGGTAAATATTTAAAAGTAATATTTTAACATGTAAAACATATTACTATTGTGATTATTATAGTTTTTTTGTTTCTTTTTTAGAAATAATGCACACAGCTGCAACACCATTAGAAGATCCTAGGATTTCAAGCAAGAAATATATTTTAAAGACTGAAAATAGTAAAGCTGTATTAAAGACGACATCTAGTCAAGACATTGATATTAGAATGGTAGACAAATCATTATGGAAACTACCAAAAGTAATAGTACCTGATGCTTTAGTAGATAATCCATCATATCATCATAATATGAGTGAAGAGATAGTGGATGAATTTTATATGAATATTCAAAATTTAGAATTGGACATGTCTTTGGAATCTGGTGAGATAGGAAGAATAGAACACGAAACTGATTATGGAAATGATATTGTTAAAGAGAGGCTTAAAACTAAACAACCAGATGACCAGACATCTTATTTGGAGAAACCAAAAGAACCTGTGAATAAATATAATATACCTAAAATGAAAAACCAAACATCAACTGAAGTTAGAACTAATGAAGAATATGCAGAACCAATGTTAGAAAACGAAGGAAATAAGAAGTTAAATAAACTTAACGAGGAGTTACAAGATACAATTAAGACTGAAAATCGACAATTAGATGACAAAATATGTGTAAAAGAAACTACTGCCTCAAAACCTTTTTCGGATCAGGAAAGTAATGACATTGACATGGAGAATCAAGCTAGCTCCCTGGGTACTGTAGAAAGAGATTTATTGTTAAGTGATGATGATAACATGGATTTACCAAGGCAAACAACTTCAAATGAGCACAAAACTGACGGAAGTCAAAAAAACACAAAGCAAAATGTAGCATGTGACGAATTCAAGGACAAAAAAGAAAATATAGAGAAAGTAAAAGAAGATAATAAATCTACAAAACGAAAAGATAAGTGTCGTGAGAAAAGCACTAAGAAAAAATCAGTTAAACCTGTATTATGTGATGAAACTAAAAACAAAGTGGGTAATACAAAACAAGAGAAAGATGCGTCACAAAAATGTAAAAAAGAAAAGAGTACTGATAATAACACAAAGACGAGTACAATAGACCCTGATTCTAGTGAAGAATCTAAGGCGAAAGGTAGTAACATAAAGCAAGAAAAAGTAACAGACGAGTGTATTAATACTAAAATAGATAAACATATTGAAAATAAGTCAAAGAAAAATACAGTTGATCCTTTACCATGTAAAGAAACTACTCATATAGTTGGTAATGTAAAGCAAGAAAAAGGGTTAGGTAAGTCTACAAAAACTATTAAAGATAAGTGTAGTAGTGATATTAAGTCGCACAAATATACAGGAGAGACTGTGTCATCTGAGGAATCCAATGTCAGTAACTTAAAACAAGAGAAAGAAGTTGAAAAGTCCATAAAAACTACAAAAGATACATGTAGTGATGTTATATCACAGAAAACTACTACTGAGCCTGTCTCATGTCATGAAATCAAGGAAAATACAGTTAATCCAGAGATAGAAGTAGATACAATACAAACTGAACAAGAAAAGCCTAGAGAAAAGAAATCAAAGAAAATAACAGTTGATACTGTACCATGTCAAGTATCACAGGATGAGTTTGCCAATTTTAACCAGGAGAAAAAAATAGCTAAGACTACAAAAACTAAAAAGGATAGCGATGCAACAGCTAAAGAACCAAAAAGCAAAAGGAATAAAAAGAAACTAGAAACAAAAACTGCAGAGCAAACTAAGAATACAATTACCAAGAAATCCAAAAGCAAAAATGAAAAAGATGTGAAAACTGATGAGATTAAAACGAAATTTAGTGACTTATTTGGCGAAAGTAATAGTTTAATTATGCCTGAAGATTTAGGTATTACACCTGCGGCTACTGCTGCGGTAAAGCAAAGCGCATTTGAATCTATTTTCGATGATACTCAAAGTGCAGTGGACATGAAATTAGTACAAACAGAGGATCAGGAAAAAGTACTAGAAAATGTACAAAATGTAGAAACTGGTCATGAACAAAATAAAATAGATATTAATAGCTTAAAAATGGATTTCATCGACGACGTAACTTTAACTAATGCTAAGAAAGAACAAAAACGAGAAGATAAGCAGATTCATGATAAAGAAGTAAATATGGATACAAACAATTTGTATGAAAACCTCAACCCTGAAGTATCAATGGATGGATCAAATGTTGTTATAATATCTACAGGTGTTCAACCTCAAATAGAGGACAGAATAAGTCCAAGCAATCATGAGACAGAAGTCAATACACAAGAGCCTACAAAAAATTACTGCTTTCCAGTTTTAAAAGCTTTGGCAACATCAACACCTCTAAAGGTTAGCGTTGAAGCATCGGTGCATAATGATGATCACACTGCAAAGAATATGACAAGTCAGGATTCAAATATAGATTCATCAAACAGCTCAAAGACTGCTGAAGCAAATGACCAGGATGTGCCTGATGTCAGAATATTTGTCAAACGACGAAGGAAAGTGAAGAAATAGGCAATATTTAGATTTTATGTTATATTTATTTAAAAAATAGGAAATACATAAATGTATTTAAAGTTTATTAAGTTTTTAAAGAATTAATTTTAATTTGATAATGACAAATATTACTCAATTTTAGAAGCAGCGGGCAGTAATACGACAATGATTTCCTTTTTGTATGTAATTATTTTAAAATGTTAATGTACTGGAAAGGTTTTGTAAATATTATGGATTTAAAGATCTTTGAGTAATTGTGCTCCAGTATTTAATTTCTTATATACCTAAGTGTTTATAAGTATTCTAGCTAGCAATTTGTTTCATAGCTGTCACATGACAACCTTGGTTTTAAGCAATGTTGCTGTCTCATTTATAATATAAGATGTACTTAGAAATGATACAGAAATAAAAAATATAATTCATTCCCATAACAGTCTTTATTTTCTTAAAAAATTAGGATAAAATTATATTTACATTACATTATAAATTTATATGATTTATCCATTCATACAGTTGAAATATTAATAAAATAATAATCATTAAAATATATTTGGAAACAATGTTTGATAGCGGATTAAATCCTAAACATTACACCTTTATTCTGAATGAACAACATATCTATTGTCAATACTTTACCAGAATGATACACTTTCACTTAACCTAAGTTTAAATTAAATTGCACGATACAATTTGAGACTTAAATAACTTCATTACATTATACATTGTGATTATATATCCTGTAATATACATTACTTAGTTAAAATGTACATGGCATTCAATGGCAGTATGCATTAACGAGTTACATTTGTGAAATATAACATTGTATGTGACGAGATTATGAGCGAATCACGGAATAGTTAAGCCACTGCACACACTAACCACAATATACAGATACGAGCAGTAGTTCTATATCTGTCAATCATAATACCCTTACGATTCTCGTAAACACACTTGCTTGTGTGCGTGAGCCATTTCGAACGTGTTGTATGAAGTTTCCCTACTGGTTGTATCTGTATATTGTGCACTATCCCTGGTCGGATTAAAACTGTCTCTAGGAGGTGGACAACATATAATAGTCACTGCATGCACTATCAGGGTTACAATAATTATTGCCCCTTTTCTAAATTACAATTGTAATTTGTTAGGTGGATATATGACCATTATCACTGCTCACTATCCCTGGTCGGGCTATAACTGTCCTCAGGAGTTGGACAACATACAATTGTATTCACTACACACTAAAACAGTCCTTATAGACATGATCACACTCACTGCACATTCCCAGTCGGGTTATGTCCTTTCCCTAGTCGGGTTATAACTGACCCCGTGACGTAGACAACGTCCGTATGATGTTATCTGGCATGGGCACATCATCTGTATGTGAGGACGTGGCTTGCGGTGACCGTGTTCTTTTGTTCAGTTTCTTGAGTACTGCGGGTTTGGTTTCGCTTTCTAGCGGGGCTACGTGTTGGTAGCACACTGCGGACGCGTGGCCGGACCTCGCTGATGTTAGCGGGGTGCCGCTCTCCCACTTGTCCGTCACCGGGTCGTACACTTCCACGATGTCGAGGAACGCGGCGCCGTCGTAGCCGCCTGGAAAGAGATATTAGTTAAATAAAGTCACAACAGTCATCAAATATAAAAATGAAATTTTTGGCCTCATTTTAGATATTCGTTTCAAAAAGTGAGAACAACCGCTGTATAAAATCAAGTCGCTCACCAATGTCTCTTCCTATGTACGGTTCGATCTATAAAACTAAGCAATGGATTTTGATGCGGGTTGTTTAGCAATGGATTTTGATGCGGGTTGTTTATACAAGAGGAAGTTTTATGTCTATAATAGCATAGTTGCACGGGTGTCGTTGCAGCTTGTTGTCCAGCACGGCCACTCACCCATAGCGTACAGCTTGTTGTCCAGCACGGCCACTCACCCATAGCGTACAGCTTGTTGTCCAGCACGGCCACTCACCCATAGCGTACAGCTTGTTGTCGAGCACGGCCACTCACCCATAGCGTACAGCTTGTTGTCCAGCACGGCCACTCACCCATAGCGTACAGCTTGTTGTCCAGCACGGCCACTCACCCATAGCGTACAGCTTGTTGTCCAACACGGCCACTCACCCATAGCGTACAGCTTGTTGTCGAGCACGGCCACTCACCCATAGCGTACAGCTTGTTGTCGAGCACGGCCACTCACCCATAGCGTACAGCTTGTTGTCGAGCACGGCCACTCACCCATAGCGTACAGCTTGTTGTCCAGCACGGCCACTCACCCATAGCGTACAGCTTGTAGTCCAGCACGGCCACTCACCCATAGCGTACAGCTTGTTGTCCAGCACGGCCACTCACCCATAGCGTACAGCTTGTTGTCCAGCACGGCCACTCACCCATAGCGTACAGCTTGTTGTCCAGCACGGCCACTCACCCATAGCGTACAGCTTGTTGTCCAGCACGGCCACTCACCCATAGCGTACAGCTTGTTGTCCAGCACGGCCACTCACCCATAGCGTACAGCTTGTTGTCCAGCACGGCCACTCACCCATAGCGTACAGCTTGTTGTCCAGCACGGCCACTCACCCATAGCGTACAGCTTGTTGTCCAGCACGGCCACTCACCCATAGCGTACAGCTTGTTGTCCAGCACGGCCACTCACCCATAGCGTACAGCTTGTTGTCCAGCACGGCCACTCACCCATAGCGTACAGCTTGTTGTCCAG
Source organism: Colias behrii (assembly GCA_029959065.1). Classification (NCBI taxonomy): domain Eukaryota; kingdom Metazoa; phylum Arthropoda; class Insecta; order Lepidoptera; family Pieridae; genus Colias; species Colias behrii. Next base: position 10,015,609 of record JARWMC010000006.1, read on the forward strand.
CACGGCCACTCACCCATAGCGTACAGCTTGTTGTCCAGCACGGCCACTCACCCATAGCGTACAGCTTGTTGTCCAGCACGGTGAGCGAGAGCGCGGAGCGAGCGACGGGCACGGGCGCGATGCTGTCCCACGCGTCGCGCTCCGTGTCGTAGCGCTCCACCGCCGACAGCTGCTGCGTGCCGTCGTACCCGCCCACCACGTAGATGTACTGGTTCAGGGCTGCCACACCTGGTGAAAATGTTTAGTGTTGCGAAAAACAAACAGAGAAAAATTAGAAAAACCTTTCACAAACTAATAAAGAATTAATTGTTATATATTTTTAAAATATTATAAAAGAATTATAAAATTATTGTGTTTTATTTAGGCACAATATTAATGGTGTGTTCTTGGCAATTCAACTATAAAATATGTATTCATTTTATGCACCAGAGATGCTTGTTAAATCCCCCCCCCCCCTACAATACGCACCCGCACCGCTCCTAGCCACGCTCATAGGCGCGACTTCAGTCCAGCAGTTATTCTCCGGGTGGTAACACTCCACAGAGCGCACTCGTCTCGCGTCATCAAACCCACCCACTGTGCGCACTACCTTCTAACCTAAGCCTATATTATTATATGTGTATTTTCCTCCTATACGCACCTGCGCCGCTCCTAGCCACGCTCATAGGCGCGACTTCAGTCCAGCAGTTATTCTCCGGGTGGTAACACTCCACAGAGCGCACTCGTCTCGCGCCATCAAACCCGCCCACTGCGTATAGCAGCCGGTTGACCACGGCCACGCCCACGCCGAGACGCGCACTGCCCATTGACGCTACGTACGTCCACGCGTCTTTTTCTGGGTCGTAACTGGAGATTACAATAATATTCCTTACTGTCACATATATTTTTACTATTAAATAAGAATATTTAGGTTAGGATGAATGAACCGTGCGGCTGCATTCGCGTGGTGACCAGATAAAAAAAAGGATTGTGTACTTAACCAGGCCATAATCTACAAAATTTTTTACAGGTTGTAAATTTTTTTTTTCGTTTGTAGTAGTTCACATAAAACATTTAGTTCAGTTTACATTCAGTTAACATTTAGTTATTAAAAATAGACACAGATTTAAATTATATCAGTACTCAAAATGCATAGCATTACATGCATAGCATAGTATAGTACTGATGCATAGCATAGTACTGATGCATTTCATGCATGAGTACTGATGCATGAAATGCATTTGGAAAGGAGAAAACAATACTCATAAATTAAAATATCCATTTTATTCTACACTACGGCATAAATACTAACCATTCGACAGACTTATGATATTCAGATCCAGCAGAACCCCCCACAGCGTACAGCAAACCATCCATCACTGCGACACCTACCTGGAAAGGATAGTAATCTAAATAAATTAGTGTTCGTTTGTCGCGCTAAAATTGGAAATTTTCGATTCAGCTAAAACATAGTAATAGCTTTGTTTTTTCGTTGACTGCATTTCTTATTATGTTCAGGCTACACTAGGCTCTTATGTACGCCCTATAGTGCCTACTATAGCTAGTCTTTTTAGTTAATGTGCGACGGCAGAGATATATTTTTTCTTATAGAAAAAATATATCTCTTTACTTTTTATTAAAGTAAAGAGAAAAGAAAAAAAAAATTCTAAAATTCTGTAAGAAAAAATATATCTCTAATATTTTCACTATTTTTTAAAGAATCAGTAAAACTTGTTTAAGACATTTAATGCGTGTTAAAAATTGATACAAAAAATAATTAACCTTATTAGTTCTAGTTTATAAACCAGTTAAATTTAAATGAAAACTCACCCTATGCCTAGGGGTGGACATGGGGCTACAGGGTCGCCAGCGCTCCGTAGCGGGGTTGTACACATCCACCCAGTCGCTGTCGTACGACGAGCCGGGCGATGTGTTGCGTCCCCCCACCGCGTAGAAAAATCCCTGAATATAATATATTGTTTTGTTATTATGTATGTTTTGTGGGTGAATAGTTGTCCCTTATTTCTATCAGAACATATTTAGCTGTCGATTCCTGTAAAATTCCGCCTTTCTCGGAAACGTGGCGCATTCGTACGAATTGTGCCTCGATTATTACAAAAAATTCCTCCCCTTAAATTTAAAAAAAAAAATAAAAAAAAAAAAAAATCATTTATTGAACAAGGTTCCTTACATCAAAATATAGACCCCAGACTCCCAATATAGCTTTCGCTGTGTTTCAGGAGTCTGTGCCTTCCCGATACAATACATTAGAATAGTTCAATAAAATACATTAAAATAGTAATTAGTTACAAAGAAAATTTTACTTAAAGTTGACACAAGAAAAAAAAATTTATAAATCATAATATTTAAAAAAAATTAATAAATTAAAATATTTAAAACAATTTACATTTCATAACATAATATTTAGTTCCACAATATTTACTGTTTAGCAATTAAATAATTAATACAATTAAAATAATTATTTGATTAGTATCACCTATAATAAAAGAAGTAATTAAAGATTTAAAAAGAAGTGTATTTTGAAGACGTAGTGCAAGTAGTGTGTGTGTGTGTGTGTGTGTGTGTGTGTGTGTGTGTGTGTGTGTGTGCGCGTGTGTGTGTGTGTGTGCGTGTGTGTGTGTTTGTATGTGCGTATGTATGTGTGTGAATGTGTTCCAATGTCGTTTTTAAACATAAAAGAAAGCTGATATAGTTAAAAAAGAAAACATATTTTAAACTTATCATTATAGGTAGATAAATAAAATTAAAGAAAATAAAAAATAAAATAAAATAATTTATATATTTGGTAATTGTTTTGTATATGTGGGCATTAAAAGGTGCTCTATTTCAGAATAATCGAGTGGTAAAAGCCATTCTTTTAGTTTTTGTAACATTTTATGATTAGTGAGAGCAAAAGCATTTTTAATATATAAACTGAAACGATTATAAAGGATGGGTGCTAGATAATAAAACTGCCTTTGTGCAAAACGAGTCTTAGTGTAAGGTACAGGTACACGATGGGTTCTTTTAGTATTCAAGGGATTATTATTTTTCGGTACCTCTGTGCGGTGAAACCGTTTAATTATTTGAAGCACAAAAATCTTACGAACACTCAATACATTAGCCCTCTTGAATAGCAGCGATGTTGGAAATTGGAACGGTAGTTTGAGCGATACTTTGAGCAGAGCTCTAAGCGCACGTTCTACTTGTATCATATATGTTTTCGCAGCTCCACCCCAGTTAACAATACAATATGAGATCACACATTCACCCAGTGCTTTGTATGTTCTAATAATTAACTCTTGGGTTGCAATGTCTCTTAGGGTTTTAAAAATAACTATAAGTTGTCTGAGCCTGCTCGACGTGCTAATAATTTGTTCTTTCCAGTTTAGTTTCTCATCAATCCAGATACCCAGGTATTTCATATTGACGGTCCTATTCAGTATTGGGCAAGAGCATACGCTAGATTTGTTATGACGGTTACATGGAAAGATATGTAATTTAACATTAACGTTCCCCCTTGGCTGCATAGATGAGGTTTTGCTAAAGCAAATATATTTAGTTTTTCCCGTATTTAAAGTCAATAGACTGTTTTCTAACCATTTGCTTATATATCGAAGTCCATTTTCAGTTCTATCAATGGCTTTAGACCAAGTCTTTGCATTAAAGAGAACAACAGTGTCATCAGCAAACATAGTAACTTGTCCACATCCAATATTGAGTTTACATAATTCGTTGACATAAATCAAGAACAGAGTAGGTCCTAACGTACTGCCCTGCGGTACTCCGTACGTACACTTATACTCTGCACTAAGATTGTTGTCAACTCTTACTCTTTGGGTTCTATCGCTAAGATAGCTTTGGAACCAGTCTTTGGCAATACCTCTAACACCTACATTTTCCAGCCTACTTAGCAGAATAGGTATAGAAACTGTGTCAAAGGCTTTCTGTAAATCAAGAAAGACCCCAATACATTTCTTATTCGAGTCAAGATACGAGGTGACCATTGATGTTACGCGTAAGGTTGCGTCTTCAGTAGACTTGGCGCTTCTGAAACCAAATTGGTTAGAGTGAAGTAATTTATATGACTCCAGGTATCTCATGAGTCTTTTATTGACGCATTTTTCTAGTATTTTGGAAAGGGTACAAAGCAATGATATTGGTCTATAGTTTGAAGGAAGAGCTTTGTCTCCGGTTTTATATATTGGGCAAACTATGGCTTTCTTGAATACATCAGGAAATTTTCCGCTTGAGAGGCTTAAGTTACACAAGTGGGCTATAGGTTCCGAAAGAATATCTTTGAAAGTCTGAATTATAGTTGTGGGTATATTGTCATGTCCCGAAGCATTCGTATTTTTGAGACCAGTGATGATAGTGTTTACCTCATATTTATCCGTGGGTGTAAATGCAAATGAATTGGTTGGACTATCATTGTCTCTGGCTAGAATAGCTAGTTCTACTTCTGATTGGTTGAGTTTCTTGAGACTTTCATTGGCTAGAGCTGATCCGATTGAGACAAAGTATTGATTAACAGCATTAAGAGATTTGGTAGGGCAAGGGTTTATACTTAGTAAGTTTGTACAATTGTTGTTAATTTTGGTAATATGGCACGCTTCTTTGATAATTTTCCAAGTTTCTTTTATATTGCCAGTCTGCTGTTCAAGTTTGTGTTTATAGTAAGTATTCTTTGCTGTCTTAATTAGTTTGTTACATAAGTTTCTATAATTTCTATATTTTTTTATGATTCCTTCATCGCACGGTGATTTTTTAGTTTTAGCGTGTAATTTGTTTCTTATTCTTATGCTTTTAATTAGTCCTCGTGTAATCCAAGGCTTCAATGGGCGTTTACGATTGGGTATTCTTTTTAAACATTGGCTTCTTTCGATAGCTCTACTTATTGTGAGTGTTAGAAAATTAGCTGCACTATTCGGATCTGTAATTTTATAAAAATGTTGCCAATCTGTTTCATTGATAATATTTGATATAATTTGTTTGTCGTATATTGTTTTGTAAGCTTCTGGTTTATGTTTATGTAACTGAGTTTTGTTTAACACTAGTAAAATAGGGGAGTGGTCCGTTAATGCTTCAAATACATACGTTTGGCAAGATTTCTTTGTTTTGACCATAAAATGGTCAATACATGTAAGCAGTCTAGTAGGTTTATCGACAGCTTGTCGAAATCCTTGATAACACATTACGTTTAGGTATTCACATGCATGGTTAGATAAGTTCGATGATAAAATGTCTATGTTTATGTCACCAGTGAATATAACATTATCAGATTTAATTGAGGATAAAAGATCACAGATTGATTTAATGTAATTGCTAGGGTTCGAAAAAGATGGTGGTCTATATGAGCACACAATGGTGGTGTTATCAGATACTTTTAAAATAAGGCAGTTACCGTCATCCAGTAAGGGTTCTTCGCTTGTAAATTCTATATCTTTTTTAATATAAGCAATAACACCATCATTTTGATTATAGCTATTAAGTGTATGTGTTGAACGGTAATTGTCTATGGGAGGTATTAAGCTATCCTTATTAATCCAGCATTCTGTGAGAATTACTATATCCGTATCCACTCCCAAACTCTCCATAAAAACTACTAATGAATCGAAGTTTTTATGTACGCTTCTTATATTGACAGTGAGAATTAAGAAATGATCATCCCTTATTTGTGTTCTCTTATGACTCTCAAATTCTAATAAATTGCAAGATACACAACTTATAGCGCATGAAGAATCAAGATCTTTAATTAAATTGGAGTTGAGCTTATCGAATGTTAATAATATTTAAGAAAACAAATCATTTAGAAACATGACACATACCTTATGGTGTAGACAAGAACGACATTTTTTTTATTTTTAGAATATATTTTTCGTTAATAACAGTGTAAAAATCTGTGCGTGTGCTGAAGTTTATATTTCTTAAATGTAGTGGTAAAAGTGTATAAATTGATGTGTAGTGGTTAGTAAAGCTTATTCGAAAACTAAAATTAAAATCTAGTCACAATGAATTTTTAAGTGAAAGCAGCTGATGCTCATTTTTAATAAGAGCTTGTTTAGCGTTGTCTTCTTTTCTTAGAAATACTCTTCCGTTGGATGTCCAACAATATTTATAGTGATATTCATTTGCAAATGTTCGCGTAAGAAAGAAAAGCTTCCTAGTTTTTGGTGTTAGACTTTCTGCTATATAGATGGGAGTAGTTGAACAGGCCAGTCCAATATGACTCGAATTAAATTTGTTGTGAGAAGTTTTATTTCTATTAAAGTTCTTCGATTTTTCTAGAATTTTGTTTTTAAAAATGGTTGATGGAAAATCTACTAAAATGGTACTTGATTCTTTATTTTGTTTGCCAGAAATTCGTATTATATTTTTGATATCAGATGGTTTAATAGGTTCTTGTATAGCATCGCAGGATTTAGTAACAATATCAATACAATCTGATTGCGATTTAGTTAGACTAGAGGGTATGTTACGAAATTCCAACATGGTTGAGCGTTGATTTTTGTGCAAATCTTCAATTTGTTCCTCTAGGGATCTAACATAGTCCATTGTTTCTCTTTTTTCCTTTTGCAGAGCGGATACAACATTATTCAATTCTTCATATCTTTGGGAAATAAAATTTAGTGATTTTTCTATTTCGCCATAAGAATTTTTCATTTCAGCATTTGCTTTTTGGATAGATGTATTTTGTAATTTAACTTCATTTATATCATCGCATAACTTCTTTAATATTGCTTCCTGGTCTGCTTTCCAAGATTCAATCTTTGCGAATATCTCCTCCTTAAAATGAACATCAGTTTCCTTACAGGAGTCTTCTTCTTGTGATCCTCTTCTTCTCTTTTGTCTCTTCGTTAGGTTCTTCCTTTTATCTAGGACTTGTGCCTTTAAAACTTCTGTTTCAGAGAGGCAAGAGGCATTATTTTGCGGTGGAGTACGTTGCATGTTGAATTGTGGTTAGGAGAGAATAGAGAAAAAAAAAATAAAAAAAAAAAAAATCTGGTGACCAGTTGGAATCGAACCTCGGACACTCGGGTTGTTAGGTAACGGTCTGTATGGTTCAAAGTACCGCCAAGCGTTCGTTGAAATACTGTGCGAATTTTAAGTCCGTAATCTACTTTATTAATTATGTGATTAACTTCAAGGTCATTGATCTTACGACTTAGCGACAGTTGAAATGACTTGCAGATTTCTTTGTTTCACTAATCACTTTTGTTCACTTATTTTAACACTGTTTTCTTGGTTGTTACGTTTTGAATTATTCTTGTTATTTATTAATATTTAGCACAACAACTATTTCAAGTCACAGATTTACATACATATACATTTTTTAGGCATTTTATTTTAATTTACGGTTATTGTAACAATTATAATTAATAATTTTTATTTAATTTAGTGTATCGGCATTAGAATAAATGGATTACAAAATAAACTAATTTGAATTATGTTTCTAAAATGACACGGCATTTTCATGAATCGGAATTTTGTTAATCACCTAATAATGTAACACATCAATATTTATGTGTAGTGATTAATAGCACAGCTTAACAGTTAACTTATATTTTAACGTAAATATACATAATTTAGATACAAAAATTTCAGGTTTTTCACAGTACGTGTATCTAATAATAATATTTACACACATTTTACAATGTCATTATTTGTCAGCACGTTTGCGTAATGTGTGAACTTCCGGTCAACGTGCAATTCGATCATGATATGTGTAAGTTTATCAGTATTTCCTTTGCATTAGCGCAATGTGATAAAACAAAAGCCGCTTAAAAACAACAGTGTGGTATTACAGACTAGGTCACGTACTAAAATTTATTGACGTGACAACGTCTTATAATACGATAGAGCCGGCTGCACGCACGAAAAAACATGACTCATGCGCCGTTACCTCGCTCTGAGGCGTTCCATGTAAGACTTGAAGTGCAAGCGTGAGCGCGGAACGAGCGACAAAGAAGCACAATCAGACGTTGTCACGTTCAACTGTCGTCAGTAAACCGACTTTATAGACAACCAATTTTTTTTTTTAATAATTTTAATACGATAATAGAATTGCTAGAAAACATATACATTTAAGTCCTTTGAAACTATCGCAAAAGGTTATGTTTACGTGTAGAAATTTGTTGCGAATTTGTTCAATCGTTATAAATGAACATAAGATACCAAAGACAATACTCAGACTTTTTCAGTTGAACTAATACCAATTGTATGCTTCATACGGTACAAGTAGAAGGGAAGCTTTTGACTGAATGTATTAGGTGCCTAACTTTTGACATTATAAGCCGATTATTTGTATAACGACGATTGTTGATTGTTTGACGATTGTTTGATTGTTGTTGTTGTTTGTTGACGATTGTTGTGTATTTTGCTAAAATAAATAATTTTTCATTTCCATTTTCATTATAACAATGATATATCATTATGACTGATAAACACGTGCCCGGTGCCGCGTCATCATCACTACATACATGTCTTACAGGAAGCCTTACACTTTAAAGCATTGCAGCATTACTTGTCCAATCCAAGAATAAATCCTTTTACCCAGATGCCTCAACAGATAAGAAAAAAGATCTGAAAATTTGTACAACTATAGAAAAAAGTACCTTTAAAAACACGGCTCCCAATCCAGATCTAGGCACAGTGAGTCTTGGTAACGTGGTCCAACAGTTATCATCCAAGTTAAACGCTTCGAACATATCTATAGAATGCCTGAAGTATCCCCCAGCCACATATATTATACGCGGCGTGTTCGGCCTCCGCTCTTTTACCACCAATTTCTTGTGTAACGTCAGATCCTGAAAAAATATGTAAATTATAAGTTTAGGCTATTCAAAGGTACTTTTTGTATGCCCTTTTCAGGCCAAACAAAAGTACAATGTTAACAGGAACATGCCGCGTCCACATTTAGGGGTTGAGTCGAGAAAGAAATATTCAGTTTAATTTGGAGATGGAATGTTAGTACTCATTAATAATTCAAAAAAGAAGACAATTTATTTTATCTATGACTTATACATAAATAACGATAGAGATACGTACGGTTGCCATTTTAAATGTATAATTTATTTATTTTCTCAGTATGCTATACGTCACACTTCACAAATCTATAAATTCATCACGAAAGTGCGCCTCCACGAATATCTACAGGTGGTTTTATTACTTTACTTCAGCCATAAGAAGCAAATTTTGAACAGTTATAGGTAAGTGCTTAGTCATTCTGACTCGCGTCTAGTAAAAGTCTGATCACCTCTGTGTATTGTACAAATAAATATCAAGTATACGCTAATATTTATGCTCGATATCAATAAATTTGGTACAATATTACCCTCAAATATGGATGAACGTGAAATTTCGAAAAAAGGCTTGATTATGATTAATTTTTTATTAATTTAACACGGTCAAGCCTTGATCTTGTAAATTTTACAATAACATTATTATTTTATCCTAGATAACACTTTCCTAATCTCTACATTTTTGGAATTCTATGTGTCTTAAAATTTCTACAAATTTATTTTTATTTTAACTCATACTCAATACCTAAAATATGTGTAATTCAAAAATTTATGTACAAATTATTTGATGAAGGAATATAGTAAATGAATTTTTGTATTCTTTCAATAAAGTCGACATTTGTTTGCTCCCGCGCTCTAATTTTTGCACAATCATTGTAGGTATCTTATATATTTTATTAAAAATGCAAATTAGCGAAACAATACAATCGTATTTTTTTGATACGCTCATTAAGATTATGGTAATGAATCTATATTTCATGTTATATAATAAATTATTTAAAAATAAATTATGCATAGATTAATATAAAATATAAACCATTTTGATATCATATTTTAGATTATCTATTAATATTTAACATTGATTATGGATACTTTTATTTTCTGAAACAATGAAGAAGAACCATTAAGAGTACTGGCCGATTAAGGAAAGCTGGCATCTTCACAGTACTCACACATATGCAATTTTACTATACAGTATGTTCAAAAATAAATGCGACTCTAGTTTAATTATTGTAGACTTGAATTGTAAAATGAGTGCGTTGTAGATAAATATAATTATGAAAGCTCTCATAATTTATATGTAAAATTACAATTTAAAAGTAACTCAATCGATGAACTTAATTATTTATTCTCATAATCAATTGTAATATAGTATTGATAATCATTCAATTATCAAATAATAATTATATTTCATGTCATATTCAAAATAACGATATAAACAATACAAATAACACGTGCGCTCACTCACAAGAAACAATACAAGCGAAACCCTAGCACGTAAGAGATAAGGCTACATTACAATAAAAGCTGTATTGTTCAGCTATGTATGAAAATTTTAACTTAGGGCGTTTACATTTTGTTTACAAAACTTATTAAAATGATTACATAATTAATTAACCTAGCTAAAGTAAAAAAATATTCTTATCCGCATGCCGCGAAGTATCTCGTCGAATATAGTTAGTAGTAGATATACCTAACGTCTTTGTTTAAATTACATCACCCTGTATTTATAAACAATTGCAACATAAAAACAATAATTGTCCCTTTCACCCTTATAAGCTAGTCTGCGCGCGAGAGAGACAGACAGACTTTTCATGATGCGTATGCACTATGACGTCACGCCGCGCGCGTCTTCACAGACACTACACATGTGCAATGTTTAAATGAGTTGACGTTCCAGCTCTTCTTAATCGGCCAATACTGACCATCTTCCGCCCCGATCTGAATCCGCTGCATTACAATTAATAGTCAGTTTTAGACAGTATGGCATAGTCTAGACATTATGATAATTTAAATTAAATAATTAAATTAAAGAATTTTCCCGTAAAGAGAGTGCGTATTTTCATTGATGTTCTCAACTTGATAGTGATCGATTTAAAGCCAATCATTCAATCATTTGGTATCATATATCATCATAATATTATATTTTTAATCCCTACTATATCCCTACTATCTATATTATATATACGTATATAAAAATGAAACCCGTTTCGCGTTGTCACGGCATCACGCGTGAACGGCTGAACCGATTTCGATAATTCTTTTTTTTTTAATGTTTGTGGAAGTCCAAGGATGGTTCTTATGCAGAGAAAACGTAAATATGTACCACGGGCGAAGCCGGGGCGAACCGCTAGTAATATTATAAATGCGAAAGTAACTCTGTCTGTCTGTCTGTTACGCTTTCCCGCTTAAACCTCTCAACCGATTTTGATGAAATTTGGCACAGACAATCTTTAGACCCCGAGAAAGAACATAGGCTACCTTTTATTGCGAAATATGTACCACGGGCGAAGCCGGGGCGGACCACTAGGGGGTATTATATAAAGTAATACTCATTTAAACAGTAAGATTAAATTATATATTAGATTATCATTTAAGTTTATGCAATTAAAAAAAAGTCCTTGTTACAATAATTATGACAAGACAGTGTATTATTGTTATTTTACACGCGATAAAAAATAGGATAAGATTAGTTTTATATCTGTTTGTACTATGTACTGAGTATGACAGTACTATAATAGCATACAGTAGGTACTCCAAAATTAATAATGCGCATGCAGATCTTCGCTAATTATCGTATTTCCAGAAACACCCGAATCACCCCGAATCATTGAATCGTAAGTGCCCTAAATAATGCACTTGCATCTTGCACCTTGTTCAAAAGAAATAGGAGTCAATTCAGAGTCATACACAATCGAAAACAATTCAGGCGATAGGTGACGGTAGCCTGTCAGTCAAAAAATTCAAAAATCCGTCAGTCGTCTTTATATATTGGTGGTGACCGCACGTATTATCTCTGTGTGGAATTATATAGAGCTGCTGTTACATACCCTTCTTAGTTTTGTTTCAAAGTTGAATTTTCCGATAAAATGATTATTTACACAGGTAGCAGATAGCAGTGGGGAAAGTGAAAATTAATAAGAGCATAATGAAAGTTCTGATCATTCTACGATATCAGAAATAGAGATAATCCCTGATTCTGTAAATCCTTTGGAATGAGATTTTAATGATTAGATTTCTACAATTTAAATGTAAACCAGTGTTTGAAAATCATTTTTTTAAATATAAACTTTGTCTTATTTTAACCTTCCATACATCCATCATTACGCCAGCTTCATTAAGACACTTTAATAGTTCTAAGTATAGAATTTTCCGAGTAAATCAATACAACAAATATATATTCGCAATCGTGTGGCTTATCCTCGCTATTAACTTACATTGAATTATCGAAACAAATTTCGTTACTATCTCTTTTACCATAAAACCACAATAAAACTCATAATTCTAATAAACTATGCATGAAGAAAATACATTTAACCACTCTATATACATATCATCTTCGGAGGCTCGGGGAATATGACAGTTGCCGAACAGTGAAGAATTTTTCTATGCGCATTATCAGTTTGGGAGTACTGTACACTGCTAAATAAAGTGTATTTATTTATGACTCTCTATGTTTTGAATCTAACACGTGTATGATACGAAAGCGCTTGACCGTTATTGAACTTAAAAAAAGTTTATGCATGTGACAAGAAACAAACAAGTATAATAACAGACATAAAATGGGTCATCACATATTATTTATTATATCGTGAAAGTGTATAATGATATATTCAGATCAATTCTCTTATTGTAGAGGTATAGCATACTAGCTGCACTCCGTGGTTTCACCCGCGTGGCTCCGCTTCTGTTAGCCTTAGCGTGATGATATAATATAGCCTATACCCTTTCTCTATAAATGGGCTATCCAACACCGAAAGAATTTTTCAAATCGGACCAGTAGTTCTTGAGATTAGCGCGTTCAAATAAACAAACAAACGCTTCAGCTTTATAATATGTATTAGTATAGATTACAGCAAGTAAATTTTATATTTTCAAAAAAAAAAGATCAAAATTAATAAGGATAAAATTACACTAATTACTTATGAAACCCAAAAAGAACCACCTCAATAGGTTGAAAACCAATGGACTTACTCGATAAGAGTATCAAAATAAAAAAATAAACAATCGAAATTAGAACCTCCTTCTTCTGTAATAGCACAGGTAATAGTCATAAAGATGGTGATTCAAATCACGTGTAACCTTCCACTAATTAAGAGGATTATATCCAGGATACTGATATATATTATCTAAAGTCTATCTATCTAGTATCTAATAGATTAGATTCTAAACATTAGAATCTTACAAAAATGTCAATAAGTACAGTAAGATAAAACCGCTAAATAAACCGTATAGTGCAAAATTGTACTTACATCAGTGAAAAATTGTCTTTTCTCCTTTACATAAATCTTAAATTTAATTCCAAAATAACCTTAGAGTTCTTACCTGAAATATTTTAGCAAGGTATTCCCTGCAGGCGGGCACCTTCTTGAGCACCGTGCACGTGCTCATTTGCTCCTTGAGAAAACTCGGCGTCAAGTACTGGCATCGCACCGCTTGGAGGATGTGCTCCATACGGGGATACCTTTTGTCCTCGTCGTATTTTACCTGTAAATATTAAATGTTATTATTTGTGATCGATTTGACTAAGAAAAGGTTTTAAACTTAAATATGTATTTATTCAATTGCACTTCTAAAAACAGTATTGAATTGTAGTAACGCCTTGGGCATTTGGCACATATTATCAGTTCCGAAGCAGTTTCTATAGAGAAGACCTTAAAGGAGAAGACTATAAGTCTATATAACTGCTCTTTTAAAATCATGTCAATTTTTCCGCTTAATATGCTCTACTCAGTGATGTTTGTTAATAGATTTTTTGTTTTGCCAATTAGAATACAAGAGAAGCTCAAGCGATCTATTTTAGAACATGATTTGTTTCTGTGGACATGTCTGCTTGTTTAGATACGATTTGCGATAAAACCCAAGGGATTAAATCGTGAGTTCACAAGAGACGGTAATGGAGCATGACTCAGATGTTGCCCGTGTTTTCCTGGTTTGATCCAGTTATTTAGTTTTTTCCTTGACTTGTTTTTTATCTGTGGAGTCAAATTATTGTCTATCTAATAATAAAATATTTTAATTGCAAATGTAGACTTTCGTAGTCTGAATACTTGTATGGTACTTTTTCTCAATGTCTGAGGTTTAGTTTACTGACGATTCCGTTATGTATTTTTCCCGGAATATTAATTGCAACAAAAAATATATGACTTACTTTTAGGTAGTGTGTTTTGAATATTATCAAGCCAATCATATTATATGTTGATAAGACGATGAGCGTAGGTAATTCCTTGCTAAAGTTTTTATGATGATTCGGTTTATTATTGCAGTAATGTTTAGTCACGATTATTGGGTCAGCAGATCACGTTATAATTAAAGAATCAATTATATTAACTATTACTATAATTTGAACTACGGTGAACTATGGTCGAAATGTTGATAAAACATAATAGGTACAATTTTACTTACACAATCTTCATTAGTTTATTTATTAATAGTTTAACCTGTCCCTTAATTAGTCCATAGTCCATAACTAATAAGATTGTCATACACATTACCGGAAAAATGCGTACGCGCGTATTCTCCCGAGATACTGAATTATAAACATTATATATCTCAGAAGAATTGCCTATGTTTATAAAATGAGTTAGTATACACTAGCTAATTTAATACAATTTGCCGTGATAAGACGTGTTTTGGTGACGCGTGTACTATAAACTATTTTATCAGTCAGTACCTATAGGAAAACGTTGTTTTTTTTTAAGTGTTCTTTAGATAAAATGCAATATTTTTAATTCAACTTTAATTCAATTCTAGATATATTTTTTCGAAAAGATTCATAGTATAAATTGTATATACTTTGAAAATGTATTGCTTTGTGATGTCACTATATTATGTATAATAAATGAATCAAAACGGACCCAGATTTAAATGTTTACGCGAATCCGTGACGTAGGTATTTGTATCATTCTTTCGTCATGTCATTCTCTCTGTGCGTATGGATGGGGAAATATTGTCAGCCAATAGTTGACTCATATTCTTGACGTGTTAAGTCTTTATTATATAAGTCTATACAAATAAACAAAGTCATATGTGTTTAGATTATATTAACATCATACGTTTGTCTAGGAAGGAAGCTATAAATTATCTTCTCTTCGTCTCTTTATAATAAAAAGTAAATACGCAATTATTTAAATGTATTATGGATACAAACAGCCATAAAATGGTACCTAACACTGATAAAAGCTGTTGTTTGTTATTTTTTACGCCGAAAACGAAATTTTTCATAAATAAATAATCAATTGATAATAATCTTACGAAAAAATACACCATTACGAAAAATACTATATAAATACTATATATAAACAGCAACTATTTAAATCATTTGTCACATTTACTATGAATAATATAATTTTACTCTTGTATAATTTTTATTTGTACTTGAACTGTTGGGAATTCCAGTGCGGAAAAAAGACAGAGCTATATGGGACGTCTAGCGCCATCACTTTCCCATGCAGGAAAAAAATACTGACAACAGATGTTGTAAACAGAAAATAGGTAACATAAGATAATACATTTTCCTCATACATAAAGGTAAAAAAATATAGCGTGACATTTATACGTCTCAATACCAATACCTAAGAATAGAAACGCAGTTTAACAATGAATTGCAGATATTCAATGACGCCATAGTATAAAGAGAAAAGTAGGACGACTCCCGGCGCGGCCGCGGCGTTTAGGAGTGCACAGTACCTAAACTCGCAAGGTGCAGGTTTGTCACTTGTCACGTTGATATTTTTAATAATTGTATAAACAAACACCGACCGCTCACATCAATGGCACGGCCCTCACGAGAACGGTCCATGAGAAGTAATCGAGCGGCGTTGTGTGCGTGCGTCATATTGCGTACGTACATGAATGGGGGGCGTGGCCAAGCGCTCCGCGTACATAAAAACGGCTCTATGTACCTTTGTTCGAAGACATTTTACTTTTCTCTTTATACTATCTAATAGAATACAATTTGCTCATGCAAATATAATACAAAATGCTCATAGATAACAGTCCATTTTGCCGTTTTCATCTACTAAGGGCCCTTAACAGGATATACTTAAATTTCTTTTTTTTTGAAATGAAATGATTTATTTTGCAAGAAATGTGGAAGATTTAAAGATGTTACATAATTCATTGTTCAGCACAAATCGCCAATTGATTGGCATGCAAAATTTCAAATATAGCCTGTGACGATTGAGGAAAATTGTTGCCTAAAGAAAAAATAAAACACTACGCTACATATTGTGAGACTACTCGCGTCGTTCGAAACGAACATACAGTGAAATACTGCACAGTCATTTCGCGATGCAAATTTATAGGATTTATATTACGCACATCTGCAATAATTACAGGAAGGTGAATTTCTCCTCTAGTATCAGACTAGAGGAGAAATTCATCTAATATAACCAATTCCATAATTAAAGATACTATCAGTAACACGGTTATATGTTCAGAGAACTTCCGAAAAATATGTTTCGATGAAGAAAATATTTTCCTTACACTGTTTCGTAATATTATTTGGTTGCCTGGAAGAGATGGCTACTAAAGCCATAAGGCCGCCATTTGTGCATGTCTCTCTTCTGTATATGTATGTCTTTTTCCTGTTTGTAATGGTGTACAATAAAGCGTTTTCATTCATTCATTATTTTTACAAACTTTTTTTTTAAACTAAAAATCTCACCCAACTCAACACAGCATTGTAGACTTCTCTCTCCTCTCGGACATTGAGTTCATCTTTCCGTATGAGGCATATCAATTCTGGCGCAGTCAACTGAAGAAATTCTTCTTCTTGACATACCTAGAAGAAGTAAATAGTTAATAAAAAATAGAATAATAAAAATGTATATTTAACAGTTTTAAAAATATAAACCAGTAATGTTCAAGTACTTCAGAACATAAAATTTTGGTGTATGTTTTTAAATTATTAAATAAATTTTCAGTTAAAAATAAAGGTCACGATTCCATTTTTTGTTAAAATAAAAAACACACTTAGAATTTAACAGAGCTATTTCTTTGGAATATCTTATTATCAACACAATATAACAAGTAGACAATATGCGTCGAAATATCGACCTCATTTTGCGATGTCAGGTAATAATTTTAATACTAATAATAAAACCGATATTCATACTTTACAATAGCTTCTTCCACCTCTTACGTATACGTTACAATGTTAAGAAGATAAATAGTTAGAATAAAACGCATCAGAAATTGGAGTCGTGACTCGCGATTTATTTCCCGCGTAAAGGAATTGCAGTAATGCCCCAGATTACTCAATAGTTAGAATAGTAATGCGAAGACAATAGTATGCTGTATGTTAATTTATTTATTAATTATTTATCATGTAATTAGCTATCTGCGATTTCGCCCGCTTTGCCTAAAACTTTACAGATCATATACCTATTATAATCTTCATCGTGAACTACTTTATCTATTAAAAATGCATAAAAATCAGTTGTGAAGGTCTATGCATACATATAGACAGACAAATAAAGGGAAGCGACTTTGTTCTAAACTAGCAGAGATTAGGCATATAATAGTTGCGACGAATCGTAAACATACCAAAGGAACGATAACTTTTAATATTTTTGTTTCAGTTCAATCTTGTTTGCCATCGAAAAAGCGTTTATCGTTTATTACAAATATTACATATTCATCGGTACAAGATTAGTTATTTCATAATATTATTTTTCTCAAACCAAATAAAATAATGTCACGAATTAAATGTACCTACATAACATTACAAATGCTTGCTTTTATCATCGAGTTATCATATTGATTAAATTATGTTTAAATAAATAGTATACTGTTGTTGATGCAACAGGCATTTGACAAAGACATTCATGAATATAAATGGAAAATGGAAATGTAAACCCATACGTTCATAAGTGACACAGCACTTTTACAATCCGGTTTTAGATATTATTGCGATTTTATCAAGATTTTTTCCTTTGAATGAATTTAAAATAAGCAAAAGATTATAACATAGGAAATATTGAATCATCTAGACTTATAGTAGATTACGATTTGGAAAAATAATATCATAAGATTTAATATCAGTGAGATAGTACAAAGTTCCAAGTGACTCATTAGATTTATTAATATCTGGGAATGATATTTTAAAATCTTCATACACCAAAAGCTATAGCATTTCCTGTTATACATATGAACTAACACAACTAACACTACAATCTTATCAAAAGTAACTTCTGAGTGAATCAGAACATATAACAATATAATAAAAATTTCTTTCGTCTTAAATTTCTACCCAGTACCACAGAATAATAACTAGTTGCCAATACGTAACATTTAAGTCGAAAAATATTCAATATTGAAACTGAATCATGTAATCACTATTATCGATTATTACTCTACCAGTCTACCTTTGACATAATAAAAGAGGAAAGTCACAAAAAATTGCCAAAAATTCACACACATTTTGTCAAAAAGAGCTATATCAACAAACTTACTTGTATAAAATTCCTCTCAATAAACTGGTTGGCTTTAATCTTCAAGTCTATGCAGCCGTGTTGTTCAGCAAAGTTGGCAATGCCGATCGCGTTGGACGGGTCCAGTTGGCGCTCGAGGAAGGCGCAACAGGCGTCTATGACATTTGATATCTGCGGCATATGACTGCAATATAATGTCCCTTGATACACTATTACCAAAGGGCATATATTGGAATAGTGCGAAGTATAACGCTATTGTGTTGAAGTTACAGGATAATATTCGGCAGCATTTAAAGATTGGAAAGAGATAATGTTAAAGAAGTGAACAGATACTTAATAATACTGGGTTAAAAATATAATATCCCTTGATGGAATTTAAACTATATTGGAATTTAAAATTGTTATATTTTTTATAAAAATCGTTACAGCCTTTTTCGCACCGCATACTATGTATTATTCAGAATGCTACGGCATAATTAAATAATATAGTATCTTATTTCCTCCTTTGATAAAAAAAACATGTTTTAGTAACAACATCGTAAGTTTCTAGACCTTTTGTACATATTTTTATACACAATAATTC
Organism: Colias behrii; assembly: GCA_029959065.1. NCBI lineage: Eukaryota > Metazoa > Arthropoda > Insecta > Lepidoptera > Pieridae > Colias > Colias behrii. The sequence continues at coordinate 10,034,628 of JARWMC010000006.1, forward strand.
GGTGAATCATTTTATGAATGATTTACCCTATTTTTGCGCCACAATATTTGCTGATTAGAGTAATTAAATATTTGTGTGCAGATACTAGTAAGTATCCAAATGACGACATGCTAGTATAAGTATACAAATATTTAATTACTTTCTGTAGATGACGCACACAATTTTAAGAAACAATTCGTTATGAGGAAAAAATTATAAATTTTTATGCGGTTCGCAATCAATAAAATATTTTTTTATATTCAAAATATGAATAGGAACTACGAACTGGTGTTATTACCATATCGTATCAATTCAAAAAAAGTACACACGGAATGATTGTCCAATTAAAATTATCTATAATTACTAAAGTTCACTATCATTAACCGATAATGAAAAACCGATAACACATATTATAATTATGCTAATAAAAAAAAACCTAACATAGATGCTCATTCGCATAAAAAAATCTAGCTCCTATGACAAAAAAACTTATTCAATCAATTAAATTCGATTGCTCTGGCGGGATCACGGGTGGCCGAGAGTTCAGGCGTCACCCCGGTAAGGCGGAAAATGAGGGTTCGAATCCCGGCACGATATCATTTATTTATTCTTAAAAATATTTGAACCTAAATATAAATTTATAAAGAATAGAAAAAATTCGATCACGAGGCGGGTCTCGAACCCGCATCCTTTCACACCAATCCGGGGCGGATGCCTGACCAACTCGGCTACCCGTGACCCAAAGAGGCCAGAGCGATCGAATTTATTCTATTCTTTCAGTTCTATGTGTCTAAGGGACACACCTAAACACACCACACACCTATTTAAACCTATCAGTACGAAAAAATACCAATTAAATATCTACCTGGAACATAGTAGCCGCCGGTAAGAGTTGGCACACGGTGACCTCGGTAATCCTAACTTTGCCCGTATACATGAAGTATACGAGCCACGCCATGGCTGAAGGACATACGCCTTGTAAGCGGACGCGTGACATCTCACACTCTTTTAGACCACTCGTGAACATTGCCTGGTGACAAAGGTTATAGTTATTGAAAAGAAAGATAGTAAATTCCATCAAATAGTACACCCAAAACTACAAAAAAAATTAGGTGAGATTTGCCACATGGAGCGAAGTCGAGGACTAATCAATATATCGAATATTATACCATTCAAAAATTATTTATTTGGAACCAAGCACAAATTTGAATGATTAAAGAAGAGCCTTCCATGAGCTGATCATGATGGGGACGTGTTGTAAAAAATACATAGGTACCTTAAAATAAGGGCTGCCAGCTGCCAACACGACTTTGTGCACGTGAAACAATTCATTGCCGACCTCCAGGACGACGTCCGTCAGCATGTGGTGTGATCGCATCGTGAACAGCATCTGTAGCAATTTATAAAATATCTTAAATTATAAATATTTTAAAAACCAAAGATTATATCGCGTATTTTGCATAATTACATTTAAAAAATTTGATAAAGAAGTACCTAAAGATTATTTTGTGCTGAATATAATATAACTCATTCTACTAATATTATATATAAAAAGTTTGTAAGTATTGATGGATGTTTGTTACTCTTTCACGAAAAAACTACAGGGCGTGTTTGAGTAAACACAGAGTAGGAAGCTTGTATTGAAAATTTTCTTGTCCTTCAAAAGTGTGTAAGTTACAAAAAGCGATAATAAGTTCCTTGGCGGATTTTTATATCATTTGATTTAATTTAATCAACAGATTTTAATATGTTGGTTGTAGCTAATTCATATATGTAAATACGACAGTTACACACAGACAGAAAGCCTTGATTATTAAACGAGTGATCAACTTAAACAAAACAAAAATTACGTCTCGCATCCTTATCATAATATGAAGTGTATTTAAAAACATTGAAACGAAAGTATCACCCTACTCCGATATGAAATTAATGCTATCTTACTTATCTGCTCATATCATAATTTGATAAGCCACCTTAAAATTTACTATGCCATGATGTGGCATTTAAATAATTTCTTTGTACATATAAGAATTGCCATTCATTGCACTTGCATAAAGTTTGTATGTTTGAGATACTTTGGCTGGCTGGATAATTGAGATAATAGCATAAAAAGATTACTTACGAGTTTTTCTAAAGAATTGTATTATCTTGTCAAATTATGTAAGACAGGCATTATAATTTATAATATGCAAGCGTGAAGGTACCTATAAGTACCTAGTATGCAGGCATGCATTATGTAAGTACGTATGTGAATGAATTTAATCGTAAATGAATTAAAAGAATAAAAAGAATCTTAGTAATTTATTTTTATGCAATCCTATAAGAACAATATGTATACTATAATCTTCTATATTATATTATATTAAAAAAATAATGTTGTTCATTTATCTCGCCAAAACTCGAGAAGGAATGGACAATTATTTTTGAAACATAAATAATAGAAAAAAGTACACCGGGTTAATTTTAGTCTAGTCTAATTAGTATAGATATAAGTATAGTTTTTACTAAATTCAATAACTGAAAGTACTTTGGTTTATGGACCAAAATTGCAAAAATATCATAATAATTATCTACGTAATTAACAAAATATATAAATAAATAAAATAAAAAGCCTTTTATTCAGATCCACATTACAATTATTATACCTAATATGATTCTAATACAAATATAACTTAAAATCTAATGTAAACCTTAATCTAGTCTCTTATTTGAATTTTGTTTTTTTTTTTGTAGATCTGTTTGCCAGTCGACAAAGGCCTCCTCCAACCATTTCCACTCATGTCTTTCTTGGGCCACTCTGTTCCATGTGACGCCTGCCACTATTCTTATCTCTTCGTCCCACCTTTTTTACGGTCTACCTCTTTTCCTCTTACCTTCTCTAGGATACCATTGTGTTACAGTTTTGCTCCATTTATCTTTTCCTCTTACCGTGTGTCCTGCCCACCGCCATTTCATCCTTCTAATTTTGCATGTAATGTCTATGACCTTTGTTTTGCTTCTTATGGCTCGATTTCTCAGTCGGTCTGATTTTTTCACATGTAGCATGCTCCTCTCCATTGCGTATTGGCATGATGAGAGTTTGCTAGTCGCGTTTTGTGATAAGGACCAGGTTTGGCTGCCGTACATGAGAACTGGTAGTATAGTATAAGTATTAAATATTTTACTTTTAATATTCACGTGAAGATTTTTATCTTTCATAATCTCTTTCAAACTCCAGTACCTATTAAAGGCATTAGTTATTCTTCTTTCGACTTCTTTGCACATCTGATTATCGTCTGTTATTAGCTGTCCCAGGTAATTATATTCATCTGTGTAATCAATTTGGTTGGTTCCCAAGTTTATGGTAATTCTCTCTCCATTTGTCATTACTCTTGTTTTTTCTGGGTTCAGTTTTAATCCTACTTTTATGCTTTCCGTTGCCAATTCCTTTGTCATTTTTGTTATATCTTCCGAAGATTTTGCAAATAGCACAATATCATCTGCGAATCTCAAATGAGTCAATAAGACTCCGTTCACATTGATACCAAGATTTTCCCAATTTAGACATCTGAATATTGATTCTAGTACCGCCGAGAATATTTTCGGTGACAGGGGATCTCCTTGTCGTACGCCTTTGCCTACTCTGAAAGGTTCACCCGTCTGTTCTAATTGAATTCTCGCAGTACTCTGGCTGTAAACATTTTTAATTAAGCGGATGTATTTATGTTCGATTCCTTGTTCTTTTAATGACTCCCACAACAAAATATAAGTAAACACTAATTATTTCTAATAACATTCCATCACATAATTTAACATTATAATATATTATTATAATCGTAACTATTTTTAATAGATATCTAATATAAAACAGGTGGATAATCTGATCCAATTATTAAATCCAATTACAAAGCAATTAATGAATTGATTGATTACGCTTTTGATTACAGTCTAATCGATAAATGTTATAAATTATTGCTAATCAAATAAATATAATTTCATAGAATAACATGACCCATATCTACAGTATTGTTATAAAACTATAGAGATTGTTTGTTTATTTGAACGCGCAAATCACAGGAACAACAGGATCGATTTCAAAAAATCGATCATCGTTTGATTTCATAAAATCGCTCCGTTGCGACGGTAAAGAAAGATAGACAAACGAACAAATAAACAAACTTTCGTTCTTTGTTTTTGTGTGTACCTTCTTATTTACTTACTACTAGAGTCTAGACAGTCTTTACAAGATTACAAGGTAAAGGTCACTGGGCACCATAGTATGAAAACTATACCCACGCTGTACAGAAATGAAATAGGGTGGAATAGACAGAGTAATGTCTCTAGTTTACGATAGTATGGGTCGCATTAATGTAGGTACTGTCAGTCAGGAATAAAAAAAAATGTATTATCCAAGTCTATATATTTTTTATAAATAATTATCTTTTTAATTACATATTATTAATAACTTTTCATTATTTTGCGTCATCAATTATTACTGTTAATCAAATATTAATGTAGGGACTATAGAAAAAAGAAACTAAGTACTTAAAAATAAACTTTTATTTTATGATTTATTCAATGTGGTCAATGTCTAGAGGTACAATTGTATCATGTAAAAAGGCCGCCGGTGCATCTATTTGTCCTTGATGTCTGGCGGTTGAAAAAAAAAAAAAAAAAAAAACGGTGTCCGATTGCTAGCAAGCCGCTGAAAGTCATCGAATTTTTGGGTGCGTTCAGCAGATAATTCGCAATCATAATTATATAGATTAGTCTGGTCGAATGTACCCAGTGATTCAATTCATAATTGAGGATGTCGTGTAAGGATATCTCACAAAAACATAGATTTTTTTATTGTACTGTAACTTTTTACTCCCATAGTATACATATAAAGAAAAAAAAAATATTTTATTGAAAGTGGGGTTTCACTTAACAATTCAAACCTAGTTTGGTTTTTGTACGCGCATTTCACAAAACGGGTCAGATTGTGCCCAATGTCTTTTGATAAATTACATAACACCGAATACAGATACTCCGCGTATTCCCGATAACAACTGTTAAAATTAATTAATTTTTACTTTTAACCTTGGAACGCTTCAGATCCTATCGCCAGGTCATAAAAAGCCATGCATATATGTATTTAAAATAAAAGCAACACCGCCACACGTGGCTTAGCAAATGTGCTTTGTCATGATAGCTTGCGTTTTGTAAATCATTCGTTAACAACACAACTCGCTTATCTTGCTATGTAAATATAATTATTGAAACTGTATTCGTATTCAGTTCACTGTTTAAAACTGAAGTAAACAATATATCCTTCAGGTTTTAGGTATATTATAACAAGTTATCTAAACCAATAGTAAAATAGGAGTACCTGTAGCATTTTATTATAAATGTGTCTGTTTGTTTGTTCCAGCTAATCCCTGGAACGACTGGATCGATTTTGATTGGATTTTCAGTGACAGATAGCTGGTTGATGTAATAAGGAGTAACTTATACTACTTTTTATACTCATATTCCCATGGGAAGATTAGGATTAAATGATAAAAAAAAAGTTTTAATGATAAATATAAATATCTCTAACTTCTGAACATTTTCCCTTATAACTTTTTTATTTCTGGTTCTACGACAATAAGTTACTGGACCAAAGTTGTAGAAAATTTAATTTGCAACAAATATTGTTAACAATTTTTTTTTATCAGATAAATAGTTTAAGAGTTATATCGTAAAAACCATTTCAGCCGCTATTTTCAAGATGGCGGCCGTGGGACAAGTGGCGACCCCGCAAACTTGGTTTTAGCTTCACACTGACCGTAGTGATGTGTAGGGGGACACATCACAAAAATAAAATTGCGTCCTCTAAAAAACGCAAGGTTAGGCCTAAAAAATGTAACATTTCAATGGACTAATAGTAGTTGTTGAGTATTGAATTGACATTCAATGCATGCAATGGCATGGAATATTTCAAAACATTACGTACTTTGAAGTATTGAACTGTAAGATAAACAATTGAATTTAGGTCAAATGCTTGCAAAATTTATGAACAAAATTTAGAGATTGGTAGTCAATATTCCTATTAATATATTTTAATTTTAAATCAGAAAGATTCCTTGCTGTTTGTTTTTACTTTTTAAAGTGATTAACCCTTGATCCTTGACCGTTTCAATAAATCATATTTAAATAAAGTTAAACATTATGTTTATCTAATCTAAAATTGTATACCTAATGCATTTATTGACGTCTTTCTTTTATATAACAATAAAGATAAAGATATTATTATTACGATATTAAAAAGCGTGCTATAGGTGTACTTCTGAACAAAATAATCACCTATAAATCGTATGACCACAACGCCATATCATCATATGTATCAATATAAATCATACATTTTAAAAACGTTATCAGGCGAATATTTTTCTGTCAATAATATGAGTCTAGTCATTTCACGAATTGAATGCGTGCTAAGGAACTAGCCGAATTTTAGATAACACGGGGACAGGGGAATCCCTAGTGCTTGAAGCTCAATTCAACGATTTCTTTTTTACACAACGTTAAACAAAAGTTCACTTTTAGTTTTATTACAAGGCCTTGGCTCACCGACGAGATACGAAAATTTAATAAGCGTAGTGCTGTTTTTTTAATTCTCTACAATTTAGTCTCTATGAACATTATGAAGTGTATATTTGAATGGGAATTACATTCGCTGTATTAATTCTAATTTGAAGAAACATTTTGAAACGCTATTTCACTGTAGGTATAACCTTCCAATATTTTGTCTAGTCATATTTAGAAATCAGTAGTAGTCATATTTTGAATAGCGTAAAATTAAAAACTGAGTGATAGACTACTACTAATAGACATGTATTCTTATATTTTTATTCGTAACACAAAACGGGAATCTAATCTGAAATATGTCAATACAGGCGATAACATAAATTATTGTGTAATACTGTAACTAATCCATCAGCACAATAACATAGATAGAATTTCGCGCTTTACATAATATTCAAAATGGTTTTTGACCTAAAAGTTAAACAATGACTTGCAATATCCAACGATGAACGAAATAGAGTTGTATCTTGAATCATTACGGGCCCTCTGCACAATGGGCAGCATTGGCCACACAAATTATCGTCGATGTTTGCCGCAATCACGGCGATTATGAAGAAAAATCTAGAGACGGCCGTTCATAGACATTTACGTACTCTACAGTCTACACTCTACACGATCGTGATTGCCTCTACTCGCCCTACACTGCCCATTATGTAGGTTGCCCATTACATGATCGTCATAATTAAGATTGTGACATAACAGTCTGGGTAGTTGACATTGTAATTTATCGTATTATCATAGATATCATCATCATGTTTAGCTGTGTCACTTTATCCTTAATAGAAATAATTATCGCTAGGTAATATAAATCGTAAACATGATAATGTTAATAATTAATATGAATAACTGATTATTATCTGCTTTCCATGAGTACATCAAAAAGACGTCGCCGAACGAGATCGTTGTGCTGCCTTGTCATACAATGTAAACAATCAACAATGTACTCGTAGTACGGGCTACGGAGGGTAGTTGCATATATTATGTATTATAACGATTGTTCTATCAAGTAGTGTTCTACTTCTTCTAACTGTAATACCTATGTCATTGTGATATCAATCTTGTTACTATCTTTAAATTAAAAACTACATCGATATTGCAAAAAAAAATCATCACATATCTACATAATGACGAAATAGATCGCGTTTATCATATTTTATTTTTAAATGTACAAGAGAGAGTGAAAGCAGTTAAATTTTACAGTTACAAGTAGAAGAAGAAGATATTATAACCTAATAAAACATTTAATTTTATGGAAGTGTATACGACAAGTCTTAAATTAGTATCTACATAATATGTGTTAAATTTCGTCATAAGGATATATTGGAACCTACTGTAAACGGCCAAATATTTTGTGCCACCATCTTCCGGCCTATAATACTTATGTTGATAATTCGTATATTCATTTAAAAGTATTGATAGTAATTAATTAAGACATTTTTACAAGTTTTTGATAACCTATTTTTGATAACCCGCAGAGAAATGATAAGGATCGTCGTGTCTGTAATTGCTGTTAGCTTAGTATACCTAATAATTAGTACTTCCGAACTTTTAGGAATATAAAATATATGTACTAGAGCATGGATTAAATATGTTACTAGCTGTTACCCGCAGCTTTGCCCGCGTAGTCAAAGGAAATGACCAGGGGAATGAGATGTTTCACCGCGGTAATAAGTTGACTATATATCAGTCGCTTGCTCTAGCCTCCTGTCTCCAGACATACTACCACTATAAATCGCTCCATTCCGACGTGAAACAACACACTTTCACACTTATGATATTAACTAAAGATTAGCAAAGATAAAAAGCTCACCTTCATAAAATCTGGTATATAATTCCCCAAACAGAAAGTAGTATCGCCGATGTCCTTACTGCTTCCGTAAGTACTCTCTGTCATCATATCACAGTTAATAGGCGGCATCTCGTCTAATAGATTCCCTTTCTTCCCTATATCGTCAACCTCCATGTCGTCTGCAAGGAAAGCAAATTCAAACATTTAATAATGTACTGAAATTAATAACATGCTTCTTTATCGCAATGATAAAAATCATTATCTTGTCTTTATATCTTTATTTGAAAAAGTTGGGCGGTAATTTTTGATTTTTTATGGGTAGAATTTTAGATTATTAAATTTATTTATTTACCTAATGGATTAAAAACAACCCAACATGGATGTTGTGTATTCTAGTTTCTACTATATATTTACTCAACTCCTCTTGAAATGTTTTCGAGTATTTATTTTATCTATACTCAATATTATAAAGCTGAAGAGTTTGTTTGTTTGAACGCGCTAATCTCAGGAACTACTGGTCTGATTTGAAAAATTATTTCGCTGTTAGATAGCCCATTTATCGAGAAAGGCTATAGGCTATATAAGCGGGGAACTACTATTTAAATAATAAGTATGTCAAGGAAAAGTCTATCTAGTACCTAGAGTTCTAATTTCTGTCCCAACTTCGATTTATTTTGTAATAATTCGTAGGAAAATTTCTCAGATCCTAAGTTTATTTTAATGAGATTTACTATTCGAATGAAGTTATTAAATTATTCAGTATTCACATTTACTGTCGGCTTTAAGGATTGAAATATTATTTAATATTTTAAATAAAAATAATTAATAATTGTAGCTCCATAATTTCTGTCGTCTCACTAAATCTCTGAATTTAATTAATATGGATTTGGTTATTAATGTTGAATAGCTTGTGTATATATTTTTTATCTTTTCTATTTGGACGGTTATTTCAATCTTGACTTTAACCTACCTGTACTATTAACAGCTATTCTGTCCTTCTTGCCATAACAAGAAAAAAAAAAAGACGTGTGGCACTCGGGGACTGCCGCGGTAAAGCTATTGCATGCTATGCCTTCAAGCCACACCTCCGCGCCCGTCGGAGTGGGGAGCGTGAGGTTTTTCGTTACTAAATTTCTGGATTCGGTCCCCGCGCTCAAGGCCCGCGATAGAAGCTATGCAATAGCTTAAAAAAACTATTCTGTCAACTGTGGTCTGTGGCCGTTCTGTGGCACTATACGTCCGCATAGAAAGGAAATGACTGTAAATCTATTCAAACTCAATCTTAGCCTCTAGTGAATAACGATCAAAGTTACAAAAACCAATTAAGAGGATTACAAGAGCTAGCTTAACTTGAGTGACTCGTGCACACATTAACACAATCGACGACGGTTGATGGAGATCACGATTTTAGATTTTAGACAGATTTTAGTCCTCTTGACGGGTTTTGTTTTATTTCCCATACTTAATATTTATAAAATTACAAATAATTTATCAGTTTTAAAGGAAGTAAAATGGATTCTACAACAAAAACAAACAATTCTGGCGGAAAAAAAATCAGCGAAACAGGCGACACGTCCGTCTAGCAACAGGCCTCGGCGTTCACGCACACATGCGTACGTTTTTGGTTTGGGAATAAGAATTTGCGATTTACACGAAATCTATTGATTGGACTAAAAAAATAAAACGATATTATTTTAGTATGTTGCTTGTAGAATTATTTGCCGAAAAAACAGAATGATTGCATGTAGTTTAGTATGGTTTTTAAGCATCAAAAGATTTTTTTAGAGGTACCTTTGTGATTTTTTTCTATCGAGTAAAATAAGTTGTATTGTGTTTTCAACACAGTATCTAACTAGTATATCTCCTGAAGAATATCATATATTTGTCTGAGATTTTTTACTGCAGTTAATCATATACTTTAAAGCATTATAAAACTCGAGTTTAGCCTCGTTTAGCTCTTCTAGTCCCCTTAATATAACCGCAAAATTAGTTCATTTGCACTCGTTCTATAAACCTAAATAGGTTTCAGAAATAAGTTTTAATCAGGTGGGATTTCCAATTTACAATACATACTTACTAGTTAACTTTGAATTAGGTAATATAAAAATTATAGAATATACAATCTACATAATACTAATATGAAGTTGATGAATCAAACATTCGAGCAATTTATAGAGCAATTCTTTAGATTTTAACCTTTCTTATTTCGAAATTGTTAGATTGGAAGCCTGAATGGTGGAAAAGAAAATTGGCCCTAAGTGCCCTAAGCCCCAGCTAACAACCAAAATATATACCTAATATAGGTATATAGCAGAATTTACCCTAAGTTAGTTCCTTTTATTATTACAAAACACTAAACCCACGTATTTGTGCATGAGATGACAAAATACGCTAAACGTCATTCAATAAAATTTTCGCTAATCAATTTTCCATAATTCATTAGACCTAAGCACTACTTCCAACAATAAAAATAATAAACAGCTTGACAACAGGACGAGTATGGTTCTTATATTGATACCATTTATTATTCTATGAAAGAACTATCATGCTTTCATAATAATAAAAATAAAACAAGTCATATTGTCTAGCAAAATCTTATCGTCACGAAAATTATTTATCACATGGACAGCAAATTCATTATTTTAATGACGAATTTGGTAATGCCGATAAAACCTATGACGACATCGAAGAATTGATTTTACCGCATTCGAAACTGTCCATAACACTACATAGTACAAAACAAAATCATTTCCTGCTGTCTGTCTGTCCCTATGAATGTTTAGACTTAGATCTTTAAAACTACGCAACGGATTTCTCGAGTTCTCGAGGAAGGTATAATTTATTAATTGTTTAAGACAAAGCGGTGTTTTTTATGGAAAAATTAATATGTCTAATGGGATGAAAAATCATAAAAAGGGCGCAATTTGCTCAAAATAGGAAGTTTGTCCAGTCAGCACTTTAAGATAAACCTCGGTAACTTATATAAAAATAAACAATGAGGAAACTGTTTTATAATAACATCATTTTTTATATAAATAATAGATATAAAAATTTAGCTTTGTTTATAAATCCTTAAAAGGTTCAGTTAATTTTTTCTCCTAACTATTACAACTCTACACATAAATTCCAGACTGCTCGAATTAATTCGTAGGTCAAGTGAATTAAAAAACAGTTTGAATATTTACCATCAAATGACACAGATCGCGTCATGGTATTCGCTCTGTATAATATTACAGACTTTTTATATTTGATATGCATCCAGAAATTCAACACTATCTATTTTCACTAAACACTCACTTTTACACTTTACACTACACACTACACAAACAAACTGAAATAGTGATAAAAAATATTTATTTTGAATTAATGAAATCTTAGTTTATTCTATGACCAAGAGCGCCACTTAAATAGGAAAAGGTAGTACATAGTAATTAGTGAATAAATAATTTTGTCGATATATTTTACGCGGTTTTCAGCGGACGACGCGACCGCGACGGTGCGACTTGCGTGCGCGTGTAACCGCGACAGACCGCAGTTTGATTTTCGACTAAAATGACTCAGCAAAACAGAACATTTTTCATATCTTTAATGTCATAAAATACCTGTATATTGTGTACGTAAGAATGACTTAATAAAAAAAATATTATTATCATTTCTTTACGTAGAATTGTTTTTGTTATGAATATAATCTTATTGCTCCGCCACCCCAAATGGCTAAATTTATAATTGATTAATATCAATAGAAACTAATTGAATTAATTAAGATTTAACAAACATGACACAATATGAGCTAGAAAATAATTTAATGATATATTTTGTAAAACAGGTTAAATTCATGGAAGCGTTTTAACTAGGTTGTTTTAGTTATATTATTATATAATATTTTTAATAAGCTTTGTTGGTAAGTTTATTCATGCAGTATGGATAAAAACTGTATTGTGTAAATCTCTCAACAACTTTCCAATTGTACTTCATGATCAGAAACAGATTATAAATACAACATAATTTTTGTCGATGCAATATTTGTTTTGTTTAAATTTGTGCCTATTGACTTTTTCTAATAAACTATTTAAAATAATTAATTCCAGCTTTTGGTAGAAAAACCATGCATAGATGATAATAAAACTAGTTTGGCCTAGGCTATACTAGTTCATCCAATTGCGTATAGGACAAACTAGTTAAGCCTAGGCTAAACTAGTTTGTCCTGAAATCGGGTTTGGCCGGTAACATATATATCAAATAGCAGTCTGATACATTAAAATAGAATTTATCAGTTTTTCCAAACCTATCTCTCTTTTTTCTCCACTATTTAATAAAATTTTCACTTTCTTTTGAGTTTTATATGCTCTGTATAGTACATAATATATTCTTAATATACTGTTGGATGATTTAGTTTGAACCATACATATAATTTATGCAATCATATGTTAAGTAATGCAAGAATTATATGTGTATGTCACTTATGTTTCTGTTACTTAAATTTTTCTTTCCATGTCTGAGAGATTAGAACAATAATTATGATTATGTGAAAAAAAAACAAGTGATAGGAACATTGAGTTTAGGTACATACCTGCTGTATAATATAGATACACAAATGTGGCCGAAGTTTTAGAAAGAGCTTTCCACTATATTTTTTTATTAATATTTTAACAATAAGTCACTTATATTAGCACTCGATTCAGTTGAACTTTTACATATTTTTTCATGTATCACTAATTATAACCTGTAATATCTTCCGCACACGAGATTTAAAACAGAAGTTAGACGATTGCAGTTTTTTATTTACTTCCTGGATAAACGGTAAACAGAAGAACTGCAAAAATTTAATAGATTAAATAAAATCAACTTGTGATAATTGAACCATATATTGGCTACATCAAGATATAAATAAGAAATTGATACATGATTTAACTTTTTATTTAAATTTTAACAAAATCAAAATGCGAGACTATGAATGAAATTGATAGAATTGACGACGAATACGATTGACATTGACATTGACATATAGAGTGGAATATTTTTACTTAATTCACAGTGACACACAGTTGATAAAGATTATAAATTTAAGCCATGCACATTTACGATTCCCTTTTGACTTGGAATACTCGATATATTTAAACTTAGATCATTAAGCACAGAACAGTAAAGTAGATAGAAGTGTGATGTGGGCGTGGCCCACGTGTCACTGGTAAGGTAAGATCACCTAACTTGCTCTCAGTTGTGCGCAGAAAAATATTCGAGTCGGTTGTCAGCTGTCAAACCTTTTTTCCATATTTATTCATTAATTAGGACGTGTTGTTCGGTATTAGAGTGCAAAAATGATAGCAGACGAAATAATATCAGCAATGGAGGCATTTCATACCATCGGTAAGTCTTATTTTTATTTATTTTAATTATATTTTATGTTATAACTTCGCTTGTCGTAATTTGTCAAAATTGTATACAAATATCTAGTCAAAATGAACCTTAATCCGTAAGAAATTAGTACTATTATAGATTGAACAGCAAACAAGACTTTCTGGAATATTATTGCAATAAACAAACGAATGTCGCTTAAGTGATGTTTGTGGCGCATATCGACAGTATCGATACTTTAGAAAAGACAAACAATATAAATATTAAATTTTATTTTATTTTTCCTTAGCTTTCATTTGTCCAATTTATTTATAGATTTCCCAAAGAGGCTAATTTAAAAGAGAAATGGATAAATGCAACGTGACGAGTTAACTGGATGCCGAACAGCACTAAGCAGTCTAACAAAGGCCACCGATACAGCAAACCTACGGCAGTTCCAAGATTTAAAATAATGCATATTTTCTGTTTGTATTTTGTAAATATAGATTAATACTATTCTATTCCGTTTTTTATTTAATAATAATAATATAAAAAGACCTACTTAGTAGTAATAAACATACTCCAAAATGTGACACATTATACTATACTCATATAAAAGAAAGAAAAAAAAAATACACAAAAAATATTTATTTGTGAATTATCGATAACAAGGCTGACATCCCTCAGAGCATAGCATCAGATAAATATCAAGTTAATGTCATTAATGTTGAGTGACACAAATTTCAACCTTATCTCTATGTGTTGCGTTTCAAATTTATATCTATCGAAAACTAACGCCCTCTGTTGTGGAGTAGCTGAATGTTTTCGAATTTGGAATTTCTGTGCAATGAGAAACAAAACAGCTAATATACCTAGGGATGTTATACTAAAATAAACCGTAACATGGTGCGTTAGGGTACATATTGAAATGCTGAATTTATAACCTAAGTCAGTTTTTACTCAAATTAAGCTGTCCAATCAAAGGCATAGTTTACTTGTAGTGTACTGTATAACTATCGGTTTAAATGTGTGGGTTTGGCGACACAGGTTTTCATACTAATTATGACATTATCGCACTTCTATATGTTTTTACTGTTCTGTGTCATTAAGTAATGGATGGAGCACGCTGGCAAATGTTCTAACTAAACCTTCTGCCGATTTTGGTGCGGGGAGGGTAACTCACACTTTGAAACACAATCACACATTCACAAAAATAATTTGTGTCTTTACAAACTCAAATTATTACAAAATTGACACACTAGCATGTTTTTGCACACATACATCGATCACACAGAAAAATCTCTGTACATATACGTAATAATACAATCGCTCTAAAGGGATGTAACCATATCGATATTACAAAAATAATAATTTTGTTGAAATTAGAAATAACATTAATATTATATTCATAAAAAATACTACACAGGTCATTTGTAACGTTTTCATCATTATTATATGCATACGAAAAAACAATAAAAAGCCATTTTATTTGTATTTGAATAATATGTATTTATTCAACACATCACATATTATATTCAATAAAATAAATATCGGTACAGAAATTTTTATTGAAATGAAAACTTCTTTAGCGGCGTTGGGTATAAAATCTTAAACTCGCCTCAGGTGACCTGATCGAAAAAGCGTAAGACGGATGGATATCAAACATGCTCAACGTTAATAATCAAGTTTTCACTTCTGCCGGCACTCCCGGAGTGCAACCTGTCTTTTTTTTATTTCTGTACCGAGGTGTCGCTACAGATATAATAAAAATTGTAATTCGATTTTTTGTAAATCCAGAAATATACGCAATATTAATACATACATATAAACAAATTACATAATAGAAAGGTTACAAGATTAACATTACAAAAAAACGGCTAAGTGCGAGTCGGACTCGCGCACGAAGGGTTCCGTACCATTAAAATGTTCTGCCAGTTAAAAGTAACCGAGCGTAAATTTTAATAAATATATACAAGACTTACAAAATAAACATTATACTCCTTTTTATGCAGTTGTGTAAAATTGTAATATAATAAAGATTAATTCACATCTCATTTCAAATTATACTTAGAAAAATATTTTTTTATCGACGTTCAAGTTAAAAGCAGTCCGTCACTAAGAAAGTCGTAAAAATTTACGACCTTTTAAGCGACGAGTTTTTAAATTCAACTCTATCACTAAGTTCATAAAGATTAAATTTGAATTTCTTTTCAAGATAGTCTCGCTAAATTTGTATTTCTTTAAAATATAGTCTCGTGGGGAGTGCGGTTTAATATCGCGTTCTAAATTCAACTTTATCGCTTAGTTCATAAAGATTAAATTTGTATTTCTTTTCAAGATAGTCTCGCTAAATTTGTATTTCTTTAAAATATAGTCTCGTGGGGAATGCGGTTCAATATCGCGTTTTAAATTCAACTTTATCTCTTAGTTCATAAAGATTAAATTTGTATATTTTCTTTCCATGATAGTCTCGTGAGGCCGCATCAATGATCGAGTAAACACATGACTCGATTATTTGTCTTGATCATATCGCTAAACGATACATCGACGATTATTAGAAATTGCATTTAAATTGATATTTACGTAAAAAAATAAAAAAATACTTACAAATGAAAGGTTATTCCATCTTTTTTAATATTTGATGTGTTTGACTTGTTTCTGCAAGACTTGACAGCACAAAACGGCATTTTTAGCGGAGCACTCGCAGACGTCCTTTCGATGTTTTACGAATACGCAGAGTGTTTGTAATCGATTACGCAAGTAGTTTTTATGAAAGCATAAGATTTTTCGATTCGAATAATCTTATACCTCGGCAAAAGGGGAAGCGTCTGTGAGTGTTATCCATTACTTAATGATCTAAGTATTTAAACCTTGATTTAAAATAATAGAATACCCAAACCAAACCCAACTCTGATGATTTTTTGCTTGTAAATTTAGCTAATATTAACCTCCTAAGACCCCGCGTACAAAATTTTGTACAAAATAAAATAGTGCTATCTGACCCAGCTCTGTCATATAGTTTATAGTAGTAACCGCCCGGTGTACAATTTTTTGTACTTATTCTTTTAACAACTGTAGTTTTTTTCAAATCTTCCCGCGAATAGTTTCACATGTCAAAATTACTTAAATAGTTTGTATTGTCTATGTTATCAACGCTGCCAACAAAGAAATAAGTATATTTTCAAAACTAGCTGTGATGAACGACGAAACCTGCCGCTCCCTCGTGCTAAGAGTAAGTTTAATCTCAAAATACTTATATAATCACTAGTTTTCCCACGTCACTGTTAATGTTATTTTATACTATAAGGTGTAAATATTACACACTATTAATATTTTTTGTTGCTGTATTGAATAAAGGTGATTCACAAAGTCATCAATTATTTTGTTCAATATTTTGTACATTGGTTCTCAGTATCAAACGTTAGGTATCTGCTTTTCATAGACAGTATTTTTGTTTTTATTTTAGATTCTAATGAAAATGAGATTCTTCATTGTCTAAATGAATTAGAATATGAGTCAGAAGCTGAAGAGGACCCTTTTGAATATAATGAGACAGATGACGAGTACATGCCAGATGGAAGAGAGGAATCTTCATCTTCAAGTTCTTCTAGTGAAGATGAACAGCCGCTTATTGAAGATGACAATGATGATTCTCCTTTTTGCGAGGATCAAGTCGCAGCAGAACATGAATTCGTCTACGTTGGACACGTGGTTGTAGTCGTGGAAGAAATATTATAAGCACTCGCGGAAGAAGGAAGTCGTGGGAGTAGAAGTCGAGGACGCGTAATTTAATATTGCCTTAATAGAAGTTAAGCCTAAAGATCTCAAATGGAAAAATTTTGTTCTCTATTTAATTTCTATAATAAACTTTATTTTTTGTAATTTTGATTTATTATTTTCTCTGCTACATTAAGACCCACTGTACAAAATTTTGTACAAAAGATAGAATTACAGAAGGTGACCAAAAATGTCCCATAGACACCTGGTATTACGGTAAAAATACTTTCGAAACCCTAAAAGGTATAGCTTCAAAATTACGACGTTTTACGTCTCTGGGTCTGACAGCAATAAATTAATTTGTGCATAATTTTGTACAGTGGGTTTTTACGACTACCTTTGGTAGTTCCGATCTGGGTCTTAGGAGGTTAAAAATGCGGAAGTAACTCTATCCGTCTGTTTGTCTCTCTCTTCTTCATTCACGCTTAAACAACTAAACCGATTTGAGTGGAAATTGGTACTGGGTTACTTGTGGGTACTATGTATAACTATCTTGGATCTTCTAACTTTTAGCTAAGTTTTCTTTTGACTACGCAGGCAAAACCGCGGGCTGAACGGTAGTGCTATAGGTATATTTTACACTCTTTTACAAAAACTACCCACATCGAATTGATAGCTCATTTTTTAAAGTTATAAACATATTATATTCCGGTTTATTAAAGAAAGGAATCTAAAATGTCGGTGCATACCATGTTGTCTCACTTGCACACTATCGCAATATATTATATCTCTCTCTTTACACCTACAAACGAAAAACAAGCCGCTTGAAAAGATTCCTATCTATCTACAAGTTACACTTACTTTCACCCTCCTCTCTAAACGGTTTATTTTATTTTGCCACACTCGAATCAGATAATATTTTAATAGTAAACGTTATTGCTTCCGTAAGATTATTAATTTGTTTGCATTGACAGTAACTGATACGAGGACATAATTAATAAAGTGTTGAATAATTATGAATACTGTTGAATCTCTGATTCGAATGTTGAAAAAGATATTATTATTATCCTAGTGAGAGTACCGATAATAATCGGTTTTTTTAAGTTATTTTTAAGTTGATAACGTCACTAGTCCGTGCAAGATTGCTGTTTGCGTCGTGCGACAATGGCAGATGCTAAGCAAGGTATGGTAAAAATCTTTTTATTTTATTCAGTAGAAGGTAAACGAATGAATACTTTTTATATATACTGTTTAATAAAATAACTTGTTTATTTAAAGAATTGAATAAAATGGTTACTTAAAATGTTTCCAAGTATGATTTATAACCACATTTAAGTTGACAATGCATTACCTTCGCTTTTTTTTTGGAACTTCTACTCATAAATTCGATTTCTGTTTAGTCCTATATTGTTAAAATATCTCATATTTTAAGTGAATGTTTGAATTACAATATCAAAATGTTCTCGTATGCTCCTGGAAATAGTTATTTCCACTTTGAAAGTAATCTAAACATTAACATTTCAATACCTAAAATGATAATGACATATCATCGAATAACGTAATTTAACGCGATTATTATTATTGCATTTCAATTCAAACATGTTTTATCTTCAATTATATTAAATATCTGGGTGTAACAGTTACACCAATTTATATGTATTCTGAATAAATAAAATTTGTCACTAAAATTATTACAGGAAAACCCTCTGAGGATATTTACAATGGCACTCAGTCCCGAATTGTCCTGGCAAAACCTAAATTGGGAGGTTTTGGTGCATCCGGATTTGCTGCTAGTTCTAACAAGGGAAATAATCCTTTTGGTGAGTAAAATTAAAGTTATTAAGTACAACCATTACTTGACTTTTCTATTGAGATGGTATAGCTCGAGATGAATTATATTATATTATAGATAATAGGTAATGAAATATGAATGAATAGATACACAAATGTGGGCTCATAATAAAACATGTAAAAGGAATGCCTCTTGTATGTGCAAATAGATATTTTGAAAAAGCAATATAAATCACACGTGTGACATGAGTTGACCAATTTAAACTTTTTCATGTTTTAAAGTATAAACTATAGCAAATTAATGATGAGTATCAAGTATATTTTTGTGTTTACCGGTTATATTGTTTGAATTTACAATATACAGATCATAACAAAAAGGTCTTTCAGTGTTTATTAAGCATATTACAAATAAATAAATATATTTTTGAAAATAAGTACAAGAAAAAAAAAACAATGAGAACATTTGTTAATCAACATGTTATAGCATAGTATGAACTAATTGAATCTAGTAGCTCATTTCTGAATGAATCAAGGGTATTATTTTATTTTTAAATCAGTAAAATAAGGAAACAGTATACTTTTTTGCTCAAGAATAGTTTAACAAGTGATACCATCCTTCTTTATTTATGTTGAATAATTAGTCAACTTATTTTATTATAGGGGAAAAACAAATAACAAATATTGCAAGTTAAAATCACACAAGCAACATATGACATAAACTTGGCATTGTTTACAATTGTCTTAAATCATAATGCATTCAATTTGAACAATACTATCTTCATTCCAGGATCACTCTTACGCCCGTCGCAATTGAAACCTGCCAGTAACCCATTTAGTAAAGTAACCACAGATGATCTCAGCCCCGAAAAGAAAAAAGAGAAAGAAAGTGAAGCTGACAATACTAATGAACCTAGGTTACAAGAAACAGAGGAAGGTGTTGAGACGCCTAAGTTTGTTCCACTTGGATCTGCTAATGTTACACCTAGGACCAACACATCGGTGCCCGCACCAGTGGGTGCTGCGACAAGCACATCTTCAACCGGATTTGTCTTTGGACAGAATTTAAGTGAACGGGTGGTGATGAAAGAGTCTGTGAATAATGGAGACGCCAGTCCCGCAGAACACAGTTCTTCAAATGGCACAACAGATTTATTGTTCACAACTGCGGCAGCCACAGTTCTGGAAATTCATCAGGTTAGTTTATAATAATGATATTTATAATTTATATTTTGTATTTATTCTATTTTTATTTCGTATTTTAATATTACTCACATATTGTTTCTCTAATCGTAACAATGTCTAGGGGCCACTGAAAACCAGCTCTGTGTATGCATAATATTGCAGCATAGATTACGCTGAGTTGGCTTCCCTTTTTCAAGGACACTGTTTTACAATCGTTTTTCTTTATTTTTAATTTTTTCTCATGTTCTTTTTTACTTTTTCTCTTGTGTGTAAATTTTATGTAATTTTTTTGTTTGTTGTTTAGTTAAGTTTTGTTTATTTTTTTTTGTATGGATGTTCTTTATTGATGTCCTTGAAATAAATGTTTTTTCTTTCTTCTTCTTTCTTCTTTCTTTCTATAATTTAATATATCCCATGATTATTTGAACTTTTGATATGTTTTGCTACTTCAATGAAACATTCAGAACATTTTTATTGGTAAAAAATTGAGAAATTCATGGGTATATTTAAAACTGTCAAAACGGGCCTTTTATTTTGGGATAAGAAGAAAAGATAGGGATAAGAAGAAGAGATGAACTGGACCAATTTAATAGAGACTGGTCTACAATAGCACAAGATCGTGATTCATGGAAGCGCTTTGGGGAGGCCTTTGCTCAGCATTGGGACACAACAGGCTAATACAATACAATACAATACAAGTATACATTCAATAATTCTTAACATTTATAATCCTTACCCAGGCTGAAACAAACAAAGCAAAAATCATTCAAATCCAATCAGTTGTTCTTGAGTAATAAGTATTGTAACAAACACATTTCCTTTTATATTAATAAATATATATATTTTTGGTAATCTGATTTGTTATAATGTAGCAGCTAGCGCTACATCATTACCCACTAGCTGCGCTTCGCGGTTTCAACCGCATGGCTCCATTCCTGTTGGTCTTAGTGTAATGATATATAGCCTATAGCCTTCCTCAATAAATGGGCTATCTAACATTGAAAGAATTTTTCAAATCGGACCAGTAGTTATTGAGATAAGTGCGTTCAAACAAACAAACTCTTCAGCTTTATAATATTAGTATAGAATATAGATTAAACTATACACATTTTCCCCACAGGACGAACCTGGCCCAAGCGAATCTCGAACAGAGAGCCTAGCGGCGGCGGCGGCAGAGTACGAGCGATCGCACGCGCGACCGCCGCCGCCCACCTCCAACTGCACTATGACCGGTGAAGAGGACGAAATTAATGTATTACAGGTATTTAAAGAATAAATGTATTTTGAGAATTCATTTTCAACTAATTTAAACAAAAAAAAAAAAAAAAATGTACTGCATGTACTACAAGATTGTTTAACTTACGTCTTGAGACTTTGATTTATGATGGCTGTACTAGGTACTACTATGCAATTGGATGTATTAAAGTGGTTGTAAAATTGTTAGAACTTCTTTGCCACAGTTAATTGTGATATAGGTGATATTGTTAAATACCTAAAATTTATCCTGACTCATATTATAGCCTACAATTGATTTTGTTGTATCAAAGAAAAATGTCGCCTATTGTGCAATTTATATGTATATTTTACTTTGTTATTTTTTGTTTTGTTGTGTACAATTATAATGCTTTCATTCATTCATTTATATGTAAAAACTTTAAGTGATGTGATAATGTTAAATTTCAATGGCAATGTTATCAAAAAATTGTAGCTTGAAGTCTTTGTAATATAGGTCGTAAATAGTATAAGGCAAATTCACCTCGTTATTCGCAAATCATGCGCACGCTTCCGTTGACGATTGTAAGACGAATACTTGCATCTTTCGTAGAATTAATCAAAAGTTTGTCCGCGGAGCGGCAACGTCGCAGCCGCTCGTCTTGCGTTCGTTGTGCGGTCATCGTGCGTTTAAGCTTAATAAAATATGTTATCTATTACAAATTTAATATCCCATTTCAACGCAGTGACATATATTTTTAAATGATAATGTCACTTAATTAAATGGGAATATAAATGCATTACAAAAACACACGCATGTTTATTATAAATATGTGTGCACCTATGTTTTGCTACAAGTTGAAAAGTATACATATGAAGTTAGTTTATTTGAAGTACCTTTTATTTTATTTATACCTTTGATGTAACTCATAGTTATCATTTTACTGCAAACCAAATAAGACTATGAATATGCAATTTTTCAGTAATACTCTGGAAGCGTAAGGTGTGCAAAATATTAAATAAAAAACATATGCTCTGTTAATTATTTTTTTGTTATTGTTAACCAATTTAACGCCAAATTGTAAAAATAAATATTCGAAATAATTATTTTTAACAAAAACCTTTTGCTTTTTTGCTTTAAATTTTGATATACATATATTAAAAGAACCCAGTCAAAAGTTCAGAGGTTAGAGCGCAAAAAATGAGAATGAGTATATACATATATTTATGGGCTGCTGAAAATAAGATTTTATAAAAGGCCGTTACTGAATAAACGTGTTGTTCTCATTGAGATAATATTACTACGTATGGAGGAGACACCACAAACAAAATCTGTGCGCCATTTTTTTGCTCTAAGTTTTAAAAATTATTATCTAGTTAGGTACTTACCGATGAAAAGTTATGTTAGTCACTTTTCTGTATTATTTGTATTATTTGTGCAATATCATAACACACACGAAGCCATATTTGATGCGTTTCACTTTAAAACAAATAAAAAATGAGCGTGCAGTTAAGCCATATGGCTTATGTTGAGTGGAACATAAGTGATGTAGGCGGTGTCGTCTCCATATGTATATCTCAATGGTTGTTCTTGCAGATATCGTGCCGGCTGTTCGCGTGGGAGAGCGGCAGCTGGCGGGAGCGCGGGCGCGGCGTGCTGCGGCTCAACGACGCGGCGTGCGGCGGCGCGCGGCTCGTGGCGCGCGTGGCCGGCTCGCTGCGCGTCGTGCTCAACACCAAGCTGTGGCCCGACATGGTGGTCGAGCGGGCCGGCGCCAAGTCGCTGCGCATCACCGCCGCCGACGCGCAGCTGCAGATCAAGCTGTTCCTCATCATGGTGAGTGACGTCACCGCTATCGACGCGCTGCGCAGCACCGCCAACAACGCGGGGCTTCTACAACTGCAGGGACACTATTCATAATCCACCAGGCTGGCCAATTGAAATTTCATTCTTTGTAACACCGTGAAAGAAAAACCATTTCTTAAAAAATTAAGTTCAAAAGCTATTGTGTGCACAGAAAATATTTTATATCATTTTTTTCGCATATGTTAAGAGAAAATAAATAAAACGACAAAAAATGTGACATAATACATTTGGTAAAATAAATATATGCTTTAACTAAATTTACTATTTTAATAATTTTCTTATTAATAGTTAATACCCTGTTTTCTTAATGTACCCGAAAAACAAAATGACGTAATTAATAATTATTTGTCATTTCATTCCAGGGAGCACCCGGTGATATAGCACAATTACATAAGGCCCTGCTAGCCCGCATCGCGCGGAGTAAACGAATATCAAATAGCAAAGACGACAAGAACCAAAGGCACGACGAAATCGATGTTGATGAAGGCAAATCTGTTGATGATGATGATTACATTCAAGATGACGGACACGATGATGGAAACGATGATGGTCACGACGACGACAGCGATGAAGATGCCGCAAATAAAATAAACCAAGATAAATCAGACGGCAGACTCGAAGCAGACTCTAAAGATAAGACTGAAAACGAAGAAGCCACTGAAAGTGTTGAAGAAAAAGAATCAAAAGCACTAAAACGAAAAGAACCAGTCGAAGACGAAACGTCTCCTAAAAGACAATGCCAAGATGTGTCGATACAGTGATTTTATGTCTTAGTGTATGTGATGCCAACGAGAAAAGTGACAGAATGAGTTCAAAAATTTATGAAGTATTAGGGTATATACTATCAACGGTTAGCGTGATGATTTCTGTAATATTAGGAAAGATATTTAACATTATAAATCTAACTGAGAAAGTGTAATTTTTTTGAAATATAACATTTACTGAAAGTAAAATTGTAATTTTTATTAACACATTCCAAAATTTTGCTGTGTAAATTATTGTGTCCGAGCTGAACACCAAATACTTGTGTACATAATTTTCTCAATAATGATTGAATAAACCTAAATGATTAAAGTCTAGATTTATATCTTTTTATTTCTACTAAATCTCTTATAACTCTAACACGAGCGTTGTATACTAACTTCAGGTTAGGCCTGATTAATTATTATTAAAAGGCAATGGAAAATGGAACAACTACTATCATTGGCACTAAAAACAAATTTAATGCCAGTAGAATGTAGTTTTTATAAAATAAAATGTCTCAACTTTATAATTCGAAAGAGGGATAGCAATGTAGAAAATAAAGAGAAATATAAGCACCCTTTAGTTACCACAACACTATATATACATATTTACATAAAAAAAGGAAAACTTTTCCTAAATTTTGCCGGCTTCGGTCTTGTAACAAAATTAAAAATAAGTACTTAAAACAACTAGGCTCATAAACACGCCCAATTTTTTTTGCAGCCAAGCCCTGCCTATACAATATATAATATGCATAGATCGAAAGAGGTAATTCTTTACTTGGAGATTTTCTCTGGTTGATAATTTAAATAAATCACTGGATGTCGCAAAAATATGCTAACACAACTGTTCGTCACAACTGTTTTACATATTTAATTACGTTATAAGTACTTATAGCATTTTCATAGCAATAATTTTAATTATTTCCGTACACATAGTCTGGTAAAATGCCAGGTTTGATATTAATTTACAGAAATGATAAACAAGATTACATTAATAACGCATTTTAAGTGACATCAATTTTTTGAATACGAATAGATTTTTTAACGTTTATAATCATTTTATAAATAAAAGTACCTATTGAATAGTTTTGTGTTCCTTTAAACTATTATCTTATAAGTGTAAAATAGTATGTTCGTTGAACTTCATTAGTATATATTTATCAATTTGGGTACTAAACAAGACAAACCTATACAAGGAATATATAAATCAATGTTTAATAATTATCATTCATTTAAATAGGTAAGTATTTATGTCTTCTATATATTTAGATTTATCGTTATTTCCAATTCCTTATAAATCAGGGTATAGCACCTACCAATCAATTAAAATGATTTGAATTGAAAACAGATTCATCACGATAAAAATAAAGTTAAAATAAAACATCAGTGTAAAAGCGCCTCGTCTAATTTTAATTCAATAAACGCGTCTTTGATGTTTTCTCGCCGCAATGAGTCGAGCGAACGTTTTAAAAACACTTTCCCGATGTTCCGTCGTCTATTGTCGGAATATTTAATGCAATAAACATCGTATTCAACTAAAAATAAGTTTTCTATCGTTGATTCGTCTTCAGTATGAATTTATTTTAGTGAATTTGTATGAAACTTTTGGAGGGCGAGCGCGGTTGAGTCACGGAATCCGCAGACAATCCAGGAGCTTGCCCCTTCAGTGTTTCGTACGTCGTAAGTGCTGAAAGTCGTGTAAAAAGTTGTATCCGGCCGTGAATAGCGCGCAAGGAATTTCGTTTATAAATACTTGGTTGGGAGAGGAGCGCGGTGTGCGGACGCGGTTCGTCCGTAGTGCGTGTGCGACGTTGACAGCGGCGGCATGCGCGGCCGCCGATGATATTCACGGGCGGGGGTGCGCGCCGCCGCACCTCGCCCGCGCCGACGCGCCCTCGCCCTCCCGCCTACCAGCGCCTCAATGTAGACAATGTAAGTGTTTAGTGGACAGTCTTGGTTTGCGGATGCTACGATGTATCTCTGAATAAAATCTCTTGCTCACCTGCCTGTACCAAATATTGGCCAAGAAGCAATACCTAACGTAGAAAAGTATCTACAACCCGTTTACTAATACATGAAGTAAACAAACAAAAAAATCTTAATGATCCGCGATTCAAAGTCTAGGGTATTTTCACAGTTTTTTCCCATGCCTAGGTGCTTTCGATAAATCGACAATCGTGTCTCGATATAAAATAATAATTCCTAAACTGAGGGCAATATAAATAGATTGCAGATGTTCAATTCCTGTTGTTTTCAACAATGAACGTATTGATCCGATATCCGGTATTCAGTCTTATTTATTTAGGTAGTAAGTAGGAATGTGTTGTTCTACGTTATGTTTTTTTTAATATTCTGATATTCATATTCATTTATAATTTACTTGTTTTCCGCCCGCGGCTTCGCCCGCTTTGTCTAAAACCTAATAAATTATATACTAAAACCTTCCTCTTGAATCACTCTATCTATTACAAAAAATCGCATCAAAATCCATTGCGTAGTTTTAAAGATTTAAGCATACATAGGGACATAGGGACATAGGGACAGAAAAAGCGACTTTGTTTATACTATGTAGTGATTTAATTAGGTACCTATAGATACTTAATAATGAAATAATATAATCTCTATATATAAAAATGAATCATGTGAATGGCTGAACCGATTTTGATTTGTTTTTTATCGTTGGGAGAAGGATCTTATGAAAGAAAACCTCAAGAAACTTGCGTAAAAAATGACGGAAATTCGAATTTCTTAAAAACCTAGTTATATTTTTTTTTCAATAGTGCCTAGGTCTAATATGAATAATTCCTAAGCATAGTTAATTCACAAAATATTCTTCATCAAAAGGGTAAGTTTAGATTAATTAAGATGGGAAGATTACATTTAGTAATCACAGACTGAAAAATATTTGGGATAGTAGACATTTTAAATAAAATTCAAACAGATATTTTCAAGATAAAAATTTCTATAAAATTAAATCGATTGCACATAAAAAAACAACCTGCATGCATGCCAATAATTATTGAAAAATAGTTGTATATAGAGTCTATGGTCCTATAATTTAAAGACTTCACAAAGCTTAGCGTTGATAAATCACTGAAAGTTTCTCGCACGCAACATCATTTAACAAATAACAAGGTAGTCTCTAGGTTTGTTTAAATATAATTATGCTCGTTAAAGTTGCTGTGAAGTTATTATAAACACATTCAATTTTATCATAGCCCTGTCGGACGCTGTAATTTGTAACTGAATAAATCTAATTGTAACCTTGTTTGATAAATGAAGTTGCATATGTATTTAAAGTATGTACTTAGTAACTTTTTAAAAGACATCGCTTTATATGAAAGCATGCCTAGAATTGCATATTCTGTACTGAATTCCAATTTTTTTCGAATTTTGATTATTTACAAATATTTTTAAAATTAAAACCCTATTTGTTATTAGAGCAAGTAAAAACCTCCAGGCAACATCATATGATTAACTAGCCACTTGTTTGAGAAGTTTTGAGTTTGTACGAAAGAAAGTAAAATAAACAGACAAATGTATTTGCAATGTATTTACTACATTGCAAAGTGTCTGATTACAACATGCTAGATTTTAGAGGTATATCATAGTTGTGTAATGAATGATTTACTATTCATCCAAAACTAAACTTACATTTATTTATGAAAGAAGCATGAGAATTTTCCGATATTTTCCAAGGTAAAGCAAACGCAGAATGTATATGTATATCTATACTCCGTGACTGATATTCAACAGGATTAAATCTGGTGAAATGTAAAACGTTCAAATAAGAACGAAGGTTGAGTGGCGTAGTATCGAGTAAATGCATGGGTATAAATAGAGAGCACTAACCGTGCACGCCTTAAACGTTTGATGTTACACACGATGTGGTAGACCTTTTATTCCTTGTTGTGCACAAACTGTGTAGGTAATGAGGAAAACGTAAAAACTGCATACTTAGGTATGTAGTAAAAGTAGTACCAATTAAAAAATTAAATGTTAAATGCGAACGTACCTTTATAGGCAAATAGGTAACGGAAATGTGAAAAATAAAGTAAAACATTGTCTTCAGGTATCCCAAGCGTAAGACCATGTTAACTTAGGTTTCAGCGTAGTAAAATATTATAGACTTTCTTACTAGGCATTTAGGTAGACAGGTACAATCGAAAAAAAACTGGGATTCGAAGATGTAGAGATTACAAGGGCAAATTATAGGTATAAAGGGCACACGTTGAAACCGTTACACGAAAATATATCAATAAATAAGTGTGAAATAAAAAAAAATACATACACCCCTAGGCTAATGAAGACAAATAGAACTCCGTTCGTATAACGTAATTGGTTTTCGTATCATGTTGTTTATATGTTAGAACGCCTTTTTGTGGATATATGCCTTGAGATAGGTATGCCTATAAAAATGTTATAGAAACAAAACAGCTGATAAATGCGACAGTGATGCGACTGCAGGTACCCTCCTATGATTTTTTAATCCTAAATGCGATTTACGTTTCATGAAAAACTACGAAGAATGTGTGAGTAGATTTAAATAATATTTAATAATACCTATTTCACCCTGAAAGTTCAAAATAAATCGTGTATGCTGTAGTGGATATATAAATTATTTTAAGATAATATATGGTAATCTAAAACTTGTCGTTATTCCTAAATATAAGTGATTTCTTTTATTTTATTTTAACTAACACTAATGAACAGTACGTCGAGTAGTAGTTAAAATTCATGAATGACTAAATTATTGCTGATGAATCATATTGCCAATCTCTCTAATGAGACAACTTTGAGCAATGATACAAACATGCGTCTATATTGGCTCTACGTTGCCCAAGAAAATCGTTTTCACGATCGGATACATGCCAAAAAATCTTCAAAAAAGACCTTGAACGGTACGAACTTGCGGTTTTACAGCAGCATATTGCCCGCTTTAGTAGCTTTAGCTACAGGGCGCTAAAATAATAAAAAACAATAAACATGGTGTAAAGTATAGAAACGGTTTGCGGCACCCTAGTTCGATTGGCGATGTGTCAAGATATTTGGGAACCTCATTGATGTCGTTTTTGTTTCGGGTATGTTTACTAATAATTATGTTTTTGTTATCATGTTGTTCATGCAAGCGCCCGGGCATGTGCAAGCGAGAAGAGTTTGATGAAAATTGCAAATTGCTTTGTACCTTTATGAATGCAATGCATAAAGTATAAATAAGAAACTACATGTAGGTATTTTCTGTATCGTCTGAACGATGTTTTATTGATTTATATTTAATAAATATATTTGTTAAGATGGATATAATAAAACCTGAACTATGCTTTTTGAAACAAAAAATAAAACAAAATTATAAACATGAAATTCCTAACTGAAAATGAATCTATTTAATTGATTAGGTATCAGTTAGCATCGAATTTATATTTACGCAACGGTTTGTAACATTAAAAAAAAGATCAAAACCGGGGCAAACAGATGCAGAGAATGCAGAGAATAAAAACATGCACATAAATGACTAATCAGTTAATCAGTAAGTTTATTTAGATCGGTTGTATGTCAATACTAATCTATGATGATTCTCTAAATAAAAGGTGTTTGCTTGTACATATTTCCAGTGGGCGTCGGGTGGCCGGAACCGCGCGAGGCCTGGCGAAGTCGGCAGCGATGAGCGCTGCTCCCGCGGCAAGCGCATCACGCAACGACGCGGCGCTATCAAACATCATAAGTATGTTATTATTTATACAAAAATATGATAAAAAAAATAATAATATAGTGTTTAAAAGTAATGAGGCTTATGTAACTAAATAAAAAATTGTCAGATTCATGGCCGCAGTCATCAAGCTGAATCTGCTATTTGATTGAATGACTGACATTCAATCAAATAGCAAATTCAACCAGATGACTGCTACATGTATATTATTATTTTTAGAGATTAGTAGCAAACTATGTATGAATTAGTGATCACAATGAGCCCATTCTAGAACGTAGTACATATTATCTCGATGGGTTTAACTTAATATTAAATAGGTTGATATGTTGTTTTGAATTGATTTAAAAGCCCGTGAGGATGACGAGCAAATGACAATTATGTGCCCGCCACCCGGAGAATTTGAAAGTCCCTGTTTGCCATTTGGCATAGTTTTATTGAAGTTTACAAGAAATTCTCGAAATAATATTACCACTAGCAAATCTTTAAAATCGAATGCTCGCAGTTACATACCTTGTAAATTCTAATTTGAGTTCAGTTTTCAGATTAACATACATGTATTTCACGTATGGATATTAAGCGCTACACTAATAAAAGCACGAGTTTAAATAATTCCTTCGAACAAAACTGAGAACACTCGGATTATGAAGCGAAACCAATGTTTTCATAGACATAAAATATTATACCTATGTATTTGTTGCTCGTGTTTACGATTATTCCTTGGTTTCTACTCATATATTTTTAGGTTTAATCTCGGATTTATAGTTTTTTTTTAACATTCACGTTTTGGCTCAATCCCGTTCTATTTTCCCTCTGATTATCGCGTTTCTTTACGGATTTTATATAGCCTTTTAGCTTATATAAATGAGAAATTCGCTAGTTTATTAGTTACTTAATCGGAATTTCGTTACTAATATATTTTTATCTATCTTTGCAGGGTCCACGAAGTTCAGGGGCATCGTTTCGTCGCGAAGTTTTTCAGACAGCCGACGTTCTGCGCGTTCTGCAAAGAGTTTCTGTGGGGTTTCGGCAAGCAGGGCTACCGGTGCGTCGCCTGCCAGACGGCTGTGCACAAGCGGTGCCATGATAAACTGCTCGGCAAATGTCCTGGCTCGACCGCACAATCTGATGCTACTGTGGTACATATTTACATTATCGATACGAAAATGGACTAATGGAAAAAATATTATAAATAAGAAATATTATGGTGTATATTATTATTGATAAGGTAAAAATATCGGGATATTCTGTAAATAAATGTAATAAATTCTAAATTAACGTAGCTGTAACCGTAGGTACTTGATTTGCAATTGTCGACTGCAAAAAAAGAATATTAGGTATATTAATCGATTAATACAAGGCATACATTTTCATATTATATAGTTACCCTAAAATCAAGATTATTAATCAAAATTGGGTATATCATTTGTGCAAACAGGTAATTAGCGCTACGTACGTAGTATGTAGAGCCTCTACGAATGTAGAGTCTAGTGTCTACATCCGTAATCTGTGTACAATTCGTTGAAAATAATAATATACAAAAGGTATCCTAGTAATTTATACCTGTTATATAATATTTGTACCATATCATTACCGTACCATTATTAAGTTGATTTATCTGAAGTCTTCGATGTTTTATCAAAAATTGGACAATAAAGGTGTAAAATGTACAAGTACGAGACTTTCAAACAACTTAAACTAATTTAGCTGAAGATTACTATATGCATAGATTTTATTAGATAGGGCATGATTAATATTGCAAGCGTAATGTTATTTTTATTAGGTTACGATGCAGCCAACATCAGCAGTATCCTGTCCAATAATATGATTAATAATTGTTAGTTATTTATCAGAATCAATAAAAAATCTAATTCTTAGTTAATATCTTTGAGTTTTTGTTTATTAGATAAGCTCTAACTCATTTATAGTGAAATGTGAAACGTGAACAAGCAGAGGCGTCGCTAGAAGATAATTGTAAATTTACTTTTAACGTACCTTATTCAAAAAAGGTTTTCAATTCCACCGTACCTATATTTTTATACGTGAGTAAAGCAAAGCAAAAGGCCACACTTAATTTTAAAATAAATAATAAAAGGCAAATACCTAAGTTACAAGATCATTATGCGAATTCCAGTGAACTTATTATGATAACACCGTGGACATCCAAGAAGGAACGTATCAACTTGAACAATACGCCCATTTAGTGGACAATGCGTAATTGATAAAACAAAGGAATATTAATTTAATGGTTATACGGTATCGGACCACCACCGGACCACCAGGCAGGAGGATATCTCGGATATATAAGCAATTCACAAGTAAACTCGTCATTCTCACACCAGCTCTCTATAGTTAAGGTCATAGATTAAGTAAAAATTGTAATTTATTTAAATAAATTATTTTTTTAAAAGTAATCTTGACCGAGTTATTTTTACTGGCGCCCAACTTAGGGGCCTAACGAGTGAATTTAAAGTAAATACATCGTAAATTACGAAAAAGTTCACGAAAATCTTTCAAGATTGAAGTTAGGCAACTCACAAACAAATTAGTAAAATCAGTGAAAAGTTCGAGGGAAGAAATGAAAAAGGAGGCCATCATCGGATTTGTGCTGTAAGTACCGTAGCATAATCCTTTCACCATTCCTTTCCACTTGAAACCCCCGACTTTTGTATATAGCTATAGGGATACTGGAGAGAATCACTCTCCTTCTGAAAGTGAGAGCAGTCTTAGTGATTTGAGTTATTCAAATTGCAGTAATAATCCAACTGTCATAGACAATATGGATCCAAAAACCTTGTTATCGTTCGTTCCCACATATGATGGTGACGCATTTAATCTTTATAATTTTATAAACTGTGCCAAACATTGGTTACAGATCGCAGGTGGAGACACACCACCTAATGTAATGTTGTTATTAAGCAAATTAGAATCGAAAGCTGCCATGACTATCTCCATGGTAGATCATGACTTTAAGTGGAAAAATATAGAATTAACATTAAAAAAAGAATGTGGAGATAATAGGGAGTTCAATACCTTATTAATTGAATTGTCGAATGTTAAAAGAAAAGGTAGCTATAAGGATTTAATTTTTGAGTTAAAACAGAAATTATTTTTTATTAGAAGTAAGTTGTTAGATAAATATAGTGAGAAAACGTTAGTCGATGAAGTGATGGAGCCGTATATTAATACCGCGCAAAATGCATTAAGAAACAGCTTACCGTACCATGACCAAATTTACGTGTCAAACTGTGGTTTTGAGGAAACGGCCGCCCGAATTTTACAATTAGAAGCAGAGGGTAGGTTCGACAATATTAAGCAAAAGTTTTCGAGCATTTTACCACCGCCGCGAATTGTTCAGCAGGGGTACTCGCAACATAAACCCAATTTTGTAAATCAAAAGCATAGTTATCCTAATTATCCACAAAATCCAATGATAAATTATAATAATAACAATTATAATCATAATCATAACCAAAGTAATAATAATTTCCATCAAAAATATCCATGGAAGCCAAATCCAAATAATGTGTTCAATAAGCCTCAGAATAGTTATTTCAAGCGTAATCAATATCGCCCGGTTAATAGAAATGTAAATGAAACGGAAGACGTGTCCATGCGGACAGCGCCTCAGTTACGCCCAGGTCAAACAAATCTAGGTAAAGGGATAGTCGCAGAGGAAGTTTTCCATACTAATAATATAGATGAAGCAAATTTTTACAAAAAGGCCTCTCAAAAGAAAGGGCCATAGAATTTAATTTTGTTAAGTCTTATTTGCCATATTTCGAAACGGATGAGCCAAAATTAAAAATCTTAATAGATACGGGTAGTCAAAGGTCGTTTATGACTGAAAAGGCTTCAAAATATTTTAAAAGCTATTATAAGCCTGAGAAATTTTCGGTGCGTACATCTCACGGTACGTCGACCCATGTAGGTTTAATAGAAACTCCGTTTTGGTATAAGTACTTCGATACGGGTGAAGGAACAATGAAGTTCTATGTGTTTAATTTTAGCGATCAATATGATATTTTAATGGGAACAGATATGATAGAGCAAGTTAATGCTAAAATAGATTTAAAAGAACGAAAATTAATTTTACCAAATAGTGAAATTTTAATTCATCACATGACAAATGAAAATTATTCAGACATTAATAATTTGTGCGAAACGTATAGAGATTTATTTACGGAGGATGTAACGAATAGCGCAACTACATCTATTAAGCATAAAATTAATTTAATTACTAATGAACCGATTTACCAACGTCCTTTTCGTTTGCCGCAAATACAACAAGAGGAAGTTAATAAACAAATAATTAAATTATTAAACGAGAAAATAATTCAACCTTCCGAGTCGCCATGGTCATCTCCAGTGCACATAGTGCCTAAGAAAATAGATCAGTCAGGCGTTAAGAAATGGAGAATGGTTATTGACTATAGGAGGTTAAATGAAATAACAAAATCCGATAAATTTCCATTGCCAAATATTGAGGAGTTATTTTCCAAGTTACAAGGAAATAAATATTTCTCTACCTTAGATTTAACTTCGGGATATCACCAAATTTTAATGGATACAGATTCCATCGAGAAAACGGCATTTAGTACGCCTAATGGGCATTATGAATTTTTACGGATGCCTTTTGGTTTAAAGAACGCTCCCGCGACATTTCAAAGAATGATGAACAATATTTTAAAAACGGAAATAAGTAGAAATATTTGTTTAGTTTATTTAGATGACATAATTATATATTCAAAAACTAAGCAAGATCACATAAATAGGTTGCAGCAAGTTTTTGAAGCGTTACGTAGAGTTAATCTAAAATTAAATAAAAATAAATGCGTATTTATGGAAGAGGAAATCGAATTTCTAGGTCATGTTCTTAACAAAGACGGACTAAAGCCAAATCAGTCAAAGATAGAGGCAATTAAGAAATTTCCGATTCCAAAAACATTAAAACAAGTTAGAAGTTTTTTAGGATTAATAGGTTATTATAGAAAGTTTATTCCTAATTTAAGTAAGATAGTTAAGCCTTTAACGGATACGACTAAGAAGAACGCGATTATTGACATTAATAATAATAAGTTTAAAGAAGCATTCGAGTCGTGTAAACATTTATTAATGAATGCTCCAATTTTAGCATTCCCTGATTTTAATAAAACGTTTGTTTTAACAACGGATGCATCGGACATAGCTCTAGGTGCAGTATTAAGTCAAGAAAATCATCCGATAGCGTATGCGTCGAGAATTTTAAGCGAAACAGAAAGAAAGTATAACACTACGGAAAAAGAATTGTTAGGTATTATATGGGCTGTTAATCAATTCAGACCCTATATTTATGGTAGGAGATTTATCTTAAGAACAGATCATAAAGCATTAATATGGTTATCTAAACTAAAAGAGCCAAATCAAAGATTAACGAGATGGAAACTTAAATTGCAAGATTACGATTATAAAATTGAGCACGTCAAGGGTAAAGAAAATTACGTAGCTGATGCATTAAGTAGAATTCAAATAAACCACACAAGTGTAGATTCCTTAGCAGCGCATTGTGGCGAAGAATTATCGTTAGACAGTACACCGCGTAATAATGATACAGCGATAAGCACTGAATCGAATTCCTGTTGCTCAGACAATAGATCGTTGAGTAATACAATACACTCTTGTCAACAAGACAGCGATACAGGTATTCCAATCATTGATAGTTACCCACCTAAACGTCTCAGACGTGTTGTGTTTGAAAGTGCTCCATACGAGAACGCGAAGTTTGAAAAAGGTATGTGGTATTTTTATATTCCACCTAATAATGAGGAAGAAGTTATTAAAAAATATATGTTAGAGTATTTAAGTAAAGAAAAATATGCTTTTATAATACCATACGACGAATTATATTATAAAATATCTGAAGTTTATAGAAAGTATTTTGATCATAGTAAGTTTAAGCCAACTAGATACATTAAATCGTTAATAGAAATAGATAATAAAGAAGAACAATTAAATTTAATTAAAGAATGTCACTTACTAAATAATAGACATGCAGGTATAGAAATTGTGTATAAACAATTGCGTGAAAAATATTATTGGGAGAATATGCGGAAAAATATTAAGAAGTATATATTAAATTGCGAATTGTGTAGAAAGGAAAAATATAATAGGCATCCTAATAATACATTGTATTCGGAGACAGAAACTCCACATGAACCAATGTCAGTATGGCATATAGATTTTATGTCTTTAGAAAGACAGTGGTACCTTACAATTATAGATAAGTTTTCAAAATATGCGATTATTAAGCCAGTAGATAAAAGTAGAGTATATGATGTATTATATGAAATATTTGCATTTATAGGGGCACCTAATAAGATAGTGCATGATGGTGAACAATCGTTTTGTAGTGAGATTGTCACGGAACTTTTTAAAACTTATAATATTATTAACCATACTACGTCACCGCAACATCATAAATCAAATTCGGATGTTGAGCGTTTACATAGTACTATACAAGAGTTGTTTCGTTTACAACGTGAATCAGATTTAGACCAAAATCAAAAGATTAATTTTATTGTACATTCTTATAATAATACAATGCATAGTGCGATAAATATGACGCCATTTGAAGTGCATTTTGGTAGAAAGCCTAAGTTGCGTAGTTTTGATAATTTAAAAGTAGCTATACAGAGATATACTGCCCAGCATAGAGATTTTGCGAAAGAGTTAAATCAAAATGTTCATAAATTGTTAAAGAAGCAAAAGCATGATAGGAATAAAAGATTGAATGAGAGAATTAAACCCCCGAAAATATTTAAGATAGGTGATACAGTTTATTTGAAAAACTCTATGGCGGACAGACATAAGACGAAGTCAAGATTTTTAGGTCCATACAAAATATTAAGCGTGGAACCTCATAACAAATATAAAATAAGCAATGGCAAAATATATCATGTAGAGGAACTAATTGTTTCAGAATCTACGTCAGTTTCGGATACAAGTTCAAGCAGTTAGAACCTTCAGAAAATGTAATAATAGTTGAGTTGAAGCCTGCTCGAATTTTAGAAGGAAAGTGGTATATTATTCATAAGTTAGAAATAAAACCAATTGTATTAAATTTAGAGAGTATACAACAATCTGTAAACCATGCTTATAGAAATTCTAAGATAGATGATGTTAATCATATATATCAGAGAATTAATATTATATTAGAACATGTTAGAGAGATATGTAAACATTTAAATATTCAAAGTAAGAATAGGATTAAAAGAGGATTAATTAATGGTTTAGGAAGTGTTATTAAGTCGATAACTGGTAATTTAGATCAAAATGATTTAGATTTAATTCAAAGAGATTTAGAAACTGTAAGAATTGCTTATAATAAACAAATATCGATAACTGATGAAACTTTAGAGGAATATAATAAGCAGATTGCAAATATTACTTTAATTCAGGAAGAGATTAATAATCAATTGTTATCTATGTTAACTAGTAAAGCGCAACAAAAAGTTGCTATATCTTTGTTATTACAAGCTCAAACTTTACAAGATGTAAGTGAAAGATTAACAACAGCTATTACGTTTGCTGAACATAAAATGTATCATTATAGTATTTTGCAATCTCAATTGTTAGAAGATACAATTAATAGTATTCCAAAAGAAATTGTTATATCTAGAAATGTTAATGATTTAGAAAAGTTTATTACTGTAGATTGTCAAATTATTAATGGAATAGTATATTTTGTAATTGAAATACCATTAGTTAAGAATAGTGTATTTAGGACAAGAAAAATTGTACCTATTATCCAACATAACCTATCCTGTTCCTATCCTATTATGCGAACGGTTACTTTAGCTTACAATGAAGAAGAAATGTATGAAGCTGAAGATTGTATTGAAATAAATGAATTAATTTGTAAAGGAAATATTTTGACGAAAGATACTTGTGAATCTGAAATATTAAATACAATGAATAGCGAAAAATGTCAAATGGTAGCAATAAAGTGTCCTAAAGAGGAAATTTTTGAGATATCCCCAAAAGCCATTTATATGTATTTTAATAAGACAACTGAAGTTGGAATCAAGTGTAATAATCATAAAGAAACTTTGTGGACTAAGTATACTAATATATTATATGGAGAAAATTGTGAGTTGAATGTTTCAGGAAAAACTTTATTTCACACGAGGGAATCAACGGACAAAATAATTATTGGTAAAGTGGATTTACAACCAATGGAGACTGTAACTGAAATAGAACTTAGCAAGTATGATAGAAAGAAGATTTCATCTAAGTTAAATGAATTGAAGAGGATTCCCGCATTTAATTTTGAAACTCACGATATTGTTCAATATAGCTGGATAACATTTATAACTATTGTAATAATAATGTGCCTAATCTATGTTAAAATTCTCAGATCCAGGTTTCGTTCGAAAACCTGTACTTCGAATTTGGAGGGGGACAGTAAAGCAAAGCAAAAGGCCACACTTAATTTTAAAATAAATAATAAAAGGCAAATACCTAAGTTACAAGATCATTATGCGAATTCCAGTGAACTTATTATGATAACACCGTGGACATCCAAGAAGGAACGTATCAACTTGAACAATACGCCCATTTAGTGGACAATGCGTAATTGATAAAACAAAGGAATATTAATTTAATGGTTATACGGTATCGGACCACCACCGGACCACCAGGCAGGAGGATATCTCGGATATATAAGCAATTCACAAGTAAACTCGTCATTCTCACACCAGCTCTCTATAGTTAAGGTCATAGATTAAGTAAAAATTGTAATTTATTTAAATAAATTATTTTTTTAAAAGTAATCTTGACCGAGTTATTTTTACTCGTGTATTTGCGGATGTGTTGTGTCAATGAACCGATTTTGACGAAGAAAAATAATTTATTTAATGGTGCGTAAAACAGATAAAACAGCTGTTAATTAAAATGAAGCACCGATTTCGACTCCAATTTATTTTTTGCTGTTTGAAAGCGGTATATATGAGTGTAAGAACTATTTATTTATTTCATTAAGGATCACCAACATGCCATACACTCATAACATAGATAAAAGCTTTTAGTAATTACAATCGTAGACATACTGCTGTCACAATTATAGGCAACCACCAATAATAAACATAACATTAAATCCAAGACACATAGTCTGCAGCTAGCAGCAGATTAGGTAAAAACTATTAAAGAAACAAAAAATAAAATCGGGATTATTTCAATTCCAAATGTTACGGTAATTGTGTGAGGAACAGTGTATTTTGGGGACATAAATCCCGTTTATCAAATCACATACCTGTTTCATTTTTTATAATTTTCTTTGGTAACTTTACGTTGGTTTTAGAAACTACATAAAGTTAAAAGCATTTTCAATATATTTTCACAGATAAAATCGCAATCATTGAAATCTATATGAATATTTAACTTATTTATTTATTTTTAATTATTTATAAACTTTATTGCACACAAAACAGAAAATACAAATTTAACTTAAAAGGAGGACATTTGATGCAAAATGCGGCTTTATTGCTTCAAGCAATTTCTTCCAAGCAACCCATGCGATCAATGACATAGTTAAAAGTATTAGGGAAGATTATGTACACAATAAAATAGACTAAGGGCTGATTTTTCAATCCTTGGTTAATACTTATTCGTCGAATAACGTACAAAACTACCATTTCAAAAATGTATTCTTTGGCCGTACTTGACAGTTTACGGGTGACATTTTAATATTATCGTGTAATACTTTATTGGGCGGATAAGTTTTAAACTTACTTAACTTAATATGAATACTTAGTTTATTTTACTTGCTATTTTATTTTCCGTTTCATATACATCGTGAATCATCATAATAATTCATGCAAGGGTTTGAAAAAAAAAATATACTAACTACCTATACATTTTTTTTTTATTTATACTTGATAGGCAGGCGTTTGAGCACTATCCCGCCTATGTAAAAAATTATGGTCTTATTCTGTAGGCTTATTTCTTAAGAAAACCTATGCCGATTCTTAGTAGAAATACAAACAATAATTGTTTTATCTCTATTTTATTTTACAGGAAAGGAACAAATATCCATAATTAAAATAATAATATTATGTTCTGTATGCCTATTATTTAGATTTTTTTAAAAGGTGTTTACTTTCTATAATAGTAATTTAAAAACATTTACATGCACACATCATTTGTGTAAGCAGGTATATAGCGCTACGTACGTAGCTCTACGAATGTAGAGACTACATCCGTACTCTATACAATTCGTTGAAAGTAAGAGACATGTAAAAGACACTACTAATCCATACATGCTATGCTAATACATATTCGTATTATTGTTAAGTTGATTTTTGATATAATTGTACGTACAGAAGTCCTTTGTTCCAGTACCTGAGAGAAAGATTTAAAGTGGACGTCCCGCATAGATTCCGTCCTTATCAGTTTATGTCTCCAACATTCTGCGATCATTGTGGAGCTCTTCTATACGGATTCTTTAAGCAAGGACTTAAATGTGAAGGTAATTATTTATGTCTATACTTATATTATAAAGAATAAAGTTTGTATATTTCTTAGTTTGTGACGTTCTGGAGGGTAACCTCGGGATCGACTGAAGCGATTTTAAAAATCATTTTACCTACCCTATCTATATATTTCGTTGCTATCCCTGGTCAACCTGGGTGGAACAGGGATGAGTGGCTAGTATGATATTATAATAATGAACCTAGAAATGTTTTCAAAGTAAATAAATTGAAAAAATTGAGCGATTACTGATTTTGCGACCATAGTTTGCAAAAGGATAATAATTGCTGACCTGCATTATTCATTTTGATTTTAATGAATTAGAACAATATACAGCTGATTTACAATAAACTATCATATTATTTCGTTATTGTAATATGACTATCTCCCTCGAAACTATGGGTTATGAAAATATAATATGATGCTGTCTAAATGTAGAATGTGAGAAGTGGGCAATAATAATAATTAGAACAAAACAGAACTCCCTCTATGAACTTCCACAAACAAAGACTGACGAAAGATGAGGATTCGAATCCCGACTTATGATAGTTTTTTTTTAACTTATATTTCCACAATTTTTTATTGCAAATACTTCCTACTCAATTTGCTGGTTCTTTATCCCTCTTTCATATACTTTAATTGTGTTTTATTTGAATTTTATCTTTAAATCTTATCGTGCTTAATGTTTTGCATTGCTTTAGCTTTGGCGACATTCATTTATTCATATCATTGTTCAAGAAATCATAGAGCTTTCGATAATTATTCTATGGAAATTCAATATTCATCTTGCATGCATGTATCGTGATTGCATGTTCTTCGTCGTATAGTCATAGTATATAGTATTATATTATCTGTGTCTGCGGTATTATGATTATGATTATGTTGGATAAGATTAACAATTATGTGTGGTATGATTTTACGATCTCCAATACATTTTAAGGTGAACGCATACATAAGCGTTTTATCTTTAAGTGAAAAAGTCTGGGAGTAAAGGAAATAAAAAATATAAGGTGTGATTTTGGTGAAAATATTACATTAAAAACATTGCCTATAATTATAAACTAAACATGGAATTAATTGTCTCAAAGGAAAAAGTAAAATATTTCAAAATATGTTTGAAACTTTTCATGGGTAAAAAATATATGACGGTATGACGATTTGTGTCATAGATTTTTAATATTAGATGCTTAGTCTTTCTACCTAATAGTGCTACGAAAACGCTACGTCACTTTTATTAGCTACTTTATTGTAAGGTATTACGATTATAAACTATTTTAATGTAAGAGACACAACGATTGTTATGTAATTTGGAAACATTAACCATTAACCATTAATAGGTACCTAATACAAAATTATTTTTGCACAAATTAAAAATATTTATAAATAACACCTTATGAATCATACAATGTACCAAATAATTGAGGTACATACATATTATTTTCGTAAAAATTCTATTATTGTCATGAAA
The DNA here is from genome assembly GCA_029959065.1 of Colias behrii. Taxonomy (NCBI): domain Eukaryota; kingdom Metazoa; phylum Arthropoda; class Insecta; order Lepidoptera; family Pieridae; genus Colias; species Colias behrii. Next base: position 10,076,511 of record JARWMC010000006.1, read on the forward strand.
ACGTCATCCATCAATCACCTGGGCCGTGCCGCGGTATTGTTGGGTGGGCGGATCGCACCTGATGCGCAGGCGTCGCGTCGAGAGCTGTCCCGCGCCAGTCTGCGTCGCGCGCTCGAGCCGAATCACCGAGCCCGCGCGTTCGGATATCCCGCGATAAAATGCCGCTCTTTTCGGAACACATCACAAACATGTATTACAGTGGTACTCCGTCATATAGTTCTCCCTACAGTTATAGCGGATCGCCGTATGGATCTTCGTACAGTGCATCATACTTGAACTCCGGTGGGAATTATTCAAACCATTCTTCACTTAGTCCTTATACGAGAACCTTGTCATCACGTTATTTATTAGGAAGTGGCAGGACATATTCGCCTATATTAAGTACAATCTCAGAAAAAAGGACATCGAGTCCTGTTAGAATAAACAGTCCTAGAAGGACTCCCTTAACAAGTAGGACTTATATACCTAGTTATACTTCTAGGCCTGTCAATATAAACACTGCGGATATTGATGTGTCACGTGAAAAATATCGCAATAAATCTAGGAGTGCAAATATAAGGACGGAATCACAACGGCTAAGCTCTCCAATAAATACTGAAAAAGAATCGTCGTCTAACGTTGCTGATAAGCCTGATACAGGCGTTGATTCTTCTCCAGGCACTCCTCCACAAAGATCAACAATAAAACGTGACCGCCCTGTCATAAGATTACACACAGTAAAGAGAAAAGATAGAGATTCGCCTCGAAAACCTATTGATACTTCAACCGTTTTAAAATCTTCAGACGAAACAACAGATAAAAACAAACTTGAGCCGTTGAAATGGCGAGAAAGGTTAGCTGACGATTTAGCTTTTAAAAATAAAAAAGAAAAGAAAACTATCGGAGAGAAGTTAGTTGAAAAATTTACTCTCAAAGATAAAGATGATAATGATTTGGAAAATAATACAATGGACATCTCAAAAGACAATATTACTGATATTGGTCCTAAACCAGCTTCAGTACAAATTAGTGCAAACGACACACCAAATGATAATATGAAATTGGGTAGACGTTGTTCTATGGAATTATTAGCGGAGCAAGCTACACTATTGGATTCTTTAATAAGGAGAGAGAATTTAAGTACTGCTACTTTAGATTTAAGTAAAATTGGCACCGAAAATATTGAAGAAAAAGTAAACAAGGCAATGAATAACAAAAAGAGAAAATTTATCCATCAACCAAACCCACTTACAACCACCAAGTCAGACCATTCCTTACTATCTCAACGTAGTTCAAAAAGAAAGAGTTTAAGAAAGTCGACATCTGGTGAAAATATTCGCAAACTGGACTGTATATCGGAAACTCTCCCATTACTTATTACTGAAAACGTTATAAAGAGCGACGAAAGCAAGTCTTTAACTCAAAATAAAATTAAAAAAACAAAATTGAAACAGAAAATTACAACCAGTGTGGAAATTTCGCCACCATCTAATCCTTTAAAGTTTGTTGTTGAAAATGTTACTGTAGAAGAAAAACCTGTTCCAAAAAAGAAAGATATTATATTCAGTGCTGTGATAGAAGATGTTAATGTAAATATCAAACCTAAAAAAGCTACTTCAAATGCAGTTGATACAGGGCATCGAAAAAGTGTAAAAATAAAATTTAAATCTGATCAGAATAAAGAAACTTCAGACATTGTCGCATCACCTGAGCCAGACGATGGTAATTTTTGGGGTAAAATAGGAAAACGAGAAACGGTATATTTAACTAACAGAAAAAAGGATCTGGATAAAGCAAAAGAAGAAAAAAAGCGATCATTTTGTTGGTTCCCTGACGACAATGAAAGTGAATTAAAGGATAGGAGTGATAATATAATTTCCAGTCAGAGCGATAGTCAACTAAATATTAAAACTAAAAATGAAAATCGTTTAAACAAAGCAGAAGGTAAAAAACCTAATACGTACAAAATTCAGGAAGATCAGCAATTAGTGGAAGAGATCCCTATCCTAGAAAATATTGATGCAAAGATTAGTGAAACTATGAATATGGCAAATCCTGAAGAACAACAAATAATAATGAATCAAACAAATGCAAATGAGTTTGAAATAAAAGATCAAGAAATGAAGAATAATTGTGATTCAATTAATGATTCAGTATTAAATATTAATGAATCTTCAGATCTACCACAAAACAAAGGCGAAATACCAGAAAATAACACTAAAAAAATAAAAATTGTTAAAAAATCTCCGGGTTCTAAAGGGAGTGTAGATAAAAAAAGTCCTGAAAAAAGTATTTCAAGTTTACCTAGTAAAGGGGGGAATGATAAGAATGATATGAAAAATAAAGATATAAAAAACAAATCTTTACCTAAAAGTGACAAATTTTTACCAAAATCAACATCGGCACCAACAATACCCAGTATAAATAAAAATGATATCTCGACCCTTAAGGTTGAAAAAACTGATTCTACTAAGGAAAATGGAAAAAAAGGAAAAGATCTAACAATTAATCATGATTTAATCCAATCTACCCCGGAACAAAAAGTAGATACAAATATAAAAAAAGAAGAGTCCCTAAAAGAAGATATGAAGAATGATCAAAACATACAAAATAGTTCCAATACAACACAGGAAATTATTGAAGTTGCTAAGATTGAACCTAAAACTATATCAGATGAAGTTAAAAATATTCACAATTCGGACAATTCGGCCTTAAAAGTTGAAAAGTCTGATCCTGTATTACAAAATGAGTTACTCTCTACGGGATCTGATGGTATCACCAATAAATGTGAAAAAGATAGTGAAATACCCCCAAACATTACACATAATACAAGCAATATAGAGTTAATAACAACACTTCCTGAAAATAATACAAATGAAAACAATTCAACAAACGAATATAAAACAAATGAGGTAGATTCACTTCCTTTAAATGATAATACACTTGAAGAAACAAAAGAATTGCGAACAGAGGAGAATGAAAGTATTAGCACCAAAAATAAAGATAATGATTTATCAAATAACAGTATAAAACAAAAAGACATTCCGCATATTAACCCTGAGTTAAGATTATCACAAAAAGAGAAAACTGATAATATTAAGACTGACATAGAAAAAGAGAAAGAAAATAAACGTGAAAGTGTTAAAAGACCTATTCCAAATGCCGGTATTAACTTATTCCTTCCTAAAAAGCCCGTAAAAGATGTTCCTGCTCCAAAACCGCTTATAGCGACACCGCGACCGCTTCAAAAGAAACCTCCTCAAATAATTCGTTCAAGTAGTTCCTCAGAAACATCATCTACTGAAGATTCTTCTGATGAAGATGAAGACGATTCTAGCGAAAGTTCAAATGACTTTTATGAGTGTGAAAATAACGCTGACGGTAGAACTTCGACCGGTTCAAACGACTCAGGATTCGATTCATCGGCGCCTACGTCTCCTTCCGGATTCAGTTATGCCAGAAAAGGTAAAGAAATGTACTTTTCAATTCTTATTTTATCACACATTTTGACGTCAACTAGTAGAATATCAGACCATAAATGTAAATAAATTCGCAACACAAAATGCCTAAACGCACGATTGCTTATGCATGGCCTGGCCTCGAAGCTCTGTCGTAGCAAATGGTTATGCATTTCCCGTGGTAGCAAAGTAAACCCTTTGTTATAGACTGCGATGTAAATTGTCATCGAAAATGTGAAAAATTGACGGCGAATTTGTGTGGAGTCAATCAGCGCCTATTAGTAGAGGCTTTGGCGTCGCGAACGGCATCAAAACGAGGTGGGTTTGTATAATTTGTTTTATAAATTTAATCGAGTAGGTTTTTGAATCGAGCACATATAAAGCGTTACATTTCCTCTTGTAATGTACATTTGTTTTTGTTGTTAAATGTTAGCTAGCGTGGGTGTACACGAAACCAGATTCTGGATTCAAGCCAATCATTTGCTCACCTGTACACGATTATTACCACCGATAGATGTGGTAATTAACAAACAATTATAATATAAAGAATTTATAATTGTCTATATGTAGGGACTAGGGGGCGATGATCTTACCTACAAGCTTATGTAAGACGCATGAAGTATAAATACAGCTAAAATCATTATTTTCAAAATCCAAAAAAAAATCATTTGAAGACTTGAGTAGTAGTATATTTTACATTATCTACCTATTTATAAGAACAAACAAAGAATTAATAAGATTTACTTTGCAATTTTTGATTATAAAAATAACAATATTATTAACTACCAATAGATAATAATAATTACTTACAGTAGAATTTCAATTCTTCTTCCATTCAATCGAAAAGTTTGCTACCCATCCAGAACTTTTATGACGTTATTTTTGGCCAGACATCAAACGTAATGTATTTTTATCATCCAAATAGCCTACTGTAGGTACATTGCCAATGTTTAAACTTTGTTATTAAGCCGTTATTTGCAAATTTTCATAAAAAAAGCAATGAAAATGTACATAATATGTACAAAATAAAATAACGTTGGAAGAATAATTTTTTTTTTTCTTATCCTCTTAGAAAATCACGAAAATAATAAAAAGCTCTAGGCTGAATATATTTTATAGCATTTAAAAAGGATCAAACTTTATTAATAAGGATACACTTTTTTATTAATTTAGTTATAGCCCACTGTATATTTTAAGAACATGTGCCGATCGAACGCTTGCAGTCGTTTTTACCGAAACTATGTACAGGTGCGGACCACCCCAGCACGTCCACAAATGCAGTACAAAATAATAACTCCGACATCGTCCAACAAGAGCTCGGTGAGCTATTTTATCATACTAGAAATTTAAAATATCTACTTTCCTCTATTTCTTTAAATTTCAATATACTAATATGTACATAAAGATAAATGCTTATGGCGCTACTAACTTCACAATCGACATTAGATTTGCACATAAGATAACTAATTAACTGACACTTAATGCTGCGCTGACGACCATTCTCTAAGGTGAGTTGTATTCCTTACTTCTTTTATTCAAACTTTGATTATGTAATAAGAAGGTTTACAAAAGCTTGTGAATTCTATTTCAAGATAAACTCATAGTGCGTAATAAATTCATGCTTCCTGACACGATTGGCAAAAAGCGAATAGTATTTTGAATCGTCTATAAATAATACTGAAAGCGCTTCAGGACTTTCTCCCAAACTGCTAATCGTGGCCTGGATAGGCTCGCAATCCGCAAATCAATTAAGAAGATTTTCTATATTTATTTATTACGTACATATTTGTATTATCTTATCCTCCTTAACGCTAACTCACTCTGTTTATTTCTCGGATAGGGCATTATTGGCATTACTACGGCGCTTCTTTCTTTAATTTTATTGAATCAGAATACTAACATAAAATCTTTACTTTTTTTAGGCTACCGGACAAGATATTAAAAATCTTATCTTCCGAAAAACTGACAATTCCAGAGACAACACAGTCAGTAAAAAAAGGAAAATAAACTAGATTTTTTTGCATAAAACTTAAAACGTTTTGTCTAACACTTCTGACTCAATTTCAAACGCACACTTAATATACACGGAAAAATACGGAGTAACCGTTCTGAGAAGTAAATAAATATATTCGCGAAATTGTTTCCTGATGTACCCACATTGAGATGACCCGGTCAAACATCTTTTGTGTTGGCTACAGTTTATTAGCTCACGTGAAATGTTCTGGATGTGAGGTATGACGCAACGACGGCTCTCCGTCTCGATTGCAATAATAATATTTTATCTTTCTTTGAAGTATCTTTGGTTTTGCTTCTTGTATTCATAAATGTGTAAGCCCAGTAAATGTAAACATGATTTATTTAATGTCTTTTAATAGAAGGATTTCAATAAAGCTTAGCCCCTAGGCCCGCGTCCTCAATATTAATATTAGTGGTATTCGGCCTGCTAATAAATATTATAGAATGTAGATAGGGTTGTGGAAATAAATCGTCCACCAACTAAATTATACCCACAGTAAATGAACTGAACCAAACGACATGTTATAATTGCACGCAAAAAAATGGGCTCTACATTTTGTTGAATGTGCCAATTTTATCATACTCATCATATTATAGTGACTTAGATAGACAATCAGACAGTTTTTAAAAATAAAGCACTGGCAGTTGTTTCCAAACGTATTCCCAACGTAGTAACAACATACCTCTATAAATAAGCAATGGAGAGATTTATTCAGATATAAAGCGAATGTGTGTTCTGTGATCGATTTATTACTCATTATAATATATTTCCATTCGTATCGACCGAGTTCGTATCGATAAACTGAAGACTGTGAACTGCGTCTTAAAAAGAAATGAAAATTTCCTAAAGCTCAATTGTTTTTTTCCGAAATACGCAAGAGTTGTTACTAGAAATTACTTAGAAATATCAATATCTCAACGAGCGATTACAGATGCCTATGTTTTGCCAAAATGAACTTTGTTTCGTAATGATTTATTCTCATAATATTCATAATAACAAAGAATAATATAAATAAATTTTATATGAGATTATGTACCTACCTATCATATTTTATTTATGCCGTTTAAATATTTAATTGTAAAATATTTCTAATGCAAAAAATATAAATGCTTTACCAAATACAACATTTTGAAGGAACAGTCAATAAAAATATGCAATGAATGTAGGTACGTTCTTTACTTATATTACATTTTTTCAATTTTGGCAGCTTCACGGAACATATACAAACGGCGCGAAAACATAAACTTTTCGAATTATTACATCATTTGTGTCCGTTTAATTGTGTGTGAAAAGACCGGATTGAGACAACATGTGAGAGTATATGGAAATAATCATAATTATTATTATGACTGACAGTAAAACGTATGCAATAATTCAGTCGATGAAAGCAACACTCGCAAAGCGCGCCAACCGCATTAATTTTGATTAATATATTTTCAAATCTTAATTTATTAGAGACTAGCGGTCCGCCCCGGCTTCGCCCGTGGTACATATTTCGCAATAAAAGGTAGCCAAGGTATGTTCTTTCTCAGGGTCTAAAGATTATCTGTGCCAAATTTCATCAAAATCGGTCCAGTAGTTTATGCGTGAAAACCATACATACATACTTAGGTACATACATACATACAAACCTTTCCTCTTTATAATATTAGTATAGATTAATAGATAATAATTAAAAGTTCGTTTTGAAAAAGAAATTAAGTCAATTCTCATTGAAAAGTAATACCGCATTTTAATGTATTGTGTAAAAACAAACTTGTTTAATTTTAAACATTACGTTTCTTGAAGAAATTCTTCAGGAGGTTATCTAAAAATATATTACCTACAGCTTTAACTGTCACCGTATCCGATATTAGGTAGGTATATAAACGTAATTTCACTTTGATTCGATTTAGAAATTCAGTCTATTTCTGTATCGAATTTCTTATTGTATCATGCCCTTGATATTGTTCAGTAGGAGGAGAATATTTTTAGCAAAGCGCGTGATTCTTTATTATGTATGAAATCCATACTTAATATTATAAATGCGAAAGTAACTCTGTCTGTCTGTCTGTTACTCAATCACGCCTAAACTACTGAACCAATTTGCATGAAATTTGGTATAGAGATATTTTGATACCCGAGAAAGGACATAGGCTACTTTTTATCCCGGGACATAGGATAGGTTTTATCACGGAAATCCCACGGGAACGGGAATTATGCTGGTTTTTCTTTGACTGCGCGGGCGAAGCCGCGGGCGGAAAGCTAGTTGTCTATAAAGTGTGAAGTAGTGTCATTATGTGGTTATTTACGCGGTATAAATATACTGTAAAACAAATTTAAGTAGGTAGGTATATATCTAACAGTGAGATTATCCATCAATCCTCAAAGACTCATTATTAAGACATGTATAGAATCATAAAATAAAATTGTTTGTACGAATGTAATATGTACGAAGCAACAATTAAAAATAAATAAACTTAAAATTTACTTAGGTAGTTAAAATAAAGATGCCATGGCAAACGCAGCAAAATTTCGATTAAGTAACTAGGTACCAAGATCTTTTTATTTATATCCGCCGCTACATCCGCGTTTACATACTTAAAATGTAAAAGAAATTATAATAATTATCAAACATTCGCTTAAATTGTTTTTTGCAGAACAATCGACAGCATACGGCATTTTCAGGAAGACGGGAAGATTCACCCCTCCCGCTCGCAGCATACCTCGTTTTAGAAAGTACACTATAGATGACTTCCAATTTATAAAGGTGCTGGGAAAAGGCAGCTTTGGAAAGGTGAGAAAAGTCGTAAGATAAATATAAATAGAGCATAGACTAATGACTTTATGATCAAAAAAGGTGAATGATATAGTCATGGTCATTTCAAACTAAATTAGGTATACTTTTTCGTTTACTACTCCACATATGTATTATGTATTAGTATACTTACTTATGTTTTATTGTCGTAATATATTTCGCAAATACTTAATATACTTCTGTTTCTCCATCAATGAGGTTGCTTAGGAATATATATTGAGTAAGTATTAGGATTATGGACAATGTTTTAAATGGGCTGAACACTTTTACCCTGCATATTATTTATTTTCTATAACATGTTCAAACTTCATGCATTAGATCAGCACTGGAGCCTTGCCATAAAACGTACATATTATTGTAAAACTGTTTAAAACATTGCCGTCTTCCCCACTACCTATGTCATATCTGACTACTCTCCCGTGTACAAATCTATGTAAATATTTTGTGTATGTTAGTAAAAATGGTATCTACCTCAGATTGTACTCTACATTCGTCTTCGAAAATCTATTGTTTAATTTTATCGCCTAAGAAGATGCATCTCGGAAAAAAAAAACTAGTGACGTAGTTGAAATAAATAATAAAATGAATGTTACCTTCGAGAGCTCTACATTTGCAACCTTCATTGAATTTTTAAAACCTTTTCACGTGACAATAACAGGTATCGATTGATATGATATTATATTGTTTTAGCGTTGACCTAATTGCTCGTGTTTGTAGACGAGTGCCAGCACTAATCACGTTTGGGCACAACACACATTCGAAGTACAATAATATCTATTAGTAAATATACCTATCTATAAATACGTGTTGTGTCTAGCAGGCGACAAATCTACAGTTGTAGGTAAATCAAATAATTATGTCAGCATCAAAATATTTTTAATATTACAATTTTTTACGAACATACTCGAGTGATAGTTCCAGAACATTCTAAGATACTAACATTTAAAAATATTATCAAACATTACCCGAAATTCTAACAATTAAATTGCTAATATATGTGCTTGTCTCACTAAAAATAAATACGAGAAATGAAACGAGGGTTTTTGCCAAGAAAAAAATAGTATTTCTGTTTCAAATACGATAGAGCCGGCTTGTTGACTTGAGATAAATGAGTAGGTACGATGAATGTTTGGGTGCTGATTGAAGGAGCTATAAGTGACTGTAGCATTACTTAGGATTAGAAGAAATTAGGATAATAGATAAGAATAATATTTTAATTCTAAATAGCTATGTGCTCATTTTATTCTACCAGACAAGTAGGCGGGAAGTATCGAGGTTGTTTATCAATTTATAGAGCCCGATAAAATTGTAAATTTGCTTTGTTATTCTTAATATTATGAGTAGATAAATTTATTTTATAGCGCTATTTATTTTTCTTATATAAAGCAATTCTGAAAAAATATTTATAATATTGTTATATTAATTGAAAATTTCCCCTCTTTGCTACCTGTGTAGCGAGAATAGATTGAAAATGGGTCACTGGAAACCGATTCCACTGCAGGCACACCTAAATAACATTTCTATTCCGGAATTATTTGACGACCATTTCAACATGGTTTTTCAAGAATCTGGAACGGTATTTTGACGCACCTAATTTCTATCACTTAATAGTTCACGACCCATTAATGTTATAGTTATACAGTTAATGTCGTCGTAAAGAAGATATATTTTACTACAAATTAAACATCGTGATTACATTAAATTAATGCCTATTATATAATTGCTTGTAATTCACAAATCATAATAAGTGCAACAGCTCTAAATCTTATTAACGTTATAAGAGAAGATTGTTTATCAACACTCCTGACAGGCCGAGGTCCTCCCTTGTTCCAGGGACATCTATTAACTAGGTACAGGGCAGCGTGTCGTTAAAATACGTATTTATAAAAAGTACCTATAACAGAAATTATTCATGACAATCGTCAAATTTTATTTTAAAAATCCCTTACAATAACATCTCGTAAGTTAAGATAGGTTAGGAATAATAAGATTTTATAGGTTGCAACTTGCTTAGGACTTTTTACCTACTGGTATGAAAAAAGAGCAACTATGGAGTTTCTTAGCGGTTCTTCTCCGTAGATACTGCTTTCCGAATCGGTGGTAAATGTTAAAAATATGTAATGACGTATCAAAAGTGCTTCTAGAAGAAGTCTAATTGAATAAATAAATGTTCGAGTTTGAGTATGACACGAACAGCCTAAAGTAGGGCAAAGTGCATTATTTAAGTTCAATTGACCTATTATTCAATAATTAATATGAAAACATTATGACCATTGTCTCTAGAGAATAAAAAGAAAAATTCTAATGTAGGTTAATTGATCCTCTGAAATCGATATGAGCAAGTATTCTACAGATACATTAACAGTCATAACTGTCGTGGGTAAAAAAACGTTCTAGAATCTAGATGATAATAAATAAAAATGTATCAACCAATTGCTGTAAAATCATTTCATATCTAATAGGTTTATTACGACACTTTATATATTGCAGTGGGTGTAAAACACGTCCTACATCTCTCCGATGTCATTATAATAAAGTCTACTGAAATTCATGAAATGTAAACCAAATGTTCATTTCACTACTTGCTAAAGAGAACAGAAATATCGTAATAGTCCATTGAAATGTTACATTTTTTAGGCCTAACCTTGCATTTTTAAGAGGACGCAATTTTATTTTTTTTATGTGTAGGGGGGGTCAGTGTGAAGCTATCACCAAGTTTGTGGGGTCGCCACCCTTGTCCCACGGCCGCCATCTTGAAAATAGCGGTTGAAATGGTTTTTTACGATATATATCTCTTAAACTATTTATCTGATAAAAAAAATTTGTTAACATTATTTGTTGCAAATTAAATTCTCTACAACTTTGGTCCAGTAACTTTTTGACGTAGAACTATAAATAAAAAAGTTATAAGCGAAAATGTTCAGAAATTAGAGCTATTTATATTTTTCAATAAAACTTTTTTTTATCATTTTACTAAGAAATAATATCAGACCATTTTTGTAGATTGTTTTTCGAGGAACAACTATTATATACAACATTTTTTCATTAAGTCAATAGCTAAGGTTTTACAGCGCTCCGAAGTGAGTACTATTTTTCAGTACTAACTATACATAATATATTGGCTATTGGCTCTTTTACCAGACTCCAGAACAATTCAAGCACACTGCAGAACATTTCAGCCCTGCTTTTCGACGGAAAAAAAACGCGCTTCCAGACTCTACCTCCTGGATGGTGGGGAAAAGAGCCATAATAATTAAATATTAATAATATTGCAAAATTAATTATTAAAAATATTATAATAACAAAAAAAAAAACAATTACTGATGACAAATTATTATTAGTACAAACATAATATATGTAAGTGTATAGTTAAGAGTACTGAAAAATAGTACTCACTTCGGAGCGCTGTAAAACCTTAACTATTTACTTAATGAAAATATGTTGTATATAATAGTTGTTCCTCGAAAAACAATCTACAAAAATGGTTTGATATTATTTCTTCGTAAAATGATAAAAAAAGGTTTTATTGAAAAATATAAATAGCTCTAATTTCTAAACATTTTCGCTTATAACTTTTTTATTTATAGTTCTACGACAAAAAGTTACTGGACCAAAGTTGTAGAGAATTTAATTTGCAACAAATAATGTTCACAAATTTTTTTTATCAGATAAATAGTTTAAGAGATATATCGTAAAAACCATTTCAACCGCTGTTTTCAAGATGGCGGCCGTGGGACAAGGGTGGCGACCCCACAAACTTGGTGCTAGCTTCACACTAACCCCCCCTACACATCAAAAAAATAAAATTGCGTCCTCTAAAAAATGCAACCCCAAATGTAACTTTTCAATGGAATATAAATAAAGCTGATCTGATGGCTCGCTTCCGAGTCACAAAATGTCAAATTATTTATATCGTTCTTCGAGTAGAGTACGATGAACTTAACTGTACGTTCTACATTATTGGATTATATTGCGACGAAACGTTTATGCAATGATTTCTAATGAAATTTTATTGTAAAATATATTAATATCTTTGACAAATAACAAATGAAACATTTTTCATTCATTATAAAAACTTAATTATGTATGCTATATCAAACCTACAGTACCTTATGTAGACACTTAAAGTTATGGGATTTGTAGAATAAAAACAAAATTTTGTTCTATTTCATTTGTATTTTTGAAAATTCTTTTATTGCATAATTACTGAACTTGTAAATCTTGGATCGGTTCAGTCGTTAACATATTGTAATACTTCGATTGTGTCATCCAAATAAATAACCATTATGTAGTGTTGTGTTTTGCAAATAAGGGTAATTCATTTTGACCATAACCCTGGCGTCTCATAATATGGCATTGTGCCCGCAGCCTGCTGCGGGTCACCTGTCACGCCAATCCATTTTACATTCGGGCTATTCTTGGTTTTGACATCATTGGACACATTTGGACGTCAGGCACCACGTGGGAAATCTACAATAAATTAATCATTGTACTACCGACTGCGACGCGAATTATAATTGCGTCACGGTAAAGCGATATTTTTTGTGTGATGCCAGGCTGACAAAGGAACTGATGTAAAACTTGAAACCTAGATTTATATTTTCTTTCAGTTATGGACGATGGGATTTACGATTATTTCTCATTTCTTTGTTATGAAAAACATTCATACCTACCATAATTTTTTTTTATTAGATACCATACTAGATACAATAAGTTTATTTTATTAGATACCGTAAGTTTTTCGAGAAACAAGCTTTTTGTTCGAACTTTTACTTTTTTTTATAGGTAGGTAATAATTACCTGGTAATTGTAAAGGTTTGAAAGCGATAATAAACTTTTAAATTTTTTGTAACAAATGTATTCGATAGTGCAGTGGATTTTGAAGAAATGCCTTTCGTGGAAAGCGCAAATGCTGACTGAAAGTCTGAAAGCTTAAGCTTCCGACTGTCAGATCGCCGCTTTAAGACTAGGCTTGTAATTATTTTCATTTAATTTTAATTCTACTGCATTCGATGGATTCTGCATTCTATCGTTGCCGTCCTTAACTACTACTAAGAGAAAATAATGATACCACCATATCGTATCTAGTACTAGTACCCATTCAAATTTGGATTATATTCTATTTGTTCCAGGTAATGCTAGCTGAACTACGGGAAACGGAGTACTACTACGCAGTGAAGTGTCTGAAAAAGGATGTGGTGTTAGAAGACGACGATGTCGAGTGCACCCTGATAGAGAGGAAGGTTCTGGCGCTCGGCACCAACCATCCGTACCTGTGCCATTTATTCGCTACGTTTCAGACTGATGTAAGACCCTTATTAATCTCTACTACCTACTACCACTACTACACTAGTAGTAGCGTATTTAATAAAATGAAACATTTTAGTTAGAATTTTTATAGTGCAGGCAAATTTAGCTCTTGGCACGTAAAGTGCTTTGATTTTTAACGATCTCTTAACTCCATTTGATACTTGATGTTGTACTCTTTTCTACCTATTTTTGTCAATTGAAATAGCCATATTTTTAAAATGCTACATTTTATGTTATTACTTTATAGCATTATGAAATTAAACCTACGTAGGTAAAGAATATAGTTTTATGTACTTATATTTCCCATATATTTCTTGAAAGGTAATATTTTTGTTACAGTCCCATTTATTCTTTGTAATGGAATACTTGAACGGCGGTGATCTCATGTTCCACATTCAACAAAGCGGCCGCTTCCCGGAGCCCCGGGCGAGGTTCTACGCGGCTGAAATAGTTTCCGGGCTTAAGTTCTTACACAAAAGAGGAATAGTTTATAGGTAAATTGAATTAAGATAGACACATATATCTTTCAAAAGCCTTTCTCATATATCCTATACCTAATGATCTTTGAAAAGCATTAAAATATTATTTAAAAATATATCAAAACGAAAGACACATCATGAGGCGCATCAATCAATAAAAAATCCAATAAAAAGACTTTTTTTCAGGGATTTGAAATTAGATAACATTTTGTTAGACTTCGACGGCCATGTTCGGATAGCAGACTTTGGAATGTGCAAGCTTCAGATATATTTGGACAAAACTGCCGATACCTTCTGCGGGACACCTGATTACATGGCTCCTGAGGTAATAGTAGTTCCTATAGAGTATAGTAATCAGTTAATTAAATAATTTGACAAAAGAAGATTCTTAAAAACTAATTAATACCTAAGTACATGTTTTTAAATTCTACAATATCATAAATTAATTTCTCACATATATGGATTAAAATACAATATTGCAATAATGAGAACTTACAATATAATCCTTAGTGGCTCCTTGTTAGGTTTTCCACACATCCACATCCATCTTCCCCACATCCATCCTCCCCACATTCAACCCCCCCCCCACATCCATCCTCCCCACATTCATCCTCCCTACCGCCATCCTCCCCACTCCCATCCTCCCCACCATCATTCTCCCCACAGCCATCCTCCCCACATACATCCTCCCCACTCCCATCCTCCCCACATCCATCCTCCCAACAGCTACCTCCCCACTCCCATTCTCAGCACCGCCATCCTCCCTCTCTCACCCTCCTCACGATGTGTGCTAATTTTCATTGTAATCGGTTCAGTAGTATTTGCGTGAAAGAGTAACAACTATGATTTAAGGAGGGTAGTTCCGTACCTACAACGGTTAACAGCTGTTTTGTATCGTCTTAAAGTAATAAATCAATTAAAAGTGATATATGTATATGTTAAAGTGTTTTCTATTGCTAAAAGTGATCTTCTAAGTTCATCCCTACAAAATAAATGTAAAAGCCGTTGAAAAGGGACTTGTTTAAGGTACTGTACTGTGTCTATAAAATCGTAACAAAATCTCCACTTCCCGATTATACTCCAGAATTTATAACAATCTTCCATAAATACTTATTTAAAATGCACTGCTCAGCTTGCTATAAAACAATGAAAAAGGAAGAGCTTGAATGTTCTAAGTGCAAGGGCTGCTATCATCTAATGTGCCTTAATATGAGTATCGCTTATTTCAATACAAATTATAAGGAAAGTAAACAAAAGTGGTTATGCCCTACTTGTTCCAATATTACTACTCGGAAAAAGGGAGAAAACACACCCGTTAGACGGCTTCATGAACCTACTTTGGAGGATAGTATAATGTCCTGTGAGGACGTCACTCAGGACATGTCTATTGCTTCCGTGCCCATGGATCAGGCCACTATTAGTATACAACAATTCTCTTCGTTGCTCGAGTCTAAATTTGAAAATTTGGAAATGAAACTTACCAAAAATCTTAGCATCGAAATTTCGGCAGCAATGGATATGTTGAAGAAGGAGTTAAATGATACTACCGACTTATTGTTTGCTCAAGTAACACAAATGAAAAATGATTTATGCACATACCGCGATCGGATAAATAAATTGGAGTCTGAAAACTCGTCGCTGCATTCTAAATTATCACAACTTAGTAAACAAAATCTCGACGCCGCCGCCACTTCATCCATGCTTAAAACAATAAAACAACTTCAATCCGAAGTAAACGAGCGAGATCAAGTAAGTTTACTCAATGACGTTGAAGTATATGGTATACCCGAATTTGAAGGTGAATCAGCTACGCACATCGCGATTACTTTGGCAAAAAAACTGGGAATAACATTAGAGGAACGCGATATAGTGTGTGCGCGACGCATCGGCCCTAAGCGCCGGTCAATTACTACCGGTGTAAGTAATGATTCATCGAGATTGATCGTAGATAAGGATCGCCCCACTCGTACGCGTCCCATTTCAATTAGTTTTGCACGGCGTTCACTTCGAGATGAGCTCCTGAAAAACGCTCGTGTGCGACGAGGTACTTCTACTTCCGACCTAGGTTTACCTAATCATGATGTGAAACGCGTACATTTACATGAAAGGCTCACACACAAAAATCGTGTAATATTTGGGAAAGCCCGTGCCCTGGCCAAAATTAAGCAATGGCGATTTATCTGGACCAGGGATGGAAAAATATATGCCCGTCAATCTGATTCTAGTAACGTTTATGCTATTCGTTCCGAGGAAGATATTGAAAGTGTTTTTACTTTACCCCCTAATCATATTCCAACTGTCTAATTCTATAGTTACATTAAAGCTGTTTTATATAATTAACAATAGTAATAGTACCTTGTCACTCTTTTACTGCATTTATATAGATAGTTTGTGTTGTTACTGTCCAACATTATTTTTCACACATTCCGCTCATTCAAATATTTGTAATATTTATGCCATATTTCAATTGTATAAATTTTTGGGTTGTTTAATAATGTACACTGGTCCGATTGTAACTTACTTAAACTTTTTTCAAATAATGATTATGATTATGTCAAATAAAAACCATTTTATTTTACTGAATTGCTATGATGATGAATATTATGTAATATTATGCCTGATATATTATAATGTAAATAATACGTACTTTAATCTGAAAATTAACTTTGTGATTCTATATTATGTGATAAAATATATTTATGCTATAGTTTCCAGGTATATATCTATATTTTACGTACATAGGCAAAACATTGTATTTTATAATGCTATGCTCAAATTATATTATAAAAATTTCATAATTTATAATTCATTTCACTACTTCACTATATATTCACATCATTATATTATTATTTCCTATGTAATAATTTATATGGTTGCATCTAAATTATGTTATTATTCTATTGTTATTTTCCTATATATAAAAAATGGTTAAAAATATTTATATAAAAATTGGTTTGTTTAATGCTGGATCATTATGTACAAACCATGATGAGTTCCAAGTCGCTTTTGAGAAACATATGCCAGATATCCTTGCAATTAATGAAACCTGGCTACGAAAAGGTCATGAAGGGCAAGCTCCGCGTCTCCCCGGTTATACTTTTCGTCACATTCCTCGCCCCCCGGGCACGCGATCACGTGGTGGTGGAGTAGGATTTTTTATTAGTCAACAGCTTTCTTTTCGTATATGTAAACACCCTATTAGTAACATTAATCACTGTACAGGTAAATTAGCTTGGAGAAATTTTTGCATATGTAGTGGTGTGTATATTACTCAGATCTTAGAGCGCGTTTCCACTATATCGTTCTGGCCTATACAAAAATGTTTCGATATCCTAATATTACTATTTAATTTTATACTTATTCCTAGCAACACTTTTGTTTTCAATAAAAACAAGTTTTTATTTGAAAGAAAATGGTTTTGACTTTATAAAAAAAAATATATCATTCAATTTTACGTCCTTGAGCAAACGACAAGGCGACTACCGTGAAACAATAAAATATCGTGTCCATAATAATTTGTTTCATAATTAATATTTGACCATAATAATTACGAAACAAAACAAATAAATAAATCGTCACTTGATAGTGGAAAGTGGAAACACGCACA
Source organism: Colias behrii (assembly GCA_029959065.1). NCBI lineage: Eukaryota > Metazoa > Arthropoda > Insecta > Lepidoptera > Pieridae > Colias > Colias behrii. The sequence continues at coordinate 10,094,158 of JARWMC010000006.1, forward strand.
AAACCAGAATAAACCAGTTTACGCTGTCCGCAGGTGCCACGTGCAGTCGTTTGGTACCGTTAGAACATAAAGCACATTTCATTCAAAAATTATAATTATTATGTACGTAGTTTAATTGATAAATTTTGTATTTGTTGATTGTTGTTATTATTTGTTATTATTGTTATAATATTTGTTGAAGTGAATTACATGTCCCGCAGCCGGAGGCCCCAAATGAAAACTCAGATGTACTTAAAAACTACATTTAATAGCTAAAATGAGACTTTTACACCCATGTCTGCACGATGCAGACCGGAGTTAAAGAATGAATTTATACAGTTTAATAATTATAAAGACGTAAGCTTGGATGCTAACTAAGGGAAATCGCATCCACATTCTATTCCCGTGCGAACGGCGTATTCAGCAGTTTTGTATGAAGGCAGGGCCATAACTAGTGTTTAATTTGTGTGTAAGTGTTGTAACTTTATATTGTTAATTCAATATGGCTCCAGTGTTAAAACATGGTCGAGGCAAGCCTTTGACTTCTCAAACTAAAGAATTAAACTTTAAATGTCGTTTCTTTTTCAGGTTAGTAAATTTTTCATTTTAGTAACATTGTTAATGTAAAAGTTATATGTATGTTAAATGTGCAAATATTAAAATAAAGTCTCATCTTTTTCAGAGGAGAAACACATATAGTTTAATTTAAAATCCCTTATATATACAGGGTTACTTGTAAAACACCGGCAACCTCGCAGGACAAGATAGCTAACATCATAAGTAACAACATTTGTTCTACGACTTTTGATAATTTGTTAGATTTTATTTTCATACAAAAATAAATATTCATTTAATTTTCCGTCTGAATATTATAAACTCTACGCCTCCCAAAAATTACGTAAACAAAAACCGAACGAGAGGGGGAAGGGGGCGTCGCGTCGTCCATCCGATAATTAATAGAACATAGACTTACAAATGTAAGGAGAGTACAATAAAAGTTTAAAAAATCATTTAAAAATAATTTATTGCGTTATGCCAAAAGTCGTAGAACAAATGTTGTTACTTATGATGTTAGCTATCTTGTCCTGCGAGGTTGCTGGTGTTTTACAAGTAACCCTGTATAAAATAAAAACTAAAAATAAAATGTTGTTTTATTTTATTTGCTGACCATACACTACTACAAACGCAAAAATTTCTCCAAGCTAATTTACCTGTATTGAACAGATGTGGATATCTGTCAATATCAATTGCAACAAGATATTAGTTGGAACTGCTTATCGTCCACCTTGGCAAAGCATAGATATTTTCTTTGACGCCCTTTCAGAATCACTTTCGTATTTTTCCGACTTTGATAACATTGTTTTACTTGGAGATTTCAACATCAATATTCATGATAGCCAGAGCAGTATGTCGGTTAGTCTCAAACAATTCCTTCAGTGTTGCGGTTTAGATAACCACATTACTGAACCCACACATTTCACTTCTCACAGCGAATCTACTCTCGATTTACTATGTACAAATATGTCCGTTTTTTCCACACTCGTTTGCCACATCCCTGAGCTCGGCGGTCATGCTATGGTCTTTGCGAACTTCAAAATTAAAAATCCTAAATCAATTAGTACTTTTGTCACTTACAGACCTTTAAAAAATATCAACTTGATGGATTTCAATAACGACCTTGCCTCAATTCCTTGGAACAATGTTTGCCAAATGCTAAACGTAAACGATATGGTGATTGCTTTTAATTCATATATTATATCTCTGTTTAATAAACACGCTGCTAAAACCACCATCTCGCTTAAGAATAGGCGCTCTCCATGGTTGACAAGTAATCTCAGACATTTGATGTCGGTTCGGGATGATGCACTCGTTAAATACCGTACAACAAAGTGTGAAAAGGACAAGATTTATTATAAATCATTAAAAAGTTTTGTCAATATATGTTTGCACCAAGAAAAGATATCATTTTATGATTCCCATATTAATGCTCATTCAAAAAATAGTAAAGTTTTGTGGAAAAAATTAAAGAGTCAAATTCTGCCTAATTTTAAAACTAGTGCCGTTTTGCCTGACCATCTTCGAGATCCAAATAAGATTAACTCACAATTTTTGAATATTCCTGGCACTGGCAATGTAGATCAATCCATCCTTGACTACTTCAGTAATAATAATTACGGCAAAGGTGTCTTTAAATTTTATCTTGTTGATGAAAATGCCGTAGCTAAAATTATTATTAATTTGAAGTCCAATGCTGAGGGTTATGATGGTATTCCTAGAGATATGATTTTACTCACACTTCCTACGACACTTAAAGTAATAACAGCTATTGTAAATCGCTCTCTGGCTACATCTACGTTTCCATCTATTTGGAAAATTGCGCTCGTTCGTCCTCTGCCTAAAACTGACAATCCGGTGGACTTCAAAGATCTTAGACCTATAAGTATACTTCCATTTCTATCTAAGATACTCGAAAAGGTTGTTTACTTTCAAGTTGTGAAATACTGTGATAAACATAATATTTTTCCGGAGTTACAGTCGGGGTTCAGAAGGCAACGAGGCACTACAACAGCTTTGCTCAATGTCACCGATGATCTGCTTGCTAATCAGGATGAGGGATATGCGACAGCATTAGTACTTTTGGATTTCTCTCGGGCCTTTGACTGTTTAAATTTGCAGCTTATGGTCGCTAAGCTTTCTTTCTATGGGTTTGATACCAGTTCTTTAGAGTGGTTTCATAGTTATCTAGGTGGTCGCTCACAAAAGGTTATTGTTAACAATAGTGATGGTTCCACTTCTACATCTAGTGAACTTTTTGTGACACGAGGTGTACCTCAGGGATCCATTCTAGGTCCTCTTCTCTTTATAATATATGCAGCAGATATTACTAACTGCCTTAACCTTTGCAAATATCACATCTATGCAGACGATCTGCAGGTGTATTTGCCTGTGAATTGTAAGGATTTGTCTTCATCGTTAAATAAAATATCTCAGGATTTGAATGGTGTATCAAAGTGGTCATATAATAATTCATTAGTGTTGAACCCTAATAAATCGAAATACATGATTGTTGGCTCCAGGCGACAAGTGCAAGCAATAGAGAGCTCTAATATTTCTCTTTATATTGAAAATGTTCCCATACAGAAGGTAAATGAGGCTCGTAATTTAGGTGTTACTTTCGATAAGCATCTAAAATTTGAAAGTCATGTCCTTGAAGTTGTGCGTAGTTGCTTCTACCGATTAAAAGTTATTTACAAACTTCGGCCTTACATAGGCACTAACCTCCGTATACTTTTAGCTGAATCTCTAGTACTATCTAAGTTAAATTATTGCATAAATGTGTATGGACCTTGTTTGCTTCAACGTTCGCAACGTCTAATTCAAAGAGTGCAGAATGCTTGTGTTAGGTACTGCTTCAACGTCCCTCCGAGATCACATATAACACCTTTTTTAAACTCCGCCAAAATGCTAAACATGAAAAGTAGACAAGATCTATATTTGGCTTGTCTACTTTTTGACCTATTTAAATCCAAGCATCCTTCGTATCTCTACGAAAAATTAAGATGGAGAAAAGATCATGGTTTGAATCCAGTAAGGAGCGTAACTAATGTGCTGTCCGTCCCTCGGCATCGATCGCAAGCTTTCCGTGGTAGCTTTAAGTACTGTGCGACAAAGTGTTGGAACAATATCCCTCCGCCGATAAAACAAGTGTGCTCAAAGGGCTCTTTTAAAAAAAAGTACAAAATCCACTTACTTAACACACAAATTCAAAAGTAGAATTATATTTATTTCACTCCGCACTGCACAGACTTAGGGCTGCCACTAAAAATCTTTTCTTTTTCTCATTATATTTTACTTCTATACTATCCGATCTGTATTTTATGTATTATTTTTATTTATTCAAATTACTTTTATGTAACTATTGGTTTTTAAATTTAATAATAACTATATACTTACTTTATTTCTTTTATATATGCTAATATCTATAGTATTTATATTTTATGTTTGGTACGATGAACTTCCTCAAATGGGTCTTGGCAGAATATCAGCGTTGTGGTTCTTAGAACCATGACAATGTGCTGAGCCAAGACCTTTTCAGGAAACAATGCTTTTATAAATTTTTCTTTATTGTTATTTCAGATTTTAAATGTTTTTTGTTTTATTTTATTGTTTAGTATTTAAAAATTGTACTTAAATGTTTTCCTGAATAAATGTATAAATAAATAAATAAATAAATAAATTTAAGTACCAATTAGGTATATTCCACTCGTAAGTATACTTTTGCATAGTGTTTGGCTTAAAACTTTACAATCTTTACGTTATTTGCAGATAATAAAAGGCTTAAAATACAACCAGACGGTAGACTGGTGGTCTTTTGGCGTTCTGTTATACGAAATGCTGATCGGTCAGAGTCCGTTCAGCGGCTGCGACGAGGACGAGTTGTTTTGGTCCATTTGCAACGAAATGCCTTCATACCCTCGCTTCTTATCTACGGAGAGTCTTAGCATACTGACACGGGTAAGTTTTGAATCTAAAGGACCCTACCCACTACAGTCTACAACAGGATAAAAATGTCCAATATTTTGGTCCATTTCAAACAGAATAAAGTAGATTTGGCTTGTGAAATAAGAAGAAGCTTTTGAACGTATTGAAAGTATTGACCATGTAAATTAATTTCCAAACCTTATATGTAGGTATTCTAATATTTTGCCCGCGTGTACATTAAAAGTATACGTTTAAAATTTAAATCAATACAAAATTACCATGTAACATTTTGCGGGTAGTCATATCTTTGAGGTTTATGAACTTTAGATCAAGTATACATTGAGCTACCACTAAAAGGAATAATGGTCTAATGAAAATATGTATAAAAAAAATGTATAAGTATATTGACTGACCGCTTGGCTTAGTTGGTAGTGGCCCTGCCTTCCAAGCCAGAGGTCGTGGGTTCGATTCCCACCCGGGGCAAATATTTGTGTGATGAACATAGATGTTTGTTCTGTGTCTGGGTGTTAATTATCTATATAAGTATTTATTTAAAATTATATGACTATGTATGTATATCAGCCATCTGGTTTCCATAACACAAGCGAAAGCTTAGTATGGGATCAGATCGTGCCGTGTGTGAAAATTGTCCTGAAATATTTATTTATTTATTATTTATTTATATCCAGCTATTAGACAAAGACGCGCGAACGCGGCTGGGCGGTGTGGAGTGCATGCACGGTGACATTCGGGACCAGGACTTCTTCAAGCCCATCCAGTGGGACAAACTGGAAAGACGGGAACTCGAGGCGCCGTTTAAACCTAAAGTGGTGGGTATTTTTTATATTATACTATATGTATTTAGATTTTAGAGGAAAGGTTTATTAAAAAGATGTTAATATAATTTTAAAATATCCGAGAAATTTCATGTTGTAATCAATCATGGTATTGTGATGTAAAATGTATCTATTTATTTACAGAGACATCCATTAGACACACAATACTTCGACCGCGCGTTCACAGGCGAACGTCCGCGCCTCACGGCGGTCGAGCCGCAAGTTCTGCGCTCTATGGACCAAGAGCCCTTCCGAGGGTTTTCCTACACTAATCCTAATGCTACAGATCGTTGAAAATTTTGATAAAATGATCATTTTCACGGCTTCATTTATCCCTTTTCAGGTTTTCCCTACAGGTTTTGAAATACCTTAGGCCCTGTAGTCTATGTTGTCTATGGTGTTAAAACAACTTTCATTGAAGTTCAAACACTTTATCTAGTCATTTTCTTGTTACCAACGATGAAGTTGAATTTATATTTTTGGTTTTATGGCATTCAAATGCTTTATAAATATAAATTTATAAAGAATAGAAAAAATTCGATCACGAGGCGGGACACGAACCCGCATCCTTTCGCGCCATTCCGGTGCGGATGCCTGACCAACTCAGCCACTCGTGACCCGCCAGAGCAATCGAATTTATTCTATTCTTTCAGTTTTATGTGTCTGGAGGGACACACCGCGCGCCATCTATTGAGATGATTAACAACCATTTCAACCAATATGAAGCACTTTTCAGTGAATACAATATTGTAACGATGGAACACGACCTTTTTTGTTGAATTTATATTTTTGGTTTTATGGCATTCAAATGCTTTATAAATATAAATTTATAAAGAATAGAAAAAATTCGATCACGAGGCGGCGCGGTGTGTCCCTCCAGACACATAAAACTGAAAGAATAGAATAAATTCGATTGCTCTGGCGGGTCACGAGTGGCTGAGTTGGTCAGGCATCCGCCCCGGAATGGCGCGAAAGGATGCGGGTTCGGGTCCCGCCTCGTGATCGAATTTTTTCTATTCTTTATAAATTTATAACGATGAAGTTACAATGTAAACTTTCTACGTTAAATATTTTCTAGAATGGATTTATGTTTTATCTAATAATTATATGTATCATATTATTATGACGAGAAAATATTGATGTTAACCACCCTTAGAGCATTAAACCAACAACCACCTCTAATGGTTTATAATATACATACCTATATTATTTTTGGTTAAAGTCTTACTTCAACTGTTCAACTCTAGGTAGTAACGTATTACACTTTGCCATGACCACCCTTTTTACATTTATAAAGATGTTCAAGTAGTTAGATAATTATTATTTTAAGAACGTTCAGATAAATTGTTAAAACAATCACTTTTGGCCTTTGGGTCGTACTCGAGATTTTATAATTTGTGCTTATTTATTTCAAATTTGAATATATATACATATATTATACTTACCTATTACATATGTGTATAATATTCATACCCTAGTCAGAAGTAAAAATCTTGAAATATTTACCATATTAAGTATATCTCATTAAGGACCGACTATGAGCGGAGCCTCCCATGTGAGGACATAAGAAACAAAAAAAAAAGGAAAAAATGTAATAAAATTGTACATATCATGTTATTCACGTGTTATTTTATAATTCACAATGTGTCTGGAACACAGTGTTATGTTATTTTATATTTTAAGTAGGTTGTAAAGTAATTTTTAAATGTAATTAGGTTATTAACCAGCTCACTATAATTCTTTTGTAAGAATTAAAAAATACCGAAACGATTTGTAAACGATATTACTTATGTTATTGTCAAGGGCGTCGCCAGCCGATGGCGCAGGGGGGGGGCAAGTTGACTTTACCTACTACAATTCATACTTTTCTCATTCTCTATGAATGAGAAAAGTAGGTATGAATTGTAGGTAAAGTCGACAGCCTATGAAGCTTTCCACTTGTACTACGAGCCTTACATCTACAGCGATTGTAATTACAACAGTATCTTAGTACTATATACATACAGGCTGTCCCAAGAAGTATGGATATACTGAAGCTACGCTAAGCTACTCGATGAGATGGTATAGGACCTAGAGGGCTATCCGAATCACCCCCATGTATGTTATGCGATTTTTCGTAGTTTCGGAGTTATGACTTTTTTTTCAATTTTTCACCTATCGCCGAGTACGATGAGATTTTTACTCATGGTGACGTCAATTATTGCGGTAGATGCTTGATTTTTTTTGTGTGCTAAGCTGAAAGATAGGCCAATTCAGTATGGTAACATTTACTATCGTTAGATCTTTGAATGGAATAAAATAATAATAGAAAATTTTATCAAATTAGTGTATTGTCATCGGTCCTCAATAAATCTACAAAGTTTGAACGAAATCTGGCCGTTTAAAGTGGGTCAAAATCGCGCCCAAAGAAGTCGGTTACAAACAAACATACAGGTGAAGCTAATATAAAGCGTGTAAAAAAGAATTAAATGCCAAGAAAGATAAAATTACCCAGTATGTTCACAACTTCAATAGCCCGTAAAAAATAAAATCACATAAAAAAAGCTTTCCGTTTGGTTTTTAAAAACTTGCTCTATCCTGTATTGTATATTCTGTGACAGTACAGAGTCCAATGTGTAAAGCTACACGAGCACGAGCTCTTGAATATGCAATAAAAAACTTGTAAATAAGTTATAATAACATTTATTAGAAAAATAGAATAAAAAGGAGTTTGAATTTGAATAAATGTACAGCGTACAGCGTATTTTTTTTAAATTACCAGATTTTAATATTATAGTGGTCGTTGTTTGTTTATATTAGGTTAATTAAAACAATTTTCGGGGATTCATTGTGAACTTCTCGACCACTTTATTATTAAAATCTTGTAAGTTTCCATGCATAAGTTTTCGGTGCACACTCATCATGGCCAAACCATTGAGGCGATTTTCACTCATAGTGCTTCTTAGCCAGGTTTTTGTCTCCTGAGGCTGCTAAATGATCGCTCTACCGTACACGTCGTGCATGGAAGAGCGGTCAAAATTTTCAACTTTTTTAGAATCTCTAGGGGGGGGCAGCTGCCCCTCCCTGCCCCCATTTGGCGACGCCCTTGGTTATTGTAATACGTTGAACTTTGTAATTAAGTATTAAAATTTTGTAACAATAATGTATAAATAAATTGGTAAAAATATTCCGTCTTTTGTTGATTTACCTTTTCAATATTTTATAAATGTCCATGACAAATTACAAAATGAAATGGCTAAGTTAATAATAGTAGCGAAATTTTTTTTTAGTTAAAAGTTTATATTTAAAATCATATGTATTTACGCAATTAAGTAATGTAATCACCTATGTAATATTCATATAGATTATAGACAATTGAATATTCAACTTTGTTTTCTTATCTCTAGGTAGGTAGGTACGGTCTAAATGGGATATGGAATAAAACATGAAAATATTTCCTCATACTTTTCTTTATTTTCCAATAACACATATAGGTACATTCATTATTTAAACACACACAAAAATATATGTTAGGGATACATAAATGTGTAATTATATAAATAAATAAACTTATTCTAAACATTTATTCCTACTACAACAACCAGGTATAAATTAATATCCTTATAATATAGCGACAAGACAGTCTAATATATACAGAAAATTGGCCGGAAAAAATAATATAATTTGCAAACAAACAATATTTTTTTTAAAACAATTCAGTCTTAAATAATAAGTTAGAAAGAGAGATATATAAAAACGACTATTTTTCGTTTTTAATAGAAAGCTCAGTAGGGTTAGAATGTCACTTAGACAAACAATACGAACGATCGTTTGGCTTAAATTTGATTGGTCATACTACCATCCGTCAGCCAACCGAAAGCGTTCAATTACGTTCGTGCCGTTTATCTAAAGCCTCCTCTACAACACGTCTGCGGATTCGTTCGCGGTGCTATATACGCGTTATAGCTGCGGCGGCTGGTTTCAATATGGTATTAATTGTTACTAACAAAATGAGTCCTGGTTGCTTGAATAAATGAATAAATTATTATTATATATATAATCCATGCGCACGAGTAGCGTCTGCCTAGTTTGAACTCAGACAGAAAGATCAACAGACGTGTGGTCGGTTGGTGCAATTTCGTCTGCGGTTACATTTACGTACGTCCGCGGATGCATCTGCGGACGTGTAGTAGAGGCTTAAATGACATTCTAAATTCTAACCTTGCTAACGCGCATTCTTTTAGAACTGTACTCGTCTTCTCATCCATCCAAATTCCAATCCCGTTCCCGTTCACCAAAGCACATTTTCCAAACAGTCTTTTTGTTATCATAATATCAGGCGGTATCATACTTATCCTATAAATTCATCGAAATTCACGCGTATTTTTGTATCGCCTACAATATTCAAGCGTAACATAATTAAAACTTTTAGTAATAACAAATCACTACATAGTATAAAACAAAGTCGGTTTCTCTGTCCCTATGTCCCTTTGTATGCTTAAATCTTTGAAACTACGCAACGGATTTTGATGCGGTTTTTTTTAATAGATAGAGTGATTCAAGAGGAAGGTTTATATGTATAATAACATCCATTAAATAGTGGAGAAATACTGTTATTTTTGAGGTTTCTAATGTGATGTGGTAAATAATTACATTTTTTCCGCTTACATTGCAAACGCAGGCTGAACCCTACGAGTATTATCAAAATAATGTACTAATAATGGCTAATTTTCAAAGCGATTTTAACCAATACAGCATTAATCCATAACCAATTAAATACCTTGAATACATTGTTCATTTAATATAGATCTATATGGCCCTTTACACCGTATGATTTAAGTGAATATTTTCGAAGATATTACAGATTTAAAAATTGCGGGACGTACATGGGACGTAGCGTTTGCGGCGGTACCGGCCGGCCGCCCGGTGCGGGTCGCTATGTTTTCACAGTTTTTCTGTAGTGTATTTAGTATCAGCATTGCACCCGTGCGAAGCCGGGGCGGGTCGCTAGTAAAATTATAAATAAATACAAGTTTTAAAGCTCCTTATTCAATAATGTATTAACTAATAGGTATTCTTATAATGATTTGGCTAAATAGACATTGAGATCACGTGAAAATAATGTTTAATGCTACACATAGAACCATATACATATATAAAATCAATATCGTAGATATATTGTGCTTCATAACGATCTTAAAAAGCAAAAAAAAAAACATTTTCCAGAACTTAACTTTCATATTATCTTTAATTTGTAACAAAGTAATGGAAAAGACCAGCGATGGCAAACAAAAGTTCTCAAAGAACATTGGCTAACATTAGAAGCTTTCAAACATATGTTTGGCACACTGTTGTGACTAAGTAATGTATAAATAATAAGTAATCCAACTAATTATACAAGTCCACATTTTTTTTATGAAATTCAAATATATACAATACATTGTGTATTTGATACTTTTTAGGAAAAAATATTTATAAACTATCGCTTTTTACCCCTCAGCTCTAATTAGATATACTTACATATATATTATTTAATATGCTTATTTAACCGTAAATAGATAGACATTCATTTGAGATTTAATATACATCCATGATCCATGTCTTAAATCTCGTAAGATATAATTTTTAACATACAGTACTCCAAAATTAATAATGCGCATGCAGATCTTCGCCAATTAACGTATTTCCAGAAACACCCGAATCACCCCGAATCATTGAATCGTAAGTGCCCTAAACAATGCACTTGCATCTTGCACCTTGTTCGAAAGATATAGGAGTCAATTCAGAGTCATACACAATCGAAAACAATTCGGGCGGTAGGTGACGGGTAGCCTGTCAGTCAAAAAATTCAAAAATCCGTCTGTCGTCTTTACTTACTTTTTTTCTTTCGTATTATCTCTGTATGCAATTATATAGAGCTGCTGTTACATACCCTTCTTAGTTTTGTTTCAAAGTTGAATTTTCCGATAAAATGATTATTTAGGCGATCTCCACACTGCCCCGCACCACGCTGCATGTTGCGTGACTGCGTGTTTAACGTTGCTTGTAAGTATCTCCGTTTGTATAGAAAACACGCACAGTCCAACACACTGAAAATGCAACCACGCGCGTTCATGCGGATCACGCGCATACACGCGAAGAAACATGCACCCTCGCGCGTAGGTGCGGGGCGAGACGCAAGGTATGGCATACCGAATCCCGCAGTGCCGCGCGTCGTGATGCTCAGTATTGCACGACCACCACAGAGAACGGCGAATAAATTAGAGCCGCCTTGCGTGAATCTACAAACGCACCTACGCGCGTGAGTGCGCAAAAAACCCGCACGATGATGCAGATCTGCACTCCCGCAGGAACGCGCGTAGGTGCTTCGACACGCAATATGCAGCATGATGCGGGGCAGTGTGAAGATCGCCTTACACAGGTAGCAGTGGGGAAAGTGAAAGTTAATAAGAGCATAATGAAAGTTCTGATCATTCTACGATATCAGAAATAGAGATAATCCCTGATTCTATAAATCCTTTGGACTGAGATTTTAATGATTAGATTTCTACAATTTAAATGTAAACCAGTGTTTGAAAATATTTTTTTAAATATAAACTTTGTCTTATTTTAACCTTCAATACATCCATCATCACGCCAGCTTCAGTAAGACACTTTAATAGTTCTAAGTATAGAATTTTCCAAGTAAATCAATACAACAAAATATATTCGCAATCGTGTGGCTTATCCTCGCTATTAATTTACATTGAATTATCGAAACAAATTTCGTTACTTATCTCTTTTACCATAAAATCACAATAAAACTCATAATTCTTATAAACTATGCATGAAGAAAATACATTTAACCACTCTATATACATATCGTCTTCGGAAGCTCGGGGAATATGACAGTTGCCGAACAGTGACGAATTTTTCTATGCGCATTATCAGTTTGGGAGTACTGTAATAACGTACGTAATCCGAATTTGGTAAAAATATTTAAGTATGTATAAAAATAAAAACTTACAATAGTTTATATCAAAAATCAATTATCAATATTAAAATTTTGAATATATATATATTAATAGAAAAATCATTCCAAGGTCAACCTTGGAATGATTTTTCTTTTTTTTAATCAATTAAAAGGAAATATATTTGTACGTATACCAAAATCATTTGCTTTGGAAAAAAGTCAGGCGTTATAAATCTATTTAGTTACTAGTTATGCTAATTTTGTTTTTTTTTTTAATTTCATACATCTACAACATACATGATATTATAGACAACATAGAATACATTTACGTGACTACAATACATTAAATACATGTTAAAAGATAAGAAATATAGATACCAATAAATAAAATTCACATTTAATACAACATGTATTTGTGATTTAACAAAAATAAATTACTTTAGAAACAATAAACAAAAATAAAAATAAAATATATATACGGTCGAATTGAGAACCTTCTCCTTTTTTTGAAGTCGGTTAAAAATACATCTAAATTCAATAATTATAGTACTGCGGGTAGGTCATTACTATTTTCGCAATCCTGTTGCCTATAAGTGCGAATATAGTGTGTTTGCCGAAACATTCGTGCACGTCCAACTCACGAATGGTTATCGGCGGCTGGTCACTGAATTGTATACGGAACTGTAGTTCCGGGGCTCCACCAAGCTCAGTGGACATCGTACCAGGCTTGTATATGCCGAACTAAAGAAAAGAAAATGATACATTGACGTACTATGTGATTCAGCTAAGAATAGGAAAGTCAAAAATAATGTCCTAGGGTTTATACGAAACATTCATTGTATTTAGAACCTTACTTCGTTGCAGTAATGTTCAAAGTCGCGAATGGTAGCGCTCATAAGAAAACTCTGCCTAATAGACGCGTAGGCAGAGATTTGTTTCAGACACATTGCAAATGTCATTGTGGGTGTAGTTCTTCATTGTATGTTAGTGGCTGTTAAATTGTTTACGAAAAATTGAAGGAAAATGACCGTCAGTTTCTCCGCTTGCTAATTCACAATAAATAATTTGAATTTGAATTTGAATTGCTCTTTATAGCCTATTCGATAAATTATTACGTTAACTTTCTATTTGACTTTTACTTGGACATATTAAGAAGCTGTGAATCCAACCCTAAATATTAAATATGCGTTATGTACACATAAAGATATAAAGAAAAAGGAAAATGTTTCGCAATTAAAATTTTAATGGTCAATTGCAATTAATATAAAGTAGTTCATTTTTTGCTTCTTTCATATGGCCCAAATAACACACAATTAAATGATAATGTGATAATATAGATTGGTGTATAAAAGGTCCGCTCAAGCTGGTGCTATATTAATATCCAAAGAAATACATGCGAATGAATAAATCTTATACGCCAGCCACATACTCGACGAGTGATATGGGAAGTAACGAGGAAAGTAGGCAACAGTGTTGCCAACTCAGTGGAATTTCCACTACATCTGGTGGTTTAGCTCCCCCATTTAGCGGACAAATATTGGTTTTAGTGGCTGGTGGATTTTCCTAGTGGTTTAGATGAGTTCAATTAGTGGTAAGGTACGACATTCAACCACTAGAAAGATTTACATAAATACTCAAAAAGAACGACTTGAACAGCTATGTGAAACAAGGGTATGATTTTGTGTCATGTTGGTAACAGAACGAACATTCGGGAATTCCCCGAAAGTTGTTTGTCTATTGCTTGAATATTTTTGATTATAGACATTATTACTATTGATATAAAGTATGATTTGATTCAAAAGGTTATATGTTTATTCTATATTTGTGTACAAAAACAATAATAATAGGCATGACGACAGTATCCATAAATGTTCGAATTAGTGTTTTTAAGGGAAAATGTATATTATATAAATTAAAAATAGTGACTTAGAAATATTAAAAACATTAAGATTAATGAGATTATCAATAAAATAAAACATTGAAATTCTGCAGTCGGCCATTTTGACTGAAACACGCGTGACGTCACGTCTACGTAAACAACTCACAACAACTTCGCGGCAGGTGTATTTTGTTGTTATGAATATGCTGAGAATACGCATTTTTATTTATTTTCTATTTTTTCACGTATGCTTTATCGACTCAGAACAGAAATATAATTGCGAATTCACGAATATGTGGTTCGGGTTTCTCTGCGTCAAATTTATACAATCATTTCATATTATTTTCTCACTTTAAACAATTACTAACACTTTTTTTGGGTATTATTTTTATGTAGATTCACATTGCAATACTGCACACCACTTATAAACTTTGAAATTAGATTCTATAACACTTTATAATTAAATATTTGTTTAATTTTACTTAGCTATGCATACAGATAATTACGTATTTACGTAAGAGTGACGTCACGCCTACGCCATGACACCTGTGAGCTGTTTTAGCACAGTTAATAAATATTTTTTGAAAAATGGCTTTTATCTTCGTTAAATTTAAGTATATTAGCGAAATATAGGGTTTTTCTTGTTTAATAAACGTATACACACATTATGGAAGAGGTTTTGAAAATCTTTCGTCATGCCTATTGTCAGTCGGTATTGGTAACGCCGCGGCCAGTAGCTTCTAGCTTGTCGTATTTTAATTAATTTTGTGAAGTAATATGGTTTTACATTAAATATGCCGAAACCACACAAAAATTTCTTTCACAGAAATTTATTCTTCACATACTGAAACTCTAGAAGAAGCAGATTCTACTGAAGATGATCTTTAAATACATATATTGTAACAAAAATAAAAATTACTTAGTTCAAAATAGATGTTATTTACAAATAACTCGCAAAAAATTCGCCAACGGGCACTCAATATTTACATGTCTCTGGATATTTTTTAGTGTTTTTTCTGGTGGTTTTAAAGACCGATTACTTTAGTGGATTTCTGGTGGGCCACGAGGCTCCAATATGTGGGTTCGAAAAAAAAAAGTTGGCAACACTGGTAGGCAAAGGCATATTGTGGCCACTCGTTGTGCTCATCGTCCTGCTCACTGCTCCCTATTTTGTCGGCTTTTGCGCGCGAGTCAACGGAGCGGCAATACGAGTGCGAATGACCGGCCACATACTCGCGCTATCGCTGTCCGCATCGAGCGCTCGCGCAAGACGCACACGTATGCAAAATTGGAAATTAATAATTATGTCGTCGCCAAGCATGGAATGGTCAAATGAAAAATTGTTAATGTTTTTTATGTTTGAGAACGACAACGACGATGTATATTTCTTTTTACTATATTAATATAATTAGCTATACTAAAAATGCATAGCGTGCACACTGCCACCGTTTCAACGTCCATTTCGTGAGACAAGGCAAATGACAAGTGAGGAGCGTCGCGATTAATCGCGCAAGTAGAGCAGTGTGTGGCCAGAGAGGGCAATGTCGCGGCGAATAACGGCAGCGCGATGAGCAGAGCGATGAGCAGCACGAGGAGCATAGTCTGGCTGCGGCATTAAGCATGAAACGTAAGGATTGTGATAGGATGAGATGATTCGGTTGAATGGTATAATTCAACCGAATTACTTGATATAAACAATTTGGAACCTATTTGCTTGATATAATGAGAAATTTCATTATATTTCGTATTATTATTCAGTATAATATATAAATAGCACTAGATAGACACTAATTGACATTAAAAAGAACAACATGAACATGCATTCGCACAAATAGCCAAGTTTTCAAAATAATTGCTGCCTTAAAATTCGCAAAGCTCCCAATAAACACATAAAAATAAACTGCAACCATAAAGTCTGTATAGTTAGAAAAAAAAAATACTATCTTGTTACAATTTTTTAAGCAATGTAAGCGAAGCTTTAAAAATTTAGTGGTCTATATTAGTCTATCATACCGCTCCATCGTCAAACCCTAGCAGTAACATATCGCCGTGCATGACGGCTGCGGACAGGTTAGGAAATACCAAAACCTTTGAATTCCTTATCTTATTCTCATATATACTCGGATCGTGGGAGTCGTTTGCTGGAGAGAGCATAATGTTGAGAAAATTTTGCATATTACAGACATTATAATTTAGCCTAGGTATATAATGAAACTCGATGTTCAGAAGTTAACTTGTCAATGTCGAAGGAAATTTCAAATATTAGCCATAAAAATATCAATTGCAAACAAAATTTGTTTATACAGAATGTTTCGATCTAGTGTATAATTTCATTACTATTTAAAAATTGATGTTAGTCTATGAAAACCTCTATGTATCTACTCAAACAATATATAAGAAACCATAAAACCAACTTACTTCCATAAACAACAGTCAAGCGATCGAAAGTAAGAGGCTTCAAATCGAATATCCATGCTGGTGCATTCACACGGAATATTATGCTTATGTCCCTGTTAGTGTTATCCACAAACAGAACACTGCCATTAAGCAAGTAGATGTATACACCATTTGTGTGAACAGACAGGCTGTAAACAGGGTCCCTCTGACCGTAGTATCGGCCCATAAGACGTAAGTGCCGACCGCATTTTGGAAGGAACGCCCAGAGCGTGTAACTCTCGTCAAAGAAGTAACAACCCCTGTCGTGTACACTGTACCTGTGAATTGATTTAGGGATGTGTAAAAGTATCATGATTAGACTAAAATTTTTGGCCATCTAAATAATATGTTAATATGTATCAGGCAAAAAAGAATGCACAGAATAGAATGTAGTTTTCGCAGATAAAACAGTTGATTATTTCCTTTGGCAGTAGGTGAGGGTAATTTTTATCTTGTTGCTGATTGTGTGTGCTACTGTTTATCATTAAAAATTTAATTTTATAAAAATAATTCAATTTTCGGTAGATAAAAGTGAAAGAAATCAAATATACAATATTTATTCTTACAGAGTTGTCTTCGGAATTGGATGACTGTATTCACTGTCAGTACAATGGCAGGTTCCCTTTTTGTTTATTTTCAAAGTGTGAGACTCCTCTACACCAGGTACGGGAGCACTGAGTATTGTGAACAATGTGGTAGACTCTTGATAATCAACACCTGTTTTGGATCAATGTCTTTATCAAAACACAGAAAAGTGTTTTACCCTAGAGTACTATAAACATTTTGTCACCATTATTTTGCGACAAAATGCTCCCCATGTTACTTTTCAGAAAGACGCGCCCACTCTAAGGTTAAGAAAATTCTATAAAAATTTTTACTAAAGTATAGTACTGTATAGTAATTTGTATTAATCATAGTTACACTAAGAACTAACATTTTTTTATAAGACTACTAGCTTACCGCCCGCGGCTTCGCCCGCTTTGTCTAAAACCTAATAAATTATATACTAAAACCTTCCTCTTGAATCACTCCATCTATTAAAAAAAACCGCATCAAAATCCGTTGCGTAGTTTTAAAGATTTAAGCATACAAAGGGACATAGGGACAGAGAAAGCGACTTTGTTTTATACTATGTAGTGATGAACGAAATAATTCTACCCTCAATGTTTTACCAAGGCAAGTATTCAATTACACAATACTTACATTTAATATTCATTGATTTTATCAATTTGAAGTTATATACATTCAATATCTGTACACAGTTATCGGTAACCACAATAAGCATTTCTAGAAAAAAAACAACAAAATGTTATTTTTGTATACCACGATAATTGTAATATAATATAATAATTACAAAACCTACCTTTGCAAACATGTATATGTTTAATGCCATCCTTTTGGTAATAATCTCTTATGTGTCGCTTTGCTTTTGCGACATCCTGCCATAATAAAGCATTTAGATAGGTTTCTTTACTGGTCATACATGATCTTAACCGATGGCTCTCTCCATAATTAGAAAGGCATTCTTTCACCATTCTGTCCCATAATCTATAATGCTAAAATAATAAATAATTTAAATAGTGTGTGGATAGTTTATACTATAAAGAAAATTAGTCTAATAAATATTATAAGCTTAAACTCACATCACAGTAATATATTCCCATGTCCCTCCAAGCTTTGTTCACTCTAAAGCATGTAGAGAGTGTTTCAAAATTTAAATAACTATAGATATGGATTAATACATCTGATGGAATATTATTCCAGTAAGAAAAATTTTCACGTTTGATTTTCGCACAAGCCATATTTACTTTCGCTTATCTATTTTCAATAGTGAGTAAAGAATATAATTGTTTTCTGTTAATAATTAAATTAGATTTTCCTCTTTTCCCTCAGAATTTAAGAAAAATGTGTCAAGTTTGTTTACTATTTAATATGCCGATAAATCGCCAATATCAATAAAAGTCGGATTTTTAATTAGACAAAGTAAACTGACAGCAGCTAATGTCATTTTGTAAAATAATGTTGCCATATTTAAAGTAATAGTGAGGAATTCAGTTCTCATTCAATCAGATGAATGAACAATAAGTGTGAATAGTTCATCATTTCAAACTATAAAATAACATTATTTCTAATTATAATATACAAAGCTATATAAGATATAAGTTACTAGTAGAATGTAATTATAATCATTTTATTTATTTTTATTTTTACGATGTTTACGTTACTGTTTTTGTAATTTTTTCGTTAATTGTAACTTATTACGTTGTGTCTGTTGTCATTGTTGTGTTTATTTGGTGTTATATTGTTACACACTAAATATTCACTAGACGATCGATTCAATTTCATTCATTCCCGATTTTCAATCATTCACTTTGTGACAACGCTATTTTTATTTCATCAAAAACTGACAACACAGTAAACGTCAGTTTACTTTGTCTAAATAAAAATCTTAGGTAGGTAATTCAATATAGTTTAGTCCATTGAAATGTTACATTTTTTAGGCCTAACCTTGCGTTTTTTAGAGGACGCAATTTTGTTTTTTTTATATGTAGGGGGGGTCAGTGTGAAGCTAAAACCAAGTTTGTGGGGTCGCCACCCTTGTCCCACGGCCGCCATCTTGAAAATAGCGGTTGAAATGGTTTTTTCAATATATATCTTAAACTATTTATCTGATAAAAAAATATAGTTAACATTATTTGCTGCAAATTAAATTCTCTACAACTTTTGTTCAGTGATTTTTCGTCGTAGAACTATAAATAAAAAAGTTATAAGCGAAAATGTTCAGAAATTAGAGCTATTTATATTTTTCAATAAAACTTTTTTTTATCATTTTACGAAGAAATGATATCAGACCATTTTGTAGATTGTTTTTCGAGGATCAACTTTTACGTACAACATTTTTTCATTACGTCAATAACTAAGGTTTTACAGCGCTCTGAAGTGAGTACTCTTTTTCAGTACTCTTAACTATACATATATTGGCTATTGGCTCTTTTCCCATACTCCAGAATAATAGAAGCACACTGCAGAACATTTCAGCCCTGCTTTTCGACGTAAAAAAAACGCGCTTCCAGACTCTTCCTCCTGGGTGGTGGAGAAAAGATTCAATAATTAATTATTAATAATATTGCAAAATTAATTATTAAAAATATTATAATAACAAAAAAAAACAATTACTGATGACAAATTATTATTAGTACACACATATAATAAGTATTCTGTATAGTTCAGAGCACTGAAAATTAGCACTCACTTCGGAGCGCTGTAAAACCTTAGCTATTTACTTAATGAAAAAATGTTGTATATAAAAGTTGTTCCTCGAAAAATAATCTACAAAAATGGTCTGATATCATTTCTTCGTAAAATTATTAAAAAAAGGTTTATTGAAAAATATAAATTATAACTCTAATTTCTGAATATTTTCGCTTATAACTTTTTTATTTATAATTCTACGACAAAAAGTTGCAGGACCAAAGTTGTAGAGAATTTAATTTGCAACAAATAATGTTAACAAATTTTTTTTTATCAAATAAATAGTTTAAGAGATATATCGTAAAAACCATATCAACCGCTATTTTCAAGATGGCGGCCGTGGGACAAAGGTGGCGACCCCACAAACTTGGTGATAGCTTCACACTGACTCCCCCTACACATCAAAAAAATAAAATTGCGTCCTCTAAAAAATGCAACCCCAAATGTAACTTTTCAATGAACTAGTTGTTTTGAGGTGGTTTTGAGTTTTGACATTGATTGACGTTTTATTTATTGATCCATATAGTACACAGAGTAATATATAGCCTACAGAATATTTCACAGAGTAAAGCGTCTTATTCACGGTCCATCCCCGACGTACGTCAGCTCAAGGCCGCGGTGCTGGATGTATCCTACTGATAATCACGGTCCATCCCCGACGTACGTCAGCTCAAGGCCGCGGTGCTGGATGTATCCTACTGACGATCGTGCGCGCATCAAGCATGGCTAGGGTTGCCAACTTTTATTTGAAGAAATAGAGTATATCTGATTTTAAAGGAGGTAAATAAAGAGTAAATAAATATTTTTAAAAATGTATTTTTTTGTACTTTTTGCAGAACCTAAGAATTTTTCATTATTTTTAAATGAATTATATGAATCCAAACATTCCAAATCTAAATTTATATATTTCAAGAGCTCATTTTTAATTAATTTTTAATGAAGCTCGGTTTCTCTCTTCCCGCCACTTCACATTCATGACCGAAAAGACTCTTTCAGTAAATGATGAAGTGGCGGGAACAGAGAGTATATAGCTAATCATTTTTTTTTAAACAAACAAATTCGTCAGGACATTTTTTTATGCCATTTTTCTGCAGTGGACTTTTGCATAAAATCTGTGTTATTCAAAAATTCGCCTTGGAGTTCTTTTAAAATAATAACTTCTGAATATAAAC
Organism: Colias behrii; assembly: GCA_029959065.1. Classification (NCBI taxonomy): domain Eukaryota; kingdom Metazoa; phylum Arthropoda; class Insecta; order Lepidoptera; family Pieridae; genus Colias; species Colias behrii. The sequence goes on from JARWMC010000006.1 coordinate 10,115,125, forward strand.
TGTCCATGTGTACTAGGTTGATCCAAAAGTAATGATAATTGGGTATTTCCTGTGTACATAAAAATATAAAATAACTGTTTCTTGCTTGCTCATGTACTCACTAAGTTATCACAAAAAAATCATATCAATAGGCCACGTTTCCAAGTATTTACATTAATTTCTGTTGGCAACACTGATCTGCTGTACAGCAAGCCTATTCACGATCGAGCACGCACGATGCAGGACGGCTCTGACGTACGTCCGCGCTATTCACTGTCCATCTGCACGACGTTCGCGGTGGTGGGGGTGCTCGCTGGATGAAAAATTGGTCGTGCACATCCAGCAACATAATAATAATAATTATTGACGTACGTCAATACTATTCACTGTCGTTTTGCGTCGTGCATCGTGTATGACCTTGGCGGGACGTACGTCAAGATGGACCGTGAATAAGACGCTTAAGACGTTTAAGTAGTGTGAAGTTTAATTAAACGGGTGTTTTTATATTGGTCATAGAGTCATGAAATAATACGAGAGAACAAGCGAGAGAATCTTGCATAATATATTGCTACATTGCCCTATTTATTGAGATTCTATCTCAAGAACGATTGGATTGCCGACACGAAAGCAACTATTAAGTATTCTGTGACGAACACAGAACAGTAAAAACATATAGAAGTGCTTTAATGTCATAATTAGTATGAAAACCAGTGTCGCCAAACCCACACATTTAAACCGATAGTTATACAGTACACTACAAGTAAACTATGTCTTTGATTGGACAGCTTAATTTGAGTAGAAACTGACTTAGGTTATAAATTCAGCATTTAAATATGTACCCTAACCCACCATGTTACGGTTTATTTTAGTATAACATCGCTAGGTATATTAGCTGTTTTGTTTCTCATTGCTCAGAAATTCCAAATTCGAAAACATTCAGCTACTCCACAACAGAGGGCGTTAGTTTTCGATAGATATAACTTTGAACCTCAACACATAGAGATAAGGTTGAAATTTGTGTCGCTCAACATTAATGACATTAACTTGATATTTATCTGATGCTATGCTCTAAGGCAGTCTTTCCCAACGTGGGCGATAACGCCCCCTTGTGGGCGCTGCAGGCCTAAAGGGGGGCGGTAAGAGATCCAGAAAAAAAAGGGGGCGTTGTGTAGGGCTTTGGGGTCGATTTATAATTTCATCTACCTAGCTAGGAATACTCTTAGAAACCGACTGAGCTCTCGACTTCGAGAGTCGACATCTTGTGAACATCAACTAATATTAATTAAGATATAGCTCAAAATCGGTTCGATATAATAGACCGCGGGCAATCATGTTTTAACAAGTTTTTGTTAAATAATCCGATTTGTACATTCCTGTATCAATCGGCTGGTTCTATAATACTCGTTCTTGCTTGTCGAGTACGATTGGGCGTCGAATGAGATAAACGAGTTTATGCACGTTTGATGTCTTATTCCTGTTGGTGCGTGCTGCTTATGCAATCCTATATAAACGACGTAAATTTATTTTATTTTCATTTGCGGTTTCGCGCATAATAGATAAGCAGTACTTGATTTCAACACTTACGTATTTCTCAAAACAAAACAATGTCGGAAGTAAAAAAGAAGAGACGGCAATACTCTGCGGAATATATTAAATTCGGATTTATTGAAAATCCCACAAACCCGTCGTCGCCTTTGTGTCTTCTATGTCTAAAAACATTTTCGAACGAAGCAATGAAGCCTTCAAGACTGCAAGATCATTTGAATAAAATGCATCCAGATAAGAAAGACAAGAATGTAGCATTTTTTCAAGACCTAGAGAAGAAGCATAATACTCAGCCAAGTGTATCAAAACTATTTTCGGCGGCTGCTAAGCAAGATGACGACGGACTTCGAGCTTCGTACAATATCTCTTTGTTAATTGCTCAAAAAGGCAAACCACACAACATCGGAGAAGAGTTAATTTTGCCAGCAATAAAGGAAGTAATAACTACTGTGCTTCATAAACCGGCCGCAGATATTATCCGAAAAATTCCTTTGAGTAATAATTCTGTGCAAAGACGAATTGATGAAATGGCTGAAAACATTGAAGAATCATTGTGCAATCATCTGAGGACTAGTCAATTCTCAATTCAGCTCGATGAGTCCACTTTACCAACTAATGAAGCGTTGTTGCTATCTTACGGGAGGTTTATTAAAGATGAGAAAATACGTGAAGAACTATTGTTTGCCAGAAATTTGGAGACAGATACAAAAGGCGAAACCATATTCAATACATTGGAAAAGTTTTGTGAAGAGAAAGAGATTCCTTTGAAAAATATTATATCAGTTGCTACGGATGGCGCTCCGGCTATGACAGGGCGCCATAAAGGCTTCATAGCGTACTTAAAGAATAAAATTCCAGATGTCCTTGCTATACATTGCGTTATTCATAGACAACATTTGGTTGCTAGAAACTTAAGTGAACGACTATTTCAATCACTGCAATATGTCATCAAAGCAGTCAATAAAATCCGTAGCAGCTCTTTGAATGATAGATTATTTCATCAGCTTTGTGCTACTAATGACGAAGATTTCAACCGTTTGTTGCTTCATACTGAAGTTCGTTGGCTGTCAAGAGGCAATTGTCTGATTCGATTTTACAACCTGTTTGACTCTGTGATAGAGTTCTTGGAAACTAAAGATACAGAACTGCGCAACAATCTCATAACATCAAAGAATGATATAGCTTACATGACAGACCTGTATAAACTGTTCAACGACATGAACCTCCAACTGCAAGGCGATGAACTAAATTTAATTAAAACAAAAAATGTCGTTGCTGCTTTCGCAGCCAAACTGCTTCTGCACAAAAAGAATATGGGCAGACGTGAGTTTCACAATTTTCCGAATTTATCAGTATTTTGCAGTAACGACGACTTGTTTGCCTACTGCCAACATTTGGAAAACCTCCACATTGACTTCACCGAACGATACCAGGACATTTTAAACTTGGAAATACCAGACTGGGTGTTGGATCCGTTTTCAAATGTCAACACAGCAATGTCACCTCAGCTGGAAGAAGAACTTATAGAATTGACAACAAACGAAGAAACAAAAATCAAGTTTAAAAATGGATATCTAGAATTTTGGCTACAAAAACCGATCCCACAATTGTACCCTGGATTGTGGTCAATTGTTCAACGATTCTTGATAGCATTCCCATCGTCATATTTGTGTGAACGTGGATTTAGTGCTGTGGCAACGCTGCTTACTAAAAAGAGAAATCGTTTGCGTGTTACCGAACGTGGCGACTTGCGGCTGTTTTTGAGTAAATTGGAACCTGATATCAACAAACTTATTGAACAGCATCAGATTCAACCTTCACATTAGTTTTTATATAAGAATTGATTATGTTTGTTTTATTTTCAATAAAAGATACTCTACTATAAAGTTGCGTTTTGATAATCAGTTATAAGTACTTAGCGTTTTTTAAGTATGTTTAAAAAGGGGGGCGTTAAAAAATAATTTATTCTTAAAGTGGGCAGTAGACAAAAAAAGGTTGGGAACCCCTGCTCTAAGGGATGTCAGCCTTGTTATCGATAATTCACAAATAAATATTTTTTTGTGCATTTTTTTTTCTTTCTATTATATGAGTATAGTATAATGCGTCACATTTTGGAGTATGTTTATTACTACTAAGTACGTCTTTTCATATTATTATTATTAAATAAAAAACGGAATAGAATCTATATTTACAAAATACAAACAGAAAATATGCATTATTTTAAATCTTGGAACTGCTGTAGGTTTGATGTATCGGTGGCCTTTGTTAGACTGCTTAGTGCTGTTCGACATCCAGTTATCTCGTCACGTTGCATTTATCCATTTCTCTTTTAAATAAGCCTCTTTGGGAAATCTATAAATAAATTGGACAAATGAAAGCTAAGGAAAAATAAAATAAAATTTAATATTTATAATGTTTGTCTTTCTAAAGTATCGATACTATCGATATGCGCCACAATCATCACTAAACCGACATTCGTTTGTTTATTGCAATAATATTCCAGAAAGTCTTGTTTTCTGTTCAATCTATAAAAGTACTAATTTCTTATAACTTAAGGTTCATTTTGACTAGATATTTGTATACAATTTTGACAAATTACGACAAGCGAAGTTATAACATAAAATATAATTAAAATAAATAAAAATAAGACTTACCGATGGTATGAAATGCCTCCATTGCTGATATTATTTCGTCTGCTATCATTTTTGCACTCTAATACCGAACAATACGTTTTATTTATTGAATAAATATGGAAAAAAGGTTTGACAGCTGACAACCGACTCGAATATTTTTCTGCGCACAACTGAGAGCAAGTTAGGTGATCTTACCTTACCAGTGACACGTGGGCCACGCCCACATCACACTTCTATATGTTTTTACTGTTCTGTGGTGACGAAAGTCTCCTTTGTATCTTTACACAGAACAGTAAAAACAAATAGAAGTGTTATGTGGGCGTGGCCCACGTGTCAATAATAAGTTAAGATCACCTAACTTGCTCTTAGTTGTGCGCAGAAAAATATTCGAGTCGGTTGTCAGCTGTCAAACCTTTTTTCCATATTTATTCATTAATTAGGACGTGTTGTTCGGTATTAGAGTGCAAAAATGATAGCAGACGAAATAATATCAGCAATGGAGGCATTTCATACCATCGGTAAGTCTTATTTTAATTTATTTTACATATATTTTATGTTATAACTTCGCTTGTCGTAATTTGTCAAAATTGTATACAAATATCTAGTCAAAATGAACCTTAATCCATAAGAAATTAGTACTATTATAGATTGAACAGCAAACAAGACTTTCTGGAATATTATTGTAATAAACAAACGAATGTCAGTTTAGTGATGCTTGTGGCGCATATCGACAGTACCGATACTTAAGAAAAGACAAACATTGTAAATATTAAATTTTATTTTATTTTTCCTTAGCTTTCATTTGTCCAATTTATTTATAGATTACCCAAAGAGGCTAATTTAAAAGAGAAATGGATAAATGCAACGTGAGGAGTTAACTGGATGCCGAACAGCACTAAGCAGTCTAACAAAGGCCACCGATACATCAAACCTACGGCAGTTCCAAGATTTAAAATAATGCATATTTTCTGTTTGTATTTTGTAAATATATATTAATACTATTCTATTCCGTTTTTTATTTAATAATAATAATATAAAAAGACGGACTTAGTAGTAATAAACATACTCCAAAATGTGACACATTATACTATACTCATATAATAGAAAGAAAAAAAAATACACAAAAAATATTTATTTTTGAATTATCGATAACAAGGCTGACATCCCTCAGGGCATAGCATCAGATAAATATCAAGTTATTGTCATTAATGTTGAGTGACACAAATTTCAACCTTATCTCTATGTGTTGAGGTTCAAAGTTATATCTAACGAAAACTAACGCCCTCTGTTGTGGAATAGCTGAATGTTTTCGAATTTGGAATTTCTGAGCAATGAGAAACAAAACAGCTAATATACCTAGGGATGTTATACTAAAATAAACCGTAACATGGTGCGTTAGGGTACATATTGAAATGCTGAATTTATAACCCAAGTCAGTTTTTACTCAAATTAAGCTGTCCAATCAAAGGCATAGTTTACTTGTAGTGTACTGTATAACTATCGGTTTAAATGTGTGGGTTTGGCGACACTGGTTTTCATACTAATTACATTGACTGATGACATTATAGCACTTCTATTTGTATTTACTGTTCTGTGGTATCAGGGAATTTACAAAAAAAGCCGTTTATAATAGTATGTAAAGCCCGTTAAGCCGTAAAATTAAATGGAGCTAGATATATGACGCCATTTAATTTAAAAATTGCTCTCTTTCCAAGGTTTTTTTAAATAAAAAAAACTTTTCTTAATTTTATTCAAATATTGTTCTGCTTGAACCACAGAACAGTAAAAACATATAGAAGTGCTATAATGTCATAATTAGTATGAAAACCAGTGTCGCCAAACCCACACATTTAAACCGATAGTTATACAGTACACTACAAGTAAACTATGCCTTTGATTGGACAGCTTAATTTGAGTAAAAACTGACTTAGGTTATAAATTCAGCATTTCAATATGTACCCTAACGCATCATGTTACGGTTTATTTTAGTATAACATCTTTTCATCATTAGCTGTTTTGTTTCTCATTGCACAGAAATTCCAAATTCGAAAACATTCAGCTACTCCACAACAGAGGGCGTTAGTTTTCGATAGATATAAATTTGAAACGCAACACATAGAGATAAGGTTGAAATTTGTGTCACTCAACATTAATGACATTAACTTGATATTTATCGGATGCTATGCCCTGAGGGATGTCAGCCTTGTTATCGATAATTCACAAATAAATATTTTTTGTGTATTTTTTTTTCTTTCTTATAAATGAGTATAGTATAATGTGTCACATTTTGGAGTATGTTTGTTACTACTAAGTACGTCTTTTTATATTATTATTATTAAATAAAAAACGGAATAGAATAGTATTAATCTATATTTACAAAATACAAACAGAAAATATGCATTATTTTAAATCTTGGAACTGCCGTAGGTTTGCTGTATCGGTGGCCTTTGTTAGACCGCTTAGTGCTGTTCGGCATCCAGTTAACTCGTCACGTTGCATTTATCCATTTCTCTTTTAAATTAGCCTCTTTGGGAAATCTATAAATAAATTGGACAAATGAAAGCTAAGGAAAAATAAAATAAAATTTAATATTTATAATGTTTGTCTTTTCTAAAGTATCGATACTGTCGATATGCGCCACAAGCATCACTAAAGCGACATTCGTTTGTTTATTGCAATAATATTCCAGAAAGTCTTGTTTGCTGTTCAATCTATAATAGTACTAATTTCTTACGGATTAAGGTTCATTTTGACTAGATATTTGTATACAATTTTGACAAATTACGACAAGCGAAGTTATAACATAAAATATAATTAAAATAAATAAAAATAAGACTTACCGATGGTATGAAATGCCTCCATTGCTGATATTATTTCGTCTGCTATCATTTTTGCACTCTAATACCGAACAACACGTCCTAATTAATGAATAAATATGGAAAAAAGATTTGACAGCTGACAACCGACTCGAATATTTTTCTGCGCATAACTGAGAGCAAGTTAGGTGATCTTACCTTACCAGTGACACGTGGGCCACGCCCACATCACACTTCTATCTAATTTACTGTTCTGTGGCTTGAACGATGAAATTCTGACCGTAAATTGTTATTCACTTGGGAGAAATAAAATTATTGTAAAAAGGGATTTAATTATAACCCACTTATAACCGGACAAAACAACACACTAAACATCTGTGCTCAACAAATATGAAGTTTTGGATAACGCAAGGATAACGGCATTATTAGAATAGTTCTGAATTTTGTGGAATTTTGCCATGTCGAAAGTTGTTATAGATAGGTATTTAACATGACGCATAACATGAGATGTCATATGGATGACATTGACATACAATTCTCAAAAAGACAACTGACATGTGCTAGTTACTGTGATGAGTGATCTGTCATGTGTGTATCATGTACTCATGTGTAAAGTGTAAGTGTATACTATCTCGTTGTTTACTGCATAGTTTTTTTTTAAATTTAAAGGTGTTCAGTATAATTCCGTATAACTAATTAATGAACCCCAAATATCTTTGAATAAGACTGTAACAAAACTGTAACAAATTAAGATGGTAAGTTGTTCTAGCTTTATTATTCTCTGTTTTGTATATTTTGTAGCTTTGCCTTGTATATTGATAAAAGGTTATTATGTAGGTATAAAATACAGTTAAGTTAGTTGTTTTATTATTAAATGATAATGAATTCTTATTTTTGTCACGTTTGTCAAATGGTTCAATGAATATATTTTTATTTTCTTTTAGGCAAGGAATGCAGAGAAGGCTATGTGAGTAAAAGATTTTTATTTTTTTCTAGCTATTAAGGAAATACCTATATGTTGAAGTGAAAACTTCTTTAGCGGCGTTGGGTATAAAATCTTAAACTCGCGTCAGGACACGTGGCCTGATCGAAAAAGCGTAAGACGGATGTTTTTTTTTTTTTTTTTAAGCCCTTATATTCCATGCGTAAGACGGATACCATTCCAAAATATCAAACACGCTGAACGTTTTCACTTCTGCCGGCACTCCCGGAGTGCAACCCGTCTTTTTTTTATTTTAAGTACCTAACAAAAACATAATAATACCTAAATAAAAAATCATATTTAATATAGCTTCCTGAAAGATACACCCAAAACAATTAAACATATTGTAGTTATATGATAAAACTTAAAAGCTTATTCATGTTGTGAATTTAAGTTCTTAATTTTACTCAAAAACATAATATTAACTAGATCTATGAGTTAATCAATACTAGAGGTACATTTTTCATTCAATCCAACCAATAATGATACTATTATAATTACGAAAAATGAAATGTTACTACAGTAACAATCACATGTTCAAGTTTCACTAACTCATAATAATAATATAGGACCACATTAGCCCGATGGCGGGCAGCACAAGTGCAAGAAGCTGGTGGTCAGAGGGAGCGCAGACCATACCTTGCTTCAGAGTGCAATGACCTTCAACAGGCAGAAAAATGGAGATTACAGATTGTGAGAGAAATCGCAAAGAAAGTAGCGCAAATACAGAATGGTAAGTATTTTATTGTATTTACATAAGTGAATCAAATACGAATGTTAAAATATTTGTTCCTTTTACTGTAATTTTAATATATTTATTTAACAACTGAACACTGATTTCATCTTCATGCCTTGTAATAGTGATTATTTATCCTTTATGGTGACTCATGTTGATGGAATTTCACTTATTTCAATGACTTTTTAATTATTATTTTGAGAGCTTTTAAGCATTGTTTAGCAATATGGCCCATGGGAAGCTGAAACATATGTGAAAATCAGCCATGAGAAAATAGATGAAGTAAATACAGATACTGTTTTTATGAACCTTGATCACCTGATATCTAGAAATTGGCCCATTGATCAAGCTAGGCGTATCAATTAGGCGTACAACGTGATGGTAGACATACTACACTACCCAATCGTCCAAATTTCATCCATTAGAATATAGGTGAGGTCTGGCAGCCCTGGAATCTTGTACTATAAAAAAAAGCATGCATCATCCAGATTATTTATTCACATCCTTAATTATATTTTCAACACTGCCAACACTTGGCCAGTGTGGTGGTCTATGGCTTGATTCCTTAAGGAAGGCCCATGTACCAGCAGTGGGAACATATTATATAGGCTGATGAGACTAATATTTTTAACAAATACTAATATTTCAAAGTACCTTATCTGACCAATCAACTTCACTGACCTTGCTTACATTATCTATTATAATCTGGAATGATCTATGCATGTTTCTCACACACATTGTTGCAAAAAAAAAAACACATACCTACGAATTTTTGAATATTATGTTACATAAAAAAATTGATAATTAATTTGCCCTGACTAATCTTCGTAATGAATAACGCACTTATATAAAATCACGTCGTGTGTAGGTACATTAATAAAATAAGCTTCATTCTTATGTTTAACTTTAGTGTTCTAAATAAAAACTATAGGGCCATGGCATTGTTTTACAACATTTGATATACCTAACATTCAATTCAAAATTATGTAATTTTTCCAATTAAGTCTTTATTACAAACATGGACCAACCTAGTATCGAAGTATTTAAAACACCATCTCCCGTGATAGCTAGTCCGCGTGAAGCCAGTATAAAATCGCAACACGAGACAAGTGTAAAATCGCAAAACCTCACTATATTGGACGTGTCGCCGACCATTGAAGATCAAGTATTCCTGCAATCCAGTCCCCCGCCATCTCCGTTAATAATGCCAATAAGCCCTGTTAAGAAATCCCCAAGTCCACCTCCTTCAAACCGAAACTCACCCCGTATATCGTTAAAAAGTGAAGGAAGTCGTAGGAAATCAAGTCCGGAAAGTCCTCGAAGTGTAAGCCTGAAATCGCAATCAGTCAAGGAACAACTCAATCTCTTAACCGAAAACGAACAAAATATGGATGATTTATTGAATTCTTCTAAGCTTTCGGAAAACCCACAAGGTTCCCAAATACCTGTGCTGAGCAATATTAACAAAATTGCCAGCATGAGCAGAAAATTAACCAGTGAAGCCAACGCACTTAGAGAGTCGATAAAAAGTTTAAGTGATGATATCATTAAAACGAAGAGAGAACTTTCAGTTGATGCTAGCGAAAATGTTAACTTTCCATATCATTTATTTCTAATTGAACTTATTATAAACAAAATACACATGAAGTGTGATTGTTTCGAATTGGATTACAATAATCTTGTTATATCTGCCACATTTCTAGGAAAACAGCCCATAGTGCTGTACGATTCTTCGTATGGCAAAATTGTAGATTTCAATAATTTAAATGTTGGAAAATCTATTCTTTTCGCTATGACCTACGATAAAATATGCTGTATAAAAGACTTCATTATACATTTACAACTTACGAAACAACCTCCCTGCTCTAGCTGCGTTACAAAAATTGCTGAAACGAATATGGATTACACCAAAGATTTCGTGAGTTTAAGGGAAGAATTATGTAAAAAATGGACAGAAGAGCAACCACAAGACAATATAATATGTACGACATCAACACCGCTTAAAAAACAACTGTTTCATTTATGCTGCGGAGACAGTGACCATTGTGATTCTATAGGTATGATCGAAATTACAACGCGAATGTCATTTCTTGGTAAAGAAATCACTACAGCATTCAGTGCTTCATCGAAATCTCACGAAACTTCTCATCTTAAAAAAGAAGACAACGGAATGGCAATGTATTCATGTCAGAATGTAGAAATGGATTGTCAGGGCAAGGTTCTTTTAGACGAAGATGTTCTCACAAAGAGAGAAATACAACGTAGCATGCACACTATGTCCTCAAGACGAGCAGGGAGTCCGGTGTCCCAGCTATCAAGTGGACAAGCATCTAATAGAGGATATGTTGTGCAAAATAATAACATGTACCAATATGATCAGGGTAAGTACATTAATATAAATTAAAAATATGTGGGAGACATTTACTATTTCAATTAAATATCATAATTGATTTTAGGTAGTACTAACAACTATGATGAAATATTCTCAAAAGTTAATGCAAACGAATTAAGGATCAGAGTACCGAAAAGCACGAGAGCTGAGAGAAATGGTAAATACGAAAGAATACAAGAGCTGTGTTCCTGTGAAGAAACACCATACAATACAGGCGACCAAATACAGTTTCAATTGCCGAGAGATAAGACTTCAAATACATATACTTCTAATTTAATGTATACTCATAAAACATCGGACAGAAGATACGACAGCAGAGATAGAAAAGTGATTAATGTCACACCAACAAATTGTCCAGTGCCAGTTGATATGGCAAAGCAGTTACATCCGCAAAAGGATGTGTTTATTCTTAAAATTGGAAAGAAACTAGAAACAAAAGACAAAAAAACAGATCTCGAAATTGAGCTCGTCACACCGAAGATTCCTCAGCAGCAGCAAGTTAACAATAATATATCGCAACAATGTAGCACAAATGAAATTAAGTCCAAGGCATCGAAATCAAGCGTGAAAAAGGGAAAGAAGAAAAAAGGAAAGAGTAAAACAGATCTAACGAAGAAGAGCAAACGCAAATCTACAAAGAAATCCAAAAAAAGCAAAACATAAATTGAATTATCAATTTGCCATTCATTGATAAAACCACAAACAGAAATATTAAAACTTATACATTTTTAAGTCACATGTTTTATTTTCTACTTAGTTAATCTGCAATTTTCAACATACAATTGGGAAGTATAATATTGTAAATCCATAACTAATCCATCAATCATTATTATCCAACTTTCAGCTGGTTTAGGTGAGTTTCGAATACGGGATCTCAACGATGAAATAAACAAATTGATGAGGGAGAAGCGTCACTGGGAGGTGCAGATCAAATCCCTCGGAGGGCCGGACCATGCGCGCGTGGGACCGAAAATGTTGGACCAGGATGGGAAAGAAGTTCCAGGGAATAGAGGTTATAAATATTTTGGTGCTGCAAAAGATCTACCAGGTAAGAACGATTGGGAAATATTTACTTTTCTGTTTCCTATTTTTTTTTAATAATAAATTTAATACTACCACTATTTGGATAGAGATCTAAAAGCATGCTTTAAAGGACCGATCGTCTAACATACCCAAAGAGAAACATAATCCGTTTACACAGGTGTGCCTTCGTCGAGTTGTAATCATTCCACTCGAAGTGGACGTAGTAGTGTTGAATTTTAAATTTCCAGGCCCTTTATAGGACACATTAAAGCCTAGTTTTTCGCTAGGTGTCCGAGAGCTATTTGAACAAGAACCACCGCCACCGCCGCGCAGAACTCGCGCGGACTTGATGCGTGACGTGGACGCGGACTACTACGGGTATCGAGACGATGAAGATGGTCTTTTGATACCTTTAGAGCAAATTGCTGAAAAGGAGGGTATGTTCATATTGTCTGCTGCATTATATAACACTAGTATTTCTACCATTTATGCACTTACCTTAAAGATAAAGATCTGATTTTCATCAAAACTCTAAAGCATAAACATGATATTAACATTGTCCTTATAATATTTCTAGCCATAGCACGAGCAGTGGACGAATGGAAACGAAATAAGGAAGAAAATAAAGAGCAGGATGTACCAGAGGAAGAGAATATATATCCTGAAGATGTAAGAAATAATTCAGCTAACATTTTTATCATTATTTTTACTCCGATAGTAAAATACTAGATTTCCACCCGCGGCTTCGCCCGCGTTTTCAAAGGAAAACCCGCATAGTTCCCGTTCCCGCGGGATTTCCGGGATAAAACCTATCCTATGTGTTAATCCAAGTTACCCTCTATATGTGTGCTAAATTTCATTGTAATCGGTTCAGTAGTTTTTACGTGAAAGAGTAACAAACATCCATACATCCATACATCCATACATCCATACATCCATACTTACAAACTTTCGCCTTTATAATAGTATTAAGATTAAGATATAGTAATTTAAAATATTTGATGCTTTTTACACATGACTAACATTATTTTTAATTCTAGCCCGAAGATAAGCGAATAGAAGATGACAGTGATACAGAAAAGCCAGTGTCACATGTTGCAGTGCCGTCACAGAAGGACGTAGAAGAAGCGCTTCTCAGAAGAAAGAAACAGGAGCTTCTAGAAAAATACGGGTGTTTAGACGTTAAAGTCGAGGAGAGCTGACGTAGATTATAATTTAGGGCTTCAAGAATATATTTTTCAAATAACGATTGTTTTATTATTTTTCCCTTTTCGTCTTAACCCATTGAGCCCCGATCGGTCCACGACACAATAGATTTTCTATTGTGTCTGTGATTCCGGGGCCTGAGTTTAATATATCTAAGATTTGGACACACGATACTTATTAAGTACACAATATTGTGACTCAGTATTGTGAATTTAGTATTTAGTGAAGAAATAAATACACTCGAAGAGCAGGCTGCTATTTTAGTTCAATAACACACCATTACCTTTTAATACATTTTTTTCTTTTAAATATTAATGAAAATCATGATTTTATTAGAGATTATATTAAAAGTATGAAGTCTAGGAAAAAACATCGTTTGACTTTTATGTTGTCTCGATAAGTAGTTTTTGAAAACAGTAAAAGTATGTTCATTAATTATTCGCCTAAAAATGTGCAAGTCCAGTAAAAAATTACCAAGTAAAATTACCCATGCTTGTCTCGGAAAATTATGGGTTATATCAAAAAAATGCTATTAACTTTCTTATTTGTGTAGGTTTACCTTTTTGCGAAACCAATATAAAAATACAAACGTTCCGTAACATAACCCACCCTTAAAAATTAAACTTGTATTAGTTACTGCTTAACAGGCCGATTTTACATTTTATAAACAGGCAACTTAATGAATAAGTGTTTTAGCATTGTTTTTAATAACACATTTTGATCATATTTTATACACAATAGATTATATTGAAGAATGTAAATTATTTGTAATTTAATACACCGAGATTCAATTATAATACGATTGAAGAGCAGAATAGCAAAAATTACAATGACAATTCAGTTGCTTCGATGTGCGATAGAACACAATTTAGTTTAAAAATTTTGCAGACCAAATAAGTATGAAGCAAACAAATTGAGACACAACGCCTTTTAAGTTAACAGACTTGGAGCCCAGTAGTTTCTTTTCCATGTAGTTAATTTAATTTACAAAAGCAATGCAATAATCTTCATCTTTTTTAACATTTTGTGTCTATTTCTATGGTCGATTGATCTATAAATATAAAGCACAAAAGGATCGGATCATCAATAAAACAATAAAATATGTTTGCCATTTTATTTTCGAACAACTTTGTTTTATATACTCGATTCAAGCAAATTATACACAGATTGGATACACGTCACGTGTGTCCGCGGCCTTAAACCTTGATATATAATTACACATTGTAGGCCATCACAAGCATCTATAAGAATACTAACGCTAGGAACAATTGCACTGGTTTCAATAAGCGGACTGTAAGAAATAAATATTAATAAATTGCATTAGGTATCGTAAATGCAACAATTTCGCCTCTCAAAATATACATTTTATTTTTCGTTCATAAATAAGTTATTTTCGTTATACTCGGGTTATTTCTAACAAGCTTGAAATATCGACAAATTATATTCATCTAAGGACGAGACAACGGAATGTATAAAATTCTCCCACCATAAGCTCAATGACGTTTAAATATTTTCAACCACCAAAACTGTTCACCATTTTATTATTTGGATTAACATAATACTTATTCCATCACGCGCACTTAACACTAACAATGAGAAAATATAACTTCTATAACATACGCTATACGTGAGAAAAGTTCATTTTTAATATGTACTTGTATAACGATCTACTCTATCTAATAAACGAATTTCGAATACAAGAAAAAACACGACTATAACATTTCAGTTACTTAATATTTTACATAAGTACCAGTTCAGACTTTGTCTAGAAAAATTATAAAATTTTAAACTAATTTAAAAAATACATAGAATTTTATCCCCGCAAAATATATGTAAGAAATTCAAAGCTATATTTATCTAACTATACATAAACGTGCTCGTTAAATTATTATAAAGAATTTTCGCAATATAATTTTTAATACTTTGCTAAATGAAATAAAAATTATGAATGCTTGTTTTTTTTTCTATTTTTAGATTTAATTTAATTAATTGAAAAGCGAATTCATGTTATGTACAATACTCTTTAAATTCTGGGACGTTTGCCTATCGATCATTTTATTTTACTATTTCAACTATTTCATAATTACGTATTAAAATCTATAAATGTTGAGTATATTATTTATTCGTCTAGCAGAAATTACGCTAAGCATTAATTTTTACGAGACAGCCCTTTGACGATATGATGATCATAAAAAAAAAAAAAACTTAAGAGGGTACTTTACAAAAATGAGATGATTCTGTATTCATACGCTATTAAAGCACATCTTCAACACATTGAAATAAACATAAATTCAATAATATAACGATACTGTAATTTATTTTCTTGTTCAATAAATAATAACTTTGTGAACTATCTTCGACTACCGTCATTTATGATTAAGTAAAAATGTAAGTACTCTCTAAAAAGAAAATACGAAGTTGATTACTAAATCGAGTTGTTCTCTTCGATCCTAGCTTCTTACATCGTAAGAACGCCTATTTGAAAGAGTATAAAATGTTATAAATTATATTTAACCAACATAAAAAATATAAGAATGCATCAGAGTCGAGCGCTTTTTAAGAACTAAAGAATATAATTTCCGTGGTATAAATAATGTACGTGGTATAAAATATAACGAAATATTTTTGTATCGAAAGATCTAGAAGTTACCCTCAAGATCATAACGATACATTTTGAATAAGTTTTAAGATTGGAATAAGTTTTGTTGCTTAGCGTCATTCTCGAATTCGCTCCATGCGTTATTAAGTTCCATGAATATCATTTTAGCTATGTTCTCGTTAGGTGTTCCCATTTGCTGAAAAGAAAAAAGTAAAATTATAAAGAAATTCTTGGTAAATGGTAATACTAAGCACAGGAATATCTAATACCAGCTGTATGTTTCATTTCAAAATACGATTTATTTATTTAGAAATCTGTTATACATAATAACTTTTACATCAATTTTTGTACGCCGCTTTATTGACCTCGGCTGCTTTTACGAGCGCCATTCATTATATGTCTAGTGTCTACTCCGCGGCTGACTGACAGGCGAAATGCAGACGAAAAAGTTTGAGACGATGTAATAAAAATTTAATAAATAAAACATTTAAAGTTCCATACAACTTTGAAGTGAAACTTCTTTACAGTAAAATTTCAAGGTCACGGCAATACCGTCACGTCATGGAATAACGCGGCCATTTTAGTATTTTTGAATCTTGCCAAAGAGGTTTCACTTCTGACCCGTGTGCGTGTCACACATTTTTTAAGCTATTGCATTTCTATCTCGGGCCTTGAGCGCGGGGACCGAATCCAGAAATTCCGTAACGAAAAAACCTCACGCTCCCCCCTCCGACGGGCACGGCTTGCTATACAATAGCTTTACCGCGGCAGTCCCCGAGTGACACACGTCTTTTTTTTTTTTTTATTTGCCTCACCTTGTCGGGATGCACGGCGAGGCAGGCGCGGCGGTAGTTCCGCTTGACGTCCTGCGGCGACACCAGCTGCGCCATGTCGCAGCGCGCCCAGCGACAATCCGCCCATACAACTGTGTGCAGCGAGCATAGTAGCGCGCGAATGTTCGCCTTCTTGCCCTCCGTCTGAAGAACATTTTAATTTTTAATGTGTCATTTTTATCTACTATGCTATCTAATGCGGACCACTAAAAGAGCCGCACAGCAGTGGCTTTTTCAGGCAAAACTTTACAAATGACTTTGAACCTTATCCATATGACTTTAAGGTTCAAAATAATTGTATGTAATCTTTATTCATAGTACGAGCGGCGCGGCGACGCGATGTTGATGACACGTTTAAAAGACTAGTCTCCGTGAGAGAAAGTGGCTAATCACTTCCTCTTACGGTTTCTCTTATAGTGGAAATGTGCCCTTATGAATTGGAATGTCAATAATCGTTATGTGTGTGTAAAAATTGGTCCGTTTAATATTAACCGAACTTACTCAAAAAAATGATATTGAAAAATACACAACATCTGATATCGGCCATGCGTATGCAGTATACAATAAACTTGACGAAAAAAAAACAATATTTCGTAAAAAAAATTACGAAAATAAGTAAACTACAACTAAATGCAGAACAATTATGTTCTATATCAGCCTATATACTGAAGAACAAAACTTACCCAGTCATGAATCTTCAGTTTATCCGGGTCCATTTCTTTAACCATCTCTTCCTTCCTCATAGCGTTCATTGTCTTCGGTCCAGTTTCGCGCTTCGCAAAGTCGTAGCCTTGACTACCGAGGAGATCACCGAACACGTCCATTGGCTTCTTGACTTTCTCCTCGCTTGGTGCTTTTGGAGGGTCAAAGTGGCTGCGGCTGCAAGAATTGAAACATTGTGACATCATTGGTCAAATTTAAGCTGGAGGAAGTTGCTTAAATGGTGCCATATTAAAACTATAGAGAATACATACAAGACATCGTGTGTAAGTAATTTTTTTTTCAAAATCAAAAGTTAAGCAACTGTGCAGTTCTAAGTTTCTAACAATAAGAAAAATATGTAATTTTATGCCGCTGTTACAAGGTTACGTTGTTGAATTTGTATGAAGTGTCAAGTGTCGCCTATTAAAATGACTCTAATGATACGACCTTCATATTTTCTGAACGATGAAATGAATCTTACCTATAATCAGGTTGTTGTGGTGTTTGCGCTCTATGCGAAGGTGTATGTGCTGGGGAAGCTCTTGGCGTAGTAATCGGTGTGGCGCCAACATTGGCCGCAAACGCACCAACACTCGCGTTACTTGGCGGCACAGTGGGGATCACATTGGGGCCAACGTTGGCCGAAGTGAGAGGTACATTTGGTGCTTGGCCAATATTTTGGCCAACGTTGCTGGAGTTTGAGCCAGTATTCAATCCCGTTCCCAATGAACCAAGATCAGCGAATGGATCCTGACGTGCTTGAGCCTTTTCTAGTGGTACGCTTTGTGATCGACCTGTGTAACAAAGCAATAATTCCTAAGTACAAATTATCTAGTAAAAATAAAAAATTGATCTTATGTAGAATTATAGGATTTGGTCAAGTTTTTTGCCGTTCCTATCATTAATGAATCGACGTTATGCCTTAAGAGAATTTCTTTTAAAAATTGTATTTGTATCAATTCAAGAATGCAATGGAGCATCACAATCAAGTGCGAAAATTTAAAGAAAAAAATATAACAAATCATAATTATTTCCCTAAATTAAAATCTTGTTTTTTGAACTCACCTTCCTCTTTAATCAACTGAGGTGTCAACAGTGGTTCCTGTTTAGGCAGAGGATCGTTCAAACCGAACGGGTCGAAGTTAATATCGCTGGAGTTAGCTGCGGCTGCTGTGGGAGGCGGTGGGAGATCGCCGAATATGTTCTCAGAGAATGGCTAAATAGTTAAAACGAAAACGATTATTAAACAAATTCAAATTGCTTTATTTGAATGTAGTAACATAGATGGTGGGTGCAAGTTAGAAAATGTATTTTATACATAAAGTGTGCAGTATTAATCAGAAAATAATAAAGGATTCACTCAAACTAATCTTTGGACAACTAATTTTAATGACACACTTTATTTCATGGAGCAAACATAACTTTATTCAGTCAAAACTTACCGCTGGATTATCCTCAACTTTCTTGCTTAGGAAGTCGCCAAACGATTCATCCGCCAGTTTTTCCATCATGCCGAAGAAGTCGAACGAGTCTTCGCTCTTCAGTTTGGGTTTTGCTTCCTCTTGCGGTTTGCTGAGGTTCAGGAAGTCTGCTGTATCCGTCGTGTCAGTAGGAATAGTGGGATTTGTAGAAACTGTGGGATTATCGGAAAGAGTGGGATTGGCAGAAAGAGTGGGATTGGTAGGAATTGTGGATACTTTGGGTGGTGGAGGACGCTGTGGGGACGGTGGGGCTGGACGGTGGGGACGTTTTTCTTCGCGTGGCGGATAATCTGCTGTTACTGGGAGTTAAAAATATGTAAGTTAGGTGGTCATATATTTGTGTTTTAATTGATTTGCAGATATTTGTTTCATATCTTATTTTACGAAAGAAATCAAGAATTTTACTAATGTGATCAATTTATATTGGTTCTTTAGGACATTTTCTTAAAGTTTTGTCTTTTTGGGTATCGTCAAGAATTTAAATATTGTGACTAAATTATTCCTAATTATAAAATGTAAAGCACATCAATTTGAAATTATTTTTTACTTAAGATGTGAAAGCATGATTTTTTCCCAGATAAGCATTTGCGCGCATGATACTATGTCTAGATATAAAATACAAGGAGAAAGAAAAACGAATAATTAGTAATGTTTTAAAACTCATAAGTTGTGCTTCATGGAGCTAAAACGTTTGAACTTAATTTGTGCATGAAATTAAATGTTAAATTATATAGAAACTGCCAATGAAGTTTTAAACCACACATGCACACTAAAACGCCTATTGCATTAACATACTTGTTGGTGGAACTGGGGGCGGGTTCCTTCGGAGATTAGCTGCGTAATACATTTTAATTTAATTCTTATGTCTATAGGATAAGGTCTACTTATTCTTATTTAACTTATATTATGCCGCACGAAACTTTAATCTATAGTAAAAATATAAAGAGTTCTATTTGTAGGTTTGTTACGACTCAAAAACTGCTCGATCCATTTTAATAATTCTATTCAATGTCAATAAACATGAAATCAATAAACTCACTTTTTCACTCACTTCGTACTTGCACGATCTTTTTGTTAAGGTTTCGCATTGAGACAGTAAGAGCTACTGCTACAATATTGAATCAATTTGGTTGAAGATAGCAAAATCTTTCTTTATGAATTAATAATTTCTTAAAGTTCTTGTCTTTAGGTTCAAAATGGCACAGATAAATTTGCACAAAAATACTTATCAATTTTTTTTTGATAATTAAATTCCAAGCATCACCCAACAAACTAAAATTTACAACAATTATATTTTTTTATTATTTAAACCAAAAAAAAAAAAAACACAAAAACACTCACCAAAATTATCCACCGTCTCATCCCTCTCGAGTGTAGTAGAAAACAGAACATCAGGTGTCCGTATAGCAAAGGAATGGTCCTCCTCCCACACATCACTGCGCGGTTTGCGCCGTTCCCCGTTCTGCACCACGAGGCTTATCACCACTGACACGTTTGATGAAAAGTGCTCGTTCATCGGTGATGTCTCGTCTATACCGTCTATTTCTGATCTGTAAGTTTGTTTGCGTGAGTATGTTCGATATATTTTGGGTTAATGTGTTTTTAAATTTTTGTATCGTTGAAGTGATGAGCACACGTGCAACGAAATCTGAGAGCAGCTTTTATTTTTGCATTGTCTATGTTATTTAATATTTATTCTGAATTTGTTTTTTCTTTTAATAAATTGCTAAGTGGGTCGTGAATATACAGTGTGATATGACTGAAATATTTTCTTTCCGAAATTAGTGAAATAGAAAATGTCTAATTGATAAAACATTACAAACGCCTTATTACTTCTGTAATCTTCGTAATTTATGAAGTAGGTAATTACAATAAGCAACAGACTGGCGCACGTGGTAAGCTACTACTAGCACGTCACCTGTCACCTTTGAGTTAATTAGTGTAGTATCACAATATATAGTTGTTTATGTGTGTTTTTTACGAGAATCCTAAGGGTATTATGACAATTGACAGATATAAAAATACCCTTATGATTCTCGTAAAAACACACACATAAACAACTTGAGTCATTTCGAACGTGTTGTATGAAGTTTCCCTACTGGTTGTATCTGTAATTCTGTATACTGTTGTAGTATGAACACTACGGCATATGGTAAATGTTAAAAATATGTAATGACGATTCGAAAGTGCTTCTAAAAGAAGTCTAATTGAATAAATAAATGTTTGAGTTTGAGTTGAGTGTATGTTTATCAGTCACACCTGGTGAACTTGATGGCGTGTTGGTCGTACGCCAGGAAGCCAGTATGGAAGGACACCGCGAGCATCGGCACGCGCTGCAGGCGGCCGAGCTGCTGGCGCGCGTGGTACGCTACCACTAGCACATCGCCAGTCACGGTCGAGTCTAGCGGGAGAGTTACCTGCGATGATGGAAGCCATTTTATAATAAAAAGAACATTACAAAAGCGGTAAAAAATAAAAACGCGCGTGGTACGCCACTACTAGCACATCGCCAGTCACGGTCGAGTCTAGCGGGAGAGTTACCTGCGATGATGGAAGCCATTTTATAATAAAAAGAACGTTACAAAAGCGGTAAAAAATAAAAACGCGCGTGGTACGCCACTACTAGCACATCGCCAGTCACGGTCGAGTCTAGCGGGAGAGTTACCTGCGATGATGGAAGCCATTTTATAATAAAAAGAACGTTACAAAAGCGGTAAAAAATAAAAACGCGCGTGGTACGCCACTACTAGCACATCGCCAGTCACGGTCGAGTCTAGCGGGAGAGTTACCTGCGATGATGGAAGCCATTTTATAATAAAAAGAACGTTACAAAAGCGGTAAAAAATAAAAACGCGCGTGGTACGCCACTACTAGCACATCGCCAGTCACGGTCGAGTCTAGCGGGAGAGTTACCTGCGATGATGGAAGCCATTTTATAATAAAAAGAACGTTACAAAAGCGGTAAAAAATAAAAACGCGCGTGGTACGCCACTACTAGCACATCGCCAGTCACGGTCGAGTCTAGCGGGAGAGTTACCTGCGATGATGGAAGCCATTTTATAATAAAAAGAACGTTACAAAAGCGGTAAAAAATAAAAACGCGCGTGGTACGCCACTACTAGCACATCGCCAGTCACGGTCGAGTCTAGCGGGAGAGTTACCTGCGATGATGGAAGCCATTTTATAATAAAAAGAACGTTACAAAAGCGGTAAAAAATAAAAACGCGCGTGGTACGCCACTACTAGCACATCGCCAGTCACGGTCGAGTCTAGCGGGAGAGTTACCTGCGATGATGGAAGCCATTTTATAATAAAAAGAACGTTACAAAAGCGGTAAAAAATAAAAACGCGCGTGGTACGCCACTACTAGCACATCGCCAGTCACGGTCGAGTCTAGCGGGAGAGTTACCTGCGATGATGGAAGCCATTTTATAATAAAAAGAACGTTACAAAAGCGGTAAAAAATAAAAACGCGCGTGGTACGCCACTACTAGCACATCGCCAGTCACGGTCGAGTCTAGCGGGAGAGTTACCTGCGATGATGGAAGCCATTTTATAATAAAAAGAACGTTACAAAAGCGGTAAAAAATAAAAACGCGCGTGGTACGCCACTACTAGCACATCGCCAGTCACGGTCGAGTCTAGCGGGAGAGTTACCTGCGATGATGGAAGCCATTTTATAATAAAAAGAACGTTACAAAAGCGGTAAAAAATAAAAACGCGCGTGGTACGCCACTACTAGCACATCGCCAGTCACGGTCGAGTCTAGCGGGAGAGTTACCTGCGATGATGGAAGCCATTTTATAATAAAAAGAACGTTACAAAAGCGGTAAAAAATAAAAACGCGCGTGGTACGCCACTACTAGCACATCGCCAGTCACGGTCGAGTCTAGCGGGAGAGTTACCTGCGATGATGGAAGCCATTTTATAATAAAAAGAACGTTACAAAAGCGGTAAAAAATAAAAACGCGCGTGGTACGCCACTACTAGCACATCGCCAGTCACGGTCGAGTCTAGCGGGAGAGTTACCTGCGATGATGGAAGCCATTTTATAATAAAAAGAACGTTACAAAAGCGGTAAAAAATAAAAACGCGCGTGGTACGCCACTACTAGCACATCGCCAGTTACCGTCGAGTCTAGCGGGAGAGTTACCTGCGATGATGGAAGCCATTTTATAATAAAAAGAACGTTACAAAAGCGGTAAAAAATAAAAACGCGCGTGGTACGCCACTACTAGCACATCGCCAGTTACCGTCGAGTCTAGCGGGAGAGTTACCTGCGATGATGGAAGCCATTTTATAATAAAAAGAACGTTACAAAAGCGGTAAAAAATAAAAACGCGCGTGGTACGCCACTACTAGCACATCGCCAGTTACCGTCGAGTCTAGCGGGAGAGTTACCTGCGATGATGGAAGCCATTTTATAATAAAAAGAACGTTACAAAAGCGGTAAAAAATAAAAACGCGCGTGGTACGCCACTACTAGCACATCGCCAGTTACCGTCGAGTCTAGCGGGAGAGTTACCTGCGATGATGGAAGCCATTTTATAATAAAAAGAACGTTACAAAAGCGGTAAAAAATAAAAACGCGCGTGGTACGCCACTACTAGCACATCGCCAGTCACGGTCGAGTCTAGCGGGAGAGTTACCTGCGATGATGGAAGCCATTTTATAATAAAAAGAACGTTACAAAAGCGGTAAAAAATAAAAACGCGCGTGGTACGCCACTACTAGCACATCGCCAGTTACCGTCGAGTCTAGCGGGAGAGTTACCTGCGATGATGGAAGCCATTTTATAATAAAAAGAACGTTACAAAAGCGGTAAAAAATAAAAACGCGCGTGGTACGCCACTACTAGCACATCGCCAGTTACCGTCGAGTCTAGCGGGAGAGTTACCTGCGATGATGGAAGCCATTTTATAATAAAAAGAACGTTACAAAAGCGGTAAAAAATAAAAACGCGCGTGGTACGCCACTACTAGCACATCGCCAGTTACCGTCGAGTCTAGCGGGAGAGTTACCTGCGATGATGGAAGCCATTTTATAATAAAAAGAACGTTACAAAAGCGGTAAAAAATAAAAACGCGCGTGATACGCCATTACTAGCAAGTCCCCGGTTACTGTCGAGTCTAGCGAAACTCTCACTTAAAGTACTCTTTAAACGCGGTCAGAAAAAAAAGACACCATAAAACCCGAAATTTAATACAATAAAACAACATATTATAAAAAAAAGTAAAGATGTCGAAGTCAACGACTATTAGGTCATTTGTTAACTAGGGGTGGGGCGAATCTGGCGTATATTACAGAATTATGGCATTAAATTGATTTAGGTTAGTTTCATTTTTTTTAAGTCCGCCTCGTAAAGAGTCGTGGTACTTTCGTTAAGCTCAACCCACTGGTGTATATTTCGCTTGAGATTTATGAACGTGAGATACGTATCCATACATTTTTATTCGTAGATTACAATCAATAATTTTAAAGTGCTAATTAAACTAATTTTAAAATACAACACCAAACACTATTGACACTTTCAATTTTAAAAAATCCACTTAAAATTGTTACATACCTTTCCTTCTGCTATATTGTAAAGGTGTAAACTCTCATAACTCCGTAACGGGGGAGATATTATTCTATCTTCGTTGAACACTTCTAGGTACGGTCGGCAACCATCTCTGCAAATTAAATTTAATAATTTGATATTAAAGTTGTAGATTAGAGAAATAATATGTGATATTTTAAAGAAAATTACCTTGCTTTTGTAAATAATGGCACTGGTTGTATCGTAAGCGATACTAAAGAAACAGGTCGGAAGTGAGGTAACACTGGTTCTGGTCTGAAAAGAAAATGTTTGATAATTTACATACCTATTAATATACATACCTATCATATATCTAAAGGTTCTAATCGCTTACCTGACAATATTATGTAAATAATATAAATATCTCAATTGGCTCGGTGTCATATTGATAGGTGTACGTTTTACAGCGAATATTTGAAGGGCATCTTCAGGAACGGTTACCAATTTCGCGTATAACAATAACCCACATAATAACATAGCAGATCGAGATTTTCCATCCTGAAAATAAAAATGTGTTTAAAAACTTGGGGTTGAAATATTCAGCTATCCACGAATTTGGAATCAAATCATCACAAACATTAATTTTACTATTCTTTTTATCTTTCTTATTCTTTCATCGAAATTCGATAAAAATTGATTCAGACCTTTCAAACACATTATATGCTGTAACAAGTAATAAGGAGCTAATGGTGCTCTATGCTCTTCGCTTGGCCACACCCACGTTTTATTAACTATGTACCGCTGGGTAATTAATATTACTTACCGGACAAGCGATAACTAGCGCGCTCTTATCATCCCTTCCCAAGTATTGATACATATGCTGTAGCAGCGAGTAGTAAGGCGCTAGTAATGGTGCTCTATGCTCTTCGCTTGGCCATACTGATGTATCGGTGACGAGTTGCCGTCTTGGGAAGCGAGCTTTTGCATCGTGCACTGTGTACACGCAGTACTTGCCGCCCGGGTGGTGGCTCTCGAGGTAAAGCTGAAAAAATTTAAAAATAGACATAATATCATAAAAAAATTACTCTTAATTACGCTCAAAAATTGTCCGAAGCAAAACTCTGCTTGTGCGTTTATTAGGCAGAGTTTTATAATAAACGATACAATAGAATTTGAATTTTACTATCATTAATAAGGTTATCAATTTTACTATCTTTAATAAGGTGTAAATTTCAATGAATATTTAATACAATGACTCTCAGACATTTTTGGACGAACTGTCTATAGACGAAGTAAATTGAAGACAACACCTTGGATTCTGTTTCTAGTTGGTAAACTTTGCATTGTATAATTGCGCGTCTCTAAATTAATTAAATATCGTAAATAATTGCATTAACTATATTGACACAATTTCTATTAAGCTTCATAAAAATAATAATATTTCCACTTACCCGTACATCCTCAATATGGTTGGTTTTGTAAGCACTCTCCAGTAAGTCTGATGGGTACGACATCACAATAACACGACTAGTTATATAGCTTATGTCTAAATCGGCTCGAGCTATTGATCTGAAAAGCAAATCATTAATAATTTTTAAGAGTCACTTGGTTTACGAATAAAATGAATTTTTTACTAGATTTAAAAGTTATCTCACGTGTAATTTCAAAACAGTCATACATAAAATTTAATAAAAAATAATCGCTTACAACCAAAAAGTTACAAGTATAGCAGAGCAATACAATGATAGATATAAATACTATTCAACTTGGCTGATCAGAATTCTTTTGAACCACCACAATACTAAACTAAGACAAAACAACCAACTCACTGTTGCACAGTCTGCATGACCTTCGACGAGGTATCCTTCAAGTTCTTCAAGAAGCTGCCAGCGCCATCTTTGATCGAGGAGAACAGTCCCCCCGAGGGGGGTTGTGCGGCGTAGTGGGGCGCGGCGGGGGGGCGCGCGGGGGGCGGGGGGCGAGCCGGCTCCGGGGGGCGGGACGCTTCGGGGATCGTTGGGCCGTTGTCTTTGACTCCTGGAATGGAGGTGAACAGTATTAGTTGTGAATTAAAGATTTTAACGGATTCATTATATTGTTATCCCGAAGTTTCGCACACTTTGCAGCGAGCACCACGCTCGGGGAGACTAAGATGTTATGTTGACGTATACGAGTGTATAATACTCGCGTAAAATCAAACAAGAAAATGCTATTAGTTATGGCTTGTGTTTGTAGTTACAATTATTGGAGTCATGGCTTGTCTTTATAGAGATAGAGCCTCATATTCATAAAACATTGGTAAACATTGGTTTAGCTGTGAGTTGAATCTACATGTCCTTCACATGTAGATTTATAGATTACAGAGTTTCTTTGATCATGTTACTGGAACCACTGTGTGTTGCAGAGTTAATAATGCATGTTGAAATCTGTTCATGTGAAAAATGTTGTTCTCGACCGAGGAGTGTCAATATTTAAACAAAGTTAACAAATGTTTACCATGAATAGTGGTGGGTCTACATTGTTAACAATCATCAGTTTTGTGGGTTGTCCGAGTTAAAACCAATAAAGTAGTAGTAGTCCTTGATCTGTCAATGGTAAATATAGTTTGCGACAGGAGTTTGTTGTGTTGGAAGTGGCAAACGACATTTAATTTAGTTTAAGAATAATAAACGCCCTCTTGGGATTGATTTTGACTGTCATTTAGGAGACGCCGTGAAGTAGGGCTCTTTCAATTTATGCGTTTCGTATCGGACCGCTACAGTGCCGAAGCGGTGCGTTTGTCGTACGGCGCACGGCCGGTCGTTTGTTTTCATACAAAATGCACGGTGCGGCAACAGCGCGACGTCCGTACCGCGAACGCTCGACAGCAGGACGGAAACGTCGCAAGTCCCATGGGGATGTCGGAAATGCAATAAAGTATCGATATATATCGTATCGATGTTTTTTGTAAAAAAATCGCTATTGATATTTTTATTAAAAAATATCGATATATCGGTATGATTTGACAGAGAATATTCGTGCTCTAAAAAAATAATTTTTTGGTCTAATCTAATTCAATCATCTTACATTTCTACGGGTACTCAAGTACAGAAATACGCGCGTCTTGAGGTTATAATATATAAGTCAGTCGTGGTAATAATACGGACGGGCAGTTGAAATTGAAATTGACTAACAGAGTTGCCAACCTAGAAACCAAACTTTTCAACAACAAGATATGTTTCTTCGTCAGAGTCCATGGCTTAACTGGTGTCAAATAAATTTAAAACAGCACTAGCATACAAACGCACGGCAGTCAGATACGCTTTCAATTTAAGCGTTTGGTAACGGACTGCTACCGTACTGCAACGGCACGGCAGCGGGTTATAACTAGCGGCACGGAAAACGTGCGGCAGCGGTCCGATACGAAACGCATAAATTGAAAGAGCCCGTAGTATTGCAAATAAATTACATGAGAAATTTCGTTACATTTGTAATTGTTTGTCTCATAAAAACGTGTAATGATAAATATGTTGTAAGTATCTATTCATGATGTCAAATGTAGGTGTACCTATTTATGCTGACAAAATGTATTTTTGTAGTCGGGAACAACATTTTCTGGTGTATTTGTAATAAATATTAAAGTACTATAAAAGAAAAAACGTGTTCGTGTTGCGTTTGTAATGCAGCTCAGAAAATTAAGCACATGTTGAAAAGTATACAAAAATTTCGATGACTAAATTAATTGGCATCTGTACAAATTAGAAATAAATCAAGGATACATTTTTCGCAACAAATAATAGGGAAAACTAACAGGATGCACTGAATAAGCTGCGATTACAATGTGTGGATTTGAATTGAGACCTCAATATAGTTGTATAAACTTATATCTATATCTTAAAACGACATCCAATAAAACTATGTCATTATTTTACATGTTTATTGATAATTTAAATACCTTACAAAGTTCAAATCACTTACATTACTAATAGTAGTAACAAAAATATTGCTCATCTATCAACTACGTAACAAAATTTAAATTTTAAATAAATATTTTAGATTAGAGAATCATAAGTTATATTATTGCAAATGTAGTTATTTGCACGAAAATTTCAAATTTTGAGCGATACAACGGTATTTTCGCATCTAAGCATACAATATTTATTGAAAATAAATGTATTGTTAAATATAATAGGTACTTAATTATTATTTTTCAGTCCTCTATTTAACTGCAAAGATCTAATTATTTTAGACAATTTATCATGTTTTATAATAGAGTAAATTGTGAGCAAACAATCTAATCACACTCGAAATGTTTAATGTATAGAACATTAAAAAAAAAGACGTGTGGCACTCGGGGACTGCCGCGGTAAAGCTATTGCATGCTATGCCTTCAAGCCACACCTCCGCGCCCGTCGGAGTGGGGAGCGTGAGGTTTTTCGTTACTAAATTTCTGGATTCGGTCCCCGTGCTCAAGGCCCGCGATAGAAGCTATGCAATAGCTTAAAACTCCCATAGTTTTACATTTATTCAGAAACATGATACATAGTCTCTGCGAATAGAGCATATTAATTAATTTCACTTCATTTAAATTACTATCACAAATGTATGAAATTTATTATTGTATCATACTATGAAACTAAAATATGTAATAATGGAATGAAAACCTCTTTTAGGGCCGATTTTTCAATGCTTGGATAAAACTTATCCGTCCAATAAAGTATTACACGATAATATTAAAATGTCACATAAACTGTCAAATACGGGCAATTAGAATACGTTTTTAAAATGGTAGTTTTATACATTATTCGACGAATAAGTTTTATCCAAGCATTGAAAAATCGGCCCTTAATAAGAATAATTCCAAGAATAACAGCTGCCTAAGAAACAAATAAGCACATATAATAAGGTATATTAGTAATAATACAAATTCAGTGCTTTTATTAATAAATTAAAATTAAAAAGGAATATGTCCTAGTCCCGTGACGTTCAATAAAACGTTCTATTAAAGTCAGGCTCGTGAATGTTATAATATTTATAAACACAAAATTATAAAGACGTTATATACGATAAATAATATGTGATGTTGGAAATCCTAGTCTATACTTTCTCTTATTCGTTAATAAAATAATAAAAATTATAAACTAAATGGAATGATCACACGATGGTAACACACTATTGTACAAAGTGTACAATATTATTATTAAGTAACTGTAGAAATTAATGGTAAAATACAAGGATACTGATTAAAAAATTAAATTATTTGGACAATTAAACAAAAATTAAACATTTTGATACATTTTGCAATTTCACTTTCCAGACATATTTACTGCACCAAAAGGTCTATTATGTAATGTAAATAAATTAAAATATTTTTAAAGTCATTTGTAATAGAAAAACACAAAAGATTTTTCTTTGGCGCTTAACACTTAGCACCAATATTTCCAAAATAATCTTGCATAAAAATATGTATTCACTTAATTTCTAACAAATAAAGATGAACAAAAAACAACACACGATTAATTCACAGCACGAAAAATAATCACTCAATTAAATTCCTTATTAAAAAAACACAAAAACAAAATATTCTTAATATACATATATTGAATTTTTTTGGAAAGTTTTCTATTTTATAACAACAAAGTTACAATACTGATCGACTTACATGTTATTCTTTCATATCATATAATACTTAAGTTGGAATGATTAACATTATTGTCTTATTATTATTCCTCTATTAAATTACAATGAATTTAATGTCATTTGAGCTTTGCGTTTCCATTAATTTAAAAATATTAAGAAGTACCAATCAAACGTTAGCACTTCACAATAAGAAAATAGTATTTTCGTCAATATTACAAATATATTACTTATAGATTTAGCTAACAAATTAATAAAAACAATAAAATCATATTAAGTGAAATAAAAATACTTTTAAATGAAAAAGCTTCAAATGTCTATATAGGTAACTACACAAACTCATGTTATTGGTCAAAATAATATAGTCATCGTAAAAAGCAAGTATTATTTATTATTCAAAAACTAATTTAAGCGATCTTTTAAATGTATTTTTTAAGCTTTTATTATACGCGATTAAAGGTTCATTTAAAAATAGTTGAGCAATTTAGCTACCTACTAGATCATTGCACATTGCTCTTATGTTTTAGCAAATATAGTTGAGAAACATCACCAATACTTGCTTCTTTTGCAATTTCAGATATCAATATTCCTATATTTTGATGGTGCGGATATTCAATACTTAATTAAAGTTTCTATACACTACGTGTATTTCTCAACGATATTTGCCCTAAAAAACAATCAAAACTATATAAAATACGAATAAATGAAAACAATACTCATCATTGCGAGCATGTCCGTAATCTAGCAAGCGGTCAAGTGGGGACGGCGCGGGACGCATGCGTAGACGAGGTCATTTAAACGAGAAAGCAATCGGGCACCCGAAAAAGTTGAAAACACCTAAAATGAAAAGAAAACGTGATACATATGGATACAGTATCGTGACGCACGATCAAAAAGTCTCGTCAATAAATAACTACATAATAATAATTAGCTACTACATAACTCTTTATGTCTTGTCTAATCTGTAAACCTTTGTAACAACGTTTCTTGCAAATGTATATGTCTTCATATAGTCATTGCAGAGGCTATACGTAAATGTTGCCGTATATATAAAGGAAAATTTGATTTCGAGACTTTTTGATAAGCAGGCAGACACAAACATGCAATAAATGAGCTTATCTCTAACAAAACAGAAGAAGCTGACACTAAGAGATACATGCAAAGGAAGGTAGAACAAAAATTATTATACGATGTTTCAAGAGTCTAGTGAAAGTAGGTTCTAATATAAAATACATAAAGTTGAGAATAGGTTTTTTTCATATTTTTTATCATATTTAGTTTAGTCTATAAAAATCGATAAACAAGAAGCTTATACTATAAAGTTTCTGATGTTCAAATATCATTTACAATTCAGATTGCTGTCAGAAAAATCTTATGTTATTTCTAGCTTGCAAAACTTATTTCTCTATTTCTTTAAAGAAAAATACATTCCTGTATATTTAAGAAAATCGGTACAATGCAAGCAAGAGGGCAGGGAAAAACAATTTTATAAGTTTCCTTACGAACTTATGATTTAGTATTACAACTAGTAATAATTAAAGGAGATAATATTTTACACCTACTTGTAACACTTAATTTTCGTGATCTATTATGATTTTAATAGATTTTATAATGCGAAATAAAGAAAGAGTGCTGTACCTACTGTGAAGCTAACGCTAACAACTTTTAAAAACACCAAACAGTGAAATGAAGAAAGCACAGTAAATTTTATCTTTAAAATTAGATATACATACTTTGTTTAACATGTAATGAATATACGAATGACTTCTAATTGTGTTCTTTTCTTTGTGCTCTTAGAATAATCTGGTGCATATTTCTGTTATACTTATGTATAGGTACTAATAATGTTATACTTATGGTAAATACTGCAATCGAGTACTTTTTAAGAAAATCGTTGTAATAAAAAAATGTTT
This sequence comes from Colias behrii, assembly GCA_029959065.1. Taxonomy (NCBI): domain Eukaryota; kingdom Metazoa; phylum Arthropoda; class Insecta; order Lepidoptera; family Pieridae; genus Colias; species Colias behrii. The sequence goes on from JARWMC010000006.1 coordinate 10,147,099, forward strand.
TATCGTTTCTTAGATATTGAGTTTAGTAGCGCAGTAAAGTGCACATATTAGTCAACCCATGCTTCGGTTATATGAATAGTGTTGGCCTTAGCGAAATGTTTGTATGTCATAAGGTATAGATATTTTTCGCTTAATAAACTTATAAGTAAATTATTCAAAGTTAATCATGGTAAACATGGTTAGAATTATAAAAATGACTAAGTGTCTAGAATAATTATATTATGTATATGTACTAAATTATTAAATACTAGAAAAAAAATTATGTGAAATAAATGTACAAGGTATAAACAGAACTAAAAGTTAACTTACGACATACATACATGAACAGAAGTTATTACCAATTACAATAGCACTATCATAGTGAAATATTGCAAAAACAATGACACTTAACACTTAAAACCAAAGCATTGTTCCTGTAAAGGTGTTACTATCAATGCTTGTAATTTCTTGAGAAATATTACGATTCTATCTGCTTTATATAATGAATCTAGCCATCAAGCGTTAGTAATACAATTAGGAAAGTGTTAGTGATAAACATAAACTGATATATTTTACCCTCATCCTCGTGAACCGCCCAATCACTTGTAAGTATTCCTGCTATGAAGTATTTATGTTTAAAATAAAAAACAAAGCTAATGATTACAACATTTTCATTTATTTCTCTTTAAACACAATATGTGATTAAATAAAATATATGAAATAGAACATTGTTCATGACTATATGACCGCTCGCATGTGATGAAGTGACATTATTATTTGTGATTATATTTTTTATATATTATGTTAATGTTAAAGATCAAGCTATGTTTATTTTAATCTGCCAAAGAACATAGACAAAGAATAATATTTTCTACATTATATTATATTTCTGCCCACATTTTTTATGGAAGCAGAGCTTTAGCATTAACATAATTTGTCTCCACCTAATAGCGAACACTTGTACCAAATTACGTATTTATATTGTCCAAAATTTGGTTAAGACACTGGTGTTTACTTATACACAACACCGAAAGTATACATATAAATTTTTTGGTGCGATTTTATCAAGCCACCGTATGTTAGTGCGAATTGCAAGTTTCTTATAATAATAGGTAACCAAATGTTAAATAATTTAAAATCACGATGTTAATAACCATACCACGGTCACAATATTAGTATATTAGGTTCTTATTTAGGCCAATATTCGTTAATAATGTATAATTTTAGTTAAGCAACTTAAAATTCTAATAGTATTTAGACATCGATTTCTAATATACAGAATTATTCGTTGAGAGTAGACGTAGTATTACTAAAACAGATATAAGGCACGATTAAGATCCTACTATATGTATAGTCTACTAGTATGTACCGTTCTTACGCTTTGAGCGCTGGACGGATTTACATGAAATTCTATACATAGATGAAAAGATTAAAAGAAAACACCTTTCGGGAAAAAAACCGTACCGGGTGTAACTAGGAGATGTAACGTTATTTTCGGTTACTAAGATGTGATGACATGATGTGCAAGTGGGTGAAGATACGAGCCGATACCAAATATAGGTCATACACGTATAAGGACTTAATAAATTTTTAGATAAGGACATTATGACGTCACTAACTCATCAAAAGTCATTTTTTCCGGCATTTCATCTAAAAATTATGCTAATGTTTATATTTTACGTGCTCTATCTAAAACTGTTTGTTTGGAAATCTGCCAGGTCAAATGGTATGGTAAATGAAATTTATGTCCCTTCTCGAATAAATCCGTATAAATCAGGCCGTATTTTATTGCTCTATCTTTACAAGTAAAAATGGCAATAAAAACTAATATTGTGACTAGTATGATTTATATACAAATATAATAAATAATTATGTTTAATAATAGAAAAGTGTTACTCTATCCCCTATAAGTAGAAATTATATATTAGAATCAAATTAAATGATGGAATGCATTATTATGTCTAGGCACGTAATGACTTTCTAAGTAGAAACAATGTCTTATATTATAAAAATAGGTTTTATAATTATACCTTTAATATTATAGCCACACTTATAGTTCAATGGCTCTTGGGAATTAACTATACGCAGGAATGTACAAAGCTTTGGAAAGTGCGATGTGTTCAAAATATTAAAATATATTTTGTATTAGTATAATAAGTAAATTTTTAAAGATTTTATCTAATTTATATCCATTTAACTTGCTATAATCCCAGCATCAAATTCGTATTTAAGACTGCGTTTTAAGTTAAATATGGTAATCGAGCTATAAATATATTTTGAAAAATACATTTTTTTATTATTTAAAGCTCATTTATACCTATATAATAATTATAATAATGATTATTTAGCCTTATATTGCACTTGTGACAATTGTTTATAAACTATACCTACATAGTAATGTTATTGAAAAAATTATATAATATGGTAGCCAATTTAAACACATTTATAATGTAAAAAAAATATGTAAAAGTCAAATAAATGCTATACTACCTTTTTTCGTTCGACGAACAATGTAATTAATAATTATTCTTACCTTTGGCGATGTTTTGTTTTGTCGAAAAAACATTGGAATGTAAAGACATCTCACAATAATTTACCGTCAAATAAACCTCTATGAAACTATTCAATTGAAACAAAACGAAATTGAAAAAATAAATTTGAGTGTAAAAAGTCAAAAAATACTTGACCATTTTTAGCTCGATAAATGCAAAATAATAAACCGCCGTTTATAAACGAATCGACCGCGATAAAATGAAAAACAAAAAACGCATTATTTCGTTCGCGATTGGTAGCGCGTCGCGTGTTTAAGATATGGTAGTGTAATATTTACTTGACTTCTTATTACCTGGCGAGCTAGTGGCCACAGATTGTTCAACTTTTTTACGCTCAAATTTGAGTGGTTGCTTCATATTGACGTTTTGTGTCTCCGCTATGGCCGCCAGCCGCTCCAGCACGCCGCTGATCGACATCCGCATCTCGGGGTTCACAGTCAGACAACCACCTAACAACAAATAATACGAGATTTTAGTGCGAGGTTTTACATGTAAGTAAATAATGTTTTGCATTTTTTTTTAATTTTTTTTTATGTGACTTGAGGGTAGTTAAGCTATCAAAAAAATTACGGAACGGAATCCACATACAATATGAATAGATTTATTTTAAACCGAAAAAAAAAAATATTCAAATCCTAATTAAGATTGAATTTAAATATGATTTTGTAATAACTGTCCAATTTGATAAAAAAAAATCTCAAACAACATCCCAATCGAACATTAACCATCATCAATCTAAATCACCGAAGCACTTACTTATTATTTCATGGAAACATTTGTAGCGTTGATCATTGGGGTTCAAAGTGTAATTGCCGTTCAGTATAGCTAATTTGGCAGAGTCCTCGAACGGGTGCTGCATGTAACACAGAGTGTACAGAATACACCCGAGCGCCCAGATATCGACTGCATGATCTATCTTTCTATTGTCCCATGTGTCCAACATCTCCGGCGCTCTGTACATCGGCGTTGTGAATTGGGCCAACTGAAATGTGAAAAGGAATTAAATTTAATGCCTTAGCCCCCGGAATCACCGACACAATAGAAAATCTATTGTGTCGTGGCCCGATCGGGCCGCTCGGTGGTCAATGGGTTAAAATAGCTCTTTTTTAATTAATGATGTACTAAAACCTTCCATAAGTAGTACGATATCTATTCCAGATGTTAAAAAATAATGAAAATTGGTGCAGTAGTTTCTGAGGTTTTTTCGCGAGCAGCAGACGCGGCGGAGGATTTTGTATAATAATAATATGAATATGATAATTGTGTCGTTAGTATATGCCTTAAGAGACAAGGTAAGTTTAAGACAATGGTCGGAAAACGAAGAGCTAAGCAAAAGGTGGCAAAAGTAAGGTCAGTCTATTGATTGTGTTCGATTATTTATCTGAAAACCTTTTATTTTGGAGACACATTTAAATTAAATATTTACTACTTTTTTTTTACTACTCTCCACCGGGAATCGAACCCAGGACATCTTGGTTCTACGCTCACGCGTTAACCACTTTGCCGATGTACTGGATGCGGCTACAAAAATAATGTGGGACGCTTCACGATTTCGCGTGTCCTGGGATCCGTCCGTCGCATAGATCCTGTGATCCAGCAATGTTAATATTGTTTTCAATTTGAAATTTGTCGACGACATGTAGTTTGGAACTGTGCCCAAATTATAGCAGTTAACTCACCCCCAATTCCATGGAATATACATAATTGGCAAAATATTTAAGTAGGTGTTTTGTGAGTAACGCCCACAAAGGTGATTGTGCATTATGGAAAAAAAATCGATTTACCGTTCATTATGATGTAAATAAAACACAATTTGTTAGACTTGCAACTAATTCATAAGAAATGTACATTATAATGAGTAATATATTTAATTGCAACAAATGATAGTATAATCCATTTTTACATAAACATACTGTATTACTAGCTGTATTCTGTTTTATATATTACAATTTACGAAAGTAGTTATGAGCATAAATTTATTCACACAGTAAAATAAAAAGTATAATGTTTCCCACTTACATTTTCTTCTAGCATGTTCCTTTGGTTTGCACTCCATGAGGGGTTGGGAGTATATACCTCAGTTGTTGCAGAACCAAAATCACATAATTTTATTGTACCTAAAACATTGCTCATTAAAACTGACATCCTCAGCATATAAGGACGAATGTATATCATTAGAAGTGAATTTTTCTTTCTCTTAGATCAAACAAAGCTATTACCAAAGCTCTAGGGTTGTTGAGGATTCCTCTTCCGCTTCCTCATAATGCGGAAGTTCCGCAATATTTTGGGTTCCTCAACCGTTACCGCATCCTCAAAAATTAAAAGAAAAAAATCCTCTTCCGCTATCGCTTCCTCAAAATTTAGAGGAAATTTATGAGGATGCCGTATCTACGGCAACGCACTCGCTGCAGCGCGATGCAGGCCCATCCGATCGGGCGGCAAATTTACAAAGCCTATACCGTGAAATATGCCAACATTGCCCACTTTTTTTTAATAATTTCAATTTTCGCAAAAATTTTCTATGAAAACGTTAGTATTTTATCTTAGCATATGTTTTTCTTAGATCGTGTGCATATATTTCTGTAGCAGACCCAAAGCTTTTTTTGATGGTGGGCAATGTTGTCAAATAGAGATTGCTACAGTATTGGGTAATTTTGCCCACCATTTTAATTTTTAACTTTTGTTTAAAACAACCTTCAGTGGTAATAATAGCATCAATTAAAATACTCTTCAAAAGTTATTTAACCTCTCAACCACCGAGCGGCCAGATCCGACCGCGACACAATAGATTTTCTATTGTGTCTGTGATTCCGGGGCCTGATGGATTAATAACATATTATGAGTAAAAATATCCTGTTTTTTACCCATCATGCACAAACTATCACTTGAATTTTCACCATTTATTTATTGCCCGCGAAATCACACATGATATTCGATGAGTTACAGCAAGTTGCTGATTTAAGTAAGCGAAACACACAATAGGCAGTGTCAGAAATATTACCTATTTTACACCAAATACTAATTTCTAAATGTAAAGCTATCTATATGCCAAAGTATGAAGGTATTTTTGGGGGCAATATTGGCAAATCACGTAGTTAAAATATCAATATGTACAGACAGGAGAGTGTTTTCGTGTCTTTTGTTTTAATTTTTAATTTTAAAGGGTTTAGTTTTTAATTTTGATTATAATTTTCTATCATCCTCGTCCTCATCCACTTCCTCTTCCGCTTCCTCATCCTCATCCTCTTCCTCAAAAAAATATCCTCATCCTCATCCGCATCCCCTAAATTTGCGTGTGAAAATTCCTCATCCTCCTCCTCTTCCTCATAATCACTTCCTCAACAACCCTACAAAGCTCTATTTAAACAATTCTATGCATCATAAGTGATAACTGATAGTGATAAGTGATAACAGAAATAAAATCGTATTTTTTTACAATCCTAGGTAGCATAGTTACCTAGGAGAATAAAAAAAACGATTTAATTTCCAAATTAAAGCAAAATTTTAATCAACATTTTCATGAACCAAACATTCCAAAAGCAATAATTATACTTGATATACTATTTAATAACAATATTGGCGACTGATTGGCGCAATGAGTAGTGACCCAGACTATTGCGTCAAATTGCGTCGAATCCAATCCCGCAATTATACAGATCGTAATATATTTTACAACTCTTCAAATATAAGTTTTATAATACAGGCCTCAGAGAAAATTAAATTTCACCCACTTGCTTTGAGGAAATTAGTTACATTATTAAGTATACATTTTTAACTACTAGCGGTCAGGCCCGGCTTCGCCCGTGGTACATGTTTTCGCTTTTTCCATTCATACCATACTATCCTCGTACTTCAAGGAACATTACAAAAAAAGAATAAACGAAATCGGTTCAGCCGTCCTCGAGTTTTGCGCACACATGGTATAAACTATTCTAATTTAGCGTGAACAAAAAATGTGATACTACCTTCGTTAGATATAAGAAAATTTTCTAATTTGAGATCACGGTGAGCTATCGGCGGCACTTGGACGTGCATGTGTTGCACAGCCTTACAAGCTTGATAGAACACTCTCACTATTGTCGGCAACGGGAATGCCTGCCCTCTATTCTGTAAAGCCTCCATAAGACTGCCTCCACTACATAAGTCTGTTAGCAACAGATATTCACTCATCCCATGAGTTGTTTTCGTTTTATCAATAAATGAGGCAGCAATATATTTAATTATATTCGGGTGTCCGGAGAGCTTCTTTAGTAAACTAATTTCTTGTATAATATTTTTATTAGCCTGCTCATCAGCTGCCATTAGCCTTTTTAAGGCATATTCCGTTCCAGATGCGACATCTTGTGCTACAAATACAAATGCGAAACCACCTGCAAGAAAGCGAGAAATTATAATTACTGTTTATTACAAACAGCCTGATACTGCTAAAGGCTTCACCTCAATTACTAAAAATAGTGGTCCTATTATTGCATATAAATGAGTGCTATTAATAAAACACATGTACACAATTTTATCACTATTTACAATCAGTGTATTGCAGCGAAGTAACAAATATTGTCATTCTATTAATGTAGCATTGCATCCTTTATAATGCCCACATCATTTTTCTAATATTAAAATATACAATTTGTTTAAAAAATATTATAGCTCCATCACAGACTGTCATCAATCACCAATACTCTGGTGAAGTATTTTACAGTTTTTTTTTAATAAGTACTTCTAGTTTGGATAATTAACAAACTACACCTATAATTGACTTTTAATAATTCAATATCATCATACTTAATAATTAACTGAGTATTTACTATTTAATGATCTTCAAAGGTAAATATTTAATAATTACCACACAATTAGTTTAAAATATTCTGTATCTTATAATAGTTATGCAAAGTAAAATAAAAGTTGTTGCATGATCAACAGAGCCTTTAAACTTTTCTGTTATCAACCTTTTATTTCAGCTGAAATGCTGTATAAAAAAAAAAATAAAAAAAAAAAACAGAATGAATGTCAAGGCTGGATATGACCCTGCATTTTCTGCTCATATAAAAAAAAAAATTGATCAGGAGGCGAGGATAATTATTTTTTTATTTAATTCATCAACTTACCGTTAACCTAAAAAGGGATGGTTGAAATCATAAACTGTAATATTTTCTAATATTATTACATCTTTCAAAAATATTCAAAAGTGACTGACTAACAGATAAATCAACACAAAGCCGCATGGGATGAAGATGATGAAGCTTCTATGATTTAGGCATCCACTAAGAAAATACTTTGATAAATTCTACCCCCAAGGTGATAGAATAGGGGATGAAAGTTTGTACCATGAAAAATTTAATTATGTAATTCATGTGACCCATTTTGTAATGTTCCAATATGAGTTCTTATTAAAATACAAAAAAAACACAGACAAATATAAATATACATTTATATAGTACGTATGTAGAAAGTCATTTTGACTTACAACTTGAAGAAGAGTAAATTGATTAAATTCTTCATTGTATATTTATAGTTTAAACCCTTTATAAAACATATTTATTTCAATCAATAAAAAGTGATTGGAAACCTTCCAAGTGCTATTTATGTATGCTGAACTCTTTTTTACAAAATCCATTAGGATGTGAAAGTATTATGAATTAAGGAATGAATATAAATTACTCATAATTATAATTTAACAATATGGTACTTTCAAATGCTTTTCAAATATAATTTTAATATAATCATATTTTATAAAATATTATTTATTGTATTATTAAACCACAAATTTCAATTTTTTATGTATTACCTATAATGTAAAAGGTAATTTGTGTCATTTGAAAATCAGTAAGCTAAGAAAATGTACAACTTATACAATAGGTGACACACCAAAGAACATAGGTGTAAGAACTTATAGTGATAAATATACGTTTCGTTAGAATGTTTTTTGTTAGACAATGAACCCGCCGCCCCCTAATGTACATCTTGAGTGTCTCGATTAGAACATGAATAAAAATATATTCCAAATATAAAAGCTATATTAATATTGATAAATGACTTACCCTCTGCTATAACTTTTTTGACCCTAAGTTTCATGTTTCCGATTTCGACAAATTGACCAACAAAATCATTATCACTGCCCCCGTTGGCACTTCCAGAGCTGAAGTACCCCATTGCAGATTTGAACACACTCATTTTTGCTTATTACTTCGAAACATTAACACAACATAAAAAAAAAACAATAAACAATAATGTTAACACTTGTACATGGCCTTATCCATTTTATATTTTCTAAGCGAAAAGATAGTGATTGAAAAGAAAATTTAATAGAATGGCAGATTGGCAGACAGATACGACAAACGACATACGTCATTCCACTGAATGCCGATTGCTGACACTATAGTGATGCTCTAGAGACGTAGAGTATGTTTTTTATTCCATCGGTCTATCGAAATCGATAATATCGTGTTATAAATTAGCACCATAGTTAATTTAATAACCATGCCATTATGCTAAAATATGTTTAACCAAAGAATTAGATACATAGAGTTGGATTTTGTAGACCGTACGTATTTTTGCACATATTTTTGTGAATATTTTGTATTCCGATAATGACTTTTGCTTACCGGTTAAGCCTAAAAGTTGCCAGTTTATTTTTATTTTTATTAAGAATTTCCAACAAAGAAAACATAATTTAAAAACTCTTAATACTAAAATTGCTTATCGTATAATAACAATATATGTTTCTTTACTTATAGGAAATTACAACAATCGTATATTTAAACGGATAACAATATCATGTTAGTATAATGAAAAAATGAATTACAATTTCTGATGCAGGAATGTTTGCAATTATACAAAAAAAAAACAAATAATAATTTACCAAAGTAGATCCAAAACAAATTTGCAATACCTAATATCGTTTTTACTAATATTACTAATTAAAAAACTAATGCTGACTACTATTATTATTATTACATATTTACACTTTTGCTATCAAAATGGAAAGAATATGCAAGTTGCAACACTCAGTTTCATGCCGGCTGTACACACTCGCCGAGACACACCGAGACAGGCCGAGAACGAGTATGTACATGGTGGCATTCGTCTTGTCTCGCTCTCTCGTGTCTCGCCTCGGTTGTCTCGGTTACTGGTCGGTTTTTTGCGCCCGAGTCAAAGGGTCTCGTTGAGTCTCGCGAGGAAAACGAGAGCGAGCATGTACACACTTGTTCAGTTAGTTGCTCGCTGACGTTATTTATGAACGCACGTGTTTCACTATGTGGTCTAATGAACGAGAATTACAGTTTTTGGAGTGTTATCAAACAGAACCTTTTTTATGGAACTTATTTTTTATGGATTTATTTTAAATTGGCCAGAAGGTTCTGCCACCAACTCAGCCAATTGATTTTCCATTGTACTTCTGAAACAAAGAAGCGTTTCTATTGATTCCTTAAAAATACAATAAAATACATTAACTATTCAGGAAGTTTTTATATTTATTTCCCTGTTTCTACTGCGGTGCATGGTAATCATCCATCATCTTCTTTTTCTCCATGGTTTGAGAAATTTTTTTTATAGTATAGTTTAAAAAATTATAATAGCTCACGGCACAAAGACAAATAGCAGCAGCTTTTTCTACGTCCATTCTCGTGTAAGTCTTCAGTTCAAATGTTAGAACGAGTGTGTACAGGCATGCTCTCGACGAGAGTCTTTTCGGCCGAGGCTCTCGACGAGAGGCTCTCGACGAGTGTGTACAGCCGCGGTCACATCACTATCAGTTGCAAGTGTGAAGTGCATTTTGTGTGCTATTTGTATTATTTTTTGTTGATGAATGATGTTCACTTGGATTTAGCGGAAACAAATCCATAGATAGAGTCTGAATTATTAGGTGTTTGTTGGTGAATTTTATAAAACAGTCTAGAAAATAATAGCGTGGAGGATTCATGACATCCATTGGATATAAGGATGGGCTTTGAAATCAAAAGATTTCAAGGTGACGTTGACGAAGAACTTATTTGTCCCATTTGTTCAGGGGTTCTAGAAGATCCATTACAGGTATTTCTTGAACTAAATAAACTGTCAAGTTAGTGTTGATAAACTTTATAAAAGTTCCGATAAATAATTTTATACAACTGTTTAAGGCACCTGCTTGTGAACATGCGTTCTGTCGTGCCTGCATAACTGAGTGGATAAGTCTCCAGCCAACTTGCCCAGTAGACCGGCAGGCAGTCACAGCAAGTCAACTAAGACCAGTTCCAAGAATCCTACGTAACCTACTTTCAAGGTATTGCAGTTACGAAATTATATTCGAATCTAGGGCAGTGAGTTTAATGTTATTGTAAACAAGAAATGCAGGATTTCCTTAGAGGTTTTCATTATGAATGGATGTATATTAATTAAAAATTGCATGCCCCCTACATGGCCCCCTAATATAATATTAAGGAATCTAATTTGATCATTTGGTTTTCCTATTTTAATAAAAATAAGGACCATTGTACCTATTACTATATTTTACATATTTATAACTTTTAGGGCTCATGAATTATTTACTAAAAACTATAATTAATGTAATAAATAATAAACAACTTATATTTGAATTACAGATTATGTACAAGCTGTGATAATGCACCACATGGTTGCAATGCTGTTTTAAAACTGGATTCTCTTGTTTCTCACTTAGTGGAATGTAAGTGTAACATTTAATATATGAACTACTTTGATATAATAATGTAATCATAATGATTTTAGTTTTTGAATGGGATACAAAATATCTTATTTTCATTCTCAATCAATAATTATTCAAGCTTTAGGTCTTACATACGATTTTCAATAATCAATAAATATTAAAAATTTTGAATCAGTTGTAAATGTTAAAAAATGTTATGACGATACAAAAGTGCTTTTATAAGAAGTCTAATGGAATAAATAAATGTTTGAGTTTGAATTATTATTAATGACAAATTTTAAATATATTTATTGCACCCACATACCATAAAATTATGTTTTCTCAAAAATTATTTGCCTAGGTGAATTCAATCCAAAGCGGCCAATGCCTTGTGAAGCTGGCTGTGGTCTCGTTATACCCAAAGATGAGCTAGCAGACCACAATTGTGTGCGTGAGCTGCGAGCTCTTATAACCACACAACAAGGAAAATTGACTGAGTACCAACAAGAGTTGGCTGAACAGAGACTTATTATCAATGAACATAAGCGGGAATTAGCTTTGCTAAAGGTATATCTTTTACTGATATTTGCACACATCATTTCTAAGTCTTAAAGGGAAAAGAAGAAAAATTAATAGTAAGATGTAAACAAAATGATATAGAAATTTACCAATAAAATCAGTTATGTTCCAGGATGACATTAACTATTATGCTTACCATAACTTAATATCATAAACTGTTTACAAATTTTTATTTTCGTTCCTTTCCACACATACATAGTTAATATAAAAAATTGTAAAATGTGGTACTGATATAACTTCTACATTTTATTAAACTTTGGTTATATTGCAGCTATCCTTATTATTTAATGATGTCTCACAATATATGTATGTAATCTATAATATTATTTATTTGTAAATTAACAGGAGTTTATGAGGGCGATGCGCGTTTCCAACCCAACGATGCGAGCGCTTGCCGATCAAATGGAACGAGAAGAAGTGATACGTTGGGCGAATTCATTGTCCCGCGCGAGAGTCACACGCTGGGGCGGTATGATCTCCACACCTGATGACGTCCTGCAGGTGGTAATAGTCTGAGAAATGTGTAGCTACTGTGTTGAACTGGGCTGTGGTGTGGGATTTTCTTTACTTGTGTCTGCTGTGGGCAGATTTTTCAATTGTTGATTAAATCTTATCTGAAAATCATCTTTTTTATATTATGGTATTGCATATAAAAAAATTTAAAACACATTTCAAAGTGTTTGTTTCATAATCATAAATTAATATACAATGAATAAGTTTTAACCAAAGGTTGAATATCTGCCCTTACAAACCTTTATGTTTTGGTCGTTTTACGTAACTTTTTAGGTGTAGTATGAATTCATTTTTATGTCAAATAAAAGGGTCCTAAAACAATGATTTTTTCTACAGATGATGATCAAGAGAAGTTTATCTGAGTCAGGATGTCCCCCTCACATAATAGATGATCTGATGGAAAACTGCCATGAAAGAAGATGGCCACCAGGCCTCTCCTCACTAGAGACTAGACAAAATAATAGAAGGTACAATGCATATTTTACTTTTAATTACATAATAGTCTATTGTTAAGTATCTAAGGTAATTCATTATCAAACTTGATATTGCTGACGTAATACTAATCAACACAATATATATTTTATTTACAGATTGTATGAAAAATATGTATGTAAACGAGTGCCTGGAAAGCAGGCAGTATTGGTGCTCCACTGTGATAATACACATGTTGACGAACACATGATGGTTGAGCCCGGGCTTGTCATGATATTCGCTCATGGCATAGAATAGTCATAGATATTAAGTTGGTCAGCGTTCATCAAACTACTGCATTTTTCAAAATTATCCTATTTAGAAGGCTGATACTGGGAATATTTGGATAATGAAGTATGGAATAGAAAATTGAGGCGATAAAATTTGGACCGTTAATTTACGCAAAGCAAATAACCATGACTGTTGAATACACTCTTTGGAGTGGTGTATGTTTATTGTTTATGAAAAGAATCATGTTAAGATTTTGGATATGGATGGCACGTTACAAAGCATATTGAAAGCTGAATAATACAAAAGTTGTATATGTGAAGGAGATTAAATGAGGCACTGAAAAACGAACATTCCGTTATGATACCACGGCGTTTGACCTTAGTATATAACATCATAACATTTGTATAATAAAGAGTGCTGTGTTGTTAGTTTTTAAAAACTAGTAATAGATTCTTTAATATAGTACGCAATCATATTGCTATTGAAAAAAAAAACAAATTATTGTGTAATTATTTTAAAAACTGATTTCTCATTATACCAACGAAATAACTTTTGTGATACATACTCATACATGTTTATTTTATCCACAGATATATTTTGTTTCAATAAATTTTTATTTTTAGCTCAATTGAGGTAAATAATTATCATTAAAATTGTTTTTTCCAAAAGCATTTGTTTTATTATTCAACATTATAATATCATACTCCTAATTGCTCCTAGTAGATTATTTGCAAAATGTTTGCAAGGTTTGCACAATGCACATGCCTTAGATTACAAAATAAAAGACAGATGGAGCGTTGCCGAACTAAACCGAATGATTTATCGTCATTTCCATAAAGCTATGTGTGCTGTCATTTCGCCGTTGCACTGTAAGAACACGGTGCTTCTGTGTGCGTGTTATGTTACCAGATATTGAAAAATTTCCCAAATTTTTGCCCGACTACGGAAGAAAGAGGGTTATATTTTTCGAGTGTATGTATGTATAATATTTCTTTGACACGCCCTGCAGTATAAACTGTTGGATCGATTTTGAGTTGTGAGGTGTCATTGCAATCATCTGAATTATGAAGGTAGTGGTGGTAGTGACGTAGGCTACATAAATTAGCAGTCATGTTTTAATTTTATTTTAATATAAATTCGGGTTTATGATATTATTTTATAATATTGTAAAAATTATTTTGTAACATAAAGCACCTATCTACTAAATTATTGTATAATATTGTAAAAATTATTTTGTAACATAAAGCACCTATCTTATAATCTTAATAAAAAAATTGAATAAAATTATATGGGCAAAATAATTTTATTCAATTTTTTATTAAATAAATTACAAAAAAAGTTTTTATTTTTCAAAACATATGACTGCGAATAGCGGTAGTTTTTAGTCGAGAATGCGGGAAATTTTATTTTCATCATATCCATTATCCATCATGGATTCACATGAATTAATTCGCGAGCGAAAACGACTATGACGCTTTTTATAAAAGTAACAAAAAATGTATAATGCTTATTAAAATAATCTAATAATGATCATGAACCTTTATTGGACTATACAAATAATCACATTCACGATCGAAAAATCCAACAGCACTACCCCGAAGATCTTTAAACCGTTTTACCCCTAAAAATGGCAAATTCATTTTCAAAATACTGGCAGCATACGTTGAAGTTTTGAATTCCTTCGTATAATATGTAAAATTATTATTTGTATACAAAATTAAATAAGCCAAATAATCTACAGAAAACCTGTAAAACGATGTTTTATCTTTTTGTTTGTTTTCGGTAACAAATTCTACAGTGTTTTAATATCACAAGACAGCATTTTTTTACTAAAATATCAAATTCAAATTCAAATTCAAATATTTTTATTCATGAATGGGTACAATTCAGATCTTATACAAACACAAGTCCCGCCATAATCTGCCTGTTAGGCATATGAAATTACAAATACATAATCTTACAGCTAAACAAATAATAATTTTATCTGTCAAATTTAATAAAATAAATATACATTAATAAGTCGTTATTACACATCAGCGAGTGATTTATCATTAATATAGTCCTTAGTACAGTAATAACATTTTTGTATTAAAAGGTCTTTTAATTTACATTTGAATTTAATTATACTTCCTATTTCTGTTATTGCCTTAGGTAGTCTATTATACAGTGTTGGACCCATACCAAAAATGCTTTTAGAAAAATGTCTAGTTCTACTGGGTAACATACCTACATATTTTATGATCATTAGAGCGTTTTCACATTATCCGATCCGATATCGGATATCGGACGCCGATAGCCGATATCCGATATCGGAGGGAAGTAAAATGTATGAAATATGTACCTGTCTTTCACATTGTCCGGTCCGATATCGGATATCGGAGCCGACACCGATATGCTGAGCGGCTATCGGACGATAATGTTCAGTGTTGCCAACTCAATTTTCGAAAAGGCAGTATACCAACAGCAAAAAAGCACTAGTTTGTGTATTTTCAGTCTTATAGGGCGCTCTAAATCTTTAAAAAAATTCTTTGCTTTAACCTAAAACCCTTTCTATTAAAAGAAACCTTTTTTTATTAAGAAAACACACATTTAAGTATTTATAGGCATTAAAAATACGATTTATACGGCAGCTATTTTAATTGATGATATCGGACACCATCGGATGATGATTCCAACACTCATGATGATATCGGAACGATTTTATCGGACAATGTGAAAGGGCAAATTGTATCCGATATCGGATATCGGCTATCGGCGTCCGATATCCGATATCGGATCGGATAATGTGAAAACGCTCTTAAAGGGGTGATAGACGTACGAGTAAGTACGCGAACTTGTGGCTCGACGACCTTTTTCGCTCGTGTATCACCCCAAGTACGCGTACTTAAAAACCGTCGAGTAAGTTCGTTGACGATCCAAAATGTTTGAAATTTTACTCGTAGCCCGCCTTCGCTCGCACGTCTGTCACCGCCGCGAGCCGCGAGCCTAGCCTGTCTAGCTATAATAGGTGTTACTAAGTGCAAAAGTTCATCATATAATGGCTCAGGCATCCTTAAATTATTACGCAAGTCTTCCTTCTACATCGTAACTCCTTCATCAAATTTACGTGGGATAAACGCTCTCTTTTTGTAAGCCAGTTTTTCACCCACTTTTGCTGATTTCGTTTTCTTCTTTTAGTTTTATGAAAATAATTTAATATAATTAATATGAATGAATATAATATAATTGAATATTGGCGAAGGTATCTTTGAATCACGCCAAGGAAGTTTCACTCCTGACGCGTGGGCTCGGAGCACACGCTCTTTTTTGTAAAGTACCCTCAAAATATAATAGTAAAAACGAAAATGTCCTTCAATTTTTGAACATTTGTTTTGTTAGAATGCTATTTACTTAAAAATTAGTGCTGGTTATTAAATTAAAAATGTCTATATTTAATTCCTGAATAACATAAAATTCCCTCCGTTGATGACATAGCGACATTCGATATCGATGACACGCGAGAAGCTACTGACCAAGCTCTTGCGTGTGTCACCGACGTCGAGCCGAGTAAGTACGCGAATTTTAAAACCGCGATTTTAAAGTTCGTACGTCTATCAGCCCTTTTACGCTTACTTTTTAAATGTTCATACATACTGAGATTACATTTTACAAACATTATAACTTCATATATATATAAACACGGTAGAGTTAATAGAAAAAACTTTTTGAAATATGGAACACAGCTGTCTGTCTGCTTTATACCAGATATAGCTCTTATACACCGTTTTTGTGACTTAAATGCGGTTTCTATATCTGTACTTTTACCCCAAACCACAGCCCCAAACCCCTTTTGACATATTGCATGACACTAGAATCGCTATAGCACTGGCGGAGGTTCGTATTCGTTTTGATTTCGTATTTTCTTTGACAAGGGCGATGGACGATTGACATACCCCATCTGCCTTTTATTTTGTAATCTAAGGCACATGCACATTAATTGCTGGATATTTGGGAGATAACTCCCTTACTGATTTTCTACGAGTGTCAGAAAAAATATGATATTCCATAAATTTCTGAATACTTCGGTAAAATTTGGTCAAAATTTGTGTGTATGATACAGGTAGTGACGTATTAAGGGATAGTCGGGCTATGTATTTCGCTCCTCATCTACACTGATTTTCGTATATTTGGAGCGTGCATTAGACCGATAATTTTAAAAACATCATAAAATGGCTATCATATAAAAATATATAAAATATCCTACAACGAATAAAAATATATACCTCTATATATATATATATAACCCGGCTATACACCAAAAATGAAGTTGACACTGTCAAATAAAAAAAAAAAATTAATTGTCAAATTTACTAATGTCAAAATATGCATTTTTGTATGTCATTGTGCAATCATTGTGTCTTTCCGAGTAAACACAATCGAATGTATTTACTGTTTGGAAAGAAAAATACTCTAAACAATGTCTGAGATGGAAGTTACAGAGAGCAGCAATGATTGCTCTAATGATTTATGTAAGTTGTATGGTTAAGTAACGTATACTACAATTTACAAAGACATGTATACGTTTGTAACCTAGCTATTCTTTAACCGACTGTTTAATAAAACATAATCTCCACTCTTTTAGTGCTTCTTGATCGTGTGTTTCTCCGCCTCGGAAATGCCGATACTGATGAACAGTTGGAGAGTTGTCTTAGCCGATTCCTACCACCTGTAATGTTGAAGTTATCATCACCTTTTGAACAGGTATGTTAGGAATTCTACTTACTGGTTGTTTCTGTACAACCATATGCAGATACATAGTGTTAATGACGATAGAGTTTAATTACTTAACATGTTCCAGGTTCGCACAAAAGTGATGGAATTGTTAGTTCATGTAAATAAAAGAGTGAAGTGCAGATCCGATGTCCAGTTACCTGTAGAAACTTTATTGCAATTGTATAGAGACCCAACTGCCAACAGCTTTATTATTGTAAGTACTTTTACTTTTTTTATTCTATTATCCTCAGGTTTAATTGTTTTCAAACTAACTTCAAAACTAGTTAGCCTGAAAAATAATCTATGATTCAAGGAAACAGTAAGAGTCTATATTTTATTTTATAGTTATTGCCTTTAATTGATATATAATAGTAATCATTCTCTGGATAAATGAGTACTTATGTATGTTATATGTATAATAATTTTTAATATACTCATCTTGGTCATTGATTAATAAATAATTATTAATTTATTGTAGAATTTCTCTATCATTTATATAACAATGGGATTTCCGAGATTGCCTCGAGAGCTGCAACTGAAGTTAGCTCCCTCGCTACTGGAATCTATTGAGAACAGACCTCAAGGACATCAAGATCAGTAAGTTTATAAAGATAGGTTAATAATAGTTAAATGATATTAAAATATAATGTGCATTGTTTTATTATTAGTTTTTCTGCAATCAATTATCAACTATGAACTGAATCTGTTATAATTGAAGGAAAGCATTTTATACACTAATTTTCTAGTAAATAATTCAGTGAAAAATTCTTGAAACAATGCTGCAATGATAGTAGTTCCTACTTTAAACTATTTTTTTAACTTTACTAACATTTTTGAGTATTTTTAATAGTTCAATATTTTCAGATTATTGATGTTGGTCATCCCTCTGCTTGCTGATATAAAAGAATCAGACCTTAATCTGAAAGCAAAACCAAAGGTCGCTTCTTTAATTCTTAAATTTGCAACAGATGTCCTTTTGTTACCATACAGGTAAGTTCTAACATACATAATATATCTTCATCCATCTATGTAGTGTTACTATTTTTTATAATTAGCATATTTTAAAATTTTCATAAGTATTTGAATAATTTACAGAATCCATACTTAATTTAAATTGAAATTTGTATATGTTATAATTTTGTTTGTAGTAGCAAATTATCGTAATTTTAATATTAATAAAGCTATTAAAAAATAAGTGGGATATATACAAATCTAATTTGGGTATAACTGTACATTATAGAGCGTCGAGTCGAGAGTCGTAAATTTTTTTGTGGTTAGCTATTGTCCTATGGAACCTAAATCTGAAATTTCACTTTGAGGAAACTTTTAGTTGCGAATTTTTGAAAATCGGAAAATTACTATAGAAAGTTACTCCATCTTGTTTTTGTTACGCATATTTATTGTTTTGACAATTTTTTTCTAAAGGGCTCTGCCCAACGCAGGAGAGAGTGATTTCCAAGTGCCACCAGGTATGAGCATCAAATCTTATAAAAGGATTGTTGAGAAGAATCAGTTGAACCCAAACCAGCTGGAGGAAGTAAGTTAAGGTTTGATTTAGTAAAGTTTTGATGATAAATATTAAAAAAAAGTTTATTAACACTTGAAAAAGTGAAGACTACAATCAAAAAAATGTTTAATATTAGATTGATATTATATAGTTACAAAACAATTAAATGAGAACTTAATGTTGGTTGAGATTTTTTTTAAAGAACAGACCCGCGTCTTTCGCCTTGCTGGAGCGACGATAATTCAATATCTAATTCATAGTGCTTGTTTTAATCTACAATCACTTTGAAGAAAAGATCAGCTAATGTAATATTACGTTTTTTTTTTGCTTTGCAGATGAAATTGTCTATAGTGAATTTTATCAGCAAGGATATATTTAACATGAATGACATTCTTTTAACACTGATTGTTGCCGCAGCTGATTCTAGGTTCAGTGTTGCCAACCATGCCAATAGTCCCTTGATAAGAGTTAATAGGTAAGACATTTGTTTTGATTTTTTTTTATACTTACTTGATTTTTTCCGTCAATATATTAAAAAATGAACATCTGTTATTTGTGAGAAATATTTAGGAAAAATTCAAAAAAGCATTTGAATGCTATAAAACCGACTTGCTTATTAATTTATAATCATCTTTGATCATGTTTTAATGTGCTTTCTTTGGTGCATAGTGATGATAAATATAATATAAGTTGTGTTCATTCTGATATTGCAAGTTAGATTTTACTAGTGTAAATAAATTGTAATGTACTTTTTCAGTTCTGTAGATTGGTCGCAACCATCAATAGTGGCACCATTGTACTCTTTATATTTGGGTACTTGGGGTGGATTGAAAGTACCTCCAGATGATCGCAAGGTAATTATTTGTATTTTTTTGAAGTGAAAACTTCTTTAGCGGCGTTGAGCACTTTTTCTGTAATGGGTATAAAATCTTAAACTCGCGTCAGGACACGTGACCTGATCGAAAAAGCGTAAGACGGATACCATTCCAAAATATCAAACATGCTCAACATTAATAATCAAGTTTTCACTTCTGCCGGCACTCCCGGAGTGCAACCCGTCTTTTTTTTATAATTTTTGACAGTAACTGTATGGTGTTGCTTGTAAAAAAAAATACCATAAATTTTAATTTAATTTTTTCTAGGTACCCGCATGTACGAGACTTCGTCTAAAACTCATCCAGTATTTGAATAAAGCTACTGGGCCTGCTATTATGTTTCCACATTGTGTACAAGTGAGTCTTTTTTTTTATGCTGCAACTTCTTTTTTCTCAATTGCGACAGAAATTTATTGAAGGTTTTAATGGTATATTATAATTTAATGATTTGATATTGTTTTTTCAGGTTGTATTTTCTTCTTTATTTGATCCAAATACTAATTCAAGATTGAGGAATATGGCTCTCATGTTTCTGTTAAATGTAATCAATAAGTGAGTATATTTTTATATTTTTCCTATTTATAGCTTAATTCTGTAGCTAATTCCTGCCTTTCTGTATGCCATTCTCTACATTTTTAAAAAAAAAATTCTAATATTATTGATTGATTTTTAGTGGTGATCAAGTACAACTTAAAAAGGTGGCCACCGTATTTCTGCAAGGTCTACTTAAGTTAGTACGAGCTGAAGAACACGCGGAGCATCATCAGAAAGCTTACATGTGTTTGGGTAAATATAAAATCAATTAATACTGTTTGAATCGTTTTTGCGTGAAATCATAACAAACTAAAGTTTAACATCACTTTTAGTATACAGTAGAACTCCAATTATCCGAACTCCGACTATCCGAATCGCCGATTATCCGAATCACAAAAAAATGTCCAAAAAAAGTCTAAGTGCGCTATTATTCTTCCCCCCGCGAAGCCAGTGTTTGCGCGTCAAGTCTTGACTTGACTTGTCTTAACTTGCCGTTGTGCCTACACTGACTTCCCCCCGCAACTGCTCACCGTCAAGCGAATGCGTGACCTGGCTGCCCCAAAACGGTTGAAGACCGCAAAACAGCTTACATTGACGGAGATGTTTAAAAAACAATGATTTTTATTTCTAAACTTGTACATAAGTACATTTTATTTATATTTAAAACATGTGAAAATTTCATGTTTCTTTCATTTAATTCAATAAAAAAAATAGTGAAATATCAAAACGTAGCTTTTATTCTCTCCAATGGCAATTTTTTTTTTAAAAATCCGATTATCCGAATATTTGATTATCCGAATGGGTCCCGGTCCCCATTAATTCGGATAATTGGAGTTCTACTGTACATATATGTTTTTCAACGTGTTTTCAACTATGCATTGTGTGTTATGATATCTGTAGTGTAAGAGCTAATAATTATTTGATTATGATTATTATAATCTATATATATAAAACTCAACGGTGACTGATATAGTGATCTATCAACGCACAGCCCAAACCACTGGACGTATCGGGCTGAAAGGAGATTGCCCAAGTGACTATGGCACTTGGTATCGCAATCAAACTTATTGTGTCAAGATGAAATATAGCTCAATTTAAAGCTTGATGTTAGTACTTTTAGAAACGATTAAAGTTTTTATGTAAATAAGCCGCAGTTCGCGACAATAAAAATAAAACAATAGTGTTATTCAACACTTTAAAAAAATACTTTATCGAGTTTAAACTAACGATGAACGTTAAGTTTTACATTTATTACATAGGTAATATTTTAATTTACAAGACAAATGTGAAAAGTAAATCGTAATAAACATTATTTCAAAATAAATAACGTCGAACAATGCGTCGAACACAATGACACATGACGCAGGACGCTTGCAAGAGAGATAGATATATGTGTCAAAACAAAAACTTTTACTTTTATTTCTATTTATTCGGTATAATTACGACTTAATAGTGATAAATATGATCATTATAAATACAAATAGGAATTAACAATATCACGAACATGTGACACAACTAGTATTTTACCAATTCCATGCGTGGTCATACATGTTTCAAAACACAAACTTTTACTATTATTTCAATTTATCCGGTATAATTAAGAATTAATAGTGATACATATGATCATTATAAATACAAATAGGAATTAACAATATCACGAATACGTGATAACTACTAAAATTTTACCGATACCACCCGTGGTCATTCTCCTTTGGCATGCAGGTAGATGTTAGGACGTAGGCATCCGCTAAGAAAGTATTTCCCGAAATTCTTGCGGGAACGGGGAAAAACGGGAATGCACGTACAAAATCGTGGGCGGAAGCTAGCTAATCTATATTTTTCAAAAATAAAAACAAATTTATTCAGAGAAATTGGCTATTATTAAATCGAAACTATTGTTTTGTCTTTTTTTTGTCATTTACAATGCGAAGATTCGTAAATTGTCGTCATATTTGTGTGTTTAGGTAGACTAGCAATGAAGTCTCCAGAGTGCTTTAGCAATCAGTTTGCGCTACTGGAAGAATTGGTAAAGAAGATTCCAGAAGCTGTTCCCGAAATCAAGACAGCATTGAGAGATGCATTGTTGGAGATGGCTGTGGCTTTTAAAATTAATAGTGAAGGTAAGTACAATTTGGGTAAGAATAAATAGGGTTGATATACGTTTTATTTTCTTTCTCATTTAGATTTTATTTAAGAAAATGATTATTTATTGTCTGTTGTTTCATGGTGTAAAAATAATTCTGAATGCTGTGAAAATGCTTAGTATTAGTATTTATTTTCTTATACATATATACATTTTAAATCTCACTGACCCATACAATAAAAAATGTTTATATCAACCCTCATCAACAAAAAAAAATACTAGTGTATCTGTGTAAATCTATAAATATTTATTTTAGAGAAAACAGAAGATAAAGAACAATCGTCATCTGGTGCGGGAACGTCACGAGATGATAAAATGGATACAGACGAAGTAACCGAAAAGAACACTAGTCCATTCAACCAGCCGCAAGCATTAGCACTGTTTGCGCTTTTGGATCAGTAAGGAACAACGTATTAGTTAATATTCAAATAATATAATAATTCACATCATTCAGAGTGTTTAAAAATAACTATTTATTAAATTTTTTTTTTTTTTTTTATAAGCGATATTTTCATAATTATTATAAGATTAAATAAATTTAAAAATGAAATGCTAAAGAGCTTTCATCAATTAAGTAGTTGATTGTTAAAAATCATGGCTAGTTACTGTGAAAATTATATGAGGGTAGTTATACGTATTTTATTCGTGTTCAACATTATTTCAAAAGAAATAAATTATTCTTAAATCATAAAGAAAATCATTCATTATTAGCAATTATAATTCATTATTTGTCCACAGTTACATGCACAGCGAAGAGCCAATGATACGTTATGTCGCGATGAGATATTCCGCCGCCGTGTTCCCTCAGGACTATATTCCTTCAAGATATCTGCTATTGCTGGCCAGTGGGGATAAGTATGATTATAATTTTATATGTATGTAGATTTATCTTGTAACGATAAAATGGCGCAATACACTAATCATAAAAAATAAAAATGTTTTAGTGAATTTTGCTAAAAAATAACAATAGGAAACGAATCCAGTCTTTCAAACTGTGACTGTATATGTATTTGCCAAAATTGTTCCCAGTTGGTTTGAATCTTAAGAATTATAACATTTTATTATTTAATATATGCAGCCAAGACGACATATCAAACGAAGCGCTAAAATGTTTATACGGAACGTCACGACCAAATGAAATAGATGACGTAGTAAACAACGTGTCAAAGAAAGAGACGACAACAGTCAACCTAGATGAGGATTCCTCCAAGCGAGACAAGGACAAAGTACAGGAAGATGTGTTTAAAGCGCCGAAGTTTAACGAAATGCTGAATTACATTTGGGAACAAATGCAGAAACGAAAGAAAGGCTCGAACTCAAAGCATAGGTTTGTTATTGGGAATCAGGTGTTGCAATTTCATCCTCAGACTTATCAAGAGGTGAGAAATTCAATTAAAGATTAAATAAAACTTATTTATTTAAGTGAATAATGCATGTGATTATAATTAGAACGAAGTTCCTTATCACGCGTTGCGAAAGGGGGATAGTCGGAATTCAGACTCAATGTTATAACGACACTTTTTGCTATAGTTGTAAGCCGCGTACGCGTGTTTCTCTATCTGTCTCTCTCTCATAGAAAGCAAGCCAGTTATTTTAATAACTTCGTTCCATCCGGGTATCCCTTGACACCTAAAATTTGTTTCTAGGTCGATTATTGTGTGAATTTTATTTTAAACTAGCGGTCCGCCCCGTCTTCGCCAGTGGTACATATTTACGTTTTCTCTACATAAGAACCATCCTCGTACTTCATGGAATATAATAAAAAAAGAATTATCGAAATTGGTCCACCCGTTCACGCGTGATGCCGTGAACAAAGAAAACGGGTTTCATTGTTATATGTATATCTGACTGTTATAAATATTGTTGTAGATATTACGCTACTTCCGGATGTGTCTCAACCATGACGCGAATCTCAAAGACTGTTCCAATCATCCGAATGCGACCTCACCTTTATTGACCAAATACCTGTATAGTAATCTGCTTGAATCAGAAGTTTTGGAGAGATATTTGGCAATGATCACCTCTTTGCTTAATGCTAGCCCAGGTAGTAAATAAAATATAATTAAATTGTAATTTGTTTCTTATAGTGTTGTTTAATGTTTAGTATAATGTGTCATTCTGTAGAAAAAAAAGAGTGTGTGTGCCGAGCACACATGTCAGAAGTGAAACTTCTTTGGCAAGATTCAAAGATTCCAAAATCGTCTTACTCCATGACGTGGCGGTAGAGCCATGACGCGACATTTTTACTCTCAATGTGCCTAAAGAAGTTTCACTTCTTAAATACTTTACATGTTTTGCAGTTATTTAATAATTCAGAACACTTTACACATTAAACGTTTACAGGTGTGATGCCGCTCACATGTTTCCTAGACATAGTGGGATGTGTGCCCGACGAAATGGCGCCAAAATACACGTCACTTCTACCATTCTTACTGAATCTTTTCACGACCAGTACCAAGGAGGAGATTCGTGAAACGGCAGCGACAATTTTCGCGATAATTACAGTACATACAAGCGAGAAATCCGCGATAGATAAACAGATAAAGGAGTTCGTGGTACAGGGTATGAATAATAAGAGTTTGGAAGCGCAGTGTGGGTATATAGCAGCGTTCACTAATATGTGCGAGCGGTGTATAATGCAGTCTCGGAAGGGCAAGTTCGGTGGTAAAGGCTTTAATCCAGTTAATTGGGAGCCTTATCAAGAAGCAGCTTTGTGTTTAGGTAAGATGTTTTGATATTTTTTTACATTGTATTTTTTTTGTTATCATATTAAATAATATAGTTTTTTAGCTACCAGCCCAATGCAAAATAAAATAATCAAAATACATTTTGAAAGGTTTTCTATACTTATTGAGTACCTGTAACTTGTAATACAGTTAAAAAACTTATCAATAAAGAACATACAATTAACAAAGTAAGACAATACTTCAATCAGTAGCTTTTAATATACACTATACTCCAATTAATTCTACGTATTTAATTATTTTTTAGCAAACTTCCTCTCCAACTCGCAATCATTGCTAGTCGCGACATCCGTAACAGCTGTATCGCTACTAGTGCGATGTTCCGCTTTGCCTCTACCAAATAGTTCTTCAAAACAAGACGCGCTCATACAAAGCGACAATCCCTTTAACATAAAAGCAGAAGCGAATGATAGTGATGACGTCACAAAATTCCTCGTCGCTGATAGGCTGTTCAGGATTGTGGGGAATGCTAAATTGCCGACTAAAGTTAAAGAAAGGTCTTTGTATACGCTAGGCCTTATGTGCTGTGGAGAAAGGTTGGTTTTCGCGAAGCAGATCGTTAAAGGCTTTCTGCAAATGGCTAAAGATGTAAGTTTTTGATATTTTTTTTTAATCTGTGTAGAATATAATATTAGCAAGTCATAATTTTTTTATGAAAATTTATTATTTGGTAAGTTATTGTAAACTAAGATGATAATCAATTTTGTTTGTATAATGATTAGCAATTAAGTAGTAATTCGGAAAAAACAGTTATAAAATCATACTATAAACTTTTTTATTTTATTTTGTAGAGTAAGGAATTCGAGATTCATCTACAAATCGGCGAATCATTAGTTCTGTGCGTGGAAGGTGTGAATTCAAATGAAAAACGAGACTTATGGACAGAACTGCCAAAGGAGGTTAGTTTTATTGAAATATTTTTTTATTAAATTTTAACGCTTGTATGCCTATTTATTTATTTTTGTGACGCGTGAGCGTAGAACCAAGGGGATCTGGGTTCAAATCCAGGTGGAGACGAAGAAAAAAAAATGTCTGGCAGGACACAGAAGGCTGATCTCCTACTTGTCTCTAAAAGAATATCGATCAGTGAAACAGATACATATATGCATAATGCATCTGCCTCTTACCCCACTAGGGGATACGGGACTATAAAAAATATTAATTTATTTTTACATGTGTAGGGAGACGCAAAAGTAAGAGATGTAGAGGCTTTGAAAGAAAACGATGAACTTTTAAGCTGGCTCTTACAAGAACTGTTCAAGATTGGAAGACACCCACATCCACATTCTAGACAGGTGAGACAATTTTTTTAAAGATATGAAAATTATTTTATTTTGAGTGTCACAATAAAAGTTATAATAATTAGAAATATTTTTCCGACATACTTCTTCAATTTTTTTATATCTATGTTCCATATTTTAGAAGTAAAGGTTATAAATGTAGTTTCGAATGTTTTAGGCAACAAGCATCTGGTTATTGGCTCTTCTAAAGAATTGTCCAGAAAGGTTACCAATAAAGAGTTCACTGCCGAAACTACAAGACGTATTTATGGACTACTTGTCAGAGAATAGTGGTATGTATTTTATAAATAAGCAAAAAAATAATCGTTGATTTTCCTCCTTTTATGAGTACTATTCCAGCGTAAAACATGGTCCTTAAACTAATTTTTCTATAAATGTAGTTTCAAAGAATTAATTTTCAAGTTCTAAAATGATAAGTTTGCAAGTACATTTGAACAATAACTATTCTTATTTTGTCAAAATTTTTAGATATCGTACAAGACGTAGCCAGCAAAGGTCTCAGTCTAGTGTATCAGAATTCCGATGAAAGCCAGAAACAAGCGCTAGTCGCTCAAATCATCGACCAATTGACGATGGGCAAGCGATCCGTGGCACAAGTCACTGAAGATACCAAGATATTTGAAGAAGGGCAGTTGGGAGCAGCACCTACTGGGTATGTATTGTTATAATTATCAATAGTGATAATTCGTTTTGGTTTCAGATATATTATAGACTTAAAACTGCATTGTCTTTTTAATTGATTCTTATAAATATGCGTTTTTAATGATCAATTCAAAAAGTAAGTAAGTTGTAACTTTTAATTATCGAAGGTGGAGAAGAGAGACTAGTACCAGTAGATAGTTAAGACGAAGAAGTAAAAAGTATGTTTTGTGACAATTGTTTTTAAGGTTATAAATGAAAATAATATAAATTATATTCGCAGCGGAAATTTATCAACTTACAAAGAACTGTGTTCGCTGGCATCAGATCTGAATCAACCGGACTTATTGTACAAGTTCATGCACTTGGCTCATCACAATTCTGTTTGGAATTCTAAGAGAGGTATGGATATTATTAATATTGATTTATTACAGTTTCACGATATGAAAATTCATGTAGTTTCAGATCTTGCTTATTTTTATTCAGTAAATAAGAAATTTCTCTTTTATCTTGCGTTTTTTAAGGTAACCTATTAAAAACTCGAATTTCTATTACCCGAATCTTAAAACCCCGAAAACGGTTGTTAGAACTTTTAAAAGACAGATGTAATGAATGACAAATTTTTAAAATTCCTTTTTTAATTTCCCAGATGAATCAATTTCCAGATGCACCAAAACCAGATTTTTAAAAAGTATTTTTTTGTTTCCCGTATTCTCATAATACAGATCTCATTATACCAGATTCTCAGAATACTTTTTTTTGTTTCCCATCGTACCATTTTCCAAATAAACTATTGCCAAATTTTCATAATCTTTTTATTTGGTTCCCATATAATCGTATAACAGATAAACTATTGCCAGATTTTCATAATCTTTTTATTTGATTTCCATACAATCGTGATTATACCTTTACTATCGACTGAAAATAAACATTGTCAGTAAGTAAATTTATTGTTTTACTTGTCCATTACAGACCGGTTTAGTGTCAAAGTCGACTCAGTAGATTAGGTTTGAACTACGACCCCCACGCTAGAATCGACTCTCTATTGTTTTACTTGCCCATTACAGAAAGGTTTAAGTGTCAAATTCGACTCAGTAGGTTAGGTTAGGTTTGAAGTGTGACCCCCCATGCACGAGCCGAGCGAGCGAAGCGAGCGTGCCGCGGCAGCGGCCGGCGAGTGCCAGAACCGACTCGCTATTGTTTTACTTGCCCATTACAGAAAGGTTGAAGTGTTAAAATCTATTCAGTAGGTTAGGTTAGGTTCGTGCTGCGACCCCCTGGAAGGATTTCGTTTTACTGGATATCGTTTATTTGAATTTCAAAAATCTGGACATTGTTTGTCTGGATATCAATTAACTATATTTCAAAAATTTGTGTTTTAAAAATCTGGCTTACGTGCATATGGATTACGGTCATCTGGATTTTGTGCATTTAGATTTCGTATGTCTGGAACTCATTCGTCTGGATTGTAGAACGTCGTACAAATAAAGAAATGGGCAAATGAAATTCGGAGTTGCGATTATATGGCAAACAAAACTTCGAAATTTTAAAATTCGGGGTTATGAAAAAATGTCCAAACGTTTTCTGGATTATGATATTCGGAATATTAAAATTCGAGATTAAGATAGGTAACCGTTTTTTAAACATAAAAAATACCAGTAGTTTTTGAGTATTTCAGTTCATTGAATTTACATTGCAATACTTTCACTAAGATCTAAAAAGTTATTACCCCTTTATTCAAACCCTTTAAAAATTTATGGTCCCGTCTGAAATACGCTAATAATAATCATTTTAATACAATATTAATAATAAACCATGCATTCCAGGTGCCGCCTTCGGTTTCCACTCCATTGCTCTCCAAGCGGGCGCTCAACTATCGGAGCACTTGCCCAAAATAGTCCCACGACTTTACCGCTACAGATTCGATCCGACACCGCGGATACAAAACTCGATGGCGAGTATTTGGCACGCTATTGTGCCGAATACGCAGGCTACGGTGAGATATTTAGATATAGTGGGCTTTTTGTCTCGTTTTTTAGGGTCCATTGAGGTATTTGTAAGTGACGTACAATATACAGTTAGGCTCATAATTACGCTTTAAAACTGTCCGAAAAGTAACTCTGCCTGATCCTGTATAAGGCAGAGTTTTCTAATGAGCGATAAAAGTACTTTGAACGTGCTTGTGAACGTGAAATTCGTTACATTCAGTTATACCTTCACGAGATGAAGATTTCTAACTGTTTCACGTAAAAAAGATAGATGACGGATGAAATGTGGGCTTAAAAAAATGTAACTTCATTATAGCGTATTTTTATCATTTACCAAACGAATGTATTAGCAGGGTAAAATGGTATTTGTTTTTGTATAAATTGTAATATTCGTTCATAGAATTCGTTTCCAAAAATCTTATACGTAAAATTTTTATTATAGGTACAAAAATATCACAAAGAAATATTGGCGGATCTCGCAGCCAACCTTACTTCTAACCAATGGCGTGTCAGAATGTCCTGTTGCAACGCTCTGTCCGATTTACTAAGGTAAGACTTTCTCATAAATTTTAACTAACTAAAGACTGCTAACTTTTCTCTAGCAAATTCAATTAAATTTCGGGTTGTTTTGATATCAATGCTAATTGTAATATTACATTTAGTTATTTGCTACAATCTTTGATAATTAAAATAAATGAATTCATAGAGTTCCCCGATTTCTGTTTACAATACAGATTTTAACAATAACTAAAGTTGATTTTCGGAGATGTTCTTTTTTTTTTGATTAGACACAAAAAATATTAGAGTAAAATGTATGTAATTTTTTCTCCTAAATGAATACAGGGGTGCAAAAAGCCTCCATGAGTCACTAGAACAGTTGCCATCTATTTGGTGTCAACTTTTCCGCGTGATGGACGACGTGCACGAGGGCACTCGGCAAGCAGCCACCTCGACTGCTAATGTGCTGTCTAAAGTTAGTATAATCAATATATTGAAGAAATTTGAACCTTATTGTGTATGTAATAAGGAACTCGGTATGGGAAAATTCGAGTTTACTAAACCTTGAAGTTATACAATAATCTTAAATTTAGTATAATGTATAGTGTAAGATGCGTATGCGTGTAGACTGCTTGCTCTTTGACTTATCGTTTTTCTTATTCTGCATTATATTTTTTAGCTATGCATCCAAGCGTCTGATGTGAGTCAGGGTAAAGATGGCAAGGAGATAGTGTCGGCTATTTTGCCGGTACTATTGGATACAGGGATCACTAATCTAGTCAAAGAAGTGCGGAGTGTTAGGTGAGCAACATTTAATTCTGTCAAATTAACTATTGACTGTCAATATTTTTGATACTACTATTTTCGTTGTTCTATGTTAATTAGCAGCGGAGGAGCTTGAGAACGCTAAATTAAATATTTTATTTACCAAGATTTTAAACTGATATGCAGCTCAATCGTTTGTCGTTTCAGGACTGTCGTTTTACCATCTTTCTGCACCCATTTGCACTGTTATTTTTACAAAATTAATAAAAAAATAAGATTTCTTACAAAAAAAATCCGCATATTCGACCACACAAAAAAG
The DNA here is from genome assembly GCA_029959065.1 of Colias behrii. Lineage (NCBI taxonomy): Eukaryota > Metazoa > Arthropoda > Insecta > Lepidoptera > Pieridae > Colias > Colias behrii. The sequence continues at coordinate 10,178,130 of JARWMC010000006.1, forward strand.
CGAAGAACAAATGTATTTTTTTTAAACATTACAAAATATGTTTCTCAGTCTCCAAACGGTCTCCAAGCTGGTAACAGCAGCGGGCAGCAGCCTTACACCATTCCTCAGCAAGCTAGTGCCCGCGCTAGTAGCGGCAGCGGGCGAGCTCGAGTCCGCTAAACTGTCTTATCTTAGTACCGCACTAACGGATAGTGGTTCAAGGGAAATGTTGGACGATTTGCGCGCTAGTGCTACGAGACAGCATTACACTACGGACACTGTTGTTAAGGTGGGTGATTAATTTGATAATGTACATAATATTTTGAATTCAGTAAACAAAACTGAAATAATTATTGACTCAATAGTATTAATCATACAGATATTATGAATTGATTAAGGAAGCGAGGCATCCGGTTGTTCTTTGGTAATAAAGAGAGATAAGGATGGACTCCGTCTATATCTCTACTAGCCCAAAAAAAACGCGAAATTAAAACACAGTAGACACATTTGACGGTTTGTTACTACAGTAGAATGAAATATATATAGCGATCTCTTTTTTTAATGGTTCTTTTCACTGTATAGAAGCCGCATATCTTCTATATTTTCACTATAAATTGGATTTTCTTCCAACCATCATATAAAATTTTATATTTTTTGCAGTGTATGCCCTTCATAGACATAGAGGCGATGAAAGAAATGCTCCCAAAGATTCTAGAACTTGCCAAGTCACCACAACTAGGTACTAAAGTGGCCTGCGCACATTTCCTAGTGTTAGCCGCACACTATCTAAGGGCAGAATTGGAGCCTGTAGCTGGAAAGATTATGACCAATTTGTTGAATGGCACCTTTGATAGGAACGCTACTGTAAGGAAAAATTATGCGGAGGCGCTGGGACAAGTGTCGGCGTTTGCTAAAGTAAGCGGTGTTTTACTATTTGTTGTATAATCAAAGATATTAAGTTTCAAATGTCAATATATTTTAATAACGGATTTGATATAAGAGTTAAAATGTCGTTAAATTTGCACTCACAATAATTAAAAGTTAATGATTTATTTATTCTGTTTGTTATTATTAATGAAGGTGATTTAATAAAGTAAATGTTACCTTGAAATTTATTGATTATACATAAAAGGCACAATTTCCAATTTTTAAAGTACCTACCTTTTTATTGAACAATTTGAATTTTTTCAGCCGCAATCCATAGAGAAGTTAATGAAAAAGTTGGTAACCCTCTACGAAACTAAAGAGGATGATTCTGCGAGGTCAGCCATAGCTCTAACATTGAAGTCTATCGCCAAAGCCAAGATAGAACACATCAAAGACAATGAGGCCATACTAGCTCCTATTGTGTTCTTGGCCATGCACGCACCTAAAGATGATGGTAAGATTTAAATTCAAAATTAATTAGTATACCTTAAAATTGTATACGGATAGACTTAATTGTCAGGTCATTTTTTACGTTGATAACTTGATAGTAAATTTAGAGAGTGATATTGTTAAAGTTTCTATTAAATTTTGTTCATACACCTATATAGGCTATCTAATATCAAAATACTTCAAATGCAAAATAATTGATTAGTATGTGTGAGATCTAACGGATCCAAATTATACACCGATTGTGTACCTACTGATTTAAATGTTTACAACCATGCCTTGTTAGCGAAACAAAATTACCCAGTATATTCCTTTGAAAATATTCAATGGAAATGAATTTACGGTATTTTTGGAAATTAAAACTTATTGTACAATGTTATAGATTCGAATACTGTGGAGATGTTCGAAGAGATATGGACGGACATAAGCCCGGGCCGGGAGAGCGGCATCAAACAACACTTGCCCGCGCTACGGGAAGAAATTGAGAAGGCGCTTAATTCTAGCAGTTGGACTAAAAAAGTACAGGTAAGGAAAAAAAAACGGGAAAGTTGGTAAAAAAATATACGTACGATTCGAATAGTAGACTTGATAGGAATTAGTTATTTAGAGAATAACCTACTTAATTTTTTTTTGAAGTGAAAACTTCTTTAGCGGCGTTGGGTATAAAATCTTAAACTCGCGTCAGGACACGTGGCCTGATCGAAAAAGCGTAAGACGGATGTTTTTTTTTTTTTTTTAGCCCTTATATTCCATGCGTAAGACGGATACCATTCCAAAATATCAAACATGCTGAACGTTAATAATCAAGTTTTCACTTCTGCCGGCACTCCCGGAGTGCAACCCGTCTTTTTTATTTATTTCAAGCACGTGTAATAAAATCTCATGGAAATATTAGTAAATATAACAGTGTCACTTTTCTGATGAATTCTTCCTTTCAGGAAAATTCTGAATTGTAAAGTCTTATTTAAAGTGTAGTAACAGAAGTTAATTGACCTTTTTTCATATAATCTGTGATCAAATGGCATCAAAATAGAACTCTTTATATAAACAATTATTTCCCAGGCGGCAAACGCAATTAAAACAATAAGCAAGGAGCTATCGAGTGGCTTGGGCGATCAACGGGAGGCGTTTATTCGCTCGCTCCTCGCCGCCGTTCACGGGAAGACGTTTGATGGAAAACAACATGTTGTTGACGCGCTTGCTGAGCTTTGCAGGTATTTTACTCTTTGAAGTGAAACTTCTTTAGGCGCGTTGAATGTAAAATTTTAAGGTCGCGATTCGCGGCAGACGCGTCATGTAGTAAGGCAACGAATTTGGTGTCTTTGAATCTTGTCAAAGAAGTTTCACTTCTGACACGTGTGCTCGGCACACACGCTCTTTTTTAATGATAAATGTATGTAAATGATATTTTTCTGTTTTTGAGGAGAACTATTAATAAAAGACCTTTCTGTTCGTTTGACATTTTGGGAATGTAACCCAGAATACGACAACCGTTTTGTTTTTCTTATAGCAGATTGTAATTAATGGAAACAAATTACGGCTATATTATACTTCGATATAACTTTTAAGTTCCTATTATGATAGTGAAGCAGTAAATGCTAAAAAAAAGATTGTTTAATAAAATTATGGTTTCTAATAATATGACGATCATGGCTAGGTTCAACAAATCTCAAAGTGAATAATTAATCTGCCCTTCATTCAAACTGCATACATATTCTAGTCTTTAAACTAAAAAAAGTGTGAGCCATCTCTTAATAAATACATTTTCAGCGTAAAAGAAGGCGAGTCACCCGTATCCCAAGCGCTCAGCACAGAGTGTATCAACGCTTTATTAGTTGAGAGCAGGAAACAAGAGATGGTATACAAGAAGCACGCGATCACAGCACTGGGCACCGCGCTCGCGGCCACCGGCTGCGATGTGTTCTACCAAGTGTATGATATCGTTAAGGTCATACTGTCTAAGGTCAGTTACAATTCAGCTACTTTTTTGTAGAATGTTAGAAAAATTTTATTACAATTCAGTACCAAAAAGTTACAAAAGTATTGGAAAAATAACTTGTTATGATATTCAATCTTGATAAAATTAAGCTTTATACGGCATTATGCTGAAAATGAATTTCAAAATAATTCAATTATTTCTGTGATCCTTCTAGAATATTAAAGGACTAAATACAAGACCTTCCCTTTTCTGATATTTTGGTGAATATATTGTTGTTCAAAGCGACTAAATCTATCCTTAAAATATATAAATATACATGTATATTGGTCATAGAACGAACACTCAATGGACAAGGACTCCGACGAAGAAGATAATGAAGGCGCCCGCCAAAGGAGGGAACAGTTAGCGGCGCTTAAAGAAGCCGCTTACGAGCTGCTCGGGAAGGCGTGGCCTAAGAGCGCTGATACACAGAGTAAATTACTTTTTAAACTTACGAATTTTATGAGAAGATGCATGTAAATTAGCACAGAACAGATGAAAGGGTATATATGCGCCAAAGGTTGATAAAACGACAATTAACAGATATAAATTTTTACATTTTTACAAGCGCAACTCAGGGTCCCAAGTACATTAATTGTAAAACATAAAATGGACAAATAAATTTATTTCATTTCATTTCACATTGTTTATACTAAACGAGCGCTCGCTCGCTATACACAAACTCGCTTTCTATTATGTCAAATATAGTTTAATAAAATAAGGAAATACTTTCACAGGAAGATTCATTTCGAATCGGATAAATTATCATTTACAAGAATTTCTAAAACTTTTCTTGCCATTCATAAGTCATGTCTTAATCGTGTTTTAGTCTTATACAAACCAAATAAAACAAAATAAGAATAAAAAGACGTGTGGCACTCGGGGACTGCCGCGGTAAAGCTATTGCATGCTATGCCTTCAAGCCACACCTCCGCGCCCGTCGGAGTGGGGAGCGTGAGGTTTTTTCGTTACGCAATTTCTGGATTCGGTCCCCGCGCTCAAGGCCCGCGATAGAAGCTATGCAATAGCTTAAAATTATATTCCAGATAAATACCAAGACGTGTTCTTCGGGCACTGCTCCCAGTCGTACCCCACAAGCACTCGCTCCACGCAACTGGCGATACTATCGAGTGTGAGCCGCGTGCTCGAGCGGCTCGCGGTGCTCGACGAGCCGATGGAGACCGACAACATGGCGCTAGGGGGCAGGGACAAGGCGATCGGTGACGTCACCGCACATGTCGCTACTATCGTCGAGTTCACTCTTAGTAAGTATATGCTATAGTAGAGCCATTTTAATAGGCAACATTTGACAGTTCAACAAAATTCAACAACGTAACCTAGTAACGACGACATAGAATAACATGATATTTCGTTTTGTTAGAACTGCACATTTGCTAAACTTTTATCAATTACGATTACATATTTTTAGTAATAATGACCGATACAAGTAATTTTAAGATTTGATTTTACTGATAAACCCACAGAACAGTAAAAACATATAGAAGTGCGATAATGTCATAATTAGTATGAAAACCTGTGTCGCCAAACCCACACATTTAAACCGATAGTTATACAGTACACTACAAGTAAACTATGCCTTTGATTGGACAGCTTAATTTGAGTAAAAACTGACTTAGGTTATAAATTCAGCATTTCAATATGTACCCTAACGCACCATGTTACCGTTTATTTTAGTATAACATCCCTAGGTATATTAGCTGTTTTGTTTCTCATTGCACAGAAATTCCAAATTCGAAAACATTCAGCTACTCCACAACAGAGGGCGTTAGTTTTCGATAGATATAAATTTGAAACGCAACACATAGAGATAAGGTTGAAATTTGTGTCACTCAACATTAATGACATTAACTTGATATTTATCTGATGCTATGCTCTGAGGGATGTCAGCCTTGTTATCGATAATTCACAAATAAATATTTTTTGTGTATTTTTTTTTTGACGTGACAACGTCTTAAATTAGGTTGCGACTGGGAGTCACTTATGAAAAAGTGTAACGCTCGGTAACGTTACGATGAGTCACCGAACGAGAGAGAGGCCCGCGGTCTGCCGCGCGCGCAGCACATAAAATATATTCTACCGAGAAAAAGACGTTGTCACGTAAAATCTTCGCCCGTAAAACCGACTTTACAGGCAACCATTTTTTCTTTCTTTTATATGAGTATAGTATAATGTGTCACATTTTGGAGTATGTTTATTACTACTAAGTAGGTCTTTTTATATTATTATTATTAAATAAAAAACGGAATAGAATAGTATTAATCTATATTTACAAAATACAAACAGAAAATATGCATTATTTTAAATCTTGGAACTGCCGTAGGTTTGCTGTATCGGTGGCCTTTGTTAGACCGCTTAGTGCTGTTCGGCATCCAGTTAACTCGTCACGTTGCATTTATCCATTTCTCTTTTAAATTAGCCTCTTTGGGAAATCTATAAATAAATTGGACAAATGAAAGCTAAGGAAAAAAATGGTTGCCTGTAAAGTCGGTTTTACGGGCGAAGATTTTACGTGACAACGTCTTTTTCTCGGTAGAATATTTATGTACTGCGCGCGCGGCAGACCGCGGGCCTCTCTCTCGTTCGGTGACTCATCGTAACGTTACCGAGCGTTACACTTTTTCATAAGTGACTCCCAGTCGCAACCTAATTTAAGACGTTGTCACGTCAAAATAAAATAAAATTTAATATTTATAATGTTTGTCTTTTCTAAAGTATCGATACTGTCGATATTCGCCACAAGCATCACTAAAGCGAAATTCGTTTGTTTATTGCAATAATATTCCAGAAAGTCTTGTTTGCTGTTCAATCTATAATAGTACTAATTTCTTACGGATTAAGGTTCATTTTGACTAGATATTTGTATACAATTTTGACAAATTACGACAAGCGAAGTTATAACATAAAATATAATTAAAATAAATAAAAATAAGACTTACCGATGGTATGAAATGCCTCCATTGCTGATATTATTTCGTCTGCTATCATTTTTGCACTCTAATACCGAACAACACGTCCTAATTAATGAATAAATATGGAAAAAAGGTTTGACAGCTGACAACCGACTCGAATATTTTTCTGCGCACAACTGAGAGCAAGTTAGGTGATCTTACCTTACCAGTGACACGTGGGCCACGCCCACATCACACTTCTATCTACTTTACTGTTCTGTGGATAAACCATTCTAAACATAATAAACAATTTCTGATTTAAAGAACTGACGTCGCTACAATTTTGTGTCAATAAACCTTGTTTCTTTTTAAATACCAGAGACGTTACTCTAGAAATCGAAATCTGACATCAGTAATCGAATGCATTGATTACCTTGTGAATAAAAACCATCATAAATTAATAAATGCGTTGTGTTTTTTTAATTATGTATTATACTTGTCTTATTTTGCTCCTTAAATTTACGAAAGAAAGTATATTACTGGGAAAGGGATTCGCCCAAGAAGCTTATATCTAATACACTGGAGATTGCACTATGACCATTAACTTGTAACAAGAAAATATGACCTTGAATGACGCCTGTATGTTTTTTTATCCCTTTCACACCAACTTGCCAAGTTAGGTGTGAAAGGGATAAAAAGACATACAGGCGTCATTCAACGTCATATTTTCTTGTTACAAGTTAATGTTCATACTGAAATCTCCAGTGTATTAGATATAAACTTCTTGGATTCGCCTGATGAATTTTAAAATTGACATATTGTGTTTCAAGTTCGATTGACAAATGTTTCAAGTCCGTATCGATTAAATCCAAGAAGCTTATATCTAATACACTGGAGATTTCAGTATGAACAATAACTTGTAACAAGAAAATATGACGTTGAATGACGCCTGTATGTTTTTTTATCCCTTTCACACCTAGGTAGTTAGTTAGGTGTGAAAGGGATAAAAAAACATACAGGCGTCATTCAAGGTCATATTTTCTTGTTACAAGTTAATGTTCATACTGAAATCTCCAGTGTATTAGATATAAGCTTCTTGATTAAATCACTTTAATCGATGTTTCTAAGCAGGTTACCTCTCTTCGAAGATAAAATTGATAGACGTCAAATGTTGCCTATTAAATTGGCTCGACTATAATAATGTTGTAAGGGTATATGTTTAGCTCAAATGTACTGTAATTTTTACACGAGACTAGTAAGTGAATGTAAGTGTAACTAGTAAGTGAGTACATGATTGGTTAACATACTTTAATATGATAAATTTTTAAGAAAAGAAAAGAGTCGATCATGCGAAACGGCATGAATGCAGGCGGGATTCCAAGCCAACATCTGACCTATCGGCCAACTATGGCACATAAAACCGAAAGAGAAGAGAAATTATCGTAATAATTTTTTACAATTTTCATATATTTTACAGAAAACAGCAACCAAGTGAGGCATAGAAGAGATGCGCTGAATATCATGGAAATATTGATAAAACGCCTAAAAGGTTAGTTATTCAATACTGTATCAAAAATAAAAACCTATTCAACAATTGATTATAAATACTGTGTAGGAAAAAAAAAGATAAATATATTCCCTGATAATGTAGACTCATATTTCTTTCAAACTCAAGCATTTTTTAACATTAACCATCGATGTTACCTTTCGTTAAGATGGTATTGAAATATCAATGTTTTTTTTTTTTAAATTTATTATTATTGTTTTACAGATTTGAAGAAAACGGAAGAAATCAACAAGCTAAAACAAATTTACCAGACGTATGCACAAGATCTGTCGAAGGACTCGTCACACGAGCTACGGTCTAAAGTCGACAACATTAAAGTGTTGTTCTAATAATGTAGTAATTTATTAACTATTCCGTAATAAATGAATGGAAAATGAAACACGTGTTTATTTATTACAACATTTTATTTAATTTACTTAAACTATGGAATGAAACAACAATAAATTCAAGTATTTACATAAATAGCTGCGGGATGAATATATAGAATAATAAACCATACTGACAAATTAATTATTATTTTCGTGATCAAATGCAATTATAATATTGCAAATAATAAGAGATTTGCGACCTGTATAATAATATAGCCATAAATGTATACTTAAGCATTTCTTTAACTAAGATGACCTAGTGTTGTTCGCAGCGCTACATGTCTATATTTCTTTATTACCGTGAATGTACGTACAGACCGTGTTCCTTATTTTCAGACTTATTAAAAAAAAAAATATTAAGTGAGAGATACATCTTGTTCGATACACATATAAATTTACATACTATTTGATTTGATGCCTGTTAAACGATTACGTTATGACTATTGATTATTATTTTTACAAGATTTTTATAAATTTTGTACAAAATTATCAATTTTATATGTCCGTGAACTAATAAGTAAATGTAGCTGCGACTGGCATTCGTAATAATTGACGGCATATTCATTATTCCACCAACGCAAGGCTTCCAAGGCGCTATAATTATTCTAAAAAACCTTATTACATCATTTTGTACATTAAATCATTACTTAACATTGTATATTAAATATTATAATCTTATTTATACATGACTATTCTACACATTGCAAATATTATCGAGTAATTATTATAGTAAGTATTTATTTCAATCACTATGAATTCATAAGTTTATATTATTGTTAAAATTTACACAAATATATTAATCCACATGAAGAAAAATTAGCAATTGATAATGTTATAATGATAACGGTAACTATTATACATAACGTATATGCGAAATAAAATACCTTTATTACTCCAAAGGCTACAAAAAAGGCCGTATTTTTTTATTTTTATTTATTTATAATACGTTTAAGTATATGTACGCAGAGCAGCGTATACGTATTTGGAGTATCTGATATAGAATTTATATTATTTTTATAAGCAATGAAAAATGGATTAAGTCTTATATTAAAGTCAATTTATTTTTATTAAAAATCAATTTTGAATCGGGCTCTAAATAATCACTACAATTAGTATTTTGCGTGTGTCAATATGAAAACAAGCGTGCTGAATTTAAGTAAGTTACTAAATTTTATGTTAGCCATCATAATCTCAAAGCAGCACCAACTTATTGGTGAGCTGTTTAATAACAATTATACGGCTATAGTTCGTACTATAATATATTAAGCAAAAATTCTTGTCAATTTTTGTGATTTATATAGGCCCATTAAGAAGAGCTGGAACGTCAACACATTTACACATTGCACATGTTAGGCCGGGAGATACTGACACAAAATTTCGGGTCATTTGTAACAGGATGGCGGTCTAGAGGGGTCTTAGTACGCAATGACATAAAGAAAAATGATGGTCAGAACGCTGGTACCGGCGGACTAGTCGCGTGGGCGTTAGTCACACTCGTCGGATAATAGCGAAAGTCCAACGATTTGTAACACAAAAATTTTAGAATTTACCGATAGCCCTTAAAAAAGATGTAGGCGGTAGTGTCATGCCATACTTTTACGATGTGACTTACAGTCCGCCATACCGACGTGAATGCGTTGATTTAAAAAAAACAATTCAACCATTTGTACCGGGCTAACTTTTGCACAGGTAACCATCGTCGTGCAGCCATTTACTAAAATCGCCATGCCATACTTTTCGGACGATTCCAAACCGCTTCCAAATTCCAATTCCGATTCCGATTCCAAACCGCACTACCGCCTACATCTTTTTTATGGGCTATCGGTAAATTCTAAAATTTTTGTGTTACAAATCATTTGACTTTCGCTATTTATCCGACGAGTTCGACTAACGCCCACGCGACTAGTCCGCCGGTACCAGCGTTCTGACCATCATTTTTCTTTTAGTCATTGCGTAATAAGACCTATGTAGAACCGCCATTCTGTTACAAATGACCCGAAATTTTGTGTCAGTATCTCCCGGCCTATGTATGTGTCATATTTTGCAATTGTTTATAAATACAGGGTGATGTAATTGGTGTAGTACGAATATCTAAAAATCTATGAAGAATTTTGTGATACAGTAAATGGAAGAATTATAGACTATTTTACAGTATTTAATAAAATCATTTAATTTTTTGTTCATTTTCATTAGAAATGTCAATTTTTCACACCAAGGTGGAAATTTGGATGATAAGGATCTTGTTATAAAAATATAAATTTTGACTAAAATCGGCATTTTTTTTTCAAAAATCAAATTACTAATTAATAATCAGAGTTATCACATTATTAAAAAAAATAAGCCAAACTATACACAATTTTTACTTGATGCAATCCTCAAAGATCATGGACATAGTGTATTGCGCCTTCCACCATACCATCCAGAACTCAACCCAATAGAGTTACTATGGGGCATAATTAAAGGGAAAGTAGCATCACAAAATGTGAACTTTAACTTGAAAACTGTGGAAGAATTATTTAGAAAGGAAGCAAATGCTATTAGTCTGGATATGTTTAGTGACGTTTGGAGAAAGACGCGAGAACATGAGGAAAAATATATTCAATTATAACCAAAAGTAGATAATTACACTGACTCATTTATAATAACATTAAGAAATTCAGACGGCGAGTTCATCGAGCGATGAAAGTTTCAGTGAAGTAGAAGATTACGATTATGATTAAATAGATTCTTCTTCTTCTCTATAGATACTGCTTTCTGAATTGGTGGTAAATGTTAAACTGTTAAACTGTTATGACGATTCAAAAGTGCTTCTAGAAGAAGTCTAATTGTATAAATGTTTGAGTTTGAGTTTAAAACCAATAATGTGAAAATTATACAATAAACATGTAACACATATTTGTTAGCGCGTATTGGTAGGTATTACTGTTATTTTATATCGACAATATCACTCATATACGAACTATTTAGTAGCGACATGTAGCAAGATGTGTGTTAGGTTTTGATATGTTCGGTTTTTAAAATATAGTTTTTTTGTTCTTGTCTGTCATCAAGCGTTTTATTTTATTAGAGGTTATGGGCCCAGATTTTTAGTTGAAAATGACGACGAATTATCTTGTTAGTGTGCCTAAATTGAAAGGACGAGAAAACTACAGCGAATGGGCTTTTGCGGCTGAGAATTTTCTGGTGCTGGAGGGATTGTCTGATTGCATCAAGTCGGAGACTGTACCAGCAGAAATAGGAGCAGCAGGTGACGCGAAAACCAGAGCTAAGCTGATCATGACAATAGATTCGTCGCTTTATGTGCATATAAAAAGTGTACAAACGACACATGAGCTGTGGAAGAAATTGAAGAACCTATTTGATGACTCAGGATTCACGAGAAGAATCAGTTTGCTGAGGAGTTTGATTTCAATACGACTCGAAAATAGTGCTTCAATGACTTCGTACGTGACACAAATCATTGAAACAAGCCAAAAATTAAGCGGTACGGGCTTTAATATCAATGATGAGTGGGTCGCATCGCTTTTGTTAGCGGGATTAACAGAAAAATATTCCCCTATGATAATGGCGATTGAGCATTGCGGCATACCATTGACATCAGACGCCATTAAAACAAAATTATTGGACATGGAAGAAAGTGGAAATGGCAAAGACAGTAGCGCTTCCAATTCCAGTGGAGCATTTGCGAGTTATAAGATGAAACGGAATGTTGGTAACACTGAACAGATATCAAACTTGTCAAAGTCAAAACCAAAAGTCATTAGATGCTACAAATGTAAACAAACAGGACATTATCGCAATCAATGTACATTTTCGGACAAAAATGCGTCGAATACAAATAAAAATGAACGCACAAGAAGTAACGCGTTTAGCGCCGTGTTCCTGAATGGTGAATTTTGTAAAAGTGACTGGTATATTGACTCCGGGGCGAGTGTTCATCTTACCGCGAACGAAGAATGGTTGTCAAATGTGTCGCGAGATGTTATGATCAAAGAAATTGTCGTGGCAAATAAAGATAAAATACCAGTAGTATGTACTGGAGATGTGCAGATTACGACAAAGACGCATGCCTGTGAATACGATATTACAGTGGAAGATGTATTATGCGTGCCGAAGTTGACTACAAATCTGTTGTCTGTTAGTCAACTTATATCAAAAGGAAACAAAGTTTCATTCAACAATAATGGATGTCAGATTTTCAACCAAGCAGGAGTATTAGTGGCTACAGCGAGTCTGTTGAATGGTGTGTATAAACTAAACATGCCTGAGTGTTGTTCATCGGCTGCAGTGATGGTGTCCAGTGAAGTTTGGCATCGACGTCTAGGTCATGTCAACAGCCAGTATTTGAACAAGATGCAAGATGCTGTACAGGGATTGACACTTGATAGTAAGACTGATATATCAAAGTCATCATGTGTTGCATGCTGTGAGGGGAAGCAGAGCCGCTTACCTTTTCCCAAAGAAGGTAACAGAAGTGCTGAGTTGCTACATATTGTGCATACTGATCTCTGCGGACCAATGGAAAATCTATCTCTAGGTGGTTCTAGATACTTTATGCTGTTCATAGACGATTTTAGTCGTATGACATACATTTATTTTTTGAAAAGTAAAGATGAGGCATTAACATGTTTTCAACAGTATAAAGCAGAGGTTGAGAATCAACTTAATTGCAGCATAAAGATCTTGAGAAGTGACAACGGGACAGAATTCTGCAACAGTAAGTTTGACAATTTTTTGAAGTCGCATGGGATCGTACATCACAAAACGAACCCATACACTCCCGAGCAGAATGGCCTCTCGGAACGATATAATCGGACTGTCGTTGAGAAAGCCAAGTGTCTACTGTTTGATGCAGGTCTCGAGAAAAGGTTTTGGGCAGAGGCGGCACACACAGCAGTGTACTTACAGAACAGAACTGTGACCGCATCATTAAATTATAAAACTCCTTTCGAGATATGGACAGGCAGAAAGCCTGATGTAAGTCATCTTCGTGTTTTCGGTAGTACAGTCATGGTACACGTGCCGAAACAAAAGAGATTAAAGTGGGACAGAAAGTCTGATAAATGTATCCTTGTCGGCTATTCCAATGAGGTCAAAGGGTACAGAATTTACAACCCGAAGACTAATGCCATTACTACCAGTCGAGATGTTATAGTGTTGGAGAAGATGGAGACAGAGAGTGATCTGAAGGTTCAGGAAAATTGTTCAGATGAAGTGAATATGGTTCCAGTGGAGGAAAAAGACTTGACACCTCAGGAAGATTCACTTGAACAATCAGAGAGCTCGAACACAGATGACAGCAGTGAACTATATGTACCTTGTGAAGAAGACACATTAGATAGCTCTGAGACTGGTACAACAGACAGTGAAGACTCCATTATATTGAACAATGTCAACATAATATCTGGTCCCCGGCGTAGGCAGCAGCCAGACAGATATGGATTTGCAAGTGCTTGTATAAAAGATGACAACATGTTCATGGATGAGATATCCTTGCAGGAAGCTTTGGAAGGTCCTGAGAAAGAACATTGGTTAGCGGCAGTACAGGATGAGCTACAGTCATTCGAGAATCATAGTGCATGGGAACTCGTAGATGTACCAAAAGATGGTACTATAGTGCAGTGCAAGTGGGTGTTACGAAAAAAGTTCGATAGTGAAAACAATGTGCGTTATCGTGCTCGTTTGGTCGCAAAGGGCTTCACCCAAAAATATGGTGTAGATTACACAGAAACATTTTCGCCTGTAGTGAGACATACAACTCTTCGACTATTATTTGCATTGTCTGTAAAGTTAGGTATGGATGTTCACCATTTAGATGTCAAGACTGCTTTCTTGAATGGTGATTTAGAGGAAACCATTTACATGAAAATGCCAGATTGTTATAATAGTAGTAGTTCAGATCATAAAGTATTGAAACTTAAAAAGGCCATTTATGGACTTAAGCAAGCCTCTAGAGCTTGGAATAAAAAGGTTGATAATTGTTTGATCAGTAATGGTTACAAAAGGTCAAAAATAGAACCATGTATGTATACAAAGAATATTAATAATTGTAAGACCATTGTGACAGTCTATGTCGACGATTTCTTTATATTTTCCAATGATATAATTGAAACTAATAACTTGAAACAGATTTTATCTAATAATTTCAGCATTAAGGACTTAGGTGAAGCTAAATTATGTCTTGGAATGAATGTAACCTTCAATAAAGATAAAGGATATGTAACTTTGAGTCAGGAAGCTTATATTGATAAACTTTTAAGCAGATTTAATTTAAGTGATTGTAAGACTGTTGATACTCCGATGGAGGTCAAATTAAATGTAAATAAAGGTCTAGTAGGGGCAAATAGTCATGTGCCCTATCAACAACTAATTGGTAGTTTGATGTACTTGTCAGTCTTAACTAGGCCAGATATTAGTTACTCTATAAGTTTTTTAAGTCAGTTTAATAATTGTCACACAAAAGAGCATTGGGAATATGCAAAAAGAGTATTAAGGTATTTAAAACGAACTAAATGTTATGGAATAAAATATTGTAAAGAAGGTAATTCAGAAATAACAGGCTATGTAGATGCTGATTGGGCTTCTAACTCTGAAGATAGGAGATCATATACTGGAATGTGTTTTTTGTTATCTGATGGTGTAATATCATGGGAGTGTAGAAAACAGAAATGTGTAGCCCTCTCTAGCACTGAATCAGAGTATATTGGTCTATCTGAAGCATGTAGAGAAGCATTATATCTTAAGGAATTACAATATGAAATAACCAATAAGATGTACACTATTTGCATATTTAATGATAACCAAGGTGCGCAGAAGCTGTGTGCAAATCCAGCATTTCATAAACGTACAAAGCATATCGATATTAAATATCATTTTTGTTGTGATCTAGTAAGAGATAAAATTGTTAAGGTGCTGTATTTGCCAACAGCTGATATGCCAGCTGATATTCTTACTAAAAGTTTATGTTCAGCAAAACATTATAAATTTATGTTGCTTCTTGGCATAGTTTGTATAGAATAATTTTGTATATGATTGTTTAGTGAATATTGTGATAAGTAGGGGTGTTATTTTATATCGACAATATCACTCATATACGAACTATTTAGTAGCGACATGTAGCAAGATGTGTGTTAGGTTTTGATATGTTCGGTTTTTAAAATATAGTTTTTTTGTTCTTGTCTGTCATCAAGCGTTTTATTTTATTAGAATTACGTACTTACTACAAATATAATATTTCTTAGATATCTTTACTCGACCAAGTCAGGACAAGACTGCTCCGCAACTGCAGAAGACGTCCGTTATTTAAATCATTATCAAAACAACCATCCGTGTGTTGGGAGTGAGCGCACGTGTTATTTGTATTGTTTTTATGACCTGAAATTTAATTATTATTTGATAATTGAATGATTATTAATACTTTTATCCAATTGATTATTATTAGAATAAATAATTAACTTCATCAATTGATTTACTTTTAAATTATAATTTTACAGGTAAATTATGAGAGCTTTCATAATTATATTTGCATATATTTATCTACAACGCACCCATTTTACAATTCAAGTCTAAAATGAAACTAGAGTCGCATTTATTTTTGAACATACTGTAAGTGAAATTGCATAAGTGTGAGTACTGTGAACATGCCAGCTTTCCTTAATTGACCGATACAATAACTGTCGTTTTTATAATATTGCAAATTTATATAGATGCGAACTGTAAAAAGTCAAATCAATACCTAGTATAAGAAATTACAGTTAAAAACAATTATTAATATACACATCAAGCATTACTAGTCAAAATGTATATTTTCTGAAAAGATATTCGAATGTAAAGAGTTTGTATATTTTTATAAACTTGTAAATTTTATACTATGACAAGAATTTAGCTACAAATTATTAACTACACACACAATATACACCCTGATAAAAGCTTTTAAATATTAACACTATCATTACTTATATTATAATATATTAGGCAATTAATATAAATAAATTTTACGCGTAGAAAATTGTTTTAATTGCACTAGATGGTGATTACAATTTGTTCTAACACTTCTAAGTATACACTACTTATGATTGGTCGCAAGGGGTCGTTTATGTTTTCAATATTTACAAATAATATATCTCTATACGTAAAGTAGCAAACTAGATTTATACTGGCTTATGTAAATACAATGCAATTACTGAAGTAAAACATTTTTATATGCATAATTGTTAAAGTAACGAAACATCTCAATCAAATGTGTACAAAACATCCTAAAGAAGTAAATTGTCGCGTTGTCACTAAGTACTAAATTGTCTAACCATCATCTATAAATTCCATCAGCATTTAGCAACACCTTAATATTTTTAAAACAACGAAATGTACTTATTTTTTATAGAATAACGTTGCAAGGTGCTCGTACTGATTTAATAAAATGTTTTCTATACTGAATATCTATATATCTCGTTGTTATAAAGAGCTTCTCTTTCGAGCTAACACATCTAAAAATTATTATAATAATAGGCCATAATATAGAATACTTTAACACACGACATCACGTTAATACGATTGCTTACATAAAGTAAAATCCACCCTTAAAAATTATAAAACATGAAGAATATCAGCATATTTTTTGAATAATTGATAATAGAGGAAATGAAACACAGTTAAAACATTTAATATATCTATTACATTAAACGCATTGATATACAAAAAATAACTGGCATCACAATCACGCTCAATAATTATCCGAAGCAAAACTCTGCTTACGTGTCTATTGAGCAGAGTTTTCTAATCAGCCATACAAAAACCTTGGTTCTTATTGCGACGAAATAAGGTTTTAATTTCAATGAAAGCTTTTTCAATAGGCATTGACGATCTTCTAACAGACGATTATAAGTCTAGCTGTCTATAATAAATGATTAAACATCATCGAATAGTCCCCTAGGTGGCATGGTCAGTTTGTCCCTCCTATCGAATTCCGTTCTAACCGCCGGTAGGGTACTTTCCCCGAACCTACGGTCTAGTTCATCTTCAAGGGTCAGGTTGGGTCTATTGTAGGGTTGTTCTGCTTGCTGATAACTGTGTATCTGTCTGTCTGTTGGCGCGTAGTAGTCGTTGTCGACGTCATGTAGGAGCCCGGTGTGGGCTGGAACGTGACGGACATGCACAATAACTAATGCATTACTTGTATATTGTTTGAATACTATTGAGTTCAATTGTTTTGTCAGAGAAAAGCCTAGTTTTGATAATACATATTCAATAATCGTTATAAAACAGGCGTTTGATAATAATAATAAAAAAGGCTTTTCTACTAATAATAATTAAGTTTAACATATTGTGACATTACAAAGTCAAAGATAAATAATATTAATAAATGGATCGAATATGTTATGAATAACACTATGATAGAATAAGTTTCAAATAGATCACAATTCACAGTCAGTATATGAACATACAACGAAATCAGTGACTACCCACCGGAATTTTCTTTCCCATATAAGAATAACCAAGTCTACAATCTAAAAAAAAAAAACAAAGTCACACTAAATTCCCATTAATAACAAATCAAATTCGAGTATTACCTCCGTCGTTGTCCCGTGCGGTGCGGTACTGCGAAAACCGCTCGCTGTAGTCGCGACGACGAGACATCGACTCTTCTACGCGCTGACGACGACGCTTCTCTGTAACAATATTAAGTATATAGTAAATATAGTAAATAGTATCAATCGCCTCTGTTTATAATTTGACCTTGACGCAGACATGATAAATACTTAGTGTGGAGGTAGAAAACTGAAAGCATTTCATCGAAAAAGGGTCGACCAGTCGATAAGATCCTGTTTAAGATGTGCTCGGGTAGTTATATGTATGCTATGTAGCGATTCATCAAGCACGACGATTGAAACGAAAAATACCTCAAGATTTGGTCCGCCCACAGTGACCACACTGTTATAATGAGGATGTGACAAAGGTCACATACCGTGCATGCCAATAATGATATGTCCAACATGCCGCTTATTGTCCCAATTATGATGGAGACAGATCGCAGTAAAAAAAAGATTAAAAAAAAAAAATGTAGCGATTCACGCAAAATTCGTAAGTCAAGACTTTCAGGTGTGCTCGGCACTCACGTTCTTTTTTAATTTCTCTTATGCAATAATGTAATGAAATTATCATAAAATACGCATATCTGAAACAGCCATCTGGCAAGAGAGAGCAGTATTGCCAACTTTTGTGGGTTTTGTAAATTTTTGCAGATTTTTTTCCTTACCTCGTTTAACAATCTCCCGTCCCTCATCCACCAAATCCGTAGTGAGCTCATCATCACCAATAAACTGCTGGAAGCCGCACATGGACAGCAATCTGCTGCCCAATGAGAAGTACGTGGCTAGGCAGAGGAATATCACCAGCATCGGGAAGTATATGTTGAAGCCCTGCGCTATGATGCGCAGTACGTCCATGTGGCCCATTATCTGAGAAGGTTATATGGGTTAATTTGATTTCATTATTAATGTGTAAAATAGCGGCTTTTGGTCTTCATCTTAACATGAAAAATGAATGACTGAATTAAGGCAGTAAAGGTATTTTTTGCAATTTTTTGTTGCATAAAATTTCGTGTATTTTAAGCTAATGGTGAAAATAGTTTGATGTCCGTAATATTTTATATAGGCCATACAACAAATTAAAAAATCTATCGATTTGACATCTTACAGTCGTAAGCAGAGATTGTAGAACTCTAATTTAACTTCTCCTGTAAGAATCATGTATCAATGAAACAAAATACTACTCTAAATTATTATTAGTAAATATTAATATTATACTATTTTACCTGCGTATAATAAGTCTCCATGATCCTAGACGTAATAATATGCGAGTCGAGGTGCGTCAAACTGAGAAAGTTCAAGCACATAGCGGGTGTAAGTCTACACGCCATCATGCCGGAGAAGATCAGACTGTATTCATTCGTTTGGTGGTGTGGAGCCAAATAGTACAGGTTTAGTACTCGTATCTTTAGTACGGTTGAGTACGCGCAGTAGAATATGTACCCGATTATGAGGGTTGATATCGTCTGTAATGGAATGTTTAGTTTAAAATAGGATGCGGTTTTCGTTGTGTAGTAGGTGTATTAAAAAAGGTCGATTTGCGTTTTTGCATTTTTTATTAATTCCGAAAATTTTTGATGAAATGTAAAATTTACTTGCATATAATATGTGTAACAATATGTGGCTATTTAATTATTTAATTAGATATCCACCATTGAAAAGAAAAAAATAGATGATACTACTATATTAATAACATTTTATTAGATAGTAATTAGGTTTCACCTACAATTTTAATTTTTAAATGATTTCACTAAGTCCAAAAAAGGCAAAAATCCTGCGAAACAATCACATTGCAATACTGACCACAATGGCAACATAATTGAAATTATCCCCCGCCGCGTTAACAAAGATGGCGAACAGCGACAGCACTGGCGACTTGTTGAAGAACGTTAACTCCGACCACACAACCATTACCGATAGGATGCAAGTTATCACCGCCATTGTCTTCAGGAAGTACTGCTTGAGGAAACACTCCCAGTACCATTCTGATTCAAAAATTATTTGAAATAAATAAATATGTACGTATGTCGCCAACTACCATAGCCATTTAGTTAACTGCCTGAATGATATCCAGCCATTCAATTAAACAGTAAATTACTTAAAATTGAACTTAATTTTAAACTTACACAAAAAGGTTTTAGGTCGTTCATAGGCTTTCAAAACTTAAGCTTAAGCAAACTTAAGCAATTATCAAATAAAAATTATCTAGTTATTTAACATCTTGAAATTGATAGATTGAAACACTGGATTAATAAGACTATGTTTATCCAATATACAGAATAGTATTAAATGTTCAAGATCATTGCTCTGTTCGTTATTTTTTTATAAAGTTAGCTTGTCCTTTCATTCATGATTACTTACCTACTATAGGTGGATAGAATAACCTCTGCAACCTTGGTCTGGGCATATGGAAGGTATGCTGAAACCTATGGTCCGGTGATCGACTGTTGGTAGCGACGTCTTCTAAATGGTAGATCTTTTCTAGCATCAGGCCGTATTGGGTCTCCGTGCGTTGTATCACGTGGAGCGCTTTGATTGTCTGTGAGGAATTATTGATTTTACTTTGTTTTGTTTGTCGATTTGATTAATTCTTTGTTTAAAAAAACATAAAATTATAAATTGACTCGATAAAAAAAATCACAAAGTTACCTCTAATTTTTATACTTTTCCGATTTCTACTTGACACATGGTAATACCTATTATGATTTTTTTTTCATAAACAATTATATTAAACCACTAGCTGCGCTCCGCGGTTTCACCCGCGTGGCTCCGCTCCTGTTGGTCTTAGCGTGATGATATATAGCCTTATAGCCTTCCTTGATGAATGGGCTTTCTAACACCGAAATAATTTTTCAAACCGGTCCAGTAGTTCCTGAGATTAGCATGTTCAAACAAATTAAAACAAACTCTTCAGCTTTAATATTAATCCCTCAGCCCCCGGAATCACAGACACAATAGAAAATCCCAAACATAAATGTATAGATTATAACAATAAAAATCAGAATCCTCTGTAATAATAGTTCAGAGACGTTATTATTATTATAGTATTTATGCTACATATTTCTATTAAATAATTATATCTTTTAACTGAATTGCCAATATTGTTTTCAAATTGCAAATTACTTTTTTTATTCATAATGCTACAGCCACACTACCGTGATATGCCAATAATTATTGCCACAACTTTAACAACACCTAGGTGTAACCACGACTTATGGCCATAATTCTACAATGCCAATCAATATGACAAATGGCGGTAGGCAATAGCTCCGGCGGCGGTATTCTTTCGCACATCAAAGAAGATTACCGCGGTAATTATTGCGTTTGCGGCCACACTACCGTTTGTCCAGTGTGCAATATGAGCTCACCGGCGACGCACGTATCGACCGACATGAAGTGGTCAAATGAAAAAGCGCTCGATGGCGCTAATTTTTGGAATTCTTCTCTTTGGGATACCCGACAGAAGAACTATAAAAATCGCAGTGTACACAATGATGCGTGGCGTCGGATCAAACAAAATTTATCATTTCCAAGTACAATAGATGATTTGAAAAAGAAAAAATCCTTTTGAAAACGAATGAATCCTTGATGAATTATTACAGAAACCATATTATATATTAATTATTAACTAATATTTTTTTTGCTGCCGTAAATGCCAATAATTACCGACATATCTAGGTAAACTCTAGTATAACCACATCAGTTCATGCAGTAATTTAGACGGTAATATAATGCCATAATTATTGCGGTAACAGCCCGGTAGACGGTAAGGTAGTGTGGCCGTAGCATAAGGATTTTATTCAAATGAACATCAGCCGAAACAACATAATTATGTCAACGTCTTCTTAGTAAGAGAGCCCGTGGGAGATTGTCCTTCACCGATCTGATAACCAGATGAGACATATTTTTTATTAAATATTTTTTATAAACAAATATGCCTATAATTGCTTGCCTATCGAAAAGTGGTCATGGCTATTTTTAATTAAATTAACTTTTATCGATTTTTTTTCATCACCTTCACACTTTGATACACAGAATATGCCTAGGTATACTTGCCTACTCATTTCAGTGTATTAATTGCACACACCTGGCAAGCAGGTGTGTGCAATTAATAGAAGATTCGTAATTTTGCTTTATACCCCCTCTTAAATTACTACTTATTTGTAGAAAGTATCCTACAGACATGTAAAATCGATTTTTTCATTTAAATAAAAAGTAGGACAAACCTTTTTGTTTAAATTAATCAAGCTCTTCAAAGATGGCGGCGGGGCCCTGTCGGGTGGAGCCCTAGAATTCAGTTTGTCTCTTAGTTGTACTGGTAACTTCTGAACAATTGTTTCCACATGGCGCTGTAACGGATGACCTGGCCCTACTGCCGCTGTGATTGTGTTTAAACTCTGAAATATAGAAGAAAAAGCATTGTTTTATTGCATTTATTTTTGTTTCTTAAACACAAATATAATAAATCATGAAGTGTTGAACAATAATAGATTGTTACAGTAGCTGTTTTTACAGGATTTATTTTCAACACACAAAATTCGTATACATTTTAGACTTTTGAAGATACGTAAGGTAATAAGCATATAAAACTTTATAAGAAAATGGATACTAAAAAAGATCCGTAACATGCAGTAATTCGCAAACAATTTTGCTCGTAAAATAATAAATATTTATTATTATTTAACATAGCCCTCACCTCCAATATATCATCAATCGTCTCCTCTGCTTCACATTTATCAGTACTCAATTTAGCTATCTTGAAGTAACTGCAGGACAGAGTGTAATTCTTCTTCGAGTTGTTCCACAGATTCCTAGGCACTTCCACTAGAGCGTACCCAAGAAGCAAGATCAATAGAAACAGTCCCCATGTATTACTTGCTGATGACGCAATGGCCTTTATTTTAGATCCGTCTAGTTGTACTCCAGATGTAAAGGCTAGGTATATAAGAAGTATGCCACATATGAATAAGTAGGATCCATAGTATATGGCATTGTCGACGAGCGCTGATTTTAACTTCCCTTTCACAGTGAAATCACCAGCTTTACTGTATGATTGCATCATTGGCATGATCAACCTGAAATTTTTATTTTATAGCAGGTGAATAAATACATTGTTATGTTAATGCTATCCAATTGATATTATTCTCTGTATAGTAAACAGCCTATTATATTAATTATGTAAAAGATATTTTATTAAAGAAAGATAATACTAAAATTTTGTTAAAGATAATTCAAAGTACATGTATTTAGTGGAAAAAGTATCTTAATTGATATACACTAATCTTTTTCTTCTGAATCATATTCACAAGTATAGCTAGAGGCTGAAGCAAGACCTTGTTATAATTATTTATTAGATGCTTATGCAATAGCCAACCATGAGAAGTTTTAATAAGCTGATGAATCCAGCACAGAATTGTATAAAAATAATAGTTGAGCAAATTATTTATATAATATTTATAACTAATTGTTTGCCCCAGCTCTGCACGGGTCATTTTTTTTTATTTTATCGGTTCCGTGAACCTCATGGAATAAATATTTAAAATAAATTAGCCAAATTGGTTTGGCTAATCATGTCAACATTCTTTTTTATGTATATAAATTTAACTGAAATTTTAATGACTATATAATATACAAACCATGTCAAACATTGTGACGTCCAATACACCACTCTCCACAGGCTGGGGAATACATTATCGGGCCATGATATTGGGCATACATTGACAGGTGCCGGTGTACTTGATACATTAACCTGAGTTGGTGTGATGACTGGTGTAGAGGCATTTAGGCATTGGTGTTGGCGGTATACAGTCTGTAAAATAAGGTTTCTTATGAGAGAGGAATAAATATTGATGATAAAATTGTAATTTTTTTTTATATAATAATAAAAAAAAGGCAAGAATACTTTGAAGTTATGGTAAAATGTACATTTTTTTAATGATTCATCATTATAGTCACTGATACAAGTAAAAAATCATAAAATTTACTCTTAATATAGATTCATTGTTTCATTTATAATTTTAAGACACTAACTTGGCAAATCGGTAATGAAATTTGTTTAGAATGCTTGTGCATTTTACAGTATTTGGAAAATTTTGGATTGGTTAATATTTTAAAGCCTTCATAGCTTTACTCTAGTATTTATAAATTAAGTTTCATTCATGTGAAATAAGATATATATTATAAAATAGTGAATTAGCAATTAAAATTAATAAGAGTGCACATACCCAAGAGATATCCAATGGCAATATAAACATAATTAAGAATGAAAAGTACCACGCCGTCATCACAGACACTGTCACAATAATATGATTTCTATAGCAATCTCCATACCGGTACAATAATGTTCCTGCTAATATAAATGCAGATATAATTTCCACAATAAATAGGTTATAGTACATCTTGAAGTTTATCTTTATCAATCAAAACAACAAAGAAATAATATTTTCAATTCTTATCAGAAGATTTTTGTTTTTCTTTCCACGCTCGAACTGCCTCGGTTTGAAGCTCTTCGAAATGCGTTTGGGTGCTGCTTTTCAACGGCAATAATATAGGACGAGGAATTTCATATTCTGCTGGACATTCTTCGTAAAACAAAACACCAGAATCTGGCAGAATAGGATCGAATTGTATTGCTATGGTTTTTTTCGTTTTCTCTGCCGACATTTTACGTATTACACTGCCGTTTTTGAGTCATTGTTACCTATTAAACGACTCTGATATTAATACGAGTAGTTTTATTATTATCTTGTAATGCTTCTTGAAACAAGAATTCACAGCCCGAATTAGGTACACAAAAATTCAACAAAATTGATGTAATAATCACAGGTAATAATGAGTGATTGAAATTTGAATTGATGATTTTTGACAATTGACATGTATGATGTTCGTATGATGGAGGTATGATGTTAGATGTACACCATTTGACATATCATAATATAGACTATAAATAAATAAAGATAAAAATTATAGGAATGCATATATTTAGGTTTGGAACCTTAGAGTATATATTACAATAGTAGGTATAGGGCTCTTTCAATTTATGCGTTTCGTATCGGACCGCTACAGTGCCGTAGCGGTGCGTTTGTCGTACGGCGCACGGCCGGTCGTTTGTTTTCATACAAAATGCACGGTGCGGCAGCAGCGCGGCGTCCGTACCGCGAACGCTCGACATCAGGACGGCAACGTCGCAAGTCCCATAGGGATGTCGGAAATGCAATAAAGTATCGATATGTATATCGTATCGATGTTTTTTGAAAATATCAATATCGATATTGATATTTTTATTAAAAATTGGTTGTCTGTAAAGTCGGTTTACTGACGATAGTTGAACGTGACAACGTCCGATTGTGCTTCTTTGTCGCTCGTTCCGCGCTCTCGCTCGCACTTCAAGCCTTACACGGAACGCCTCAGAGCGAGGTAACGCCGCATGAGTCATGTTTTTTCGTGCGTGCAGGCGGCTCTATCGAATTATAAGACGTTGTCACGTCAAAAATATCGATATATCGATATGATTTGACAGAGAATATTCGTGCTCTAAAAATTAATTTTTTGGTCTTATCTAATTCAATCATCTTTTACGGAGGCGTAGTTTTTGTTTATTTTTTTGTTTGATGTTTTTCAACAAGAGCACTAACAGTAATGTTTCTTCGTCAGAGTCCATGGCTTAACTGGTGTCAAATAAATTTAAAACAGCACTAGCATACAAACGCACGGCAGTCAGATACGCTTTCAATTTAAGCGTTTGGTAGCGGACTGCTAACGTACTGCAACGGCACGGCAGCGGGTTATAACTAGCGGCACGGAAAACGTGCGGCAGCGGTCCGATACGAAACGCATAAATTGAAAGAGCCCATAGAGCGCGTGCACAGAACATTAAAAACAAATAGAAGTGCTATAATGTCATAATTACTATGAAAACCAGTGTCGCCAAACCCACACATTTAAACCGATAGTTATACAGTACCTACACTACAAGTAAACTATGCCTTTGATTGGACAGCTTAATTTGAGTAAAAACTGACTTAGGTTATAAATTCAGCATTTCAATATGTACCCTAACGCACAATGTTACGGTTTATTTTAGTATAACATCCCTAGGTATATTAGCTGTTTTGTTTCTCATTGCACAGAAATTCCAAATTCGAAAACATTCAGCTACTCCACAACAGAGGGCGTTAGTTTTCGATAGATATAACTTTGAACCTCAACACATAGAGATAAGGTTGAAATTTGTGTCACTCAACATTAATGACATTAACTTGAATTTATCTGATGCTATGCCCTGAGGGATGTCAGCCTTGTTATCGATAATTCACAAATAAATATTTTTTTGTGTATTTTTTTTTTCTTTCTATTATATGAGTATAGTATAATGTGTCACATTTTGGAGTATGTTTATTACTACTAAGTACGTCTTTTTATATTATTATTATTAAATAAAAAACGGAATAGAATAGTATTAATCTATATTTACAAAATACAAACAGAAAATATGCATTATTTTAAATCTTCGAACTGCCGTAGGTTTGCTGTATCGGTCGGCCTTTGTTAGACCGCTTAGTGCTCTTCGGCATCCAGTTAACTCGTCACGTTGCATTTATCCATTTCTCTTTTAAATTAGCCTCTTTGGGAAATCTATAAATAAATTGGACAAATGAAAGCTAAGGAAAAATAAAATAAAATTTAATATTTATAATTTTTGTCTTTTCTAAAGTATCGATACTGTCGATATGCGCCACAAGCATCACTAAAGCGACATTCGTTTGTTTATTGCAATAATATTCCAGAAAGTCTTGTTTGCTGTTCAATCTATAATAGTACTAATTTCTTACGGATTAAGGTTCATTTTGATTAGATATTTGTATACAATTTTGACAAATTACAAGCGAAGTTATAACATAAAATATTATATGTAAAATAAATAAAAATGAGACTTACCGATGGTATGAAATGCCTCCATTGCTGATATTATTTCGTCTGCTATCATTTTTGCACTCTAATACCGAACAACACGTCCTAATTATTGAATAAATATGGAAAAAAGGTTTGACAGCTGACAACCGACTCGAATATTTTTCTGCGCACAACTGAGAGCAAGTTAGGTGATCTTACCTTACCAGTGACACGTGGGCCACGCCCACATCACACTTCTATCTACTTTACTGTTCTGTGAGCGCGTGTATTGCACAAATTGCTTAGTGCACATCGTAGGCAGATGAGCTATAGATACTATATAGATGTGTGTGTGACAAATAGGGATGGGTAGGTATCAATTGCGTGTTGAACTATCGATAAGTTATGTAAATAAATATGTATCATAAGTAAATTTTATGTTCAATAAGTTATTAAAGGAAAAATATATGAATAAAGTATAAATATGTAATTTTAAATTTGTTTACCAACTGAATAAAGTTTGTTTATTCCATTTGAATATTTCTTGTATTAATTATAAGTACTTACTTTAAAAAAATATGTTTAATTGGAATATCAGAAAAACGTGAGTACTTTTTAAATAATAAAGTTAATAAAATAAAAGATCGGGTTTAGTGCTATTTCTTTAATAATAAATCAAACAATAAAAATAATGTTTTAAAAATGTTAAATAACAATAAGAAATAATTAATAATTTAAAATGATAATATATTAATATTTTTTTTTATTTTATTTTATCCATTCTACTATCAAAATCTTCAAAATCAATTTAGCGGTTCAGAAAATATATCGTAACATTACATACTTTACATTTACACTATAATACATTCGCATTCATAATATTAGAAAGTGTATCATACAAAACACACCACAAATTTATTTATAATACATTTTTAAAAGAGTTTTAATTTTAAAGTTAAATAAATAATTTGTTAAAATATAGTTCTTCTAGTAAACTTTATATCGAGTACGTACAGCGTTGGTCAGGTCACATCACTACGATCACGTGGCGGCAGTGAGGCGCGCGAGCGAGTCTGCGCGTGTCCGCCTTCCACCTCCCCTTCACCCCCGCGATGCTAGATTTATTTTCATAAAAATAAGTATAACAATCGACTTACTGATGAAATGTGATACTGGATTTCAATTTTGTGTATTTTCTAGTATCGTTTTTGCAAGATAGAACTGCACATTTCACCATGTTTATTCGTAAATATGAAAAAAATTCCAGAGCAACGCACTTCGACAGCACTCAACCACGACTACGAGCGCTCGCGGCGGGAACGTCGTGTTGTTCCCACCTGTGCCTACTGTTCCCACTTGGTTGTTATCACTCTATAGATAGTATATATACTCTAAGTTTGGAACGGATCATAATATTTTGTGATTTTTACTTGATTATTATCAATAGGAATAGAACAGAAATAAAAAAAATATATATCTATTACCTAACTTTGTCCTAATCACAATTCTATCCTTATTGACGTGATAACGTTTTTTAAAATCGTTTTAGTCGGGTGACATGTTCAGAAACTTGTGTCACACCAAAACCTCACGAGCGCGATCGCAGGTATAACGAGAGACGGACCGATCTCCCGTCGCATCTCGAGCGCTGCCACCAATAAGACGTTATCACGTAAACATCTCGATCGTAAACCTACTTTACAAACAACCAATTTTTTAATTATAAACATAATATAGCCTTTATGTACCTACTACCTACACAGGATTAGACAGAGAGAAAAAAATCGCTATTATATCATGCAGGATTTCTTTTATCAGAAAATAAACTGTTTTTATAGTTAATATTCGTTCTGTAGCGACGACAAGCCAATTTACGTGTTACCGAATTTCAAGTGTAGTACCTACTAAGAAAGTTCACACCATCGGTTCACACGGTAACTCGTATATAAACAGTTTGTGCGTTATGCATAGACAGTCACGGGCTTGTCGGGACGCGGGTTGGTCGCATTAGGTCGAATGTTAATTACATACGGATAAATATATGTAGTTAAAGAAATATAACCTTTGCGTAGTTATTCCTCTTTTATTACACCCGCACATAACAAGCCCCTACATTGGTGACCCCTACATTGGTGACCCCGACGAAAAGTGAACATTATTATAGTGAATTGCATAGAAATCGTTTGTTAACAATTAAAAATGAATCCGGCAGTTCCAGTTAGAGCAGTTTCGTCGGTACAGTTAAACCTTCTCGAGCAGTTAGCACAACTAAAGCAGCGGATAAACCAGCTGAAATGTGCAGGCTCGAGAGGCAAGTCGTTTAGCGGTCGAAGGTATGGAAATAGCACGCATCGTTCCGCATCGCAAAGTCACAATCGTGCAGGAAGCTCAAAACAGAGAAAACCAAATTGGTTATGTTTTTTCATTACTGCTTTAAGCATAACGCCAGATTGTACTATCTTCAACCTTGTGCGTGGCAGAAGCAGCAGGAGAGCCGACTAAAAAATGTTTTAATTTTACCAGTGTCGAAAAATAACCGATCCGCGAGTGAGTGTACTGTGTAGTGATTATAAACCTTACGCGGCAAACGGTAGTGTAATTAAGACATTTGGTACTAAGTTAATGACATTAGATTTTAGTTTACGGCGACCGTTTATATGGTCATTTATCGCCGAGGTAACTCAAACTATGTTTTGGTTTATAAGGTGCAGATTTTTTAGCACCCTAGGGCCGATGCATCGCTCGCACTTATGACGGACGCATCGGATACTCATGTAGGTTATTTTTCTAAGAATCCATCTAAGATTGAACGCAAGTATAGTACGTACGATAGGGAGTTATTACTGAGCAATTTACTTAGCTATTCGTCATTTTCGGAATATGGTCGAAGGACGACAGTTAACGGTGTAGGTACACGGATCACAAACCGTTAATTTACGCGTTTTCTAAAGTAAATAGCGAGAAAGAGTTACCCAGACGTACACGTCACTTGATATTCATTATGAGTTCACAACGTCGAGTGGGCAAGATAATGTCGTTGCAGATTCGTCATCACGAGTCGCAACAATAAGTTGTCCCACTGTAATAGATTACGCGGAACTTGCTAAGGAACAACAACAAGATTCTTATATGTTACAATTATCTAATTCGAAAGACGCTAATAATAGGTCAAAGAAAATAATGTTACCTGAAAGCGGTACATTTATTTATTGTAATATTTTAGATAATGATAAAATTAGACCCTATTTGACTGATTAAATTCGACGTATTGCTTTTGATAGTGTACATAATTTATGTCATCCCGAAATAAGGACTACACGCAAATTGATTCAAAATCGTTTTTATTGGCCAAATATGAATCGTCACGTTGGCCAATGGGCTAAAACATGCATTGAATGTCAACGATCGAAGGTTAATCGACATACAGTGTCAGGTTTAGGATCGTTTCTGCAGTGCAATAGGTTTGAACATATTCATGTTGATTTAATTGGACCTTTACCCACTTCACCCGAAGGTTTTAGGACGTATTGCCTAACCATAGTGATAGGGGGACGCGATGGCCAGGATGATTTCCTACGAAAGATATAACTGCTGAAACGATTTCGCGTGTAATATATGAAGGATGGATCTCTCGTTTTGGTTGTCCGAAAAAGCTAACAAGCGATCAAGGACGCCAATTCGAAAGTCAATTATTTGCTACACTAATGAAGTTATTAGGTATTAATAAGTTGCGTACGACACCTTACCACCCACAGAGTAACGGGGCGGTAGAGCGTTGGCATAGGTCGCTTAAAGCGGCATTAACGGCTCGTTTATGCAATATATCATCATCTTGGGTTACGGAATTACCAACTGTGTTGCTAGGACTTAGAACAGCAGTAAGAAGTGATACCGGCATAAGCGCAGCAGAAATAACGTACGGAACAACTTTACGATTACCAGGTGATTATTACGATAAAAAATCGAGTTTATAAATAGATAACAGTCTTGAGTATGTAAGTAAATTACGAGACTCTATTAGGAAATATCAGTCAGTAGCTATTAGGCAGAATGAAAGACGGAACATATTTATTCACCCCGATTTAGAAAAGTGCGATTATGTTTTTGTTAGAAACGACGCAGGACGTAAGCCTTTACAACCAACATACGACGGTCCTTATCGTGTGTTGAGTCGAGAGGAAAAGGTATTTTACATTCAAATGACTGGCAGGAAAGTTAGAATATCTGTAGACCGTCTAAAACCTGCATATTATTTGAATGATGATATAGATACGACATCTGGGGCAGATACCTACTGAGGTTCCATTACAAATTCCAAGTAGCGAATTGCCTAATACACATACCACGCGTAGTGGAAGAGCTATACGATTACCAGTACGATTTAGGTAATATTATGTAGTATTGTATTTGTAATTGTTTCAACTATTTTAAATTTATTAGAATTACGATGATTACAAGTATTCTTAAGTCTTCATAGAAATGTATAATAAATACTTAGTAATCAACACATCGTATTTAATAAATAATAGAACTTAAGTAATTTTGAAACGAGTTCATTGTTTAACGTTTTAAGTATGGTATTTCAAATTTATGTTTGTGTTGAGTTTTGATTGAAATGTTTACTACTTAAAAATTTAAGTACCTACTTTTGATTTATGGCTTATGAATGTATAGTAATAGCCTTAGTAATATTAAACGATACAAGTGTAAAGAACGTATTGAGATTTGAAATGTTAATGTTACTAGGTGTTAGATGACGTGTAACAATTATCGCACGCCACTTAGAAGAACCAACCAAGTTTTTGTAATAACATAAATAGTTTAACGAAATTAGGTGTTAACTGTTAACCACTTGTATACGATACGTATTGATTGATTTATATTGTGAACATTTTTAATACTTTATATTGTAAACATTTTGTAACCTTATACAGCGACATTTTATATACACCCATCTGTTTATTGTTTAATTTTATTGTAAGATTTTTTACTTGTATACCCTTTTTATTTTAAGGGGGGAATGATGTAGCGACGACAAGCCAATTTACAAGTTACCGAATTTCAAGTGTAGTACCTACTAAGAAAGTTCACACCATCGGTTCACACGGTAACTCGTATATAAACAGTTTGTGCGTTATGCATAGACAGTCACGGGCTTGTCGGGACGCGGGTGGGTCGCATTAGGTCGAATATTAATTACATACGGATAAATATATGTAGTTAACGAAATATAACCTTTGCGTAGTTATTCCTCTTTTATTACACCCGCACATAACAAGCCCCTACATTCGTGACCCCTACAGTTCTATTATAAATTATGCCATCCATCTTCCATTATTATGATACTGGAAGTTGGGAATTAAAATACTCTAGAATATAGAAAACTGTACTCAAAAGAAACATCCCATTATTCTTATAAAATAATGAAAACTGCATTCAAAGTTTTTGGGAAATTCGCTTACCTGGGCAGCGATTTTTTAAAAGTGATTTGAAGAATTTTAAAAGTGATTTTTAGTTGGTTCGATTCCCGGTCGAAGCAAGTGAATTTTCGAAAATCTTAGAATGCAGTTCTATTTCTTTTTAAAAATAAAGGAATGTTTGCTTTCAGCAAAGTTGCTATCTCCAGTATTTCAAGTACTTTCCTTCCAGGGCCCATCGAAAATGTCCCAAACATAAAAATATGTATTATGCTCTTATTAGTAGCTACCTACTGAGAAAAACAAGGGAAAGGACAAAAGGGTATATCAAAGAAGAGGAGATGGGAAATAAAACTATTTTGTAATTGTATAACAGTTTACTTAAGTCTTCGTATATGTCCCATTACAAGATTATTAAAAGCAAACTAATTCGGCCTATGAGCCGACGTAACACTTTGGAAAAAATCTTTAAAATGAGTTCGTAATAACACATTTTCCCTTTTTATTATAATGTTATAATATATACAAGGTTTATCCGATAAAGCTTCTTTGATAACAGGTAACTTGTCGTTATTTTAGTTAAACATCAAGGTAACACGCGTTTGTAAACAATGAACAATTACGAACTAGCTATGGAAGACCTAGATACATCACATCATAATATAAAAACAGTAAAAATTTTGTTACTAAAGTAACAAAATTTTAAGGCAATGAATACCATGTTGTTATTAGTTTAAAAAAATGTATTTATGGGAGGATTAAGCTTAAGGTTTACATAATATATAAGCACCAAAAATCCATTATAAGTAATGATAGAGTATAAAATGAATATTGAGCAAAAGGCTGAATTAATTCTAATCTATGTACAGTTAATGAAACATTAACATTAATAAGAATAATATATAGAAAAGTATTTATTTAAAAATAAATATTTTTCTTAAGTTATTCTGTGCGTTAATGCGAAAATATTTAATTGTTGGCATCTAAATCCAATAAAAAATATCCTATGACATTAAAAGTACCTATAACATTATATGACTCTCCCTACTTAAAAAAATATTTGTATGTTTATTCTCTATTCCCTTCCTTATAGAGATAAAATCGTAAATCTATTCGTAAATGTACATCATGTCTATATTCTTGCTTTCCTCCAAATCTTAAATTATTATTTACAATTTATATTTTAGTCGTATTGCTTGTAAATTATATTTGAAAAATACAAGAGTATTCGATTATTCGTCTTTCTTTGTGTAAGTTGTCCCATTTGAGGTACCGTTCGCGACGACGCCATTTGTTTTGTGGCTGGTAACACCGTTGGTCTTGCAATCCGATACTGCGTTGCCATTGGCTACTTTCTTTTTGCTCTCAGGTTTGCCATACGCCTTGTAATAGAAATCGTAGAAGAGGTAGTAGAAGAAGATCGAGTTAGGAAGCGTGAAGACAACAGACCATCTTGGGTAGCCGCAATCGTAGAACAATAGCTGGGATGAGTGTAGGAATGCGATGCAGAATTGTAGCTGAAATAATAATAATAAATTACTCAAATGTTGTCGATAAAAATCTCAAAAGGTGTAGTGGTCATGACATTTAAATAACAACTACTAATGGTCTATTTGATGTGGAATGACTACATTTTAAGCCGTAACTGGTTACTCTAGGTAAATAGTTAAGTCTATTTCTAAAGCCGCGTATAAATTAAGCGCGGCAAACCATCGAACATAGGCGCGCGCGGCGGCTGCGCACTATGTAGACGGGATCGCCGCGCGCGGCGACGCGAACATTGCCGCGCTCGAACGTGCCGCGGGGCGATCCGCTCGCTGTCGGTTTTTGAGACCGCATCAAAGGAGCTTCAGGCGTTCGCTCGCGCGCCGTGTGGACGGTTTGTAGTTTTGGTGATTCGGCTCGCGCGGCGTATACGTAAAAATGGACAACGAAAAGTGCCGTTTACTACTACAATTGTATGGCGCTAATGAATTTTTGTGGAACAGCAAATCCTCCCAATACTACAATAAATACCACAATTAAGTTTCACGCCATATAGCGATCTATTTACTAATTTTTTCATCCACCAACGCCTTTTTCTTTTATTTTTTTTTTACAAATAAGATGGTGAATCACAATGAAAGCGCGTCCATACTCAAGAGTGAACACTGAACTAACCGCCGCGGTCTGTTCGTGATGGATCGCCTGCCGCGCGCGGCAACTACGTTCAACTTAAAATATATCTACATATTGGCTCGCGCAGCAAATGAACGTCAACTCTGGTCGAACATAGGCTCGCGCGGCTGCCGCGCTTAATTTATACGCACCTTTAGAATTACTAAGATAAAAAAGTAATGTAACATAAAGTTGTATCATTGAGGTCTAACAAAAAAGAAAATTCACCGCGTACAGTACGATTCAAACTTAATGGCGGCTCGAAACATCGTACGATCCGAATTGCGCAGAAAACAATTTTAGGTAGGTATTAGCGGGACGTTAAGGGACCCGCACCCGCAGTCGCACCTGCACCTAACTTCCGAACCGCCATTAAGTTTGAATCGAACTGTAGGTATCTATGTTATTATTAGTAGTCGACATACCATTTGAAGCGTAGTGATGTGACGTTTCCAGAACAAAAACCTCTGGTATTGCGGTCCCATGGCTGCCAACATGTAGTAAGTGTACATAATTATATGTACGAAGGAGTTGATGACACCAATGAGAGTTCCATGACCTCCGGGGTAGTATTTAGTGGCGCCCCACGATATCATTGGCATCACTGTGTGGTGGTACAAGTGGAGGAATGTTATTTGTCGATCCTTTTTCCGTATCACGAAGAATATCGTGTCGAGAAGTTCAGTCATTTTCGCGAGGAAGTATATGTAGACACCTCGTGCTACCTGAAATGGAAAAATAAAAGATAAGCTACCTATTAAGCTACAAAACGCAATAAGCTCCATTTCTTTAATTTAGTAGCCTATGAATAATTTTTTATAGAGTTCGGGGAATCGGAAATTCTTTCTTCTAATTTTTACCGGCGGCGTTCTGAAGCGTATTTGTTTTTTACATACTTACTTGTGTAAAAAATAGATGAGTAAATTTGAAAGTTATAGCAAAATGATGTCTATAATTTTCAATGAATGATTTATCCAATGGTACGGAACGGTAATTGAATAGGTACTACAATCTGATTGAAATAGCTAATAAGTAATAACTATAAATCAGTAAACCGTGATTGTTACTATGCCAATGAATTAATAATATATTCATGCTTTATGAGTTATCTTTATATTGTAAAGTAAAATAATTCGTTTATGACTATAGAATATTGCTATATTGAATTACTTGTTAAATTACTAATGACTCGTTAATTAATTATTAAACATGTTATTGTAGATATGTATAATAGGAGATTTAATTTGCTTTTTATCCTATGCAATTTTATTAGCATTAAAATAATAAAAAACTCTATTATGTTTTTTTGTGTCAAACGACTTAGAAAAAAGAACTTTAATAATAAATATGTAGATAGATATTGATTAATTTCCCAATGACGATATATAATATATAGCAATCTCATACATTAAATAAAAGAGTAAACGGGTATACGGGAACATTACATAAAGAATAGGTAAGTATAAGGTCCATCTTTGTACTGAAAGGAATGTGAAAATTTCCTTTGCTACGACACAAGATATCTCTTGATCTATTTGTGCATGTCATTGTGCATGTATTGCATCTATACATCTTCTTCAATGATTTACATTGGGCTTTGAATAGGAATCATATTATGCTATTGTGTTATTATTGCAATTGTACCGAATCATAAATCGTGATTGTGCTAATCGGACGTAGACGCAGTGTGCAATATTATGCGATGCATCCTGGATGTTTCAAAAGGTTTACTGGGTCAAGTGACCAATTATTGATATAAATGGAATTTCCCTCCAAATTCCAACACATGACTGTTTGTTTGCATGTAGAGTATGCGAAGTAAATATTTTTTTGTCTTTGTATACTTCGCAATGTCTTTTATTTTTTTCAGCATTGTTAGACCTAAGATTTTTTTTTAAGATACAAGAATCAAAGCAATCACTTATTCTTTTAAAGAATCGGCAAAGTGACTAAGTACCTGTGCAATTTAAAATTTCTGTAAGACATGTGTAATGCATGCGTAAATAAATACTAATTGCGAATAGTTAGCTTTCTATTACCTTCTGACAAATATTTAAGATCAACTTAAAAGTGTATATTGCGGTAGTCATATTATATTTTATTATATTTATCGAAATATTATTATTTCTTACCCGCATTGCTTCTGGTGTCCTAGAGAAGTCAACTGGTTGACATTTCCAACTGTAAGTCCTCAACCATCCTGCGTCGAGGCCCTGAAACCGTTGCGTTATTCATTACTTTCTCATTATTAATAAAATAATACTGATTAGGTATTATTAATTATACACGAAAAATATCTAACGGAGTATTAGGTACGGGTGAAATATCTCTACACTTAAACGAAAACCACCCAAAACTGCTCTAGATTATGGTAGAGGATAAAAAAGGGTTCGTAACATTATAGTAGCTGATAAAAGGTGTCAGTACTTTAGAGTAGGTTAATAAATTTTCATAGTTTGCGTAAACGATCTTTTGCCAACAAAAATTTCGATGGTAATAAACATACAAATATGTACGAACCTCGTAAAACAACCAGATGCTAACTAAGACTTGTATGAAGTTGTACACGACTAAGGTTTTCTGTAACTGTAGTGGTTTCTTGTCTGCCATATACCGAGGTCCCCATTTTAATGTGAAATATAGGTATAGTCCTAATATTGTTAATCCTGGCACTGGGCTTTTGATGAGGAACCAATCGTTCGTTCTGGGATCTGAAAGATAAAATAACATGTAAATTATTATTATTAAATATTAAGTGCTTGTTAATATTAGACGCTCACTAGTCGACTGTGACTCAGACACATACATTGTTGAAAAAAACATTTTTTTCATACAATTCAACAAACACAAAACATAGGTTTAATTAATAGAGCATCTAGAGGTTCTTGGATGCATTCAGGTCTTCGAATAAATATTTATAGTAAAGTATAACCAACAAAGAGTAACATTGGTTGTTATATTTGTATGTCTGGATTAGGTTAAGATAGGATAGGATATAAAAAGGGTGCTTCTCAGTTTTGTCTTGCAAGTAAAGAAACGAGATCAAATCTAAATAGAAACTGGGCACTAAGGCCATCGTTATAATAACATCAATCAGAATAACGCTATTTAAATAATTGTAATATAAAATATATTGCCTTGGCACTTATTCATAAATTTTATATATTCTACTTTAGCTTGAATGAAGCGTCATTATTTTCATTGTAGTATACGTAAGTATGGTACCAAGTGTTCAAATTCATATGAAAAAGTTTTTGCATTATGTTTTCGTATTGAGATTTCATATTTCCAGATGGGTTTGTATTAACCCATTTGGAAATGTGTAATTCCATGTAGGTATGTAGGAATATTTCGATATAAAAATTTAGAAACTAAGATCTCATCAAGTTAATTAATCAGATACTATCTGTATCTACTATTCTAATAAATCTGCTAGGGATATTTTCAGCATGGAATCAAAAATAATAAATAAATTTTCTTTCGACTACAGTTATGATTTTGGAATTAAAATGATATATCATGTGTCTATTAATGGAAAATCATTTGTTGTTTTAAATATACTGTATAATATATTATAATTATTTTAATTTAGTTTAAATAACGATCAATTAAACATATAAAGGTCACAGAATAATTGCATGCGTTACAAAAAAAGTTTTGACTACATTAAAAATGCGTGTTTACCAGACTTTAGAATATACGAAAATTTAAATGTGCGACTAATTCCTACATTGATTGATAAATTATACATGTACTCATTGACGTATCATGTACTAAGCATTTTCGCCGAGGTTGATTATATTAACCGCTGGTGTTAGTTGAAACGTCACTAAATAACTCATTAGCTAATTAACAATTACAAATTAGCAATTCCTATTCTTTTTCATTGTTAGTTTGTGCTAAGTTGGAGCACAGAATACATAATAGTAGCTAAACGCTACAGAACGGACACTCTCCGCCTCCCGCCAAAATTAAACACTTACCTCACCCCGCACGATCAGTCTAAAAATGGTCCACATTTTTCTACAAGGACGATACGCAACGAAGATTGACAACATTAATCAAATTGACTTAAAGTAATTTTATTATTTTGGATTTGTGATTATCGTTTTTCGTAGAAAATGGTTAGATATTGTGCTGTTTACGGATGTATTTCATCAGAAAAACGCGAATTTTTTTTTACGCTAGTCACAAATGTGCCAACCATAAAGCGTTAACACACACATTTTCAGTCTCTACAGTGTGACTGTCAAAACGATAATTTTGTATGGAGTGTCCGGGGTGTGGTTTAGTTTAAGGCCAATTTAAATTGGACATACCCGTTATAATAATTACATATAATTAAACAATATTGGATTACTTTATCTAACTTCGGGAAATGCTTATAAAAAGCATACTCATATTTCTTAATTTCGGGGCAAGCAGCACAAAATTACAACATAGATATTTTTACATTTGTATATTCAACCAAACTCCATAAAGATACATGTGAATAATGCCTATTCTTAAATTAATGTTTCAAGTTTTAATATTGCATATTACTTTATTAGTAAATTCCTCCATATTGAATATAGTATTTTGCATGTAACACAATTTACAAAAGCTATAAAACGAAACTAACACGACTCTACTGAAAGTCTACTTTACTATTTTATATTCACAATTACAGTAAGTTTATTGAAAAATAATCGTCCTTCTGAGCTAATAATAAAATATATGTATTTTACTTTTTTTACTATCTCATAACTACGATGTTATTATACAGGGTGGTTCTAAATTACGTTGACAAATTTCAAAATAATAAATTTAAAAAATGGGACATACTGCGTTGCTATTGTTTTTTAATTATTATTCTCACAGGTTTTGGCGCCAACTTAACGTTATTGGTGAAGAGAATAAATTAAAAATTAGTCATTTTTTACTATGACTGCTCAACGAGGTGCAATAATATCCTTATATGAGGCTAGTAAGTGGCAGTGCGAGATAGTGTTTAATTTTGGCGGGAGGCGGAGAGTGTCCGTTCTGTAGCGTTTAGCTACTATTATGTATTCTGTGACTAAACGTAATTGCTTCTAGGTAATAAAAAAGCTAATAAAGTGATAACTCCATTGCAATTTGATTTATAAAAAAAGGATAAATAATAATATAATAATTGAATTTTTTTAAATATACTTAGTTAATTAAAACAGCTAACTTCAGCAAAGTTCCTTCAACTTTTCAGAGATCTTCCCGTTTTTATTAAAAAAAAAATTGGATACGTATTCATATAATCTCTATGTGATTTAAAATTTAAATGTCCTTTCTCGGGTATCAAAATATCTCCATACCAAATTTCATGAAAATTGGTTCAGTAGTTTAGGCGTGATTGAGTAACAGACAGACAGACAGAGTTACTTTCGCATTTATAATATTAGTATGGATTGTTTTTAGATTAAAATTAAATACATAAAATAAAAAATACTTACCAGCTAAGTCCACGAATAACCGTTGGTAGGTCTTCGCAAAAGTACTGTTTGACGTCGCCATCGCGGCTGTATCCAATTGTATTTTTTTTGTTTTCTACTCTCGCGTCATAAGAGACCTTTCCGCATCTTATTTAGAAGGAAGATCTATGTGGACTCTGTGAACAATAATATTGTGTTAAACAATTTTCAGTTAGCAGTAAAGAAACAAAATTATATTGTCGCTTATTATCTATAAATGAAATAAATATAAAAATATTTAAGTAATTCACTTTAAAATTTATTGAACGTGTTATTCCTGATCCTTTTGTATATGCTACA
The DNA here is from genome assembly GCA_029959065.1 of Colias behrii. Lineage (NCBI taxonomy): Eukaryota > Metazoa > Arthropoda > Insecta > Lepidoptera > Pieridae > Colias > Colias behrii. Next base: position 10,218,138 of record JARWMC010000006.1, read on the forward strand.
CTTCTCGTTTATTTACTCTAGTTAAATGCTGTTATAATTCTAAAATATAATTAGTACCTACAGTAAATATAAGTTAATGTCTATTTAATTAATAAATTCAATTATTTTTTTACCATAAGAATAGGTAATTATCGATATCGGCCTAAAATCATAATAACGAGGATAGTATGATAGTGTAACTTTCAGTAGAACTAAAGTTAGTAATATGAAACGCTTAACATATAATTTTAATTAATACTAGTGGTCCGCCCCGGCTTCGCCCGTGGTACCTACATGTTTAAACTATCCTATCTCTCAAGTTGGATCGTGCTGCACATGGTGTGCAAATTTTATTATAATCGGTTAAGTGGTTTAGGAGTCCATTGAGGACAAACATTGTGACACGAGATTTATATATATTATGATTATATATGATCATATTTTATGTTCAGACAAAAATTGTTGTTAAGTGTAGTTTCATAGAAAAGTTGCTCTAAAAAGTAACGATTAAATAAATTAAAATATTGTAAATTTATACTATATTAAAACTCTACTATTTATTCAGCTAATAATTATTATTCATAGCCGTTTTGTTAAAAGGCAAACCTATTTAATAATAAAAAATACATTAAAAAAATAAGTCTTACGGTCAAGTCACTTTAGCACAAAAAAAATATAATATTTATTCACAAATAACATTAAATGTAGAATTAAAATATTCACGTAGAGCAACGCTTTTGACACTTCCTATTTTGTATAATAAAAAAATACGTATATTTATATCACAACCACTTCACAGTAGTGTTTTGCCGCAACTGAGCTTTTAATTTTCCGACCCTTTGACGTCCCTACCCGTCCGCCATTTTGAAATTCAGCGAGGGCGGCGCGGTGGGGTGCAACGTACGTCATAATTATGTAGATTAAAATATTTTTTAATAAATAACAAGACACGCATTAAACAATTTAATTAATTATATTGCAATTTTTTACAATTAGGTTTGGTCATCCTTTGGTACGTGAATATTTGACAGAGCAATAACATTTTAAATATTTTGATTGTTTAAATATTTTACATACAGGAAGTTACGCGTGATTTAGCTATACCCAACTGCAATGTAATTACTTAGTCATTGTTTTAGTTTACTAGAAACATTAACCATTTTGAACTTTACAGGTCACCTAATAATCCTTGAATTATTTTTTTAAGTGATGTTTACATAACAAAATATTTATTTGAATGACAATATGAAAGATATTTTAAGTTTATTTTTGATTGTGTATTCTAGGAAGACACTAGTCTAATAAGAGTATACTCTTATAATACTTCTGATTAATTTAATGAATAAAATAAACAATTAATGCTCTTTTTTAAACTATTTTGTGTACTAAATGTAAAATTAATATAATACCTAAGTTCTCCATATTCTTTATGTATATCAAATTAAGGAAACGTGACTATATTTTGGGCTTATTACAAGGCCTCGAATAATTAGTTATTATTTCAAGAATCATTTAGCATTATGGATAATATAAATTATGCAAAATTATAATTCTGAATTATTTAAAAATGAAAAACAATCAAACATGCGTAACAACGTATGTACCTATTACTTACCTACTAGTATAATTATTATTTTCATAATTTCTACGATTGTAAATGATATGCAGGAATATTTGTACGAAGAATAATTATAAGTTTTAAAATTAAGTTAACAAGGGATGTAACAGGTAAACTGTTTTTTTTTTATAATACATAGGTTCATAAAATTATATTTTTCACCATTATGGTACGTTCCTTACCGTGAGCTCTACCTGAGCAGGAAGAGCATTGCTGCTTTTACTTTCTTCGTCAAATTTCAGATTGCAAGCTTAGGTATCGTATTTATGTATTTGAAAATTTCCAATTATTATTTCTATTTCAATATTCTCAATCATTTGAACCATCAAATTATAAAAAGGAATCATATAAAAACCCTTTTTATTGTAGATTCATGAACCTAAGCAGGCCGCATACTATTTCCTGATTATAAAAAAAAATAAGAAGATCAAGAACACCTTCATTTTTGAAAAAAGAATACACTCTTTTTTCAAAAATGTTAACGACTTTCACTATTTTCGAAGGAACTCACTCTTGATCGTCGCGGCCTTGAATATATGTAAGCTTATGAAACGAGTTTCTTTACGGAAGTCAAGGGCATTAACACGATGCGGTAAAAACAACGTTTATTGTGTCCGATTATGTAATTAAATCGTATCAATTATTATATGAGTGCAGTAAGATAAGACACAATATGTCATGTTTTTTTTAATTGTCTCTAACGATTTCTATTTCAATATTAATTCGGTACTTTTTTTTTTTTTTTTTTTTTTTTTTTTTTTTTTATAGTGGAGAATGCATTTAGGCATACCCAGGGCACTCGGGGGAAGAGCCCTGGGTTATGTCGGACTCACCCTGCTGAGTGCAGGGTCCTACCGACTAAACTCCACTGTGTTCCGCCGTGCCGCTTTATTGACGGGGCCGCGGGTATTCGGTAGAACCGCGTCCGCAGACCCGTCAGCGGCAGCCTATCTCCAGGCCCAACGCGAATGTGGCGGGAGGCCGCCAGGTCTACCTTCCTGGGGGGGTGGTGTGAGTGGAACACTTCTCACGCCGCCTCTCCGCACCGGATGATGGATTATATCCCCGTTCCATCATCCGGTGCCCATCATCAGGGAGGCAGGTCGCGACCGTGTAAAGCGGCCGCGACACGGCGACGACGCCCAATAGGACGACGACGCCGAATCGGATCCGCGGAAGGGTTTCTCTCGCGGACCCGTTCTGCCTCCTCCTTCTGCGACATCACATACTCGCAGAATGTGATAGCCGCGGACCACGATCCGTCGCCGCCAACCATTTCGCGAACTATGGAAGGCAGGGAGAGATCAGGGCCGACGACTGCGACCAGGCGAGCACGGGGCTCTGACCACGCGGGGCACACGGCGAGAGTATGGTCTGCCGTGTCCTCCGGACAGTCGCACCAATGACAAGCCATTTGCGGCTCCCGTCTGGCGACTTTGCACAGGTACCGCCCAAAACAGCCGTGTCCGGACAGTACCTGTGTCAGGCGGAAGGTGATGGCCCCATGCCGCCTGTCGCACCACTCACGTAGGACCGGTCGGATTGCTTCGACCGTCCTTACTCCTGCGCTGGGCTCTTCGAGCCGTCGTTTCCACTCACTGAATCGCCGCTCGAGAGCATCAGCCCTCCATTGCTGGACCTGCTCCAGATATGGGTTGATCCCGTGCGATCTGGACGCGGCGACGCGGCGATAGACGTCCGCCAGCATTTCGGCGTCCAGGTCCCACGGGGGCGTCCCCGCCATTACGCACGCGGCCTCGAAGGACACCGTGCGATATGCCCTCACGATTCTGAGCGCCATGACCCGCTGCGGTCTACGCAATAGGGGTCTGGTACGGACACTCAAAGAGTCAGCCCAAATGGGCGCACCATAGAGGGCCATGGAGCGAATGACGCCGGTGTAAAGACGACGGCACGCGCCCCCAGCCCCCCTAAGATTCGGGAGCAGACTTCCAAGTGCCCCGGCCACCCCAACAAGCCGGGGGGCGAGGCGACGGAAGTGTTCCACGAATGTCCAGCTGCTGTCCAACACGATGCCCAGATAGCGCAACGTGGAACCAACGCTGATGGACGCACCGCCCACCTGAATGGCTGATCCAGCAGCCTGCGCCCTTCGACGGCCACGAAACAAAATCGCCTCTGACTTGTCCAGGGCCACCTCTAGACCAAGTCTTCTAACCGGCGCACAACTTCTGCAACACCAGCGGTCGCAAGGAGGGCCGCGTCCCTATACGAGGCCCCACGCGCAGTCACCAGGGTGTCATCCGCATAGCAAAGCACGCTTACACCCGGGAGATAAGTGGCGCGCAGGACCCAGTCGTAACCGATGTTCCACAGGAGAGGCCCAAGAACCGAGCCCTGTGGAACACCGCACGACATTTCCTTTTCCATCCATCCACGGCGTGCGGGGTACGCCACAGCCCTCTCTGATAGGTAGGACTGCAGCAGTCGCACCATGTACTCGGGCACGTTGTGATAGCGGAGCGCCTCAATTACGCAACTCCATGGTAGCGTGTTAAAAGCGTTGGCGATGTCAAGAGACACCGCCAAAAGCACTCCACCTTCATCAGCCACATTGTCTGCGAGGTCACGCAGCGCAGCGATCGCATCAATCGTGGACCGTCCCCGGCGGAATCCAAACTGGTTTTCGCTCAGGTCCGGCCCCACTCCCTCCAGGTGGTCGATGAGGCGAGCTGCGAAAACGCGCTCAAAGAGCTTGCTCACCTCATCGAGCAGCACGATCGGCCTGTAAGCCGAGGGCGAATCGCGCGGGCGTCCGTCCTTCTGCAACAGGACCAAATTCCCGGTCTTCCACCTCCGGGGAAATTGGCCCTGTTGGAGGCATTCTGTGAAGAGCTGTTCCACCCTGGGTCCAAGTGACTCTAGCGCCAGTACCCAAGCCCGCCCTGGGATACCATCAGGGCCGGGAGCGGTCTTTTTTGCTTTGAGCCGCTCCACCGCCACTGCGAGCTCGTCACGCGTGACCGCAGGGACATTTTCATCAGCATACTCCTCCTGCACAGTCATTGTGGATGCCATCGGCGGGGGAGAATGTCTTCCCCGATTCGGAAACAGGGACGTCACCACCTGCTCCAGAAATCGAGGATCCAGAGTTTGAGATAGGGGCGGGGCCCAAGGGCGAAGCTTTTGCCTCACCCTCTTGTAAGGCCGACCCCAGGGTTCGTGGTTCAAATCCTCGAGCATCTCCTCCCATGCGCGAGTTTTTGCTGTGCCTATCGCGTCCTGGAGAGTCACGATACAGTCTCTGTAGACGGCGTATAACCGCGCCTCCTCCTCTTCGTCACGCCGTCTACGGCGTCTATGCCTGGTGTACGCCCGCCTCGCAGCTACGCAAGAAGCGCGTAGCTGGGAGATATCGGCGGACCACCAGTACATTTGTCGCCTACGCGGGACTGACCGCACTCTCCGCATGCTCGCGTCGCATATTTGCGCCATTGCGTTGGCAAGCCAAGTGGCCTCCTCCTCCACATCAACATCGTCACCCTGCGGCGTCGGGAGCCAGGCTTGCACTATGGCAGCTTCAATGAGAAGCTCCTTATCAAGGCTTCCAAGCGCCCAGCGCGGATGGCGCTCACCAGTGGGGAATCGACTATTAGCCGTCGAGGGCGTGGAGACGCTGAACCGGATGTAGCGGTGATCCGAAAGCGTCTCCACGTCCACCAGAACCCTCCAGTCTTGAATACAGCGAGCGAGAGGGGGGCTCGCGAAGGTGACATCTACAATAGAGCCACCCCTCTGTCGCACGCATGTCAGCTCTGTTCCGCGGTTAATAAGTGTTAACCCAGAGGCGACCGCCCAGTCTGCAAGCAGAGTACCGCGCACGTCACCTGCCCGGCAACCCCAAGATACGGACTTGGCGTTGAAGTCCCCGGCCAGAAGAACAGGCAGTGGCTGCGCGAGGTCGATCATATCTCTCAACACGACGAGGAACTCCTCGAAATCAGCGAGACAGCGATTTGGCGAGAAATACACCCCCACGACGGTGTATCCGTTAATTACCGCTGATACGCAGCCCCGTCGCCTGACCACTTGCTCTATTTGAGTACCGCCTTGTGCAACTAGTGTCACCAAGCTATCTAGATCACCCGCCCAGTTATCCCAGGCGGGGACATTGTACGGCTCAGACACAATCGCCACATCAATCTCCCACTCTGCCAGGCTTTGGAGTAAAAGATCCTGGGACCTAGCACAGTGGTTGATGTTGGCCTGTAGGAAACGCAGTGGGGCCATTACTGCGTTTCCATTGCTGCCTCCGTTTGCGGCACCTCAGGTACCCGAGCGGAGCGTGATGGAGCCCGAGCACCATCTTGCTTCCGCATTCCGCCTTTTTTTGGCTTGGGGGCCTTACAGGCTAAGCTTCCAAGCCGATGTTCTGCTGGTCGCTTTGCTTCTGCACAAAGGGCGCAGTGAGCAGTGGTAGCAGAGCATTCACCCGCTTTATGGCCCATTTCACCGCAGCGGAAACAAATGGTACTCCGATCCGCAAGTGATGAGCACGTAGCACTTACATGGCCTAGCTCCTGGCAGCGGAAGCAGCGGAGGGGCTTCTGCTCGATTAATGAGACCCTTGCGGAAACCCACCCCACCAGAACGCGCCCCACCTGCGCCACCTTCTTCGCCGCGGTCACCGGACAGCTTACCCAGGCTGACATTGCGCCCCGCGGGCCAGAACGCAGGGCACCACACTTTACGTGCTCGACGGAACACTCCCCTGCACGTGAGACCGCGGTCGCAATGTCTTCAGCAGAGGCCGAGTCATCCAGGCCAGTAATACGCAGCTCTGCGCACTTCACTGGCCTGGTCACCTTCACATTAACCTCGCCTAATACCTCCCGCAATTTGGCGGCTAGAGCATCCGCTTCCTTTGTGCTGGAAGCACCAGGTATCTCCAATATCCTGGCACCGGTAACACCACGCTTAAAGCGCATCGCACCGATGCCGATCTCCCCAAGATCGATCCCACGCCGCGCCTCCATCATGATCTTGGCATAAGTTATGCCACGCTCCTCCGCTCCCGGCTGAAGGGTCAGGACGACAGCCGAGGAAGAGGGAACGTGGAGCTTGTGCCGCTTTTTGCGGGACTGCGCCGCAGGCTTCTTAGCCTTGGCCCCCTTTGTTTTCTTCCCGCCCTTCCCGACAACAGTCCATCCTTCCTCTGGCTGCTGTTGCGGGAGGGGGTCTGACGATGGGGCTGATGTGAAGGGCGCGACTATGCTGGCGGGTTTTGAGTTCGCCGCGCTTTTCGACGCCACTTTTTTCTTCTTGTTGGCCTTCGGCTTCGGCTTCATGGCCGTCGCTGCAACCTGTACCGCCACTTGCTGCTTTAAAGCAGTCTTCCCGACCGGAGCCGCAGCATGCTTCACAGCCCGTTTTGGAGTGGACCCCGTCGCCGATATGCCCGGTTGCGGTACCGAGGCAGCCATTGCATATGTTTTTTCTGCTGGTGGTGGGAGAGGGACAGGGTCCTGGGTCGCCTGTTGGACGGCCTCCACTGTCGCTCTCCTGTTATCCGCCGCCAGCGCCGGTCTTAATCGCTTAGCCGGCGGCAGACGCTCCTCCAGGGCCTCAAACCTAGCGTTAATCATGTCTCCAACCTGGCGCAAAATGGAAGCTACCAGATCAGCATCTGGTTCCCGCGGTTGAGGACGCACTTGTACACTTTGCGAGGTCTTCACCTTTTCGAGCTCCCTTTTAAGGAAGTCGATCTCGGCCTGTAGGCGGGAGTTGTCCGCCTGCAGAAGCCGTGTTTCCTCTGAGACTGTGAGCCGCTTGAATTGTGCAACCGACAGTTCAATGTCATCGTGCGCCAATTTGAGGACTTTTTTGAAAGTGGTCTTCAAATTGTTTGACCTGGACCGCACCTTCTCAATGGCGGCCAAGCTATCCGCAATACGGAGGCTAAGAGCCTCCGCCGTGTTTCCTTCCTCTATTGGAATGGGGGGGAGGGGAGCGCTAGCACGCATCGCCTCGATGCGCTCAGCGCACTCCGCGACCTCCTGCTCAGCCTGCAACTCTGTTTCCAGTTTGCGCGACGCGTCCAGTTTGGCTGCACGCCGAGCGGCGCACGTACCCGGCGTGCGGCCCTTCCCTCTTTTGGATGTTTTTTGGCAGGGGGTTTTTGAACCCCCAAACCCATCCTCCGAATCCGAACCGGAGCGGCTCCTATCTAGGGACCTCTTCCGCCACAGCCTTCCCTTTTCGTGGGATTGCATATCCACCACGCTGTTGGCTGAGCTTGATTTCGAAAGCCCCCCAGCTCTCGTCCGTCTTCTCCTTTCGTCATCCGAATCGTGTTGCCTATCATTGTCCAAATTTATTTTGCTAGAGTCGTCGTTATTAAATGGGGCCGGGTTAAAAGACATTTTTGTTCCCACGAGTATGGGGGATATAAAAAGTCCATCCGGGCGGTGCCCCCTGCACCCGGATAACCCTTATACACCATGGAGGTCGGGCGGTATCCATGGGAGGCCACAGCTAAAGCTCACGCACTCCCGAGCCAAACTGTCCAAAAGGGACAGGAAATCCACGCCGCTGGACTGAACGCAGATTTGAGGGTTTTTTGATGAGGTGTCCTTCCTCTCGAACCGGCCGGTTAAGGCAAGCCCCCTGGTCCGTCGTAGCTGCTAGACGTGACAACAACACTACGACGGGTAACAGGTTGCCCGACGGGAGGCCGAAGCCCCTAACCAGACGTCAGAAAACCTGCCGCCCAGCCCGCCGCGCCGCGATTGTAGCAACCGCCATCCACCGCTGCAGAGCAGCCCCTCGCCCAGTAGGACTAAAAACGTCCGCAACCACTGGTTACCATACGTCGCCGCCAACAGCAGCACTGTTCGAACTCGAACCCAGCAACTGCACAGGGAAGCTCCCTGCAGAGCAGAAATTGCGACGAAGGCATGTAGCCCTCGAGTTCCTCCAAGCTGGTTTTGGTCCGCGCCGGCAATACCACCGGTACCCCCCATATCTGGGAGGCCTCCCCCTATCCGCCACCCGGGGACGCGCCCGATAGGAGACCAGAAACTCCACACGGGATTAATTCGGTACATGTCTTATCTCTATTTAATAGTCGATATCTGCTTAGTCTTAGATTCCAATCGAGGGATGATATTTTTGCTTATTCAATATTATTTGAATAAATTCTCACGATTTAAGTTATCAATAAGAATATAGGCGATAAAATGAACAGCTTTCAGTAAAAGGATTAGATAAAATGCCCATCTCACTCATCTCAGTGTTCGTCAGATAAAATATCTAGAAACTCTTTACATAAATATAATGATATACCTCCATCCTTTCCCTTTCTTCCTTCTTCCTTTAGAGTTTTCACCCTAGAGAAGTGAAGATTATTATTAATAGATTTAGTATTTAAGCTACATTAATCTGCAACCTTTGATGGTCAAAACAATTACTAATTAAGTATGTATAGTTTATCACCATATAATAAACGGATTGGAGTAATAATTTACCTACAATGGAAGTTACATTTTAAACGTTGATAGATAATTTATCAGTAAATGAATCGAAGCATACATTATTGGAAACACGAACTACGCGTTAATCGTGAATTTGCAGCGATTTATAAAAGCCGAGATCCTTTCGTTGCGGCGCAATTTCAAAATATAACGATTCTGTCGGTCGTAATATGAAATATTGTGAAAACCTACACCTGTTGCTAATTATTACTATCAGTTTATTACCTATCATGATATTTCATGCAATTTGAACATCGTAATAAGTGAAGCAATTAAATATAGCTAATAGCGTCATAGAGAATTCATCTTTATTCTTTGTTTCCCCTTTCCTATTGCATCCGAAGAAGGTTATATCGATTGCGTATCGATTTTCCGCAGACCATAAAATAATGTCTCATTGTATTCAAGTCTAAACATTATCTCTGAATGCATTGTACATATTTTTCGCAACATTCATTCATACTGACACCGTATAGTTTAAACGCTATCCATTTACTGAGAGCCTTACCGCAGCTTCGTTACATTTGCAATGACTAGTCCACTCTTTAGACAAGGGATCTTGTGGACTGGTGGCTGCGGCTCTTTCAATATTTGCAGCAAGAATGCACTTTAAACATCAATTCTTAAAGGTCATATTTGCTTATTAACATGATCTTTCGACACAGTCTCGGTTCGCTAGCTGTCCTAAATACCTCGGACCAAAGAGGGCCGTTCGGAAATCCCTACATCGGTAGACGATTACAAAAGATGCGTCCTTTTGTACGAATAACTTTATATTTCATTGTTTTCAATTGATATCAGAGTATGTACTCATATCTTTAATCCCAGGAAATATTCGTGTATATTCAAAATCATTTCCTACCAATTTTAAATTTACTATACATATTATATCATGTAGGTTATGCACATTTTTCCCTCAAATCTTCATTTTTCGACACAAAGTTACCTACTAAATGCATATAATATACTATCAGTTGTTTTCATTGTTTCTCTACAATACATACTGATTCTTAATATTTTTTTCAGTTCTTCCTTATCTTAGGAATAATTAGAATCAATGAAGGATGCATTATTAAATACGCTTTATATGATAACCTGCATTTCACGATGTTCATGTTCATTGCATATTCAATTTGCTTTTATGAAAAACTAGCAATGCCCTGCGGTTTCACCCGCATAGCGATAGCGATATCGTGACAGTGAAATGTCTACTATAGGTCGGACTATAGGTTAAATTTTTAATCACATGAAATTTGAAAATCACCTTTACCCCGTCCCGCACTACGGCCTCATTGTATTGAACAGTATACCTACTATTTTCTGTAGATTGACACTTAAAAATTCGTTATATCTTTTGAATGGAATATCCAATTTTTTTCATTTAAAAAGTATTTTGCTGGTATTGAAACTAGGGATGTAACGACACATGATTTTGCCGATACGATACCGATACCGATATTTGTAATAAAATATCGGCGATACCGATACCGATACCGATATCGATGGCTTGGTAGAAAAATAAATAGTGAATTATGCATAAAAGTTACCAACATTTAACAGAGACTCAACTGTAAATCGTATTCTTTTAAATAACAATGCCAAATAAAAAAACAAGAAAACCATTTATTTTAGTATTATTATTTTTCAAAGTCAGTTAAACTTTAAGTTATACACATACAATCAGTTCCTAATAAAAGTTTACTATTGGTAGAGTTTTTTCAAAATACAAAGAGCGCACGCGCGGGCGGCTTCCCGCATCGTTCATTGGGCGCGGTTTTCTGAATTGTTTGATATCGGTATCGGTTGTTTTATAATCGGCGATACCGATATATCGGCTTGCCGATTATATCGGCCGATATATCGGTATCGGTATCGGTATCGTTACATCCCTAATTGAAACAGTCTTTAATAAACATCATTTAATGGGATAAGGATTTATATATGTGTATGGATAACATGGTTTGATTACTGTCGGCACTTCTATTTACTTTGAAAACGTAAAAAAGTTGTTGTAGTAACATAACTACTGAAGATGGACATATGGTATCGCGGACTTTCTTGTAGATATTGATCCATTCTATAATACCGTAGAACATTTTTTTGTTCTATCTTCAATAGATTCCGCAGCGCACGCGATGACAGAAGTTTTATTGAGGAATTTTTTACACCTTGGGTTACATTATTGCATTTTTGGTAAGGATCTCTAATTTTTTTCAAAATGCAATATAGCCTATGTTGCTCAGTGAAGATGCAGCTTTCTAATGGTGAAAGAATTTTTGAAATCGGTCCAGTAGTTTATGCGTGAAAACCATACATACATACATACATAATTACATAATTACATATTTACAAACCTTTCCTCTTTATAATATTAGTATTATAGATAGGTAAGGAAAATTCGACATAAAAAAGACGTGTGGCACTCGGGGACTGCCGCGGTAAAGCTATTGCATGCTATGCCTTCAAGCCACACCTCCGCGCCCGTCGGAGTGGGGAGCGTGAGGTTTTTCGTTACTAAATTTCTGGATTCGGTCCCCGCGCTCAAGGCCCGCGATAGAAGCTATGCAATAGCTTAAAAATTTATAACTGAATCTTCTTTATTACTGTTTTTGATCTAGTTACATCGATGGAGGCTTGAGCCTCCATCGATGTAACATAGTGTAAGTGATACTAGAGTACTTGAAAACAGGAAGGTTTTGTCACTCAGCTCAACCGACTGAGCAAAAACCTAATGACTTTACAAGTGCTTTACAATGACGACCTTTCCTTATAGATGCCGCGAGGTATATTAGTTTCCTTGCTTCATATGAATAATATAGTTTTAGTGAGCAAAAATTATAATTAGGGCCTTCAGCAATATTAAAATGGCACACGCAGTGAGAGGAGCATAACGTTAATTTAAAGTTTATTGAATTAATTTGTGTAATATTGTTAACTATATTTTTTATTTGATATTTACGTAGATTGAATAGCTTTCAATGATTGTAAGGGATTCTTTGCAAATTTTTCCTGCATCGTGCTTCCTTGCTCCTAAAAGATGAAAAATCTGTATATTTAAAATTGTCTAAAAGCCTAATTCGTATACAGGGTGTCCCAGAAGTCGACGTCAAGCCGAAATTTTCTGACAGGTAATGCCACACCAGTTATCAGAAAAAAAAAATTTAAGTCATGTATTTTTGAAGTTATGGATTTTTTTTTAATTCCAGAAAATGTACACCATGTGACAGTTTTTTCATTCCTGTTGTTACAAATATTTACTTTTTGCCAATTTTTTTTCTCTTACGTCATCCCGAATAGTGCTTTATGTAACCTGTTATCCTAAACCCTGTGCCGATCACTCCAACTTGTAGGAAAATGTCATTTTATACCGTACCAAGTTTTCAAAATTATTTTTTCGCACTAATTCAACTGATCGTGCTGAAAAAAAAAGTACTACTCCAGTTTGGCAAGTAGCTTTAAAAGTTAGCGCATTTAATAAGGATTCTAACGTGGTATAACACTTACTCCATTATATCTTAGATCGGCCATAAAAATTTTTTTGTTAAACAAAGTCTGTTTTTAACAATTTCTTTGAAATTACAAAAAACGATTCTAGTGTACCTAAAGCGTTCCTAATGACCACAGCGTGGTTTAAATAAGATGGAGAGAGACATTCCATAAAGTGTGAGCGAGACAGATAGTGACGCTTATGACATACGGACGCAAATAAGTGAACTTTTTTTAATTTTTCTGATAACTGGTGTGGCATTACCTGTCAGAAAATTTCGGCTTGACGTCGACTTCTGGGACATCCTGTATATATGAACTTGTTAGCTATTGCTATTATCTATGAAATATGTATCATTCAATAATTATGTAACATGATGACCTTGTTTACATTCTTCGCGTTTAACCTACGAAATTAATAAGCAAATAAATTTAAGATTATCGATGTTATGTGGATGAAAACCAGTTGCAATACCTTTTACATAATACGCTTGCCCTGGTTTGGCATTTTCTATGTTACTCGTGTTGTTTATAAGTATATTATGTATAGAAGACGATACGTCACATTTTTTAGTAGTACTTAGTTCTTTAAGAACTATATAGAAAACGAGAGGATCTTGTGTTGGGAGTTGGGACATGGGGCAAATGAATATTAACGTATTTTCACACGTAACACTTTATTTCGGTTGTAACTGTCACACTTTTATTTTATGACTATGCGAGAGCTTTTATGGTTTATGAAAATACACGCATGGTAATCCATAGAAAATCGAATTTGTGCTATTCCAAACTACATCTATACCATTTAGGTCCCATCAGTTATTATTTTTAAATTTAATCACTACATAGTATAAAACAAAGTCGCTTTCCCTGTCCCTATGTCCCTTTGTACGCTTAAATCTTTGAAACTACGCAACGGATTTTGATGCGGTTTTTTTTATTAGATAGAGTGATTCAAGACAAAGGTTTATATGTATAATAACATAACATTCATTAAATAGTGGAGAAGTACTGTTATTTTTGAGGTTTCTAATGTGATGTCGTAAAAAATTACATTTTTTCCGCTTACATTGCAAACGCAGGCTGAACCATACGAGTTTTATCAAAATAATGTACTAAGTATTATACACATTGAAAAGGTCTACAGAAAAGTCCGCGATGGTATATGTCTATCTCTTATGGATAACCCACAATAACTTTTTTTGTCATTTACTTTTTAGGACAAATAATGGCTAATTTTCGAAGCGATTTTAACCAATACAGCATTAATCCTTAACTAATTAAATACCTTGAATACATTGTTCATTTAATATAGATCTATATGGCCCTTTACACCGTATGATTTAAGTGAATTTTTTCGAAGATATTACAGATTTAAAAATTGCGGGACGTAGCGTTTGCGGCGGTACCGGCCAGCCGCCCGGCTATCTATTTTATACCCGTGCGAAGCCGGAGCGGGCCGCTATGTTTTTATATACAACGTTCACAGTTTTTCTGTAGTGTATTTATAATTTAGTATCAGCATTGCACCCGTGCGAAGCCGGGGCGGGTCGCTAGTATAAAATATAATAAACATCAATCCATCTATCCTAACGGCTTATAAAAAGTACCGTATCAACCATTGAAAGTACAATAATCATACTACGATGAAGTTTTTGAGTACTTCAAAGAGAACCGAAATCATATACGTACAGTACTCCAAAATTAATAATGCGCATGCAAATCTTCGCTAATTGTCGTATTTCCGAAAACACTCGAATCATTGAATCGTAAGAGCCCTAAACAATGCACGTGCATTTTACACCTTGTTTAAAAGAAATAGAAGTCAATTCACGGTCATACACAATCAAAAACAAATCGAGCGCTAGGTGACGGTAGCCTGTCAGTCAAAAAACTGAAAAATCCGTCAGTCGTCTTTAAATATTGGTGGTGACTGCACGTGTTCTCTCTGTGTTGAATTATATAGAGCTGCTATTACATACCCTTCTTGGGTTTGTTTTTAAAGGTGAATTAAATTAATCGATGAAATGATTTACACAGATGATAGCAGTAGGGAAAGTGAAAATGAAGAAGAGCATAATGAAAGTTCCGATGTATGTAAAATGTCAGAAATAAAGATAATCCCTGATTTTAATTGTTTTTATTTTTATTGAAGGGAAACTTCTTTATCGGGGTTGGAAAAAAATTTAGTGTAACATTTTTTCGTTACGCGTGACATTTTTCCGTTATGCGCCATCTTTTTCTTATCCCTACCACGCGTGATTCGACGTATTTCTGTGAAGTTGCATATAGTAAATTATTTTTTGAAAAATAAGGTCATAAAGAAGTTTCACTTCTTACGTGTGTACACGCACACATTTTTTTTGTAAATGTCATAATATTGAAGAATGATCAGTACTGTAATTAATACTTTTGAACTGAGATTTTAATGATTAGGTTTAAATCTAAACCTGAGTTTGAAAACCATATTTTATACAATATAAATTTTGTGTTATTTTAACCTTCTTTTCTTCCATCATTACACCAGCTTCAGTAATACACTTTAAAACTACTATAAAATTTTTCAAGTAAATCAATCCAACAAAGATATATTCGCAATCGTGGGGTTATCCTCGCTATTTACTTACAAGGAATTATCGAAACAAAATCGTTATTTACAAATAAATATTAATCTCTTTTAGCACAAAACACAAAATTTTACTAAACTATGCATGAAGAAAATGCTTTTAACCACTCTATATACATATCGTCTTCGGACGCTCCGGGAATATGACAGTTGCCGAACAGTGACGAAGATTTCTATGCGCATTATTACTTTTGGAGTACTGTACAAATATTTCAATGTCTGTGGTCGGTTCATTTTATAATAATAGACTGCGGTCGTGTATGCAACGGCGTGGCGCGGCCGCCCTATGATTTGTAAGTGGTCGCCATTTTTGAAATATGTACTTGGGTTATTGACCTGATAGGCGGGAAATCAAAAATCAAAAAATCAAATGTTTGAAAAATATTTTTATGTTTTATCACTGCTATTTTAATTTTATCATGTTTTCTAAACTTATACTAATAAAATACAAAAAAATAATAATTTATTTTTTTACATAAAATGACGCGGATTGCCTAATGCGATCTCAGATGAAAATAACACGGATTAATTATTTAATTCTTACCAAACGAGGTTTTTTCCAATCAATGATTAATGTGCGTTTTATTTGTGCTTGAAAATACCAGTTCAATGGCATTCAATATAACAAAAAATATTTTATAAATACTTTGTGTTTTATTATTTAATGAAAATATTAATGTGAAATAGTAGGTAATAATAATTTAATGTTAATTTTTAGATGACGTCTTGAATCTTTAATAGTTAGATAGGTATATGTATTAAATTAACTAATTTTCGAACAGTGAAAAATGACTTATTGCATAAAAATATGTTGGATATTATCCACCTGTTCCGTTGAATTCTTTGGATCCTGGGTTCGATGCTCATCCGTGAACTGCTGTATGATACCAATAAAAGTATATATGTAATAATAATTTCTGTATAAAATTTTAGTTTGTACCTATACGTATATTTATTCTCAATTGGTCCATTATAAATATAATAAACATAAAGTTCAATGTTATATTATTTTTAATTCTTATTAAATGCATAATCGGTCACGAATACAATTATTAACATAAACGTATAATAGACGTTACTAGCAATGATTTTAATAATAGGTATATAAATTAAATCTAATATAAATCACACAACATATAAGTAACATGTTTTTCTACAAGTCCGTGGTGTAGCATTACACAAATATTTTTAAACTGAACATTGCATGAAAAAATACATAGAATACAGGATATTCGAAATTCAAAGTTCATTAAACTATGGCAAAGACAAAGAGAGACATAGACAAAGATTTTAATTATATAATATATTTTATCGAACTACATGTTCTAACTACTAC
The DNA here is from genome assembly GCA_029959065.1 of Colias behrii. NCBI lineage: Eukaryota > Metazoa > Arthropoda > Insecta > Lepidoptera > Pieridae > Colias > Colias behrii. Next base: position 10,234,676 of record JARWMC010000006.1, read on the forward strand.
TGTTCGATAGATTTGAAAAATGCTCTTTGTTACACAGATAAACTAAACTCGATTGAATTTACATCGTACAGGTACATCGCACCTATCTTTCGGACAGTAGTTGCGTAGTGGGCAGTGGCCGCAAGCTAAACAATTCGGTAGTAAAAACGAGAACAAGCTCGAAATGATTTTATCGAGCAGAGAGGAAGGGCACAGATTATCTAATACCGTCTACGTAACACGACCACAAAATATTCTTGCTAACTACATAACTTGTTTTTTTTATTTGACGTAGCGTTGCACAAATTGGGCTTCATTTGTTTAAATGGATTGTTCTATAGTTAGATTGATTTTTTTATGAAATTATCTAGGAAGAGACTGTAAGGATTTATCTTATTTATTATTTGATCAGGTTGATGAAGTAATTATTAAAGAAGAAGTATTTATAAATGCCAAATCGACGTGGTAAATGAATTTTGTCTACATTTCAAATTAGTTCACCAAATAATTAAAACACTTAAAATTTTAAATTGCATTTTTGTTAATGCACCTACGTATTAAGCAGTATTTTAAAATTCAAAAATTGGAAGTAGGTAGGTATCTTTTCAAAGGTCACATGCAACGATAGCCTTCGAGCTTAGCTTCCGTTGTCAAAACGATGATGCATTTTCTTAACAAGAATTTACACGAAACTTCTATAAGTATACTTATCAATCAAAACTAGTCATTAAAATTTCATTAAAACGAATAGATTTAGTATTGCGTTAAAACCGAGGCTTGTGAAGTGCAAACAGCGCGCTAAGCGAGCAATGTAGACATTTCTTACTAACCCAATGGCCTACTTATATTGCTAGCAAGCATCTAGATAATATGTAATAAATATCCACCTACGATCAAATTTTATGGGGATTTTATTCACAATTTTTTTTACATGATTAATAGTTATTGACAAAGGCAGCGAGAAGAAAAAAAGCAAAGACAGGTAGGAAGATATTCGGAAATATTTAGCGCATATTCACATTTCACAATATTTGATTTATTTCATATTTGTTTTATGAATATAACCTAATATTTGCATTCCGTGTGCGACAACACAAAATAAGTTTATTTGTTTATCTTTCTAAGTTTCTGTCACTTCGCAATGGAGCTATTTGATACTATGAATGTTTATCTATTTTTTTAGGGAGGTACTTCTACTACTACTACCTACTTGTATTCTGTGTTTTTTTCACCAATTGAATGTACTATGTCTCTAGTCAGGCTTTTTGTTTACAGGGGGTGCAGTGATATCTTGTGTTAATTAGAAATCTTTCCATAGGTACCTAAGTATATAACTTAGGACCTACCCATAGAACATGCATTAAATCCATCACCTTATGTTGTGTATTCATTAATTTGAATAAAAAATTAATCAACTCCATAATGTTAATGGAAACATTTTCGTTGGCTCTATTTAACTTTTCGTATAGAACAAGTTGTGATTGCCAATCTATTATACATTATATAACATGCCAATATTTTTGTTTTTGTTGCTTCATTACGTAATTTAATAGGCCTATGTTTTTAATCGATGGTGGATTTAAACGTTGCATAAAATGTTTTTTTGTAGAACGAATAGTATAGCATTGAATGTAATTATTAATTACACCTAAATATGTAATGATTAGATAAGGTTTCCGATGATTTTGTTTTAACACCTATATCTATACTAATATTATAAAGCTGAAGAGTTTGTTTGTTTGGACGCGCTAATCTCAGGAACCACTGGTCCGATTTGAAAAATTCTAGATAAGTAGCCCATTTATCGAGGAAGGCTATAATTATACAGGAGCGGAGCAATGCGGGTAAAGCCGCGGGGCACAGCTAGTTATATTATATCTAAATTCATATTTTCGTATGTACGTCGTTATGTACCTAAGCATGCTAAAATAGTATAATTATTATGCGTATAAATGGTTGCAAATGAATTAAATTACCATAGAGTATTATAATTTATAACATAACCTGCGTTTTTGAGCGGAAATCATAAAGCGTGGATACACACGTGAGCACTTTCGCTAGTGTAGCCCACTTTCAACTAAACAACCAATTTTGTGGAACCACCATCCGCGTTTATAAGGCCTTTGTTTTGGGAATTAGAGGCATATAAGTACACTTGTAATATATGTATTATTTATTGGTATGACCAAGACAATGAATTAACGCATATTACGTAAAACGAGAAAAGGCAACAGTATGAAGATAAAATGTAACAGTTATATAATTAGGTACTAAAATGCAGGAGGTGCATTCTAGATTAGATATTGGTCACTTTCAGATAAGTTTCGCTTCATAAACTTTTTTATATTAATTCGAGAATATTGCTCTACATTTAGAAATCAATTTATTTCTGTTTGATTCAGAATCAGCTATAAATTAGAGAATATATATGTACTTATATATATATATGTACTTATATATATACTATACTTATAACTTATTTTTACTAATGTAGTATTTATAGTATCTTCTATTATATCAAAAGCTTGATAAATAAAAATGTTAGGTTCACGTCATGTGCGGAGCTACGGCTAGCGTTTAGCTACTATTATGTATTCTGTGCTACGGCGGAAAACTAATTCGGATTACGTTGCCTCATGCCTGTCTTTGTATCCGCTTGTAATTATAATATTGACAAATACAATATACTATTGCATAGAATGGATACAACAAAATTATTAGTTATATACGTGACGCAAAAAACAAACGCTATATAGCGATTTAAAATATGCAATTAAAAATAAAATTAAATAAATATTCATGTATGACAAAACATATAAATACTACAATTCAATTAAAGATGGTATTAGAAATCTTTAACCATATTGCCGGAATAAAGAAACAGGTTTTCAAATATATGTATTAATTAGTGAACCAGGTGCTCTTTTCAAAGCCTCTGAAAAATGTTAAGGATCACGAAATTTTACAGGAAAAATTTTCAATTATATCAAATATACTTGTAATTCTTGTAAATTTATTTTTTCAATACACGATTATCTATTTATTTATAAAGGTATTGCAATTGATGCACGATAACGTAGATTGTATGTAAAGTTTTCAGTTTTTACAAGATTAACGAGTTTTCAAGAGTAAAAGATAAGTGTAATGTTCTTATTTGAGTGTAATTATTATTGTTTAATTTTATTAATGTCCTGATAGACATGAATTATTGGCATGTAATAAGAATCATTGCATCACCTTTTGTGACTCTAGATCCATGTTTTTATTTTATTTTAATATCTGTAATCAGATTTAATAACAGTATTTTATTTTGTATTTGAATGTTAATGTTTTGTTTGTACTTGCTTGACGTCGTTGTGTTAATAATAGTGTACAATAAAATATGCGAGTATCAAAGAACGTAGTACTAATCTGTATTAAAATTAATTATTGAATCTAAAATAAATAAGCTTGACTTTAATAAGTATGGCCTTAGCTGAGCATGAGAAGAGAAAAATACGTTTATAAAATGACCATAGTAAAAATTAGGCCTATAGGACAGATGTAGGTTAAAGATGATTTACGAGGCCTTGCCGAGACCTGCTTTATGACTGGTATAAAGTATTAATATTAATATGCTTTCACAATACTTAGCTAGGCCGTTTCACATAACATTTATCTGTCCATAGATATTTCAGATTGCTTCATCGAAATTTAATCATTTATCTATAAACATCAAAATAATGCTCTGAACAATCTTGGTGCCCTAGGTCATCCAGTATAATCTACAAGGAAAACCGAAAGCATAATAGATGATAATAGTCAAGATCATTTAGTCCTGCAATTGCGATTTTACGTAGAAAACAGGAAAAACAATGCAACGTATTGAAGATCACCTTAAGGTCTAGTACCCAAACGACTCTAAAGAACTTATCTGCATAGGAAATTTATACAATAGTGACTCTTATTTAAATAGCTTTAGTTATTTAAGTGATATCTGAGATATAATATGTGAAGTTCGTGTTGTTTCGACATTGATTTTAATCGAATAATTATGAAAGTCATTTCGTTGGCTTGATACACGTGTAAAAATGTTTTTTTAATCATATCACGCGGCTTACTTATGTAACGTGTATGCTGTAATAGTAATTAAGGGCAGACTGTTTCTCCACATAACTTGTTATGAGATTCAAATTGGGATCGTTGTTTATAATTTTTTTGTGTGGCCTTTGAAAATCGCAATTTCCGAAAATGATGATTCAAAAATGTTGTGAGCTATCGTCTAAGACACAGAACATTATATGTTCTGTGGTCTAAGATGTATCTGGATTAATAAGTTATAGACTAGAATGATGAATTGTTAAATACTAAACCCGTCCAGCCATTTAGGAGCTATTCAGTGACAAAACACACGAACTGAAGAGATAATATAATCTATACTAATATTATAAAGCTGAAGAGTTTGTTTGTTTGTTTGTTTGTTTGAACGCGCTAATCTCGGGAACTACTGGTCCGATTTGAAAAATTCTTTAGGTGTTAGCTAGCCCATTTATCGAGGAAGGTTATAGGCTATCATCACGCTACGGCCAACAGGAGTGGAGCCACGGGTGAAACCGCGCGGAGCAGCTAGTAAGATAATAAAGATTGTAACCTGTATTGTACCTGATAAAATTAACGATATAGAAAAATATTTTAGCATGTCTGGGTGAAATGTAATTCATAAAGCACTAAATCACAATAATTCTTACGAAACTATACAAAGAAGATTGAACTTGAAGTAAAAATTTTAAAAGTTCATCGACTCATACACGATTCTTTAATTGCGGAAGAATGTTACCGAATTTTGTTCGATACCTACTGAATTTTTTTTTACTCTGTTTGTCCTTGACATTATTATGCAATTAACATTTATTGCAACCTTTCGCAACTTTCTTCGTGTGGATGTGACATTTGGATATAAACTCACATGTGAAACCTGCGGTCATATCAGAATAAAAGGTTACTTCCCTAGCCATTGAAATAGCAAGGATTTTTCAAAGCTTCTTCAAATTAAGAAATTTTTAAGACTTTCTGTTTCCATTATTCTTCTAATACTTTTTCCCGCTCTTTATTAAAAAATTATTAATAGAGGAAACACTAATAGTTTTTTACTGACAACATGTATTCAATAAACGTTCGCGAAAATTCCACAAGAGAGGCTTTTTCGAAACCGGTTAAAATATAATACCGCCTTTCCATAACCGATATTATGTGATATCGGGAAAATGTTGTAATAAAATGCTGACGTAGGCGTGAGTGCTAAATTCTGGTTTAATCGTAACTGTAGTACGGAAAAGCAAATATTATACTTAAATATAAGGAAGGTTTCATTTCCTAGGTAGTTCATACGATATTGCATTACTGTTTTTAGTGTTTATTATTATGTAGAATTAAATAATTCGTATATTTTTACGTTATAAATAACTCTGTTTATTTTTGTTTCACTTGAATTGAATGATGTAAATGGTAATTAAACTATTGAAACGTTATTCAACAACCATACCATTTTCGTCAGTAATTGGCGTAGAATTTTCGAATGTACCTAAATTAAAACTTTGTTACACTACGAACGTAACTTTTACTATAGGTACGTACGTACACGAAAATAACTACCGTGATTAATAATAGTATCTAATAATAAATGGTATCTATTCGTTATGAATGTAGAAGCTGAGATATGTGTTGGTTATGGTAACAGAAATAGTTCCGAATTCCGTAGTGTGGAGTAGGCCACTGGGTCAGAGCAATTTTGATGCAATGAAACTTAAACAAAACAAACTGCCTAACTAGTCGTCAAGCCACACAAATTAGATTTCACTTTTTTAATGAATGAACCGTACAAGTCATTTTTTGATGTTGGAGCGACGTTGATCTTGCATTGTTATGATTGAGACTGAAATTGAGCATATTGTCGTAATTATTATAAGATTATTAAAAAAATGCTTATACATATGATTTATCTATATACTAATATTATAAAACTGAAGAGTTTGTTTGTTTGTTTGAACCCGCAAATCTCAGGAACTGGTCCGATTTGAAAAATTCTTTTGGTGTTAGATAGCCCATTTATCGAGGAAGTCTAGGCTATCATCACCAATAGAAGTGGAGCACTGCGGGTAAAACCGCGGAGCACAGCTAGAGAAATATAAGACAATGAAAACAGTAGATACATAAAGTAAGATCAATCCTTTGAATGATTAGAAGATATTCTTTTACAACGGACATGAGACGTAATTTACGATAGAGTCTACTTAGTTGGATAAGATTACACATATGTATAATATTATGAAATACATGCATATCTATAAATATATTATATCATATGACATGTTACCATATGGCAATTCTATATATTATATACACGCTTAAAGTTTAGTGTATAATATTAACTATTATATTTTTAATGTATTTTTAAGCGGCTACATATTATTATATACATCTTTTTGACAAACAATTTTAAAGTAAAAGGGAGTAAATAATACTGTTAATATTAATCTACTAGACGACCGTGTCGCAAGTTTTATGAGATATAATGTTAACTATAATATGTCGCTCTACACCGACTCTATCGTCCAATAAAATCTCTAAAATTACATGACATATGTAGACACTCAGAGATAATAAGCCATTTTAAATATGATATGTACAATACCTCTATTTGCTTGCTTATTACTAGAGGGTAAAAAACAGTTAACGATCTATTTTTAGACAATATGTCTAATTAACACAAAAAAATTCATTAAAATAGCTCGAGGCATTTTGAAGGAGTTTATTTAAAAATGCTATGATACGAAAAATATAATTTAAATATAATTGCCATCATATTAGTATGGTTATATAGACGGGATTTTAATTTAGAAAGAATTATATCGCATGATAGATTTAGTGGAAATTGCACATTTCCGCCTCGGTGCTTTGAGAAGACGTTATGAAATATGTAATGATTACAAGTAGCAGTAATTTGAGAGTTATTTATAACAAAATGTATGGTAGGGTGTACGTGAAGTGAACGGATCTAGTTACGTCATTGTGCCAAGGAAGTGACAAGTCGGACAAGTGCGTAGTCCACACTATGTAATTTGTCGTACTCGTACTACATTCACAAGTGTATCAAATTTTCTAGTGTACTTTTCTTCTACCTGTAGTGTGTACCTACCCTTTCGTTCTAATAGATGAAAATATGTTATTTGTGGAAAATATTCGATTTTATGCGTTATTTATTACAAACATTGGTGAATAATTAATAGAAATAGGTACATAGTATGAATCGCAAACAATATATTTGACCCGTAGGTTCAATCTCAATAAATTAATAACTGAATATCAGTTTCTATAATCATAAGTAATCGCACGTACCTAGTATTTAAATGATCCAACTTTATGAAAAACAAAGAATCAAAAGTTACTAGTATATATATATATCTTTTCGATAAAATAGCTTCTTGATAATTATATCAAGAAGCTATTTTATCGATTCCATTAGGAATAAAAAAACCATAAAGTATCTATAATAATATTATAAATATGATTTAATATCTACTATTCACGGAGATAAAAATAAACAAGACAGAAACGCGCTATAATTCGCTATTTTTATACCTATATACAAATTTTTGAAGTAAGACGTCGGCACTGCGTCAGCGGAAGATCTTTGAGATACTTTCCCGTTTATATTTCAAGTATAATATTGTTTTAACGCTTGTTACGGAAATGTCACAGAATTTCGAGAACTTTTGTTTCACCTTTTGCCCTTTGGCCTATAAACCCGGAATCATCGGATGCGAGCCTTGGAAAGTAAACGACTTTCACACAACTCACTAAGTAAATGCTTTATACAATTGCTAAGAGAAACATTGTATTTGAAACAGTGCTAAAACAAATGATTACAAATTTAATGATTACTATCAAGAGCCTTACAACCATGAAGAAATTATGCGGTTACACTAATTATGACTTGTATTAATTACGTTCTTTACAGATGAAGATTTTCCGTGTACAAATTCTGATTGACCAATGAAGAATGGAAATGTATTTAGTAATTAATTTCTTGTCGTAGAACATTCTACGAGTCGACACAGTGCAAAGAGCAATTAATCATTATAACTCTACATTTATTATTGTAATTTTAACAAAAAGCATTCCTTCATAGTAAAATTAATTATTATATATATTTCTGTCGGAAACTAACCCAAAATAGAATGTACAATAGAATTTTATACATTTTACTTAAAGAATTGCTACGAGAATAAGCTTAATTGAATCGTAATTGGTTGACAGTTGACACTTGACATAATAAGTAATAACATCTTGTAACTATATAGTTACAATACGGGCAATCTTGTATATATATACAAGATTGCCCGTAAAATCCTAGAAGCCAATCCTGTTATTAACTTGTGTTTACGTTTTTCCCATAATATAGACCTGACTCTTCGATCTGTTTTAAGTATATTTCTTCCTCTGCATAGTTATTTGTTTATGTGTTCAGACTAATAATGATGATCAGAGATCAATAACCTTCTAACAAGTTTTAAAGTCTAGATTCGATCGTGTTTTTGAATGATTGAAGTATTTATCGCGATATGATTATTGGTTGTATAACATGACCATGAAAACGTGTTTATTTTTTATGCAAATTCTATATTAATGGTTAAGGTCAGTAGGAATGCTTATGTGTGATAATAATAGAAGTTAATCTTTATAATGAGTTATAGACCGGGAGATATTGACACAAAATTTCGAGTCATTTGTAACAGGATGGCGGTTCTACAGGGGTCTTAGTACGCAATGACAAAAAGAAAAATGATGGTGTGAACACTGGTACCGGCGGCTTAGTCGCGTGGTCGTTAGTCGAACTCGTCGGAAAAATAGCGAAAATCAAACGATTTGTAACACAAAAATTTTATTATTTACCGATAGCCCATAAAAAAGAAGTAGGCGGTAGTGTCATGCCATACTTTTCCGGTGGGTCTTACAGCCCGCCACACCGACGCGAATGTGTTGATTTAAAAAAAAAACAATTCAACCATTTGTACCAGGCTAACTTTTGCACAGGTAACCATCGTCGTGCAGCCATTTACGAAAATGGCCATGCCATACTTTTCGGACGATTCCAAATGGTCGCCATACCGCCGAAAATCTGCAAAAATTTTTTTTTTCTCGGGCTCGGCCTACGCGGGGCACACGGCAAGAGTGTGATCTGCCGTGTCCTCCGGGCAGGCACACCAGTGGCAGACCATGCTGGGCTCCCTCCTCGCGACTTTACACAGGTACCGCCCGAAGCAGCCGTGCCCGGACAGTATCTGCGTAAAGCGGAAGGTTATGGCCCCGTGCCGCCTGTCGCACCACTCTTGGAGGACTGGACGTATGGCCGCAACCGTCCTCTCACCCGCGCTGGGCTCCTCGAGCCGGCGTTCCCACTCCCGGAACCGCCGCTCGACAGCCTTGGCCCTCCACCCCTCTACTTCCTCGTAGGAAGGATTCACCCCATGTGACCTAGACGCCGAGACGCGGCGATACACGTCCGCTAGCATCTCGGCGTCCAGATCCCATGGCGGCGTTCCGGCCATTACGCAGGCAGCCTCAAAAGACACCGTGCGGTATGCCCTAACTACCCTGAGCGCCATGACCCGCTGCGGCCTCCGCAAGAGGGGTCTGCGTACTAAGACCCCTGTAGAACCGCCATCCTGTTACAAATGACTCGAAATTTTGTGTCAATATCTCCCGGTCTATTAATGGTTATAGTGAGAGTAGACAATTTTAAAGACGATTTATAGAATCCGTAACGAAGAAAAGTGGAATGTTATATGAACAATTATTTTATATAAAAATAATTTAATTACACATGAACGGAAAATATATAATTATAATCGAGAAGAAATGTAAACACATTCGTATACTTCTTTATGAACCTATTTTATAATATAGTTGGTACATATAGTTATAATATGTTTAATGTATATTTTAGAAGTATAGGTATAATATCAATTTTAATAAACAGCTTTTCATAAAATTTATTTTTCTTATACATACTATTTACATAAGTCCTTGTTTTTCAGGTCACAAAGTCAAGGTTTGAAATGCACTCGTGGAAATTGTTAATTTATTTTCATTGTTGTTGGTTATATTTTGTATTATTTAGAAGGAAATCGACTATACATGTATTTAAATTGATTAATCTAATAGGGATTGAATCTAATTGAAAAAAAAGCAATGGCTTCATTCTAAATATATTAATTTATGGGGTGATTTAAAATTTCGATTTACAATGTAAAATCCACTTTTACCAGGATGGATACCTTTAGGCCTTCAGTGGACGCCGGACATACAGCAATATGTTCGCATGACGGACGTCGAGGGTAGATCAATTCGTAACTATGTGATCTCCACTATGATTGATGTTTCTTATGAGTAACTTTCGTTTTAGTCAGTGGATCATATAACTTGTGAATATTATATACGCATTATATAAAAACATGGAATATTACTATAATTAAATTCACATTATGTGAATTCACACGTTCGTCTGGAAAAATTTTCGCTTACGATGGGAAAAAATATCCTAAAGAGCGAAAAACAAAATATGTAAATATGATATATTTTATTACGAGTTTTTTTGCTGTTTTTCATAATCGGGGGTAAAGACCATCAATTGAACCGTTTTATAATAAATAATATTTGCGCAGTCTAGCATTGATTAAATTCATATGTATCGATTTATGAATATTTTCTAAAACATTTAATTAGTTTTTGGTGATACATCTTATTTTCTTATATATTAGGGGACATTGATATTAAGGATTTCCAATTATTGGCAAGTTAAAACAAAGTGAAGTCAAGTCGGTGAGGGTCCCAATAGCGAAGGCTTTTTACAGAGTCAATAAGTAGAACTTCCCATACAAATAAGTCACCTTAATTTGAGTTATAATAATGAATATTCTTCATATAAAATCACAGAATAAATCGAGCATATTAAGTAGAAAGGTAAACTAGCTGTTACTACATACATACATTCACATACTATTTTTGCTAAAACCCGATTTTTAGAAATAAAAGTGTTAAATGACCTCCTTGTTCTTTCTATAGATACCATTATCGTATGGATGCTAATTTGTAGTTAACCTATAAGAATAAGTAATTTTAAAATTTTACTTTTCCTCTATCTTGTCCCATTTGAAAGAAAATTAGGGACGTGTTATTAATGTTTAATATAAAAATCAACTAGTATATTAATTATAGTGCCTATAACTATTGCACTGTTAAGACATAACCTTTATTTGTTCCGTTTCAGATCTGCTTCTTGTATTACAAAAAACTTATGTTTCATACGTATATCATAACTTTAAACAAGTAATTTTTGTAAATATACATAGATTTTTATAAATAAGCAGGATAGAGCGTATTTATAAATGAGAGTAAAAGCTCTATAAAAAGATTAATGCTCAATAGCAGTACAAAGATTTATATTAAATAGATATATAAGACTTACCTCAGATAGTATTTAATAAAATTGTGTTTCAACGATTCCATATATTCAAAGTCTTATAAAGTATTGCATATAAAAAGAATAGCCTTGTGTACTTAGTACTTGTGAATTATGATAATATAAGTATTTAGATCAATGCCTGGGCTTAGATCTGATTAACATATTAGTATAAATCATATATTTTTTTATAATATTCCTTGTAGTACGAGGGTGGTTCATAAGGAGAGAAAACGTAAACATAAACCACGGGCGAAGCCTGGGCGGACCACTAGTTGTTTATAAAATGATGATTATATTTGCCAAGAATTAACCATAAACGAATAATGTCAATATCAATGTACAGTTAACAAAACGTATTCGTTCACACGATTGTTATTCATTTGCGTATAATATTTTTGCATTGTAATAAATAATTCTTGGTTTTTCCTTTAATGCTTTATGCAAGGTTCTTGCAAGAACTTGTTACTTGAGCCACACATCATCTTAAAACAATTAAATTTTTTAATTTACTAAATATTGTTTTTTTTTAACCAAATAACCAGTCTAAATAACAAAAAGGGCAATTAGTTATATTTTTTATCAATTATTATTTGCGTTTTACATTACCGAACTAACTATTTTTGTTCCGTTAATATCATCCATTTATCATTATTTATTTAATTTGTAAAAAAATTAAAGTACTACCACAGTCATACGAATTTCGGATAAAAAATAAACAAACTATGACAAAATATAATTTATCGCGTATAACCGACATCCGCAAACCTTGCCTAAATTTTTGCAATAATAATCAATTGCACATTTAATTTGATATAAACAAAATATTTCTCATGCTATTTAATATGGTGCTCATATATTAACACAAATATATTGTTTACTATACTGGCAGAGATGGCTTTGAGCCATAAGGCCGCCATTTGTACATTTTGAATGGTTTTGTTGTACTTTTATTTTATAAGACTTTTGTACAATAAAGAGTAAATAAGTAAATAAATAAATAAATAAATAAATAAATAAATAATAAAAATTTGTGTTTCTACTTGAATCAATGCGGAAATTATGCAAAATTGAATTGTATTTTAACACTTTATCTTGATACATGCATATATATGGAATTGTAAAATTGTAACTATTAGTCTTATTGTTTTCAAAATATGAAAAAAATCAAACTCACATATTTTATTATATTTGAAAAGGTCAGGTATCACGGTAGTACTTTGATATGATTTCATCAAATGATTAATAATTAATGATTTGACTGGCCGGTTGGCTTGGTTGGTAGTGACCCTGCCTTTCAAGCCACTGGTCGTGGGTTCGATTCCCACCCGGGGCAAATATTTGTGTGATGAACATAGATGTTTGCTCTGTGTCTGGGTGTTAATTATCTATATAAGTATTTATTTAAAATTTTATATGTATGTTTATCAGCCATCTGGTTTCCATAACACAAGCGAAAGCTTAGTATGGGATCAGATCGTGCCGTGTGTGAAAATTGTCCCGAAATATATTTTATTTATTTTATTTATTAGAACATTGCTTTTTAGGCTCAATTCAATCTTTTCCAATTAGGCTCGATTTTATCCACTTTAAAAGGACAGATTTCATTCAAACTTTGTACACTTATAAAGGATCGACGACACTGTATTAATTTCATGAGTTTAAGCATTTTTTCTACTTTTTTTTACCTGTATTAATTAGCCAAATAGGACGTGATACTAAAGGAAATAAATAGGCTCTGGATGAATTTTTTTATTAGATTGAAAATGACGTCAACCATATTTTAGCAAGTTTAAATTATTAAATGTCAAGCTCTTCATTTGAATATTATTGCATTTGTTAATTAAATCCAGAAGTATAGAATAAGTTACCGCCAAAACCAAAAGTATTCGTTGTTTTCAATTTTCGATAGTTTTTAATCATGCAGGATATAATTAGTTATTAGCCGACTTTATAATTTTGGTGGTATGTCGGTTACCTTTTATCTTACACATCCAGTCCATGAGGCTGTTTTGACATTGAAATTGGTTTGAATTGTTTCGGCCCTGTACTGATTGGTTCTAAATAAATAATAAATAAACCTAAAATAATAATTTATAATACGAAACAGTTAAAATAATTTAGTTTATAGATAAATATTTTGATCAGGTTTCTATGATAATTGCAGCGTAGTTTTCGTAGTTGACGAAACTATTTTAACTTACTTAGGTATTGTGAAATACATTTTCAAAACAACAATGCATTTAGTATAAGTATTTTCAACGTCATTGTAAATTGCACTAAGTATTTATGTTTATATTTAATATTAAAAAAATAACATGAAAAAGTTTTTTAGTCCATATGCAAGATATTTTTGGCAGAAGAAGAGCATTTTAAGATGAAGTAATATCTAAAAATTTAAATCGTTATCGTTAATGACACTTTTTACACAAAGTTCAGGATCCATCGCCCATTTTTGCACTTGATTACTATCAAGCTTATTTTCCGTGAGTAGCTTTATTTTGATGAGACGCCCAATAATTTCTTGTACGAAACTCTCGATTGTGGTAGCTTACAGAGGTAACAAGGATAAAATGTTTGATTTAATGGTTCTCAAATATTAATTACTAACTGAATTTTTTTTTTGTTTCAATCTCAAGATAATTATCTAAATTATTCGAAAAAATTATTTGTCCTACAAAATCTATGCTTTTATCAAAGAGTCCCCTCTTTCCAATGTGTAGCGATAACGAGGTCATCATAAATGATTACTAACCAGCTGATTTTTTTGTTTTCACTTAGTTAATATTTATATAATTAAACAGACATATTGTCCTACAAATTGCGTAATAAATATTTGAGAACCATCAAATCAAAATATTTTATCCTTGTTACCTCTGTAAGCTACCACAATCGAGAGTTTCGTACAAGAAATTATTGGGCGTCTCATCAAAATAAAGCTACTCACGGAAAATTAGCTTGATAGTAATCAAGTGCAAAAATGGGCGACGGATCCTGAACTAACATTAATAAGATCATATTAAAAGGCGACATATTGAGCTTAGAAAGTTTAGCTCTAGAAATTGTTTATGTATGTTATTGTTTTAAAGATTTTGTGTATGTGTTACCTTTTTGCAGCAATGATTTAACCTTTGACTTGGAATATTATAAACTTAGAATAAAATATTATAAAATTTTGGAAAAAGTTTTTTCATTTTATCATAATCAAGAGTTTAGTTCTAATTCAAATATATTCACCCAAGATTATATGGTATACAAAAAGAAAAAAATTGTATGTTTAATTAAAAATTTCAGGTCAATCCAATAAAAGCTAAATTGACAGAATTCGTCTATTGAAGCATCATTCTAATAATCAATTGCACAACTGGGTTACTATTGTTACACTTATCAATACAATAAATTTAAATGATCTTACAAATATTAACTAACCTCGTACTGCTGAAGTAGGCACAAAACAAAAATTGTTGTTTATTTTACGATCACCCACGATAAAAATCTAACGTTGAGGACGACCTACCAAAGCCGTGGTTCAAAAGCAACTAACTTGATTTAGAATTGAGCTTACCAACTGCAACCATCGTCTTGTCTTGGGGTTCTACCACATGGTTCTACACACCGAAACCTAGTGTTATGCAACGTTATACTATGATCATAACTTGGTAGGTGTCGAAGGTATATGTGTTTTGCAAGTTTACGTTTTGGGACAGTTTACACGGATTTAGTAGTATGGGCAAAATGCGCGCTCTGTTCATTCTTTATTAGACAGACTTATTGAGAAAATTTCCATCGTTTCTTTGTATGTAATTAACAATGATTTAATGTTTATAAACTACATTAAACTAAAGAAGAGCAGATTTACTTCTATGGTAGAGTCTGATGGTTCGGTAGATATGCATCATATTCTAGTATGTTCGTAATAAAATCTTTTGAAAAGTTTGATGTGGTTTGAAACTGAGAATCTTTTATCTTTTAAAATAATCATTTAAAAACATGGACGATAGCTGGGATAAACCTAACAAGAATCTGTACGTGTGAATATATTATATTTTACTGTATTGGAACGTAAACAGGTTACCAAATAATAATAATAGATATATTATGCAAAACATTTAACATATTTTAGATTGCAAAAAAACTAGTTAGGCGACGCGTCGCCAGCAGCAACTAATTTTTTAAATAAACAAAATGTAACCGTCGCGACGGTTACATTTTGTTTATTTTATAATTTATTCCAAAATGGGTCGAACACCTTGGTATTTTTTTCAAAATTGGCATTTTAGTAAAAAAATATTCTGTTTCTCATCCAAATAAAGAAGAATAGAGGTGCACTTGGAAAAACTATAGAGAATTATAGTTCTCAGTATATAAATCATTCTAAAAGCCACTAATCTATACTAATATTATAAAGAGGAAAAGTTTGTAAGTATGTATGTATGTATGTATGTATGTATGGTTTTCACGCATAAACTACTGGACCGATTTCAAAAATTCTTTCACCATTAGAAAGCTGCATCTTCACTGAGCAACATAGGCTATATTGCATTTTGAAAAAAAATAGAGATCCTTACCAAAAATGAAATAATGTAACCCAAGGTGTAAAAAATTCCTCAATAAAAGTTATGTCATCGCGTGCGCTGCGGAATCTATAGAAGATAGAACAAAAAAATGTTCTACGGTATTATAGAATGGATCAATATCTACAAGAAAGTCCGCGATACCATATGTCCATCTTCAGTAGTTATGTTACTACAACAACTTTTTTACGTTTTCAAAGTAAATAAAAGTGCCGACAGTAATCAAACCATGTTTTCCATACATATATTAATCCTTATCCCATTAAATGATGTTTTATTATAGACTGTTTCAATACCAGCAAAATACTTTTTAAATGAAAAGAATTGGATATTCCATTCAAAAGATATAACGAATTTTTAAAAGTGTCAAGCGCGTCACACACGGTGAAGATACTATAATATTTTATCTTAAGATACTGTTATATTTTATATTACAGTATCTTAACGCATCCGGTATCAGCGTTCGGACCATCATTTTTCTTTTTGTCATTGCGTACTAAGACCCCTGTAGAACCGCCATCCTGTTACAAATGACGCGAAATTTTGTGGGTCATTTGTAACAGGATGGCGGTTCTACAGGAGTCTTAGTACGCAATGACAAAAAGAAAAATGATGGTCCGAACGCTGATACCGGATGCGTTAAGATACTGTAATATAAAATATAACAGTATCTTAAGATAAAATATTATAGTATCTTCACCGTGTGTGACGCGCTTCAATCTACAGAAAATAGTAGGTATACTGTTCGAGCAGGCCGTAGTGCGGGGGTCACGGAGGAATTCTACCAATATGCGGCTTGACGGAACTCAGTGGGGTTTTGGTCGGTAGGAATCCGACATAACCCACGGCCCCTCCCCCGGAGGCCGTGGGTATCTATCTATGCAAGATTTCCCCACTAAAACAAAAAAAAAAGGCCGTAGTGCGGGACGGGGTAAAGGTGATTTTCATGTGATTAAAAATTAAACCTATAGTCCGACCTATAGTAGACTTTTCACTGTAACGATATCGCTATCTATGCGGGTGAAACCGCAGGGCATTGCTAGTAAGATATAAAAGGATAAATTTCCGGTACTAGATAATTCTGTTCAAGATCAGTTTTTAAACCAATTTTGAATGTTAATTTTTGGAATAAGGTTGGACAACGTTATCAAAATTCAGATGCGTCATATTATTTTTTCTTGTTCATTTATTAGATCATATGCAGTGAATACTAACCCCAAAGTATTTATTACAATAATACTTTGGTACCTCCTTGCTACAGTAGTTGAGCGTAGGACCAAGGGCTTCTGGAATCGATTCCCGTTGAGGTTGGTCAGTGAGATAGTATGTATATATAATAATGGATGATGGATCCCATAACCCACAAAGGGACACGGGAATTCACTTATACAGTGGATATGTCGTGGCCATATCGTAGATTTGCTCATTTCATGAAATGGCCAATTTAGTTTGGCCAGATCGTTAAATCGTCAACGTTTCACGATTTGGTCATCCACATTTGGCCAGATCGTCGATCTGGCCAAACGTGGATGGCCATTTCACGAAATGCAACCATTTTTGTTTCTTTTTTAAAAAGCGATTCGCTTCAGGCACTCGCCGGCCGCTGCCGCGGCACGCTCGCTTTGCTCGCTCGGCTCGTGCGTTGTTTATTAAAGTCTAACCTAACCTAACCTAACGGTTTTCTATTGAAAAAACCATTCGCTTCTGGTATTCGCCGGCGCTACCGCGGCACTAACTTAAATGACAATAAACAAGTTCTTAAAATATTCTGAATTTTTTAATGTTTTATGGACTCTCTAAGATATTTTATACGATCTGGCCAAATGTCGATGACCAAATCGTGAAACGTTGACGATTTAACGATCTGGCCAAACTATGTTGGCCATTTCATGAAATGAGCAAATCTACGATATGCCCACGACAGATATTTCATCTATTTTATTTATCGATAATGTTTACGGAACTACTTTCGAAGACATTAGAGCAAAGGTTTTTTAGTTTTTTTTTTTGTAGCTATTACATAAACCTTACCTTATCAAAATAGCCGTTAATGTTTTATAACACGCAGATTATATAAGTGTTAGTTATACCAAGTTTGGATTTATGTTTTATACATTAATATCTCTATATAGATTCAATGTCATTTATTGTATTATTTCGTTAATATAAAGGTCATTTAACAAAATATATTAATAATCCTACGTAAAAGGTTTGGAAAATAACAGATATACATATTATTTTTAAAACTTTTTATAGAATAATAAAAACTATAGTGTGGATTAACTGCCGATTAATCAAAACAGCCTTAAAAATATTGCAATTGAAAATAAGGATTATATTTTACGTTGATTGTCTCTATTTTATAGAGCTATGTTTTATTAAGCTTACCTTGATATCCTTCATACTAAAAAAACCTGAATTTATTATCGTGTGTTCGAGAAGCTTATACACTTAATTTAGATTTTTTAGAAAAAAATGTATTTTAAAATAATATATAAATAGGCGTATAAGAATAATTCGTGTAAATGATTATGATTATACGATACGTATTAAAATAATATTTGATTATAATAATATGATGAATATTTTTGGGATTTGGGACTCAACTATAAGATGACTCAACTTAGAGGTAATTAATAATTGATGAGAGAGAATAATTCTTTGTGAGTACAATTAGTTCAGGTAGGTATCAATAGTGCACCAAATGGATAGTTAAAAAATTTATCGACTACATTTTTCCTAATTTTTTTTTAAACAGAAAATGTTGAATGCAGTTACGTAATTTTTGATCATTTAAAATAGTATATTATTTCGTACAATTAATGTAAACTTTAATTGCTATAACTAATTAACAGTTGTTGATCCAATGAATGAATTTTTAGTTTGTTTACCATACCATACATATAGTTATTGTATCATGTATACAGGTAGTTATTGTGTTTCTCATGTGTTTTTTTTTAATTCCTCGATGGTTCATCTCTTTTAGTAGAATTAGTTTTTAAATGATTTAGTACAAAACCAGATTAAATATGTTTAGACTTAGATATATTTAATCCAATATAAGGATGCTCATCGTCGTCGTCGTCGTCGTTTCAGCCGTGGGATGTCCACTGCTGGACAAAGGATGCTCATAATACTTATCAATTTATGTAAAGAATGACTTAACATCTGGTGGCTTGCTTATTTTAAAATAGCAATTGTTTGCATCCAGTATTGAGAAATAAAGTATTATTATTGATATTTCATTTCAATTAATTAGTTTCAGATATAGCAGGAAATAAGACAATATAGTAATAATGTTCGTAGTCGAGGTGTGCATGTGTATAATCGTTGTTGGCGCTATTATCCAATTTTGTAATAAGATAGATATTATTTAAATTTACATAAAGAAGAGGTTAATTTCACAGCAATACAATGCTTTTAGGTTCTTCTGGCAGTCAATACGTATTTATATAACGGGAAAATTATAATGTTTTTACAAAATCATATACTTAAATTGTCGACGGTTAAGTTAAATTGCCACTGTGCCCTTTGTTTGCTTGAATTACTTTGAATAGGCTAATGTGTATGCTACACAATGATTTGCATTGAAAATATATGTTTTCTAAAATAGTTGTTGACAATAGTTATACAAAATACGTTATAAGTAATAACCATAAAGACACTTAGAACGGCGACTACGTACGGCGACACTATTTTTTTGTGTTTAGGATATTATCTACATAATATGTTGTTTGTTGTTTACCTTCTATATATCCTTATATGTTTACCTTCTTTGTGACTAGGTTTGAATAGCTCTTAATTGAGCGTTGAAACACACAAACATTTAGCTGAAAGAAAACGAACCAGTAAGCTATGTGTAAATGACTAACTACTACTAGGGACTACATGAGACTTAACTAACGTTTAAGTATGAATTGTCTAGAATGGCTATGACCATCAAAGATGTTAACAGTAAACGAACCAATGAACTAGTTCAAATGTATTTCAGCAAACGCTCAAATAACAAGGATAACTTTCGTATCCGCCGCAGTTGCATCGGTTGCATTTCCGATAGAGTTGGTACACTCTGTGTACATAGAATGGCCTTGGGCACTATTATTCTATTGTTTAAATTGTTTATTACATTCGTTTAAACTCAACTCATACACTTTTTACCCAACTAAGAAGAAGCGTATGTATATATATATTAATTTGGAATGCCCTACAGGCTAAAACGCTGGACGGATTTTGACTCATGAGGTGTCGTTGTAAACATGGTAGTGACTTAGGGTACATAAATTAGCAGTCGGGTTATTTGTTTTTATTATAATAATAATAATTCTTGTTATTTATGTAAACTTTTGTAAGCATTTTTGTCTTAAAATTGTTCGATATTTTATTTATAAGGAATTGATAAGGTGCAATTATCTGTTGATGTGTAAATCACGAACTGAAGAAATAAAAGTTAACATTTATTTGTAGAGCAGAAACTAAAATTACTACAAAATAAATCTAATTACAATTTAATTCTTCAATTGGTTATCCAATTCTTGTGTAATCATAGCGCCAAACCCAGTAGAGTAGTTTGTTCTGCATGTCACTTATACATTCGATGTTTTCTAGTAATGTTAAGTGGTTTTAAGAGTGACAAGGATTGCAATGCCTTTATATTACAAGACTCGATGCAAATATTCCTATATTATCTTTGCTAACTTGTGTATGCCTATGAGTTTAAAATGGTGTAAATTCAACATAAAATTATGTGCTTTAGCTGAACTGATTCGGAATAATATTATCTAGATCATAACACCTAAATTAAACACCTTCAAAAAATAGTGCTTGATTTGTAGCTTATTGTTCATTAATTATAAATATTTTCGGAATTTGAAGAAAAGATCTTTAAAAGGGACGAAATTTAGTTCCACCTTCCGGTTGAACGAACGTTGAAAATAGCCCTCCGCGCGATATTAAATTTTTTTAAAGTATAAAGTATCATTGAATAATCTTAATAAATAAAGTATAATCTTAATACTGAAGAATTGATTCCCGTTGGAACTGTTAAATGAAAAGCACATAAGTATTTCAATATGATAGACGATCGTTGTTTGCAAACTTACTTGATCGTTCTAACCCAAGAAAATGCGTCTCATGAAAAATTTCAAAAAAAATTACGATCAAAACTGTTTTGCTAATAAATCACGTCTGTGAATACCTATGTTTATTAGTGTACTATTAGTTTTGAGAACCTTTTTTTTATGTATTAGCGGGCAAACGAGCTGGCGCGTCACCGGATTAATGCGATGATTGGCGCCGCCCATAATCACCCACAAGACCTGTACGGTTGCAGGTGTGTTGCCGGCCTTTTAGGGAAGAGTACGCTCTCTTTTTGAAGCACCCTAAGTCGTATCTGTCCGGAAATGCTGAGCTCGGGAGGTCGTTCCACAGAGTAGTGGTGCGTGGTAGAAAGTTCCTCCTAAATCGCACGGTGGAAGAGCGCCAAGTATCTAGATGTTGAGGGTGATATTTCAACTTGTGGCGATGTGTTCGATGGTGAAATTCAGCAGCCGGTATTGTTCCGAACAGTTCGTCAGAGCATTCGCCGTGGTAGATGCGGTAAAATACGCAGAGAGATGCAACGTCTCTACGGAGAGCCAAAGAGTCCAGCCGATCAGTAATACGAGGGTCGTCCACTAATCGTGTAGCTCGTCGCTGGATTCGGTCAAAAGGAAGGAGCTGATACTTGGGTGCTCCGGCCCAGAGATGGGAACAGTATTCCATGTGCGGCCTGACTTGAGCCTTGTAAAGTTGTAGGCGTTGGCCGGGTGTGAAATACTGTCCCGCTCTACAGAGCACACCAAGTTTTTGGGAGGCTAGCTTAGCCTTTCCTTCCAGATGACAACGGAACTGGACATCATTCGATATTTCGACTCCAAGTATACTAATGCTGGCTGAGACTAACTAAATTTTTTTACGTGTCCATATCGAATAAATAGGCAATTGTTATGTATGCCTTCTTGAGGCTAACTTGAATAACAGATGCTACAAAATATTATTATTACTTTCTCTAATTCCTATAGGAATTAGTTACATTCTTGGTTACATTATTATCTATTACATTAAGCTGACAAGAAATAATTATAAAATAACACGCCTGTACGTTTAAGATAGCAATGACGAAGTAATGCATCATATTCTTTTTCTATTATAATAAAATACTAGATGTACCACGGTAGCTCATGTGTTAATTTGATTTTTATCTATGTTACTGTAAATTTTCTTCCAAAACCATCCAGCAGTATTTTCGTGAACGAGTGACAAACATCCAAACGGCATCACAAACTATCGCGTCATTATAAGTAGGATGTGTTTTCCCCAAAAATTAATACTTTAATTAAATTGTAATTATGTACTTGATATGCCTACAACCTACAACCAATCGCGTCAATAATATATTGATGTAATTAATAATGGACTTGTTACATACGTAATATTATAACATTAATGCTACATTTACTTCATATACTTCAACGTTTAATAAACGACGTTTGCTAAAATAATCATTAAAAAAAACGTATTTCGCACGAGAAAGTATCGAATACTTTTAATATTAGATATATGAATAAATTTCAAGATTATAACTTGCTATATTAAAAAAAATGTGTACGTCGTAGTTTATACAATTATTGCTCATTTGAATATCATAATTTCCATTTTTTATTTGTATTGAATGTAGGTAAGAAAGATCAAGGTTTATTTTAACGCATTTCTAGTTATAAGTAGGTAAATTAGAATATAGTCTAATTCTAAAAATAGGTAATTGATAAATAGAGGCTGATTTCCTTGCACAATATAATATTATATCAATTTTATTTTTAGATCTAAATAGTATGCAAAAAGGACTCTAGGGAAAGGAAATTATAGTCATTGATTAATTTTATTATTTATTAGGTAAATAAATGTTTTTATAAAGTTAATTTATAAATATTTACGAGTCTTGATAACTTTCAATAAATATTGTTATAAACATATATAATGTAAAAAAATATGTAAAATACTTAGAGCTATCTTAATTAAACAAAATAAAGGCAATAATTTATATGTAAGTACAAATATGTATTAATTATATAACATAAAAAGTATTGAACTAATCATTCCATTATTTATAAAGCGCAGAAAAAAAGGAATTTCTAGTACACCCACGGCTTCGTCCGAACAGGCGAAGGTAATTCCAAAAGTGTCTAAATTATGAAGCAAATTATAGCAGTAAGATAAATTTCAGCTTTCTTTAATTACATTTAGACGCCATAGCATCTGTTAATATAACTTCTGGAGCAACACCACGTTTCTTCATTCTATTCCCATAGCTTCGAAGATAAAAGTTAATAAATAGGAAGAAGAAGGAGCCGATGCTGAACAGGCAAAAGTAGTGGAATGCGGCTGGTATCGGGCATGGAGTCAACTTTTGTTGGTAATACAGGTTTGATATTACTAAGACGAATTGCATCTGAAACAAAAAAAAAAATGTTGTAAACAATATGGTAATGGGTATAACACATTTCAATTCATTTTGGCCACGGTCACGATTATGGATTTCATATTTGTCAAGACCCTTTTTGTATTTTATAAAAATACTATCGTAAGGTAGAGCTAATTAATGTTTGTTATTTGTTAAAAATTAAAATTAAGGAGGACCTTGTATTAAATATGTCTAAATAGCAAAGTATTGTCTGAATATATCTTTATCAAGATTGCGTATACCTATGACAAAAACGAATACGGATACATCTTTTGATTCTCGGTCTTTCTAATGGGTTTCATCCTACTGTGTTTTTTTTTTTGTTTCAAACATTATCGGCCTACATAAGCAAAGTCACAGAAGAAAACGAAAATTAAAGTTTTGTTTTGATTCATAATAATATGATACATGTTGAATTTAATGCAAAAATAACTCGACCAATGATGTTAAAGCTATTAAGTATTAACTATTAGAACTTAGATGCTGTTTTTTTCCACTTTGCAATAGATATTTTCAACGTGTATTATTTCTGCAAACGCACTCACCAGTTGAACTTTCGTCACGTGTTTCTTCCACCATACAAACTTCGCATACTCCGGGCCCAACGAAGCCAGGCCATAGTACGTATACATGATCACATGGACGAAGCTGTTAATCAAACCCACTACCACGAAATGGTCACAAGGGTGGTACATATAATGGAACCAGGTCCAGGTCACCATGGCACTGTGGTGGTATACATGGAGGAAGGTCACCTGGTTCTGCTTTTTACGAAGTATGAAAAAGACTGTGTCAAGCAGGTCGATGTGTTTTGCTATGAAGTATGGGAGAATGTCGACTATAACCTGCAATTGTATATTGTTATAATTAATAAATGATTAAAAAAACAATTTTTGGCATTTCATTTAATATTAGAACTAATAAATGTTTTTGATTTAAACGATACAAATAAGAAGATACTTTTATGAGCGAAACGTATGAGGTAGAGCCATGGTAGAGCTATTCGCGCCTTTACGAAAATCAAGTGACTTTTTGAACTATTTTAAGGTTTTATCACAGTGTTTTATTAACAATAAATGCATAATAATATTTGTTAATTTGTAAATAATAGAAAAATCTCCATATCGAGTCGTAGGTAACTGTAAAAAGCAGGATAAGTTATTGTATTGAACTAAACTATTGAAAATTAAGCTGTAATTTATATTTGAACTAATTAATAAATAGGTAGTACTAAATATTTCTGGCACAATAGAACAGAGAGGTGAAGGATATTACCACATATTACAGAGTAAGGTCTTATACATACTTATCCCTTATCCCTACTTATTTATTCTTTTAGGAAGTAGGTAATTGGATTCCTTTAAAAAACAATGGAAATAGGTTATATATTACAATATAAGGAAGAAACAGTGTTATGTAAATAATGTTTATATACCTACATTGAAAGGAAAATGTTGGTAAATTGGCATTGCATTTTAATGATTATTTTTCCGACCCAAATATCGACCAATAGAATTGCACCATTCGACGTCACGTGGTACAACCTACATGGTATTATACTGATAATTTTTTGAAAATTTTCTCTGGTCGTTGACGTCAAACTGACAGGTTGAATTCAATTGTGAAATTATTGGCCGACATTTGGGACGGAAAAATAATCCCCCGAATACCACACGAGCTTCAAAATTATCTGGCATTTCCCTCAAGGTTCCCTGCAAACAAATAAAGTCGTCAAGTTTTTCAGGAAAAATCACTCGCGCTTCGCGCTCGTGATTTTTTAACCTTGACTAAAAACTTGACTCCTTCATTTGTTTGCAACGAACCTATCGGAAAATACCCGATAATTTTGAAGCTCTTGTGGTATTATAAGTGAAAATTTATTAAAATATATCCAACGTGTTTGTGAGTAGGTATTTATTTTAACTTGAGTAAACAATATTCATTTTAATTTATGCCTACTTTGAATAGTTCAGTACTTACATTATTGTTACTATGTTTAATTATGCCGTTACTTTACTAATATTTTTCGTAAATATTATTCGGTCAGTTCATATTTTTATATTCCTACGTAACGTTGTTTCCTGTTTTTATTATAATGGTGATATTTAAAATTATGCTACATACAATTTGCTTATACAGGGTGTCCCACTGTTGGACGTTGGTATACAAAGCTCAAAGGAGGTTATAGTTTTGCATATGCTGAGTTCGTAAAAAATACTCATTAAATTCCAGACGCATTTGTTTTTCAAATAGTTGAATTCTCAAAACTCTATGTGTACACCCATAACAAGCAACCCGCCCAACTTTACCACCAGCACGTAAGCTATCGTTTAAGATTATGTTTTCATAGACAAAATGCTCACATAAGAAAAGCATTAAATGCCGGCTGCGCGAAGCTAGAGAAGAAAACATGGATTTTCAGGAAAAAATTAGCAAAAAATTTTGACGTAATTTTGTTAAGTATTTTTTACGTGACACTGATCACGTAAAAAATACTTAACAAAATTACGTCAAAATTTTTTGCTAATTTTTTCCTGAAAATCCATGTTTTCTTCTGTAGTTTTATGCAAAACTACAAGTCCCGTCGCGCTTAGTATACCAATAGTGGGACACCCTGTATAATTACATATTATTAAAACATTTACGAGATTCTCACCGATTTTAAATTGTCTCCTCGTGGACATCTTGTCGTTATTACACCATGCTGCAGGATGTATTTTGCGTACTGGAAAAATACAGTTTATATTATAAAATAATAATTTCTTGATGATCTATAGGATAGAAGATGTATTTCTTCCTGATGAATTTCGTTAAACATTTTCATCTAAAATTACGCTTGCTTGTCGTCATACAAAATTTCAAGGCGATAGTTTTAAACGGGAATTTTATTACAAACTAGCTGTGCCTCGCTGTTTTACCCGCATTGCTCCTGTTGGTTTTAGCGTAATGATATTTAGTCTATAGCCTTCCTCGATAAATGAGCTATCTAACACCGAAAGAATTTTTCAAATCGGTCCAGTAGTTCCTGAGATTAGCGCTGTCAAACAAACAAACAAACTTATAGATGTACCTAGGTGCATATCCATGCTTATCCCATACCCCTAGTATTAATTTGAAGTAAAAAATAAATTTCGTTTCTTAACAGAATGTGAGGATAGTCATGCCTGTGATCATGCTGATGATATTATTATTATAGTCAGTTATTTTCTCGGCCAGGGGCCGTCCGGCCGTATAACCAGCCATGGTTTATTATGGTATTATATGAATGTGCCAGTCAGTTCAATACACGGCGTAAACTGACTGGGAATAAGAGGTCAGAATACGGCCCCAGGATTTATTTTTATGACGACCAGAATCAACACTTAATTGTATACTCTAATTGGGCTGCATTATATTATTAGGCACATAAAATGAAAATATATGAAGTCTAGAAATAACGTATCTACTTATAATTAAAACGATTGTATGTAAAAATGTTTAATTTAATAGACGGTAATAGTAAATATGTAACGTCGTATTGGATAAAAATTGTTGTTTGTTAATTTGCGAAGGTTGTATTATTTAATAACCTTATTAGAATTTTCATACTAATTCTATATTTTTTATGGTAATATAATCGTATTACGTATTCTTAATTCGTAATATTTAACGGGAATTTTTAATAAATGATTTCTAACTAGCTTCCGCTCGCGACTCCGTCCGCGCGGAAAAATTAAGAAAAATTAAGATTTATTTTTTTTCTACGTATTTTTCCGGGATAAAAAGTATCCTATTTTATGCCCAGGATAATAAGGTATAATTATACCAAGTTTCATTGAAATTGAACCGTTAGTTTTCACGTGATGCCTTCACATACAGACAGACAGACAGACAGACAAAAATTTTTTTAATCACATATTTGGGTTTGGTATCGATCCAGTAACACCCCCTGCTATTTATTTTTTCAATATTTTCAATGTACAGAATTGACCCTTGACCCTTCTACAGATTTATTATATGTATAGATCATTGTTTTCTTCCACATCATAATGAATTAATTAGTTATACATAACTGAAAAATTGTTAAATATTTTCGGTCATCATATTTATTGTATGCAAATTATGAAATAATAGATTAAAATGTAATGTTATAACTGTATATAATAAATCTCTTCAATATACCTAGGTATAATTTTATGGACATTATTTTGATTTTACTCTTTATTTATATATTTTACTCGACGTGGTTTAAAAATTGAACTGTAGGCTATCTGTTTTATATATCATCTGTATTACATGGAGTAGAAGTATTTATCCATCCACTAGTTTAAATAACACTAACTAAATAAGTCCTAACTATAGTTTTTCACGATATTCTTTTAGTCATTTAAATGATTAACGTATTCTTAAAAGTAACTTACAACATAAACGCCTGCATGACATGAAAAGCAGTTTTTATACTCACAAGAATGACGATATACATCGAGGAAGCGACTTGTAACGCATTGTATACGGATAGCAAACGGTTGAGTTGGTAAGCCTGTCGATTTTTCATAAACCGAGGTAAAATCTTTAATACTAATGCCAAATAAATAATAAGAACCACGCTCAGAGCTCCTAGTGTTTCACTAAATGTCCATGTCTGTATTGATTCTGAAAATTAAGTAGGAGTTACAAAAAATGTTAAATTTATACGCCTACATGTTTTTATCAAAAAATTTCCAATCGACGTTTTTACTAATTTGCCTTAGAAAATAAAAAAAGTTAAATAAAGTAAGGTAAGAAACATAAAGACATAATATCTAAAAGTACCTATAGTCTTAAATTTAAATCCTAAGTATTTACAAGCATGATATTTATAATAGCAGTTAATTGAAATTCAATCATAATCATTGAATAGTTTGAAATTAGTGACTTTGAACCTTTTAAAACAAAAAAAAAAAAACAGTATGTAAGTAATGTTTATTAATTTATTTAACGGTGAAATTAATATTTCAACACAGTTCATAGGTACATCCATAATCAAATAAATTTAGTTTACGTTAAAAGAGTAAATTTTAAGTCCTTGATACAACTTTGACGAACAAAGCAGTATTTTTTCAAATACATATTTTGCTTACCTAATTGATTTTCTTCTTTCCCCAACTCTTCAGAGATTAATTCTAATTTACTTTCCATTTTAATCTCTAAATAATTTAATATATAACACAAAAACATTCGTTCGTCACCACATGTTACAGAGTTTTGTTAAATTAGACAAACAAGAATTCAATTTATATGTACTAACCACTAAATTGGGTCTTTGAAGACAGTATCTAATTTATATGCGCCTAATTACATTGCAACTGTAAGCATCGCTCGACCTATATCCATATAAAGATATTTGAATTATTTAATTTTGATTTAAGTTGAATAATTAGTAACGTTATTTGTATGGAGGTATGCTCGTTATCTAGGCTTTCGTTGTTTTATCCATTTCACCCATCCCGATAAATTTCTGGGCTTTTTGTCTCTACAACCTCTCTGTCTTCACAAATTTAGCCACACGTCATCAAAAAAAATGTTTCTTGACAATTGTTTTGTCAAGAAACTGAGTCATCACGACTAAAATATTAATATTATCTTAGTTGTTTTCTCCAGGTTCTATTAAAGCCTAGTGTTTTGATAGAGGAGAAAAGCAAAATACCATAATATAAGTGCGTATGTACTATGTATGTATTTGATTTTCTTATTCTATTCGACAAATTATATTATGACATTATTGACATAAATTGGTTCGATCGGATTTTTTATTTTTATTTGTCTCGTAAAATATATTTTTTCTGAAAATTCACGATTCACGCAGATAGAAATATTTGCTATATTTGTTGGGCAGGATCAAGCAAATTGTACTTAATTAAATCATTTACATAATAAGGAAATTGCGTTCACTCATCATAACCTGACTAAAATTTTCAAAATGCTACAATGTTGATGTTGATATAGGTCAGGATCATGAATAATTTGTGTTTATTATTAAAAGGTCACAAGTTTAAATATCTTTACAGAAGTTGAGGAAGCATAATATGCGGTATCGGTTCGCATTCGTATAGAAAAGTCTCGTGTGAGGAATATTTGACAATTAGAATTAGATATGTACCTAATTCTCAAAAATGTAAGCTGATGCTAAAGAACAGAAAGGAATGGCCAAATTGATGAACAGGCCTATATATTTTACAACTTTAGGCGAAACAGAACTGAGGTAGAAGAAGATGATACCTTATGAAATGCTACTAAGCAATTTACAAAAATCTTATTTTGTAAATTTTTAAAATTACACTACTTTTTTTTTTTTTTTTTTTTTTTTTCTTTTTTTTTTCGTGGGTAGGAGCAAAATAAAGAAGGAGTGTTTTCCTCTGCTCTTACAAATTAAATTTACGAAAATTAATTGATTCAGTAATTTTGATATAAAAACCATATGCATTAAACAGTGATTTTACCTACCAGTGTCCTCACAAAAATTCCTGTCTCTTTTTGCACTAAACTGTCAAAACTTGCACAGTCACTAAATTATGGAGTCTATCAAGAAATGTATGGAAGATATGACTAATAATTTTAATAAAAGGATGGAAGATTTCCAGAGGGACTTAACAAATAACCAAAATCCACCTGCCACTAGTAGTCCTACTTCCAGGCTTGCGGCGGACTTTGAAACCTTTCGCAACTTTGTGATTACTTCGCTTCAGTGTCTTCAATCTCAAATCAACATGTTAGCAAAACTTATTGACCAACAGGAGATGCGTTCGCGTAGAAAGATTTTATTGTTTCATGGTGTGAAGGAAACTGATAAAGAAGATTAAGAGCTAGCGCGCACGAGCAACTTTGTCTCCGCAACTATTTTGTCTCCGCAACTATTTTGTCTCTCCCACCTATGGGCTAGTATGAAAGTGCGCGCACGTAGCGACGCAACTCCCCATACAAATTGATGGGAGAGACAAAACAGTTGCGGAGACAAAGTTGCTCGTGCGCGCTAGCTCTTAAGTTCAATTGTCACAGACATTGTATTGCAAAAACTTAACATTTCCACCATCAATAAAGGTGCTATCAGTCGCTGCAATCGCTTAGGTCATGTCGCTGGTGTTAAACCTAGACCTATTGTAGTTAAATTTCATGATAGCCAGATTCGAGATGTAGTCTGGTTTGCCAAGACGCATTTGAAGAGCAGTGGAATAACGATTTCGGAGTTCTTGACTAAAAGTCGCCACGAAGCTTTTATGGCTGCAAGGGATCGTTTCGGTATCCCTCATTGCTGGACCCGGGACGGCTTCATATTTATTGCAGCTCAAGATGGAACAAAACACCGCATTGCTTGTATTTCTGACTTGGATGCCATTCCTTCGTGTGCCGCTGCACCAGTTAATCCTCGTGAGCAAACAGTAAGTGGTCGTGATATACAGAGAGATGCTAAGGCAATTCCAGCTGCTAGGTCTAAAAGACTTCAAAAAGTGAAGTAACTTTCAACTTTATTATGTCCCTTCTAAACAATATCTTGTAATAATTGTTCTTTGCTTTACTGTCCCTGTACTCTGAAGTCCGAATTATGTATTTCATAGTATTACTAGGTACTAGTTATGTTATGCTAATTTTGCTCAGCTATTTCTTTTTATTTTTTATATAAGCCGGCGGTAGAACGTGTAATAAGATATTTATGTTACCGTATTTATAATTTAATATTAATTATTATTGTTTAAAAATACACTTGTCGTTGTCGAACTGTCAAGTGTCATATGTCAACGTTTCAATGTCAAGTGTCAACTTGTGTTTGTCATTTGTATCCTCGGCCAGGCTACTTGTCTTTTAGTGCAATTTTATTTTAGACGCTGGTTGGTACATAGTAACTGTTTAGTATATTTAACTATTATTATTTATATATTTTTGTGGATAATATTAGTTTAATTTAGTAGTATACGTATAGTAACTACCTATTATTATTTATTCACTTGTATATATATATATATATATATATATATATGTTTAAATGATATCACCTTCAAGCGATACATCAGAAAACAGCTATTTATCTTTTCATTCTATTGATGAGTCTGGCAGTGATAGTAGTTATCGTAGTACAACGTCACCCAGTTTATGCGACAACATCAATGATGCGTTTCAAGGCGATAGTAAAACATTTAATTTGGTCCATATAAACGCTCAAAGCGTTCCAGCGCATTATGTTGACATGCTTACATCGTTTCAGTCTACAAGCCTTCATGCAATATTAATTTCTGAATCGTGGTTGAAGCCTTGTTTACCTTCTTCCTCTTATTCCTTACCAGGCTTCCGGCTCATTCGTAATGACCGAATTGGTAGAAGTGGTGGTGGGGTAGCGATATATCTCCGATCACATATACCCTTTAAAATTATTAGTACATCACCGCAGCCCCCACCTACAGATGCAGCCGAGCACCTCATTATTGAAGTCGTCCTTTCCTTTACCAAAATTCTCCTAGCAGTCTTTTACAGCCCCTCTCTCCTAATAGATTATTTTCCTTCGTTTGACTCAATATGTGATAATCTAATACCAATCTATGACCACTGTATTTTAATGGGAGACTTTAATACATGTCTCTTAAAAAAAGACAGCCGGTCGCAAAAATTGGTTTCCATCGTTGAGTCACATAACTTACAACTTCTTCCTCTCAACGCCACGCATTGTGCCCCTAATTGCATCCCATCTCTCCTAGACCTAATTATAGTTTCTTCTCCCAATTTAGTTTCGAAATACGGCCAGTATCCAGCTGATGCCTTTTCACACCATGACCTCTTGCTTCTGTCATATAGAATACGGCCACCTAAACATAAACCTAGAGTATTATTAAGACGTAATTTCAACGGTATGGATGATTCAAAACTAAAGGAAGATGCTCGCTGTATTGATTGGTCTCCGATATTTCTGTCTCTTAGCATCGATGAAAAAGTTGAGTTCTTTAACTTCGCGTTAATAAAGCTTTATGACTTGCATGCACCGCTTAGATCAGTTAAAATAAAACAATTACCTGCGCCATGGCTGACTGAAGATCTCAAAACTTTGTTGAATAAAAAAGCTCGCGCCAAGGCGAGGCATAGAGCACTTAAATGTGATGCAAGTCGAGAAAAATACAATGCGATAAGAAATAGATGCAATACATGTTGTAGAGATGCACAGCGACGGTTTATTCACTCTTCTGTTGAGAACAGTGATCCCACTGTCATTTGGAAATTCCTTAAAACGTTAGGTATTGGCAAACAACGTAATAATTCAATTCCATCTAATATAAACATAGAACAACTTAACTTACATTTTTCTAATTCTTCGCCTTCTTTCGATACTCAATTAAAACATAACACATTAGATTACATTTCCAAATTACCACGTCCCAATATTCCTCCTTTTAGCTTCAAACTATTTACCGAGTGTGATGTCAAAAGGAACATATTGTCCATCTCGTCGAGTGCTGTTGGAGGCGACTGCATTGGACGTACTATGATCTTACCTATCCTAGACATTGTCACACCTGTTATTACCCATATTCTGAATTATTCCATATCCAATAGCTCATTTCCACAGGTGTGGAAAGATTCCCACCTCATACCGATCCCCAAAAGAAATAACCCATCCTCTTTTTCCGACTTTAGACCCATCTCCATCCTTCCATTCCTTTCTAAAGTTCTGGAAAAGTTGATACATCATCAATTGCAACTGTTTTTAAACTCACATAATCTCCTTAATCCTTACCAATCCGGCTTCCGTCCAGGTCATAGTACGGCCACTGCATTAGCTAAAATAACCGATGATATTCGAATGGGGATGGACAATAAAAGGCTTACAGTACTGACCTTGTTAGACTTCAGTAATGCTTTCAACACTGTAGACCACGACATTCTCCTCAGCTTACTGTGTTCACTAAATATATCCGCACCGGTAATTGGTTGGTTTCAGAGCTACCTGAATGGACGACGGCAGCGAATACATATCGATGACGTTTTGTCTTCTTGGTGTGATGTCTCTGCCGGGGTTCCTCAAGGTGGTGTTCTGTCTCCGTTACTGTTCTCAATCTTTATTAATACCATATCAGATACCTTGCTGTCTCTCTACCACATGTATGCTGACGACCTTCAAATATACACACAATTTACTCTTGACGAAATACACCAGGCTATTCAAGATACTAATACAGATCTGAATACTATAGTCCAATGGAGCTACCGCTATGGCTTGCAGGTTAATCCACTTAAGACCCAAGTTATTATTATTGGTAGTCCTTCGTTAATCGCAAGGGTTAACTGGGTTAATCTGCCACCCATTGTAGTTGATGGTACGATAATTCCTTATAGTGAGTCTGTAAGAAATCTGGGTTTGGTTTTTGATCAAACCTTATCGTGGAGACCTCATATCAAGGAAGTGAGCAAAAAAATGTACGCAGCAGCTGGATCCCTGAGACGATTAAGAAACTTTCTTCCCTTGCCCACTAAAATCCTTTTAGCTCAGTCCCTCCTTCTCCCTATACTAGACTATGCCGATGTAAGCTATGTAAATTTAACGGTGGAACAGTTGAATGTGCTCGAACGCCTACAGAACTTCTGCATACGGTTTATATTTGGGCTCCGTAAATATGATCGTGTTTCGGAGTTCCGAAAAAAGCTCAACTGGTTGCCGATTCGCTTGCGGCGGGATGCGCATGCTCTCCAACTACTGTATCGAATTTTATTTGACCCTAAAACGCCAAAATACCTTAAGGAAAGGTTTGAGTTTAGAGGTCATTGTAGTGAGGTTCGTTCATCCGAAATGTTGAGGATAATTGTCCGTATTTATGCAAAATGGAACCACTCGACAAATTTCGTTTTTTACTTTTATTGAAGAATACTCATTCAAAAGTGGTCTAAATTCTTATACAAACAAGAACCACATGATTTTTACGTTGGAAACAAGGTATACTAAAAGCAGAAAGGAACCACCAGCAACAACGAATAATACCATATTAAGCAAAACCGAACCACAGCACCACGGGACTGCTTTGTTCAAACAAATAAACGATATTACTATCATGTCATTTTATACAAAACAGATCCACACCTACTTGGTACCATTATACATTACACATATTTCTATTAATAACAATTATTTTTAATACACAAAATGGAACCAGGTTTCTGTGGTATGGTTATGCGTAAAATAAATACATAATTTAATTGTAATTTTTTATTGCAAAATAAAACCACAAGCATTCGGTTCTATTATGCACAAATAAATATTGTAAAACATTCTGAAACCCATCATCGCTATATGGAACCAAATGCCTTGACTTGTTACAATGCTTCTCATCTTTAAACAACGTATTTCATTACTTAAGTGCAAAACTCCAATTTTTTAAGTAAAACGTCGAACATCTGTCAATATAGGTGACATTCAGCGAAGTAGTTCGAATACGTGACGGTGTTTTTTTCCTCCGCGAAGTAAGTTCTATTGTTTTTGTTAATTACCTTTAAAATTAAATGTGAAAATGTTTAGTAATAAATAAATAAGCAAGCAATTGGTAAGAAAAGCATTGGAGACGAACACCGAAGATAATAATGAAGATACAACGGGTAAGTAGTTTTATTTAATGCATTTAAGTACTTATTGAATCTGAGATGCAGGTACGCTTTATCCACTTTTGATTCATTCCCGATTGTGGTGTGATTTTAAGAAGATAGTTCATTAAGTAAGTACAAGAGGAATCCTCTGTGGATTTACGTATTTTAACGACAATGTCGTTGTTCACGAAGGCGCGGCGAGTCGAATTAAGAGATCATTTTGTTACGATTCATCTGTCATTGTGAGATGAAACTACTAAAGTCTAAACCCTGTTTTAAAAAAAACTGTCGATGATCTAGGTACCTACCTACTATTTTGGTAAAATACGTTTAGATTCAGATTCAGTACAGTACATTCAGCCACATCATTCAGCGCATATAATTATTTGTTTGATTTTAAAACTCGCGCGGCTACTGTTTTGACCGGAACAAGGCCCTAGCCTGCGAAATTCAAAATTTTAACAAGTTTATTTAATTTTTTGCTAGGGTTGCCACTGTTGCGTATGATTTTTAGGGTTCCGTACCCAAAGGGTAAAACGAGACCCTATTACTTAGACTCCGCTGTCCGTCTGTCTATCCCTCTGTCTCATGAACCGTGACAGTTAGATAGTCGAAATTTCATATGATGTATTTCTGATGCCGCTGTAACAACAAATACTAAAAAACAGAATAAAAAAAGACGTGTGGCACTCGGGGACTGCCACGGTAAAGCTATTGCATAGCATGCCTTCAAGCCACACCTCCGAGCCCGTCGGAGTGGAGAGCGTGAGGTTTTTTCGTAACGGAATTTCTCGATTCGGTCCCCGCGCTCAAGGCCCGCGATAGATGCTATGCAATAGCTTAATAAATATTTAAGAAGCTCCCATACAATAAGCCGTGATTTTTTTGGCGTTTTTATAGATAATGGTACGGAACTCTTCGTTGCGCGAGTCCGACTCGCACTTAGCCAGTTTTTTGTACATGGCGCATGTACATACAACATACTTAGTCGTCTAGTAGGGACACGGCTTTATAAGAACTAATAATATTTTGCTGTCGCCATATACCTACCTACGTATAAAAGCCACGCGGCTTTATTATTTTGATTTAAAGCTTTTTTCTTTTTATTACAGAAGATAACGAAGAACCTTATACGTCGCTGCCTCTGGAGAAGCTTTCTTCACCTTCTAGCGATATTCAGTCCATATTACATCTCATTCCACAAGATGCACAGTTTTTATAACGGTCTCA
Organism: Colias behrii; assembly: GCA_029959065.1. Taxonomy (NCBI): domain Eukaryota; kingdom Metazoa; phylum Arthropoda; class Insecta; order Lepidoptera; family Pieridae; genus Colias; species Colias behrii. The sequence goes on from JARWMC010000006.1 coordinate 10,271,028, forward strand.
TTAGCGATGATGCAATAGAAGACCACATAGATGGACTAGACACGGTGGATTTCGAAATCCAATTTGATGATAACGTCGAATAAACGTCCTATATAAGTATTATTTTATATATTTTATTAATTAAAGCTTTAATTACGATATTATAAATACATAGTTTCATTTATATCATTAAATCCCTGGGATGTGGTTCTTTTTTGTATAAGAGAAAACCTATCAATTGATAAATGTTAAAAGGAACCACATGCACATTTTCTTAATTATCTAGAAAGTTTAAGAATATTCAGAGCAAATTTATATACACATACTTAAATAAGTAATTTATCAATGAATTTAAATAAAATAAATTTTAATTTTACTTCATCTAACAGAGCTGCAAATGTTTTTGTAAATCCTTTGATATCTCAGAAGTGCGTTTTTGCTGGGTGGTTCCTTTTTGCTTAAATACGGACAATTATGCCTCAACATCGCACACATTTTTATGATGGATCTTTTACTGTACATGCTACTAAACTTTGGAATGCTCTGCCAGACTCTATCAAAAATGCTCAATCACCAAATAGTTTTAAATGTATGGTTAAATCTCACTTTCTCAGTGTTAGCCGTACATAAAATTTATTTATATTATATACGTATTATTAATTACTATGTATTATTTTAGTATGGTATTTTTCTTCGAATCTCTATTCCCTTTTACCTATTTAGTTTATATCACAATATAAATAATATGTATGTGTATCCTTTATCATAGTTATTATTGCACTACCCATTTATGTATTTATGTATTTATTCCTCTATTGTACCAAAGGTTGTCTGGAAGAAATCACTCTAAGCGATAAGACCGCCAATTGTACTTAGTGTAAGTTATATTTAAGTGTTTGTATTTCTTGTTTTGTTATCTTTAAGTGCAATAAAGTATTTATAAATAAATAAATAAATACTGTTGCGAAGTCGACACTCTTCGATCTTATGGTACGGGAGCTAGTAACGTTTTAAAAAAAGTCATTTTAGTATTGTTGGATTTTTGATATACTGTTTCTCTTGCTATTTCGGTTAGAGTCCGGGCTGTCTGGCTGGCGGTAGTGGTTGCGTTTATTAGTGCGCAAGTCATTTATTAACGCGTAATATTTAATCTTTTTCCTTTAGATAGATCCATCAGACATAAATTTTTTATTGCAAGACATAACATGACATATCGTTGTTAAATAGGTGCCATACGCAATTTTTTATTTCAAAATAATTAAAATGTCATCGAAATAAGTGAAATTACATCAACATGAGTCCGCTTAAAAGGTAAGTAATAACTTTATTACTTATATTATATTATCCTTTTTTAATACTTATATTGAATAATTAGTAAACTAATATTTTTAATAGATGGTTTCATATATTTGGTTTTTATCAAGTTTACATTAACGTCCTATTTGAGGTTCGTCGTTGAGGAAAAGGAGGCACCATGGTAGATTGTTGCTGAAAAATTGTAAATAGTAAAATGAATATTATATATAGTATAAGTAACATAGTGATTACTTATCCTTCACGGGGACTCATGTTGATGGAATTTCACTTATTTCGATGACATTTTAATGATTTTGAAATAAAAAATTGCGTTTGGCACCTATTTAACAACGAAAAAAACGTCTTGCAATAAAAAAATTTATGTCTGATGGATCTATCTAAAGGCAAAAGATTAAAATTTACGCGTTAATAAATGAGCTTAAATTACGGATATTTTCCTGTGCAGATAAGATGCGCACTAATAAACGCAACCACTGCCAGACAGCCCGGACTCTAACCGAAATAGGAAGAGAAACAGTATATCAAAGAACCAACTATACTAAAATTCTCTCTTGTCAACGTTGGTAGCTCCTATACGATTAAGTTTTCTGTTTTAGTTCTAGATAATCTGTTTTAGTTATTTAATAAATGCGAATCTTTCGCAAATAATTACGATCATTACGGTTGCGGTATAGCCTCGGATTCATCTAATAAATTCTAAGAAGTGTGAATTGAGAAACGTATATTCCACATTATGACAGACCTTTTGACTGTTTCGCCACGCGTCAATCAGTGTTATTGTTGGCTAATTGTTGCGCATCGCCACAAAAACAGGTTTGCCGTTACATTTCAGCTGACACTTGAGACTAGTATAAGGCTGCGTTTTCATCAAAGCTGTGCGAGGAAAATGTGTCATGCGAGGATGACTAGCTGTGCAGTGGAAATGTGTAGGGGTTTCCAGCAAAGCTATGCGAGGATGCGTTGCGAAGCTGTGAAATGTCTTTAATTGCTCAAAATTATGGAAATTATTATACAGGGTGTCTCAAAAGAAAGTTTATATTTTGTGGATGAATAAAAAAAAAGTAAGGGGTGTATTGAAAAAATGTTTATTAATTATTAAAGTGCATAATATGGGAATTTATTTATTAAAAATAATATCGTCCAAATGCAGTCCATTGCGTTCACGGCACTCATTTAATCGAACACTAAAATTATTTATGACAGCTCGGCAGGTAGACACAGTGATGGCTGCCATTTCGTGTCGGATATTTTCTTTTAAATGTACTAGAGAAGTTGGTTTTTTGGCATACACTTTAGATTTAAGATACCCCCACTTACATTGAATCCCTATTGAACAAGCATTGCATCCTCTAATTAGTTTATTCTAGAACATCAGTAAGCCCTCTATTAGCACCGATGCGTAGCTTCTTATTGCGTTACCGAACTTACGACATGTCCCCAGTATCTTTCGAAACCGGTCCCTTAGCGTGACGTATGACCTAAGTGAATTATCACTAGCCTGTCAGCTACCCATGATAGTACCTTTTATTGCATGTGTAGTTTGAAGCTTGCGTATCAAGGAAATAGGCAGCTAATATTGAATGTTGCACAGTTCTTTATTCTTATGGCAATCCTTGAGAGTAAAGAGCATGTCGCCACCAACGGAAAATTGGTAGTAAAGATGTTGTTTATGTAGTAACTCAATTATAACAGATGCTATCTTAAATTTCTTGCATTACTGCCTTCAATGAATATGCCAACACAACTTAGCCTGATGTAGAGCAACCACGTGAAAATTTTCACGTAAATAGGTATAGTATAGTATAGGTACATACATATTATGTTTGTTGTTTTTGTTGTTGTTTTTTAAATACGTAGGTCTATTTTGATGTATATCCTATATTTATTTAGGAAAAAATCTTCAAATGTATATATCTATTTCAATTAATAACGCAAACAAGATTACAGAATAATTTTTGTTTGACTACTTTGTTTGAGATCATGTAGAGATATTATGATATACAATATTATATTATTCCTAGAAAAGTTAGGCGACGAAGTCACAGGCACCAGCTAGTTAAACATGATATAATGATAATGATGATTAAGGTTCTTTTTTATTAATCCTCATTCCATAAAACATATTATTTATATACAATTAATTTGTAATTACACAACAAGTCAATCCAATGCATTCGTGGTGTACGTAAACAATTTATCATAGTATTATTAATATTTTATTATTTAGATAATTAAATCCGCTGACGCTAACTGTATAGTTTCATTTATTTTAATCTGCAGTGAATAAAAGTAATGATGATGTTTTTATAACTCTATAATTATATCTTTTATTTGGTATATACTTTATGCATGCTTATACTATTGGGTAATTAATTATTTCTAAGATTAAGAGTTTATAAACTTTGTTGAAGGTTTAATTAAAATCAAGAAAATTGCCTTGAAAATGGGAAAATTGAGAAAACTGACTACTAAACTTCATGACCTCGTTATGCCATTACCCATCCCTCAGCATCGGAGTTGATTTTTCACCCCTAAGTCTAAACGAGCGAACAACCGGGCTCAGTGGCGTGCCATGACTGAGGCCTATGTCCAGCAGTGGACAAGTGTAGGCTGACAATGATGATGATGATGATGAGCGTAAATCTATCACGGTCTTAGATCATTATGTAATGGATAACACTCGCAGGCGTTTCCCCTTTTGCCGAGGTATAAGATTATTCGAATCGAAAAATCTTATGCTTTCATAAAAACTACTTGCGTAATCGATTACAAAAACTCTGCGTATTCGTAAAACGTCGAAAGGACGTCTGCGAGTGCTCCGCTAAAAATGCCGTTTTGCACTGTCAAGTCTTGCAGAAGCAATTCAAACATGTCGAATATTAAAAAAGATGGAATAACCTTTTATTTGTGTATATTTTTTTATTTTTTTAACGTACATTTCTAATTAAATGCAATTTCTAATAATCGTCGATGTATCGTTGTGTTAAATATTTTTTAATTCTCCATTGGAACATAAAAATATTATGTCCGGAATGTGCATTAAGAGGTTCAGTGCCAGGGGTAACCATATTATGTAGATTGATGCTATATACAAGATTATCATTGAATGTGATTATTTTTTTTATATTAGAGTCTTTTTTATTTTCCATGCATAAAAATAGTGCAAACAATTATTTTTACTATAGATGTAATTTAGTGTTATTTCCTTACTGGTGTGGATATATTCGTAATGTCTGTATTGATTCAATATTTTTGTTCTTAATATTTATTTTTGCTTATCAATTCGTCCTAAAGATGAAACGTCTAAAAGTGGCCTTAATCAATCCTGGGTCCTTAGGGACGCACCATGATGAGTTTGAAGCCGCTGTATTGAACTTTTCTGTGGACATTGTTGCTGTTAACGAAACGTGGCTTCGCCCAGGTGAGGAGGCTAGAGCGCCTTCCATTCCTGGTTATATGCTTAAACATATTCCTAGGCCAAGAAGTATCCGATCACGTGGTGGAGGTGTGGGATTCTACATTAAGCAAGGTATAAAAGTGCGTAAATATGACCATCCTCGCTCTAATGTTGTTGAACAAATGTGGATAAGCCTTAATATTAATTCACGTCGCATTATAATTGGCACTGCATATAGACCTCCATGGCTTTGTGCAGAAACCTTCTTTGATGCGCTAACCGAGTCTATTGCTTCCTTTGTAAATTTCGATTCTGTCATATTACTGGGTGACTTTAATATTGATTATAGCAGGAGTACATCAGATTACAGGAATCTTGACATTTTTTTAAAGCAAACCAGTTTGAATCAGTACGTTGATGGCCCCACGCACTTTACTTTAACCTCGCAAACTACTTTGGACTTGATTTGTACTGACGCCACAATAAAAGACATAAAAATCAACCATATCCCGGACCTGAGCGCTCATGCATTTGTTGTTGCTGAATTTAATGTTAAAATAGAGAAACCACCTACACGTTTCGTAACATACAGACATTTAAAGGAAATAGACATGGTTGAATTTAATAAACATTTAGATTTGATACCCTGGGAAGAAATATTAGACCTAGGCGACATAAACGCTATGGTTTCTACTTTTAATCAATACATAATCGGTCTTTTTGAACATCATGCACCATATAAAACCTCGCGCGTTACCTGAGCTGGACCTTCCCGATTGTTTGTCTGACCCTGAAATCATTAATGACCATTTCCTGAAACTGCCTTGTTCAAATTTTGATAACTCTAATGAAAAAATATTTTTCGAAAATAACCTCTATGGGCCAGCAAAGTTTGAGCTTAGCACTGTGAATGAAACAGTTGTTTCTAAATATCTGCTCCACATTAAAACAAAGGCTAGAGGATGTGATGATATATCCATAGATATGTTGTTGCTTACTTTACCAAGAACTCTCTCTGTAATAGCTGTGTTTTACCTGAAAATAAAACACATATTAAATACTTACCTATATTTGAAGCTTACTTATTGAGAAGGCACCTAGCTTTTTCCGCCTATTTTTCCCTCTCTTTCCGTTGTATGTATGCTATCTCTCTCGCACACCTCTCCACCAGGTGGCGGGGCGCACGATAATGTGCGGGCGCTGGATGTTTTTCATTGAGTCGAAATCCACAACAGGTGGACGTTAAGTGTAAGCTTCAAATATAGGTAAGTATTTAATATGTGTTTTATTTTCAGGTAAAACACAGCTATTAAACACTTGACCGTAATTTGAAGCTTACTTATTGAGACCTGTTTGTTACCCACCTGGTGTACAATATATGGACGCCAATGTGAATTTGAATACATAAGTAATTACTTATTTCTTTATTTGAAAGAGTAAGGTGTGCAGATAGTATACCTACCAATAAATCACACAAATTTTTATATTATATAATATATTAACAATCCCAGATGAAAAGTTAATCAAATAAGAACCAAAAAGTTAATCATAATGATTAAAAGTATTAGAACTTATGAGATTGGTTCAAGTGTACCTTAGTTAACCTTTTGGGCTTGAAAAGTTAAAGTTACTACAATTTCCACTATGTTTAGCGTAAATCTGCGAAAGCGCCAGTAACGACTTTCAATTACGCATTTAGATGTTACTTACAAAATGAAGCAACAGCTGATCCCGACGAGGCAAAAATACCTCAAACTCAAACCTTTATTTATTAAATTAGAACTCTGCAGAAGCACAATTGTATCATCTTAACATAGAATTACCACCTGTCTCAACTCACACAGTATTAACCCAACCGGACAAGAAGAGACCTTGGTCCTTACTTTTGGGGTCAGAAATAAATTTTAAAGGTCACCCCTTGAATAAGGCAATAAAATATCAAAACAGGTAAACGGTTTTAATTATAATACAGATTTTTAACATCCAACCAAACCGTGCGGTATCTATTAATGTTTAGAGCCAACGCCACCAATCATAATCTAAACATGGCTAGTACTTTCAGTACAATGCATGAATTATTTATTTAAAACTGATAGGTCATAAACTCTGTACTGGAAACAAATATACTGAACTCAAGAGACTAAAATGATAAGGAGCTTATCTGTGTCCCAAAACTGCAATTACTACACCCAAGTACGTTACTTTTAATCAATTCGGTTTTAAGGTATAATTATGATTTACATCAGAACTTATATACCGAAAGCCTCGGGACTACATAACGTGACTTATTTATAATAATAGTGTTTGTGCATAACACTAGGCAGTCAACAGCTATATGAACGTCAAATAGGAAAAGAGCCAAATTTATCCAGTCAGTAACAAAGGATTTTAACTATAGGTACTTTATTCTAATTCAACCAACTACTACTAGCAGTAGCTACTGCCTCCGTCTACCCAAAAGACATACGGAGTACCGTATGTCTTTTGGGTAGACGGAGGCAAATAGGATTTTTATTCCAACTATATCATTTGATATTTTGAAAATGTACTCCACATTTTCATACCGTCAGAGTCATTTTGCAGATTATAGTGGTGCAGCACTGAACACTGTCTATTAGGTGGCTGGTGCTGCTGACCGGGCCTTCAGTTCCGCTTTCCAGAATACCTTCACCCTTCTAGGTGTTACTACTACTGAAATAGCGGTACTCTATCGCGTCGTTCAGGTCTCTAACTGACAGGATTTCTCATATTATCGTAACAACCTCGCTCGTTCTAACGAGAACAAATTATCGCCAAGGAATTCTGCTGCAGGATAATGGCAAGAGAGATTATAAGCTTAACTATGCATTATTATGTTCAGGAATATGGTGGATTTTGAATACTATCGTCGTCTGAAAGTATCTCCTTTCGATTAACTTCATTAAGGATGCAGATCTGATCCCATCTTTGTTCCGTAGGAATGCTACGACAGTCTAAACGTTACACTGGACAAAGAAAATTGCCCTAAATATAGTCGGTTGTTCCAACATCCGTAATATGGCTAGCCTACCTTGCTAGCCCTTGATTGTAACTGCTACCAATGGAGGCATTGCTCTTGTGTTGTCCACAGTTGTGAGAGTGCAAAAATGAAGAACTGAGCTCGTGGGGAGCTATGTCGAATGAATCTGTGTTAAGATTATGACAGTATAGGACAGTTAGCTGTGGATGCGAAGACAGGACATTACTTTATTCATCCGTAAACACGCGAAGCAGCCACGGACAGCGATATAGCAAGAACTAAACTAGCAAAGTTTAGTTCGCTTACCAGACTTTGTCATGTTTTAAATGCAGTATATCCTCTATATAGCATTGCATTTATGACTATTGATAAACTTAATTCACCCGTAAACACGAGAAGCAGGCACGGATAGCGATATAGCAAGAACTAAACCAGCAAAGTTTAGTTCGCTTACCAGACTTATATTTTAAAAGCCGTATAGTCTGTACTGCATTTCATTTATTGCCCCCCCCCCCCCCTCAAAGCAAAGAAATGAGAAGTCATTTGGCAGAGCTTTCTCGTTAAGGGTAGGGGTTCCAAGTAATATCTAATAATAAGAGGCTTTTGTTTGGAAAGATTGACTTTCCGTTATTTATCCTCTATCCTATGTAACTCAACAGTCAGTATTCTCAGCATTCGTTGAGTACTTAAACGTTTTACGTTAATAGTTGTATAAAACTTTATTATACAATATAATAATCCTGGTGGGATGACAAGAAACTTGTCTAACAAACGATTATCCTAATCCCTCAGCGATTTATTGTTTGAGCCCCGAAGAAAAATCTCATGGGTGCAATAATGAGGTCAAATGGGTTGAAAAACGAGTCAAATAAATTGCCTACAAGACCGGGCAACTAAAATAGGCCTATGAGAGGTCAACTATACGTAATCAATCGTCATTTGTTACATTCAATCGCTTTGCGATTAAAAAATCTCTTCCGATGTTTATATATGAAAATTGGTCGGCTAGTGCCATTGAATTACGATACCAAACATACCGTTGACACAAGGCTTGGTGACAATCCTCGAAACCACCGCCACAAATCATCTGCGAGATGATATTTGATCCGACTCGCCTTCCTTTGTTGTGAATAGGCTTTGCATTGGTAAATACGATTTGTTCAATTCCAATTTCCATAATTGGTAAACCAATAGTGATTTCCTGATTCCTGAAGCGTAAACTTTTAGGAAACGAAGTATCAATTTCATGCGCCCATTATTTGACGTCTCTAACCTTTATTGTATTTATTAGGTCATATTACTATACTGCCCACTGTGAAGTAGATTTCAAAACCTTTTTCTACCTACCTTAGAAGAGTGAAGATCCGATACGGTCATATCCAAAACTTCTTTCGTGGGTCCTCGTTGACGAAAGCAAATATCTATGATCATTTTAATGATCAATCCTTTGTATATTTGCACCAATCGCCATGAAAGCCCCGCGAGGGCTGATATATATTTGCACCATTTCCCCGTGGGGTCGGTTGTTATCAAAGCCCCGCGAAGGCTGATATATATTTGCACCATGTCTCCGTGAGGTACTGTTGTAATCAAAGCCCCGCGAGGGCTGATATATATTTGCACCATTTCTCCGTGAGGGACGGTTGTAATCAAAGCCCCGCGAGGGCTAATATATATTCGCACCATCTTTTCCATGAGGGACGGTTGTAATCAAAGCCCCGCGAGGGCCGATATATATTTGCACCATTTCCCTGCGAGCGACAGCTGCGCGAGGGATGTTTGTAACTAGAAATAAGTAGGGCCTGCCAAAAAATGCGAGACACCCTGCGAGGGTGGATTTGACCTGGCTAACCCCTGCGAGGAGTAGTGGCCACATTTATGTATTCTGCTTCGAGCAAGAATACACCTTAGTGCTAATATAAAATTAGCAGTAAATAATCATTTAAATAATATAGCAATTAACAAGGTCCTTTAACTTATTTTCCAATGTTAGCGACATTTAATAAATTCATAATTCAAATCAATTCACTAAATTTTAAAATGAACTTCGATTCATATTTATTTTTGTTCATGCAATCGATGTAACATTTAGTTGCTTTATATCCGTTAACATTCCTTACGAACGCAACCATACCGTCGTAGGACGTTATATTTAATTGCACAAAATAATCTCCACTCACCCGCAATTTTTTACTTTTTGTCAAGGTGTACAAGTTTATAATATTATTCTAAAACGTTAGAAGTGAATTGTAAATCCTTTGAAATAAATGTATCTAAATCTAATTTATATTAAGGTATCTCGATAATTATTATACGATAACCCTTTCAGCACAAGTTCAGTAAACCAAAGAATTTAATTGTAAAATTTTGGTACTTACTCGTTTTAACAAAAAAGTTGCATCATTTGAACATAGGAAACGTAATTTTCAATCAAATTAGCCGTGTGTAATATGTCTATTTTCACATAAAAACGGATCAGAATAATACTCATAAATGGACACGTATAGACTACCTACGGATAGTTTTGAATGTGTGGAACATTCATGGTACGTATCTACTATACATGAGCGAATTCCATCATTATTCAGTTGAGCGGTAACTCCCGTACGATTTATAAAATAATATCACAACATGTTCTGACATGTCTTGACTTCTTGGAGCTGACTCATCTCGTTCGATAATTTTTAGTAATAAACTATGATAGGAATTCCGAACCATTCCTAGCGATAATGACAATGTAGATAATAAAGTTGTAGCAATGGATTGTATGCCTGTAAAGCTTTGAGTTGGCTCATATCCATACTAAGTATTAATCGTAATTTTTCCACGAAAAATTCACTTGTAACCTTGTAATAAAAACACATTATTAAAAATGAAATAAAATATTAAAAATATCTATATACAAGACTATATTTGATATAATATCTAGTAATATCAAATAATCACAAAAGTAATATTAACGATTCGAGTAAAGCCGAACGGTAACACCGTTAAAATAGCTTTACTCACAGTATTAAAAATTCAAATATTAATTAGTACATATTGCATAATGAAATATTTCAAAAGAAAAGTTACTATTTCAAGTAAAATGTAACGGTTGTATCGTTAATTTTAAATATCTTTATTCATGCTATTAAGTATTTGAGCATATTGAAAAATAAACTATTGCTGAAGGATTCATTAAAAACCTCAGCATTTTAAATAAAGTCCAACGATTATACCGTTGACTTTAAAGATTTTTACTCATTTTTAAGTAAAATATTATTAGAATAGATGTAAAAATAACTCACTGTACCGATCCGACGGGATACACTTTTTAACACTTTTAGCACTTGCTTTAAGCAATACTTAATACTTAATAGCACCAAGGTTGTAGTCTTGTAGACAACCTTCTCGCGGCGGAAGCTAGACGCCAATGAAAAACATCCAGCGCCCGCACATTATCGTGCGCCCCGCCACCTGGTGGAGAGGTGTGCGAGAGAGATAGCATACATACAACGGAAAGAGAGGGAAAAATAGGCGGAAAAAGCTAGGTGCCTTCTCAATAAGTAAGCTTCAAATTACGGTCAAGTGTTTAATAACATCTTTAACCAACAAAATACTTACCAGTAGTACATTTCCAACCTGCTGGAAAACCGCTATCATTCAGCCAGTACCCAAAAATAGTAATCCCACTGTATTAACTGACTTGCGACCTATTAGCATATTGCCGTGTCTCTCTAAGGTGGTAGAGCATGTAGTATGTGAACAACTTACTCGATATCTCGAAACAAACAATATTCTTCCATCCTTTCAGTCGGGCTTTCGAAAGAAGAAAAGTACCACAACAGCGCTTTTAGATGTTGTTGATAATATTCTCACAGGACGCGATGAAGGCAAGGGAACAATATTAACTCTCCTCGATTTTTCTAGAGCCTTTGACTGCATCGATATTTCGCTTCTTCTCTCGAAGCTCCATTTCTACGGGTTTCAAAAAGATTCAATAAAATTTTTTAGAAGTTACTTAATGGATAGATATCAAATGGTTCGTGTAAATGCTGCTCACGGTAATATTTTTTCTTCATTGAAACCTGTGGAAAGGGGCGTGCCACAAGGCTCTATTTTGGGACCGATTTTATTCATCATTTATTGTACCGACATTACCGCCGCCGCTATTAAATATTGTTCGTATCACATATACGCAGATGACTTACAATTATATGTAAGCTTTCCACCATCTTCCTCTTTATCTGTTGTAGACAAATTAAACAACGATCTTATTAATATAAGCGATTAGTCGAAAAGAAATAAACTTGTTCTCAATCCATCTAAATCTAAATTCTTAGTTCTTGGTTCTCCAAAGCAGGTAGATAGGATAATTGAAATGAGTCCTAAGGTAGAAGTTAATGGTGAACAATTAGAGCAAGTTCAGATAGCAAGAAACCTCGGCTTACTAATGGACTCGTCACTAAACTTTGAAGACCACATAGCTGAAGTAGCACGTAACTGTTTCTACCATCTAAAAATTATATATAAGATCAGAAATTACATAAACGAGCCGTTGCGTATTCAGCTTTGTAACTCACTCGTGCTATCAAAGCTTAATTACTGCGATGTTGTTTATGATGGCTGTTGTTTGGCAAGAAGTAAGCGTCTCATTCAAAGGATCCAGAATGCTTGTGCGCGCTACTGTTTCCAGATCCCACCTCGCACGCATGTTACGCCTTTCTTAAATAAAGCAGGAATACTAAAGATGTCAGCATGTAGACAGCTCCATCTTTGTAATCTTTTGCATGGTGTAATCAATAACCATTCACCGCCTTACCTCTATGAGAAATTAACTTGGTCACGAAGCCAAAAGCTCTGCAAATCAAGGCCTTTCTCTTGTGTTTTTCGAATACCTAAGTATAAAACAGCTGCATTTAGAGGTAGTTTTAAATATCGGGCTAGTAAATGCTGGAACGACCTGCCTCCTCCTATACGCGAATCAAGGTGTCTTGGTACTTTCAAAGCAAAACTAAAAAGCTATTTATTAATAAAACAAAAGGAGCAGTGCCCAGTAAATTAGTTGATGAATGGTTAATTTTTATATATATATTTTTATATTGTGTTTTTACATATTTAAATACTTCAATAGTAATTATTTCACCCGGTGTATGAATGAACTGGCTATTAGATATAATTGTGTGGTTGATTATCATTAATATAAGATGTATCGATGTATCCCACCGGTAGAAACGGAATAAAACATTATCCTGCATTCCTTTCATTTTCCTTTTTTTTTTTTGTTTATTTTTTATTGTTTTACCTGTTTTCCTAATGTATTGCATGTTTGTTTTATAAGAAATGCTGTTAGTTTGTATGCTTTTATTTTAATAACACAATTTTTGTTGTATCAACTCGTGTGACATTTGTGGCTACAACAGGCTATGGCTGAAAAACAGCGGTGAAAGCACTGGCCTTTTAGTCATTGCTTCCACCATATGCTGAGTCCATAGCCTTTTCGTAGTAAACTGTTAGTTTTCTTGTGTATTTTTTTTTTGTTTATGTGTTTGATTTTTACTGCGAATAAATTCTTATTCTATTCTATTCTATCGTTTAGCGATATGATCAAGACAAATAATCGAGTCATGTTTACTCGATCATTGATGCGGCCCCACGAGACTATCATGGAAAGAAAATATACAAATTTAATCTTTATGAACTAAGAGATAAAGTTGAATTTAAAACGCGATAATGAACCGCATTCCTTACGAGACTATCTTTTAAAGAAATACAAATTTAATCTTTATGATCTAAGTTATAAAGTTGAATTTAGAACGCGATATTGAACCGCACTCCCCACGAGACAACTTGGAATGAAATACAAATATTTTAATCTTTATGAACTTAGGGATAGAGTTGAATTTAAAAACTCGTCGCTTAAAAGGTCGTAAATTTTTACGACTTTCGTGAAACATTATTTTTGTGAATGTGTGATTGTGTTTCAATAGTGTGAGTTACCCTCCCCGCACCAAAACCAGCAGAAAGTTTAGTTAGAACATTTGCCAGCGTACTCCATCCATTACTTAATGATCTAAGATCACGGTACATTTACATCAAACGAACATAGAGCTAGAGCCTTCTTTCGTGATCTTTTAGAGTAAACGAAAACTCGTTTTCAGTGTTTTTCAGAATTACCTAGAACATCAATCTCTCGAGTGAAAAATCACTTCTCGAAGTTAGCTAGTCTCCATCGAGATTATCTGTCGTGGTAGAATTTTAGATCTCTATAACTTTTAACTAGATTCAGAAATTAATTAATTTTATATTTATAATTAACGTAAATTATTTATAATTATAAATAATTAAAAGTTTAAACTGACTAGACCGACAATTTTGGTCTTTGTAGAATATAATAAAATAAAAAAAAAAAATGGATGAAAAATGACTGATTATCATAAATATAATATATTTAAACAAATTTAAACTGACATCTTTAAAGTGCATTAAATTAATATCATAGCCTTTTTTAACGGCATTTTCACACACGCTATGCATTAACATAGTGTAGTTCTCGAGGAAGGTTTTAGTTAATATGTATAATATGTTAAGTTTTAGAGCACGCGAGCGAAGCTGCGGCCTGCTGCAGGCGGAAAGCTAAGTAAAAGTTAAAAGTTTATGTGTGTCTTTTAAACAGGTAAGAACGATCCCGTACTATCAACATTGCAAATATGTGTGTGATTATTAACTATTTATATTTTTTATTTTATTTTAATGCATGCATAATTATTAAATAGGTAATACAATAATCAATAATAATGTATAATTTGAAATGTAACAAATAATATTATAATAAATTATTATGTCTAATAAGCTGAATGAATTCGTATATACGCCATTGTAACAGTGATAATAAATTAGTGTGAACACAGGCTCCTGAAAAACAGTTAACAACTATATTAGGAGCCTGGGTCATTAAATTTTTGTAACATATAATGGTGCAAATAAATGATTTATTTATTTATTTCATAAAAAAAATATATATAAGGTAGTAAATGTGTTTAGAATGAAACATTGTAAAAGTATAAAGCTTAGTTTTCATATATACTCAAAAGCTTCGCATCGTGTAGGTATTCTTAGGTGTACTGAAAAGAATTGTACTGAATTCGTTTACTTTGTGTGTAAAAATGAACACAACTCGTTTCTACGGTCATGAAGGAGTTTATGTAGTGTCATTAGATTATAATAAACATCTTGTGTGTTCTTACTTCAATAGTTTCACTTGTTTTATTTAATTTTTAAATAAAAGATTAAAGTAATGACCGGTTTCAATGCATTATATCATCAGGCAGTGAAGTGTGTGCAGTTTATTTTTATGTAAGTAAGTCTAATAGTCTTTAATGCAGTTCCATCAAGAAGTATGTCTTGTAAAGTATACTTTGTGTCTAATGCATTTGTCTGCTCTACAAAGGGATATTTTTTGCAATTCTCGAATAAATTTAGGCGGGCATCATGGTGGTGAATTTCAGGAGCAAAAGATTGACTTTCCGGTTCTTTAATCACTGCCTGGTCTCGCAGGAAATTTTATAAACATTTTCTATCATTATTGAAATTATATGCAAAAGGTTCTTTTAAATATTTTTTTTCGATGCAGGAGCGACGCAATTGAGGAATCCATCGGGGTGCTGTATTTATTGTACCTACTTTTAATCCTATAAAATTATATTTGTTGCATTCAAGGACAGTGATAGGTAATGACGTTTTAATAAAAATGAAGGTAAAGTATTCAGTGGACGTCGCGATCGACAATAATATTTAAAAATATATTTCTGAAGTTAAATAAATAAAAATAAGAAGCAGTTTAACAGCTAGCATTTAAACAATATTTTAAAAGCTAGATTTACTCACTCTTTAGAATTTTCCAGAAATCGTGCAACGATTTAGATAATCAAGATTAGGTTATGGTCGAATTTTAAAAATTCATGGCTGAAAAATGTCCCTGAAATTTACAATCACTATTAAGACACCACCACACAGGGTTGTGAAATCGTTCGGCCGGTCCGCTGGCGGTTCAGTAGTGAGCGAGCGTTGGCAGCATTTGCTTTGTGCCGAGCGCAGGAACCTTCTGACGACCTTGAGGTGAGTGTGGCAACGTCTTAAACTTAACCTTGAAATTTTGTAATATTTCGCTTTTATCGCGCCGTGATATTAAGCTCTTTCGTTCCACTATGGTCGTACTATGTATGAATATATTACAATCCGGTTACTACACTTATAGGATATCAATGTGTCATCTTCAGTCTGTTTGCGGCCGGTTAGGGTCAGAACGTGGTTTTGTTTTTATAGTGTGTAGTCATTGGAGATAATGCTAACAATGGTATTAATTGGATGCGGTGGTGTGTATCTATTAGTGCGAAATAGAAGGGATGCGGCGATTTAGCAATCACGTGTGTTGCCGGTTGGAGTATGCAATGTTTACCTTTTGTGTATCAACGATCAGGTGGGGCAATGCTTAAACCACGTGGATATAATATCACATACATATTATATGAGTGGTCACATTTCATTTCGAATCATCAGTACCTTATCATTCATTATTATGACATGTCTCCCGCTTGCATTTTCATGGAATATACACTTAAAAACAATTTAAAGCATTTATTTTAAGAAATATTTTTGTAAAAATTTACTTACTTATGTTACTGTTTGTTTGTTTCACGTTTGCTATCAGATTTTATAAAGTCGCGTTCGCGGACCTATATGTTTTTGTTTTTCTCTCTACGACGAAATATTTACTAAAAATAATGCAGATAACTTGTACCTTAATAGTTTTGATGTTTTTAATTAAAACTGACTACAAATCAAAAAATTGTCGGAGGCCAAGACTCACTTTGGGTCCCTGCGCCACTCTAGTAAGTAGTAAGTAAGTACAAATCAATAAAAATCCTTGAGACTTGAGTTAAGAATTGATAGATTAAACACATTGCAAAAATATGTTTCACTATAAACGTCTTAGGAAGGAAAACGCACAATGTTCAAATAACCTAAACCATTTTAAATATCAACATCTGATTTCAAAAATAATTTTCAATAACCAAATAAATTTAATTATATTAAAAGCTTATTTTATCTATCAACATTTTGACGAAATAGCTTAAGACTGATTCTGGAATCTTTGACTCTGCGCAGATAGTTAAATACCAAATATTTTTTTCAAGTGCAATCTAACCCTTTCTTTCGTCGACTCTTTCTACAACGAATGCATTATTTTACTGTTTTGATTCACCCAATACTAACTCTACTACTGTATCTCAATAATTTCTCACATAGACTATAAATAGAACTTAGCTTTATTACGTTTATATTTAAATCAATTATTTCGAGAAATAATGAGAGTAATACATATAATATAATGCGGTTAATTGTAGCTGGTAGTAGAGCTACAAACTTATTTATGAGTATTCAGAAAAGCTTATGAATCCGTATTAAAAATTGATTAATAAAATATGTGATAATACCTGTACCTTGATACAAAAATCCTGTATCTGGTTTTTCTTGTTTTTGACGTAAACGCGATTCTACCTTATGTAACCTATTGATTCATAGTACAATAGAACATTATTTTTATCTCAGCATTTAGTCAGACATTTAGTCAGACCCATAAAAATAATAAGAAAAAATGTTAATACCAAATTTTGCACGTGTATCTCAAATCTGTATTTATAACTATACCAGCGGTGCCCCGCGGTTTTACCAGTATTGCTCTTAGCGTGATGATATATAGTCTTAGCTTTCCTCGATAAATGGGCTATCTAACACCGAAATAATTTTTCAAATCGGACCAATATTTACTGAAATTAGCGCGTTCAAACGAACAAAAAAACTCTTCAGCTTTATAATATTAGTACATATAACTATAATATATCGTATTTAGTATTTACGTATTTTTTTGTTTCATACACTTTTACAGGAAAACGCCACGAGAAAAAAGTTTATCACAAAAACTTCAAAATACTTATGTAATGGAAATATTAATATATCTACAAATGTTATATAATTGCATTGTTATCGCCGTTTATTTAAACACGTCAATTTGAAAATTCAACAATGCTAAATAAAATATACATAAAATATTATGTAAATTTTCGGATTATCTATCAATAATTGAAAATTTTTTGTTTATATTTTAATGTTTATGAGTGGATTTCTATCGTTAAAATTTACTGAATTAGTTGTATAAAGTATTATTTAGATTTTTGAAATTTATTTATCCATTGTATTGTTATTTTTGTTATTTATATTTTCATTATATCAAAATAATTTTCCTTGTTTATATTTTAACTAGCTTCCGCCCACGACTTTGTACGTGCATCCCCGTTTTTACCCGTTCCCGCAAGAATTTCGGGAAATCCTTTCTTAGCGGATGCTTACGTCCTAACATCTACCTGCATGCCAAATTTCAGCCCGATACGTCCATTGGTTTGGGCTGTGCGTTGATAGATCACTATATCAGTCACCTTTGAGTTTTATATATATAGTTTGAATAAATTAATTTTAATACCAAATTTAGAACAAAAAATCCGATTTGAAATTGTGATGCACACAATGTACTTACGTTTTAATAAGGATACCTACACTATAAGGATATTTTTTAATAGACTACTAATCAGATCTTGGTTAAATTAAAAAGAAACCCGGAAGAAAGAAAAGAATTATCAAAATTAATTTAACCTCAAAAATATATGAAGTAACTAATACCCATAAAAAAACAAGCAAAGTGCGAGTCGGACTCGTACACCAAGGCCTCCGAACAAACCATTTTTTTTACTATGTTGTGACTTTAAAATTTATGTTTTTAGCAATTGACAATTGCAAAGGCGTTGCTTCTTACCAAATTTCAAGACTCTGTCTTCACGGCAAGTACCCTGTAGGTTTTGATTCGCTAGCGAATGTCAAAATTTGAGAAAATTCGCAACATAAACGGCTGTATCTTTTGATTGCATTTGCTTATAAGTTTGATTTTTGAACCATACACTTTTTTCTTTTTCGTATAATATCGAATTTGTAATAAGGTTAATTAATGGAGGATTCATACTGTTATTAAACTACTTAATAAATTTGTTGCAATTTTATTGTATAACACTAGCGAGGTCCACATTATTAAAACACAATTTTCTTAAACATTTGTTAGACCTTAAACCTGAATATGACCGAGAACTCACACATTGTTTAACGGGAGTGATTATACGGCTATTAGATGATTTAACAATTAGTGTTAGAGTTTAACATTCAAACATAAAAATCTAAACTCTCCTATGTTTTATTTTAGTAGGTATATACGAGTAGATTGAATCGAATCTAGTGTTGATCGTTCTTATTTCATGATTATTATCAAAATATTTGATTTTCCCTTCATGCAATATAAAGTTAATAAAATAAACCTTAGTAATTTAAATAACACAGATTGAATACAATAGTTCAAAGAGTAAATTTATCTTAACTTGAAACATTACAATTTAATGTAATTATATCAGAACGTTTAGGTACTACATATTATATATATCTATGGTGGTATATTAACCTAGGTTGTTTATGATTGTGTTATTCTAGTTTTTGCCCACGATTCAGTCCGCACATGGGAAAAACGTCTATCTTAATTCTTAGAATACATATATAATTATATGTATATGTTTACTAAGCCTTAAGTACGAAAATGGAGCATGAAGAAGTCAGTATTTAGTAATTTATGTTTAAAGTTACATTAATAATATTACTGCGTTATAGCAAAATTGAATTAAATTACCTGAATAGATTTTCTAACGTATTGAAATTATATAGCAAAAAAAAATTATTACCAAGGTATAGCGTGACGAGTAGGTAATTTAATAAATTATATTTAACGAGTATAAAGATGGCCACTCACCACACCTTTGAAGTAGTAGAAATTTCGATACCGATACATAGTCAAAATTAATATTGATTAGTATAATTTTTCTCTGCTATCATTTTAAAGGGATAGAGTAATTAAATTTTGAATGAGTTAAATACGAATTTTGTATTTTTTCTTATTATCGAAGTAATATTTATTCATCTGCTTGTATTTCTTTGATAATAGCAACACTAATTTGTTTTAATTTGTCGTTTAAATATATATTTTTACGAAAAAAGGTATAAGATGCGATTGGATTATTATATATGTACTAGATTACAGAACTATTGAGCGGAACGTTTATGGCCAGCTTTTCTTTCAATTGTCGTTACAAATTGCAATATTTATGTTGTTAGAAATAAGCAATCCTTTTGACCTTAACGTGAACTTTGAATAATTTAGCAATAATTCATTCCTATACAGTACATCCTTTCTTCCTTTCAAATCTATGCCAAAATTTTAAATGCGAAATTATGTTTTTTTGGTTGTATTTCTTTCATGTCGTAATGAAGTGATTTAATAATATTATTTTTGTATCAAGATGAGAAGGTTAGAGAGTGACATACAGGTTACATTTTACGCGGTGAAAAATCTCATTCCCATTGAAAATTCCTTTGACAACGTGGGCATAACCAGGGGCGGAAAGTATATTATAAGTGAAATATTTCGGCACACAATTAGTTTTATAATACAAGTCATTCTCCCCAACTCTTCGAAAAACTAATTTTTACGGCTAAATTATGTGAAATTTAATCAAATTTATCAATGTAATATTTGCAAAATGCTGTATTAATCGTACACTTTATTATTTACAATTTAATCTTGGATTGTTTATTGTGAAATCGATACAATAGCAGCTAAAATCGAAATCGGACTCGTAGTTATTATTACTGTAATAATAACTATTTTACGCAACTTTGTCTTGCACATGTCTGTCATTTGGCAAAAATAATAAGATAATTTGGTATTGTTTTTAGCTTTGCATGTAAGTAATGATCGCTAGGATGTTTCGTTATTATATTCAACTAAATTATTTTAGGGACTTGCAAGATATCTAGGTAATGATATGTTTTAAAAATAGCCATAGATTTAAATGTCGCTGTCTTTTTTGAAGCCTAGAATTTTATAAAAGGTATTTAATATTCTAGATGTGGAATTTTGGCTTATAACACAAAAATTCAAATCCATATCACTCTAATCCATGTCACCATTCCGTATATAAGAATATAGTAAGTAAAGTATATAACAGAATGAAATTGATCCAGTAGCGAGTTATTTTGTAAAAATTGCAAAGAGCTCAATTTCAAAATTTTAAGACAGCGTGTTGTAACAAAACTGACCAAGTATTATTATTTATTCAACATTGATGAATGCGAATCAATCAATGATATAATTATTCATACAGTATTTAGATTTATACAAATTTAATTGAAAATACTAATTATAAATAATAAATAGTAAGTACAACAACAGTACGTACAACTCTACAAAAGTACGAATTTTTATTTTCACATTGTGGTGAGTGAGTAAGTTTGGTTTATTGTAAGTAGTGTTTTCTTGTGTGGGTTATTAATAATTACAAATTCGGGGCTTGTTTAAAATATTAAAAGTAAACGTATTAGTGATTAAAGGAAATTTGAAAAAACATAGTATTTGCAAGTAAACTATGTATAATTTGTATTTTCTATACATTTAATGAAAAAAAAAGATAAAAACAAAGATTTGAGAGGCTGACTTTAGAGTCAGCCTCTCAAATCTTTGAATCGAAAGTAACTAATAACTTATTGGTCGCTGCTTCGCTCGCGTTAAAAACAAACTTTCATCTCCTATTTTGTCCTCTTGGGGGTAGAATTGATCAAAATCTATTCTTAGTGAATGCCTACGTCCTAACATCTACCTGTATGCCAAACTACAGTCCGATCCGTCCAATGGTTTGGGCTGTGCGTTGATAGATCACTATGTCAGTCAGTTACCTTTGAGTTATATATATTTAGCGGTCCAGCCCCTTTAGCCAAACGTCAAAACGCAATGGAATAGAATCCGCTAGCGATACTAATTGTCATAAGCGTACGATATTTCGCTAAGGATATGTTCACCCTACCAATGACGAAGACGACCACAAACAAAATTTTCATCCAGTCGCAATTAAACAAAATTGTGAAAAACACACTTAAAAATAAAATATTAAAATTTCCTGTCGTTTTGGTGATTGGAATTTTTTTTTTGAGAATAATGAATGAAAACATAGATTTTTCGTAGAAACGGTGGCTCCTAGAAAAAAATGTATAGGAAGTTTTTTTATAGATAATTTTATGATCTACAATTTTGGTCCCAGGTAATTATACGATTAACTTACCGTCTCGGCGAAAATCGCAAAAAACCTATTTTTTTTATTAATTGACCTCGAAATTTTTTTCTTTTCGAGTACCAGTATGTCGGGAAATTTTAATATTTTATTTTGAACGAATTTTGTTTGGATGGGAATTTTGGTCGTTGTCGTCGTCGTCGTTGGTAGTGTGACCGAACCATTACAATGTCAATAATTAGCGATAGCAGTTTCTATTTAGTCCATTGAAAAGTTACATTTGGGGTTGCGTTTTTTAGAGGACGCAATTTTATTTTTGTGATGTGTAGGGGGGGTCAGTGTGAAGCTAAAACCAAGTTTGTGGGGTCGCCACCCTTGTCCCACGGCCGCAATCTTGAAAATAGCGGCTGAAATGGTTTTTACGATATATCTCTTAAACTATTTATCTGATAAAAAATAATTGCTAACAATATTTGTTGCAAATTAAATTCTCTACAACTTTGGTCTAGTAACTTTTTGTCGTAGACTTATAAAAAAAAAGTTATAAGCGAAAATGTTCAGAAATTAGAGATATTTATATTTTTAATAAAACTTTTTTTTTATCATTTTACGAAGAAATTATATCAGACCATTTTTGTAGATTATTTTTCGAGGAGCAACTTTTACATACAACATTTTTTCATTAAGTAAATAGCTAAGGTTTTACAGCGCTCCGATGTGAGTACTATTTTTCAGTACTCTTAACTATACAGTTATACATATATTATGTGTGTACTAATAATAATTTGTCATCAGTAATTGTTTTTTTTTGTTATTATATTTTTTTAATAATTAATTTTGCAATATTATTTATACTTAATTAATTATTGACTCTTCCCCGCCACCCAGGAGGTAGAGTCTGGAAGCGCGTTTTTTTTACGTCGAAAAGCAGGGCTGAAATGTTTTGCAGTGTGCTTCCATTGTTCTGGAGTCTGGGAAAAGAGCCAATGGCCAATATACGTATAGTTAAGAGTAAAGAAAAATAGTACTCACTTCAGAGCACTGTAAAACCTTAGCTATTGTCGTAATGAAAAAATGTTGTATATAAAAGTTATTCCTCGAAAAACAATCTACAAAAATGGTCTGATATAATTTCTTCGTAAAATGATAAAAAAAAGTTTTATTGCAAAATATAAATATCTCTAATTTCTGAACATTTTCACTTATAACTTTTTTATTTCTAGTTCTACGACAAAAAGTTACTGGACCAAAGTTGTAGAAAATTTAATTTGCAACAAATATTGTTAACAATTTTTTTTTATCAGATAAATAGTTTAAGAGTTATATCGTAAAAACCATTTCAGCCGCTATTTTCAAGATGGCGGCCGTGGGACAAGGGTGGCGACCCCACAAACTTGGTTTTAGCTTCACACTGACCCCCCCTACACATCACAAAAATAAAATTGCGTCCTCTAAAAAACGCAAGGTTAGGCCTAAAAAATGTAACATTTCAATGAACTAATTCCTTAGCGTTTATTCTATTCTCTGCCATTAGTCTCGGCCTGCAGAAATTGCAAATTGTTAACGAAATAGAAATATAAGACACAACCTCGAATTTAAAATAACTCGAAATTATATTTTAGTAATAAGGTTTTTCATTTTATTATTTTTACAGCATTAAATGCAATTTATTAATTTTTGGCAAATGTTTTTTTTTTTTGTAATGCATGATAATTCCGAAATAAATCTTATGTTTTATTATTAACCTAAATTAACTCAAGTGAATCAGGATTATGAACTAAGTTTGTTATATAAACTAGAACAACGTTACAAAAAATAATATTTACATTTTTTGTGCACTACACGTTATATAAAATGTATTATGTATATTATTCTCGATGTTATACATCATAGAGATTGAATAGTGTTGTATCGAATTTCAATAGGACGTACGGGGTCACTAACCTCTAAACTCTAGAGTTTATAAGTCAATGCCAATCGACAGGTTGCATACCATTCTTGTAATATTAATTCCTCAGTATTTAGTAAGTTTTGTTTTTCACACTTTTTCCATACTATAAAATTAACAACTGAAATTTTACATTACGACATATATGAACTCAAATATCATCAAATAACCTTCTATTAACCAAACTGCACTAACAATGTGTCGACATATTCGCGACATATCGACACTTCTCTGAGAGCATGCAACTTTTCGTATCTCCCTTTTGTATGAATTTTAATTTTTCTTGTGGCCCAAATTAAGTGTCTTGAAAATTATCCGAATGACCTTATCTTACCTAGCTTATGTAATTTTTGATTAATTTTAATTCGTTTATATACTTCTCCTTTATTTTGAAAAGTGTATTTATAACTATTAACAATTTATCTACTAAATGAGCAATTATGGGAAAGATAGGAATTCAATCACAAATGTTATCAAATACACAAAATAATATCCATTACTTTATTATTAGATACTAATATCTAGACAATTCTAATTATAACATCGTCTCTATTAATTGTAGAGCAATATTTTATATAGTTTTAATCAGTGCGCTCTTTTAAAACTCAAGTCACAACGTCGCGTCTTAACTAATTGATATCAATAGAGTCTAATTTAAGACTTTCACTTCAATAGATTTTATAAAAGCGTTCTCGAAAAACAACATACGTAAATCCTATTATCTCTAATGTCTATAATATCAAACATTACTTCATACAGAACATACTGGACTTTTCTCACAATAAAACTTCAAAATCTCCAGTTAATTACGCGGAATTACGCAAAAGATGTCATGTTTCACCGGCTCATTGTGACCCGTATAATCTTGATCGTAAAACCACGTGTTATCGACCTTGACATACGACATTCAGACGTTGGACGTTTAATGGTGGCACGTATCATTTCTCAATATATTTGCATGGTTCTATGACAATATTTGACAACCTTCATGGCGTAGAAAAGCCGCCACGGTCAGCGACTTACCCAATATTTGTTTTAATGATGATTGTATTAAAATCTTTAAGCTTTGGTAAACGATGAAATGCAGCCTTGAAAATAAATTCAGAATGAATTTAGGCTACGTCTGTGAATATAGATTGAGAATAGCTATTAGCCTTAGAATATGAAACAAAACATTTGAACACCTACATAACCTAATTAATTATTTTGTGAAGATATTAGTATTTTTTATTTTAGCTTCAAACGCGTTTAATTCTCATACTTTACTATGCGGACCGGCTGTTATCAGCTCAAACACTCAAAGAACCAAACTTATTATAGAAAAAAAATTATACCTACAATTTGTTAATCGACTTTAAATTCACACAATGGCTTTTACTAAAATTTTGCATGCAGAAAGATTATACCTATATTTTGACGGTTTTTTACCTTCTAAATGAAACAATGGCAGAAAATAGCTGCCTGCATGTATATTGTATAAATTGAGTTTACGCAATGAACGCGCTAATCTCAGGAACTACTAGTCCGATTTGAATATATATATATATATATTCAAATCGGACTAGTAGTTGGGATGATATATATCAAAATATATCATCCCAATGCCGGTAAGACCGCGGGGTACAGCTAGGGAATTATGGCTAAACTTGAAATATGGTAGTGGAAATATAGGTAAATATATTTTTGAAATGATTTCAACAAACATGCAATTACTTTCCACTCATGGTTACGCACACGTGAACTACGTTTTAGAGTTTATTTTCTGCACCAAAAATTATTCTATGAATTTAACTAATACTTAATCTGTCTTTTAATCGAAATTCATCCAAATCATTTTAGCAGATAAGACGAAAATATCACAAGTACACATTTACTTTCGTGTTTATATTAAAAAAAATTCACCGAAAAGTACGCGCATAACTTCCTAACGTCTGTGAAAGTTTTTTCCATACATACCTTATGTATGGAAAAAACTAATAAAAATTAAAAAAAAACTTCTAAAGAAAGAGGCTAGTTTATAATCTTTTTTTAAAGCCTTAATGAATATCTCTGTAACAAGCTTTAATGTTATGTCATTATCTTTACAATAGCATCATCATGATTGTGGACCATTTACTCCATCAAAACATATCATTACTAAGGTAATAGTGGAAACACTATTCAATGTTAGGTGCTTGGGAATTTCCGAGGTTTAATTTTGATTGTTAGAGATAATATCCTGCACTAAAAGATATATGTCGTGTTTCTAGAACTGTTGTTTTAAAATACGTAGTTTTTAAATTGGGTCTTTAAAGTATTTATTGCAGGTTCGTTAAAAAATAATATTATTTTTATACAAGATTGAAGAGACTTAGATTTTTTTAATATTATCACAGCTCCAAAAATCCAAAACTTTAAAATGCACTATAATTATTATATTAGTTGTAATTAAATAGTTTTGCTCTACCGTTGATAAGTGAAACTTGCCTAATGAATAATGATATATTTTTATGATTGTAGGAAACACTAAATTATCGAGGAATAGGTATACGTGCAACTAATTATTATTAGAGGCTTAGTTATGTATGAATATTATGGTAATTGAAATAGAAGGAATTTAATTAATTTAAAATTATATGGGGATTATTGTGAGGCAATTTTTGTTGGGAATTGTCTCAACTAAAAATATTTCGATATGTATATAAATTTATGGAATAAAGACTTATTATTTTCTTATGAGTAGGTAATCCTGCGACTTCACCCGTCAAAAACATAACAAATTGTAAAACTCAAACCTATTCCAAGAAACACTCTATCTATTAAAAAATCCGCATCAAATTCCGTTGCGTGATTTTGAAGATATAAGCATACTTATGAACAGACATACAGCGGGAAGCGACTTTTTGCTGTATAGTGATTCTGTCTTAGGATTCTGTGAAAACTTCTTTGAATCTGTTAAATTCTATGACTTCTTAATCCGTAGCATAGATAATATAATACTATATTAGTCCGTAGCTATGTTAGTTAACTTGTGTGCCAGTTTTGAAGTATGCTGAATTAGTCACGTACATGTAAGTTAGTTAAAAATGTAAAAAAGATATATTTGGGTGAAGGATAATGTACAAATGACTCTTAAATCTAATTGTTACATACCAAGTTTAATATCTGCAAAGAATTGTTTCGTAACTGTAATCGTACCTATGTTTTGTTTGTCTACAAAGTTTGCGTTTTCTATATTTTTAATGACGGATCATACAAAGTATATTTTGCGTTTTCCATATTTTTAATGTCGGATCATGAAAGACCGTTCTCGCTCGTGACGTTTACTAACTACGAATGTAGGTTATATTATCTATATTGCAATTTGGTCCATGTAAAATGATTTTTAAGAAAATATATTCTAAATGTTACTGCTTACTCAGATTTTTTTTGAATATTCTTACTAAGTATGAAAAAAATGAAGAACAAAAATTCTTCTAAATACATGAGTGATGACTTCACAAACATAACAATGAATTTGTCAAAATATAAATTACATTACGCGCGTAAAGCTTAATACAAAAAAAAAAAATGCCGTAAAACATTGTCTTTACGCGGTCGTCGAACTTGTCTTGTGGTCGACTGGTCACTCAGTGGGCCAAGGGCGAATTGCGATAGCAAGCGTGCATATATCGCTTATGACTTTTTAATCTTATCTAGGGAGGGGGTTAAATATTAAAGTATGTAAAATAAAGATTTTACATGCGACATTGCGAAATGGTTATGAGGAAAACGTATTTTTTGACTCGTGACGATTTTTTTTAACTCATCACGTCCAAGACGACATAAATGTAATTATGGTGAAAAAGACAAAAAAAGCGGAATAAACCTATATGACCGTTTATTTTGTTGTTTATTGTTTACTCTTGTACTCTATGGCTATAATTGAACAAACTAGCTTAATATTGTTATGGACCGACGATACCAACAGCTATTGTTAGAAGCAATTTAATATATCTGTCGTGGCCATATCGTAGATTTGATCATTTCATGATATGATCGATCATTTCGTGAAATGGTCGCATTTCATGAAATGGTTGAATGTCTATTGGCCACATCATGATGTGGTTTGAGCAGATCAATGATAAGAAATCGTTTCTTGATATGGCCAACTAAACGCGAGGTTTTTTCATGAAATTATCAAAATTATTTGATCATATCGTAAAATAGTTACATTAATTATTGGTAGAGGCGCTGCAAGCGCTGTGTTTATGTGATAAGATGGCGGCCGCTGGCGAAAATTTAATTATTCGCAGTTAAAAACTTCATAATTCGTTTAATTACAATATGAAGAAAGTCATAGCAAAGAATTTACGACGAAGAGGTTCGAGTACTATGGAAAATGCGGATATCTTACATTGAAGAAAAAATGCGTATAAAATCCTACACATAACTATATTTACGTAATATCCTAATATATTATTATAATTGTTTCTTTTTTAAAAAGCGCCGTTGTTTATTAAAGTCTAACCTAACCTAACCTAATGTTTTCTATTGCAAAAACCATTCGCTTTTGGCATTCGCCGGCCGCTGCCGCGGCACTAACTGAAATGACAATAAACAAGTTCTTAAAATATTCTGAATTTTTTAATATTTTATGGACTCTATATTTTATACGATCTGGACAAATGTGGATGGCCAAATCGTGAAACATTGACGATTTAACGATCTGATTAAACTATGTTGGCCATTTCATGAAATGCGACCATTTCACGAAATGATCGATCATATCATGAAATGATCAAATCTACGATATGGCCACGACATATCCATACCACAGATAATATAATACCACAGTATTACAATATACTGTGATAATACTATACGTCGATAATTATTAATTATAAATCATTTATTTTCCTCAAAATTTACAACTAAACAAAAAAGTATAATTCAGCAAATAGAGATTCTCGTCTGATTATGGTCTGCGATACATACCTATTAGTTGTTTACGTAGTATATTATTATATGCTGTGATATTATTTATTTATTTATTTATTTATCCTTTATTGCTCTTAGATAACTTAAATATGAACTTAATCTAATTATAAATTAAAACAAATGGCGGTCTTATCGCTAAATAGCGATTTCTTCCAGACAACCGGAGTACGGAAGGAAATTAGTTAGAGGAGAGGAATAGGGCAGAGCATAAATATTAGTATATTACATATCTACTGACAATAAATAATCGGCCACGATCTTTAATTGAAGTCTTATAGAAGTTTATTTTAATGAATTGCCGAATATTATTGATTTGCAATGTATAAATTTACACCACTCATCGAATGCACGTTTGACCTTCCTTCATATGAAAGTGGGGATGGCCAATAAAGTCTTAAATAGTTTGGTAGCAGGTTGGTAGACGGATACGATTTTATTTTGTGGTACATATAAATTAAATAATTTTAACATCTTTAGTTTTATGTGTTTCATTTTACGATAAAAAAAAACGGTAACACGATTATAATCTCATTGAGTAAGATTGAAAACAAAAGATTTGACACTTTATCCATACAAAATAAATTACAGTACTCCCAAACTGATTATGCGCATAGAAAAATTCGTCTCTGTTCGGCAACTGTCATATTCCCCGAGCCTCCGAAGACGATATGTATATAGAGTGGTTAAATCTATTTTCTTCATGCATAGTTTATTAGAATTATGAGTTTTATTGCGATTTTATGGTAAAAGAGAAAAGCAACGAAATTTGTTTCGATAATTTAATGTAAGTTAATAGCGAGGATAAGCTACACGATTGCGAATACATATTTGTTGTATTGATTTACTTGGAAAATTCTATACTTAGAACTATTAAAGTGTCTTACTGAAGCTGGCGTAATGATGGATGTATGGAAGTTTAAAATAAGACAAAGTTTATATTTAAAAAAATGATTTTCAAACACTGGTTTACATTTAAATTGTAGAAATCTAATCATTAAAATCTCAGTCCAAAGGATTTACAAAATCAGGGATTATCTCTATTTCTGATATCGTAGAATGATCAGAACTTTCATTATGCTCTTATTAATTTTCTCTTTCCCCACAGCTATCTGCTGCCTGTGTAAATAATCATTTTATCGGAAAATTCAACTTTGAAACAAAACTAAGAAGGGTATGTAACAACAACTCTATATAATTCCATACAGAGATAATACGTGCGGTCACCACCAATATATAAAGACGACTGACGGATTTTTGAATTTTTTGACTGACAGGCTACCGTCACCTACCGCTCGAATTTTTTCGATTGTGTATGACTCTGAATTGAATCCTATTTCTTTCGAACAAGGTGCAAGATGCAAGTGCATTGTTTAGGGCACTTACGATTCAATGATTCGGGGTGATTCGGGTGTTTCTGGAAATACGATAATTAGCGAAGATCTGCATGCGCATTATTAATTTTGGAGTACCGTACTCATGCTATAAAGTTAGGAACAAAGCATACATTATGCATTTTATTTGACTGCAATATAAATTATTAAGTAATAAAATTAAATCCCAAGAATTTTAATCATTTTGTAAGAAGCTATTGTTGTTGCAAAATTATTTGCCAGATTATTAGTTATGCATACTTACGAACTTTATAATATAACATTATTATAATACAATTATTGTAACGCTTCTTGTATAAACAGTGCAATTTGTACTACAAAAATATAACTATATAACATTTTAATCTGAATAAAAATACAATCACTTTACATCATTATAACTTGCTATGACCTTAACATTGAAAATGCCACTAGGCATTTCTCTATTATTTAATATTGGATGATCTGTTGCACATTTGTGAGATGAGTGCTCAGAAAAGAACTCACACTTGCATAAGGAAATAGATGTAAGAATTATTGCGTGCCTGTAAAATCACACAAATCCCAGTTTGCCAGAAATATCGAGTCTAAATCTACTCACTTGAAAACACTGGGTAATGGGTATCAAAGTACACACTACATACGATTTACGTAAAATATTTTTCTGTGATTTGGTTCTCTTTACTAAGCTTATTAAAAATTCTACTCACTTGAAAACACTGGGTAATGGGTATCAAAGTACACACTACATACGATTTACGTAAAATATTTTTCTGTGATTTGGTTCTCTTTACTAAGCTTATTAAAAATTCTACTCACTTGAAAACACTGGGTAATGGGTATCAAAGTACACTCTACATACGATTTACGTAAAATATTTTTCTGTGATTTGGTTACCTTTACTAAGCTTATTAAAAATTTCATAACACTGAAGAATCTGGTAGATGCCCGATCTATGTTTTTATGTGGAAGGTGCTTTATACTTGTGTTACAAAAACATATTTATGTTCTATAAAATATGCGTGCACTAAAATCGATGTTGACCTCCATGACATAAATTAACACAAAACCGCACCTGTATATGTTGTCATTAAACGAAGATTGCTCATTAATTGTCCTTCTCAATATAAATGAAAGTCAAGTATAGGTATATGTATGTATAAACTTAGGTATAGGTTTACCGTTTGTAATTGCGTCTCAAATCTCGTTCCGTTAATTCACGTATTTCTAGAAAGGCTGGGGCCTGGGTTGCAACCACAGTTGCAACATCCGACCGGACGACGGTTGCACCACAGATTCCGTTTCGACAAGTCACAGACTCGTTTTGTGGAAAATATCCTGAATCCTTTGACTTAATGCTCGAGGAAAGAAAACTATATGACTTATCTATACTACTAATATTATAAAGCTGAAGATTTTCTCAGAAACTACTGGTCTTCTTTCAGTGTTAGATAGCTCATTTATCCAGGAAGTCTATAGGCTATTTATCATCACGCTAAAACCAACAGGAGCGGAGCAATGCCGGTAAAACCGCGGGCACAGCTAGTTGTGTATATTCTAGCGGAAAGCAAGTGCGTCATAAAGGTCGTTGGGTCTTTTGCGAGTTAATGCACTTCTGAGTGAACCCAAGGTGATTGTTACTGTTTAGTCGAGTATTCATTAGGTATATTAGATATTCAAAATCTTTCTGGATTTGGCAGATAACTCGCGTAAATTGTAGGTATCCTTATGGCTGGTTCACACTTTGATTAGTGTGAGTGCAGGTGATTAGTGCGAGTGCAGGTGTGTAGTGCGAGTAGTGTCCAATTCAACTTCGAGTGCAGGTGATTAGTGGGAGTGCAGGTCAATGGTGCAATTCGCGACGCTACACACTACGCTAAACACTAAACACTAAACACTCGTGTCCAGACGTGTTTAGGCAGGCACACTGCGAGTGAGGGGGAAGGGAGGGCGCGCGGGACGTGGCTACTCGCAGTCCACTCGCAAAAAAATAGAACACGCTTCTATTCACTTTACTACACAGCCTACTAAACACTTGCACTAAACAGTCGCTGTCCACACGTAGTTACTAAACACCTGCACTAATCACCTGCACTCGCACTAATCAAAGTGTGAACCAGCCATTAGATGGTTGATAAATAACGACTGCTGATTTTATTTCATTAAATTTTAGCTTTGTCGGTTTTTATTGAATACCTATTCTTGTAGCATATTTTGTTAAAGCGTCTCTAAATCATACCTACTTTTTTACTTTTTTCCAGATAAAAATATTATCTAATTCCAATTCGATCATATTTTCTTCATCGCTTTAGCCTTCTTTTAAATTAGTAGGTATGCATTTACAAATCATATTTCAGTAGATCTTTCAAGAACAATAATACCTATAATTTAACTGTTAATTGAAAACACACGTCTTGTGTATAGGCATCTAATTGTTTGCGACATATTGTCGTCACATTGACCTCAACCCTGTTATAATTACATTGACATCGCACAATACAATACCTATTATATAAGCAAAATCATTAATTTTAGCTTGCGTTACTTCCTCGAGTATAAGTATTTCTGTTTCTTCTGATGAATAAATTGCCGTAAGATTACCTACATAAGACCAAGTTCATGTTCATTACCTAATGCTTTATGGAATTTGGATATAAATATTATGCTTATCTTTTCCGTATAAAAATATTTAATAACTTAATGCACATATTTTTATGAAAATTTAAATATATGATTTTTCCTGTTAAATATAAGCTTGGTAGTTTGTAAGTTTATTCAGCGGGTCAATAAGGTTCCTTATCTTTTTCATATGTTAGCAGTACATTAATGTTTTTAATCAGTCCTACAGTCAAGGTCAAGGACACAGGATCTAATCTCACGTGCAAATCTTTGGATTTCGTTACTCCTACTTAAAGATCATCTTATCCTTCCATCCAAGGCTCAATCTGTCAGGTATATTTCAATGAGATCTTATTTTGAACTTTGAATACAATCCTTAATTGTGTCTGCCCCGGCTTTGCGATCAAAATTTGTGTAATACTCCTTGAGTTTGAAGAGAAAAAGATATTTGCAGCAGGAGCCTTTATTCATAATAATTAAGGTATTATTATTTGATATTAATAGTCGTAGTAGCTTCGTCTGCGTTGTTCAACGAAATTCCAATGGGAATGACATTTTTCACCGCGTTTAAAAGTATAGCCAATAATACTCTCTAGTCTCCTAGCTATCTACAAACATAACATACCATCTATTTGTATTCTAGACGATCAAATTAGTTATAAATTACTTATACTGCATATGCTAAAATTATCGAAAGTCACTCTGCTCATATCTCATAATTACTTTATATAACCTGAAATAATGCAAGTGAATTCATTGCGACCTATTGGCAAACCTTGCAGCCCTATGACATTACAAGCAACATATTGCAAGAGCAACGATTACTGATATTGTGTATACGCGTATCAAATTGTTCAAGTTGCACTTTGAAGATACGGTTTGTGTATAATGTCAATACATTATACACAACATCATCACACATAATCTAAAACAATTTTTAGATTATGTAAAAGGGGCTTTATATTTTAGTCCTTTTTTCTACATTGACGTTTAAAATTACCAAACTATTTACAAATTAGATATCTACCGCAATTAAAGAAAAGTTGCATAGAATCGATAGAGTCGTAAAAGCTGGATGCGAGTTATACTACCTTTTTTTTATTTTTTATTTTTTATAGTGGAGAATGCTCTTGCATAGCTACGGCCTTGGGGGGAAAGGCCGTACTGTTATGTCGGACTCCCACTGCCTACAGGTAGACCGTAGGCAGTGGACCTACCGACTAAACTCCACTGTGTTCCGTCTCGCCGCGCAATTAGCCGGTGCCGCGGGTTTTGGTGGAATTAATAAAATTATAAACTCTAATTGCTTGTTTTCAACAATTCAGAATACTAAAGAATACCCAAACTAAACTTAAAAACGTCTCAATTGTATGGAGGGAAGTCCCCATTATAAGCGATTAAGTTTTTATTCAACCACATTTGGATGCTTCATTCATTATTTACAAATTACAAATACATAATACCAAATATGTAATGTGATTTTTTGTAGAGGTTAAAGTATTATGACAAGATTATGTAAGTAGTAAAGATTAACGACACATTATAATCAAAGTTATGTAACATTTTGAATTGAATTATGATAATTTATGAATTGTAATAACATGTTACTGCACTGTGTTTCCATAGTAAAACTATTCTAGATGGTCAAACAATTATAAATTTTCAGGGGCTAAAAATAAATCATTTGGGTTGAGAATTGTGTTCATACGTATAATTTATTGCATTCAAAAATAAATATCCTTTTTATAACCACATTATAACAGTTGTATTTTTTGGTATAAAGACACGTGTTTATTGGAAGAATACATTCAGCTAACACTTCCTCTCAGTGACATTTTTTGTTACTATTGAAAAACCATTCCGAGTCATTTGCAAAAGTACAAGGATTCCCTGAAATATAGTTGCATTTATTGACTTGTTTAAGTTTTCCAAGACGTATAGAACACTTTCATGAAACGAAAGATTTAACTTGAAATTCAGATTTAGCGAAATTTCATTATTCAAATTCAGCAGGCCGAGACTAATGGCAGAGAATAGAATAAACGCTAAGGAATAGAAACTGCTATCGCTAATTATTGACTTATGCTCATGACAATTTAGTAATGGTTCGGTCACACTACCAACGACGACGACGACCACGACCAAAATTCCCATCCAGACAAAATTCGTTCAAAATAAAATATTAAAATTTCCCGTCATACTGGTACTCGGAAAGAAAAAAATTTCGAGGTCAATTAATATAAAAATAGGTTTTTTTGCGATTTTTGCCGAGACGGTAAGTTAATAATATCACCTTTGACTAAAATTGTAGATCATAAAATTATCTATAAAATACATTTTTTTCTAGGAGCCACCGTTTCTACGAAAAATCTATGTATTCGCAAAAAAAATTCCAATCACCAGAACGACAGGAAATTTTAATATTTTATTTTTAAGTGTGTTTTTCACAATTTTGTTAAATTTTGACTGGATGAAAATTTTGTTTGTGGTCGTCTTCGTCGTTGGTAGGGTGAACAAATCCTTATCGAAATATCATACGCTTATGACAATTAGTATCGCTAGCGGATTCTATTCCTTTGCATTTTGACGTTTGTCTCGGCGCTCGTTTGCCTTTTAGAACTAAAAGAGACTTCTATGTATTAAAATAAAGAAATACCTAATCGTTTATTAACAAATGCCGAAGACGATTGAATAAAAACTAGTTTACATTCAATTTTATCATCATTTACAGCGATAAAGATTCTAATACATAGTGTAGGTAATAATATTTAGATTTATAATCAATCAATGAATATGATGATCAGTGTTTAATTTTACACAAATTTTATACATATTTATTACATACGTTAAGGAATTGATGATTGAACGGACGATGATTAAACGGATATAAACCACGTATGTAATTTGCTAAGCTTATATCTTTTCTATAGTAAAATAATTTATAACAACTATCGAGTCTAGCGTATTTCTTTTTAAAGCGGAGTGTTTAGATCATAGGACAGATGAACGGTCTTTTGAGTTATTTCTGACGAAAGGTTTTTCTAATTACATATTATATTATAATAAATTAATAAGAAATGTAAATCATTTGGATTTGCATAATTCGTTCATATTCAGCACTAGAAGGTATAGGTAAGTTCAATGAATTGAGCATATTAGTTTTTAAGTGCTAAAATTAGATTAAATATCTATAGAAATTGTAAAAAGTGTGTTAAGCGAAGAATTTTTCGACCTTAGAATCATTGCTAAACATTTTAGAATACCATATATCTGACAATAGAGCAGATGTTTTAGAAATACACGAGCGGTCCGCCCTGGCCTCGCCCGTGGTATATGTTTACGTTTTCTCTCCATAAGAACCATCCTCGTACTTCAAGGAATATTATAAAAAAATAATTATCAAAATCGGTCCACCCGTTCACGCGTGATGCCGTGACCAAGGAAAATAGGGATTCATTTTTATATATAGATAGAGATAGAGATTACGACTTTCCCAAAAACGATGGAGTTTTTCAATTTGTACGATTTTCGATGATATTTTATTTTCCACACCTTTTAAACAAAAGAGCATATTCGGGATAAGGTTTTAATCAACATTGTAAGATTTAAATTCAGTTGTCATCAAGATATCACGGATGCTGCACTAGTCATCGTCACGATTTTTATTTTATTTTTAAGTAGATTATGTGGTGCTGTGTTTGTGCATCACCCTATAATTTTCAATTATGAAATCTCCTTCTATTTTCGAGTGAGTGTTTAAGTTTTTTAATAATGAAATCAACAATATTACAACTTAACAAGAACAAATTATATATAAATATTCAGATTCATAACGTCTATGCTAGATACTAAATTACGATATGTAAATTTCATTCTAGCATTTTCGGCGGTCGGGTAACGACACATTCTTTTTTTTGAACCAGTTTTCAAAAATTTATCGTTACTACTTCTTTTATAGAAAGACATATTTCAATCCTGTATTGATAAATAAACATTATTTAAAACACTGATAACTAATAGTCGAAGATATTATTTTGACATGCATTAATTTAATACGTACCTATCACCCTCCACCATCTAGTTTTCATTTAAGTTACCTATATTTTACTACGAATACTGGATTATTGATATGCATCTCCATTACATATGTTAAGCTACAAATAACGTGTATTTTATCAAATAGATTAGAAAATATCTATTTTAATCCTATCATACATTTAGATTTGGAGATCAAATACATATACCAGCTCCATATCCATGACTCACTCATACGATTCATTTCAAAAAGTCTAGAACAAAACTTACACTTCGTGTTAGGAAGCTAGTATTTTTTTAAATACGAAAAAACTTTAGTATGATCATATCGTTGTAATCACCCTATTAAGGCTTCTAAGGGTAACAAGCTAAAACCCTCTATGCAGACCACTTGATCGCAGTTGCAACCATGATTTGTATATATGTTAATGGAAATGTATGTAATCCGTCATTGCATAAAATTCCTAGGAAATGTATGTAATTCCTAAAATCGCACGGAAATGTGTGAAATAAATTATTTAATACACATTTCCTAGGAAATCTATACATTTCCTAAATAGCAATCGGAAATGTAAAACATCTAAGATATTGGAAGGTACGCGGGACGAGGGGTGTGTATGTCGCAGTCGGATTGTATAATCCGCCGTATTACAAACGGCCGGCATTTTGTAATATGCCGAAAATTCGTAATCAGAAATGTTTGGTTTGGATACGGGGGCGGGTTAGGTTAGGTTCGTGTTTTTTAAAACTACACAGAAATAGGAGCCCCACGAAGTGGGGCTCCGTCGGCTCGCGACCGTCTTTTTGTAGAATTTTGGAAAAAGACGAATTTCGGCATATTACAAAATGCCGGCCGTTTGTAATACGGCGGATTATACAATCCGACTGCGACATGTACACGGGGACAACGGGACGAGGGGACTGATTACTTAACAAATGAAAATTTGATTTGATTGAATATAAGTTGATTTAAGAAATGTTAATTAATAAGATAATATGAACATATTATTATTATTTTACGGTAAGTCTGTTACCCGATTGTCTCTATAATTGCTATAATAAAAAAATAACAACGTGTTTTATTACAGAAATCATTTACTTTATACATTTCCTAATACGATATTGGAATTATATACAATTCCGAGGAAGATTATACATTTCCTAGGATATCTATGCATTAAATAGTTTATTAAACAATATTTTATACATTTCCTAAATGGTATCGGAATTGTACACAATTCCTTGATTTCATACATTTCCGGTAACATATAATATACTACGATATGCCGGTTTGATCACAATGTTTTCTTTAAGTTTAACTAATTGTAGCAAGGAGAACGATGTGTAGATTAATTAAAATTACAGTAAACATAGACTAGTCTCAAATTATTGATTGAAATGATCTAAGTTACTAGTCTTTATCCAAAAAAAACACGTACCTTGATGATTCACAAAAATAATCATCACGACATTGTCGGCTATAATAGCAGCTATTTACTCACAATGTATTGTTCCAGCTATCCAACCATCAGCGATGCTGTCTTCAATCCTTATTTACCTCATCTACTACATGGTGTACACCGTCCTCCTGGCCATAGCTGGTCTGTGGTGCTTCGAAGATTGTGTGCTGACTGAAGAAGAAGAATATGACTTCGTGAACCATCATCGGGCGATGCCCTATTGAATGGGCTGTTGTAGTAAGTAGTATAATTATGATTATTATTTGGGAAAAAATAAGAGCTTATTAATTTTTTAAAAATTATGTTCGAAAACAGGAAACAAGATATAACAATCGAATGTAAACGGAAGCTTTGTGTATTGATTTTGTCTCGGAAAGAGTTTTTTTTGAAAAGTCGAGAATTAATTTTTAGAAATAGAAAACATGAAATTCAACATTTAAATTGAACTTATGGCACGTTTACTATTTGACAAAAAAAAATTGGATAGGTATAAATAGCAATATTTTTTCCTGTTACACCTCACAATAACATAACATTATTGTAATTTATTACATAATAGATATTTATAATTATTATAAGTGTCAGAGATTACAATGCCTTTAAATTATTTATTCATCGCAGAATACACTGAACACAAATATTGTTTTGAAAAATTTTGAATTTCAACAACATTGTATATTGTAATTGACGTCCATGTTATGTAAGACGACAAAAAGTTATAATTTACATATTATAAAGATATCATAAGCGTCTAAGTAGAAATGACTCCATTGTTGCTTACTCTTAAATATAAGAAATACATATATGAATATGTATGATATTTAAGATATCTATAAATGACATTTGATATACTTAGGTACTTCATTGGATGCTTTTTCGCCCCTTCTATTCGCGCTATACACTAGCGACATTCCAAAGCACGATAAAGTGCAACTATCCCTCTTCGCGGACGACACGGCACTCTACGTGTCGAGTCCACACCGCAAAAGAATAGCTCCACTCCTACAATCCGCGACCGATGCATTAGGCAAATGGTTTCGCAAATGGGGCATCACTGTGAACCCCG
Source organism: Colias behrii (assembly GCA_029959065.1). Taxonomy (NCBI): domain Eukaryota; kingdom Metazoa; phylum Arthropoda; class Insecta; order Lepidoptera; family Pieridae; genus Colias; species Colias behrii. The sequence continues at coordinate 10,310,371 of JARWMC010000006.1, forward strand.
ACAAGAGCGCCGCCGTGCTCTTCAGGCGCGGCGGCCCCGAGGCCATAGATAGTGTCAAACTCTATGGCCAAGTCATTCCGTGGCAAAAGCACACTAAATTCTTAGGCGTCACTCTAGACGCACACATGTCATTTAAAGCCCACATTAAGGCAGTCCGTAAGAAAGCCAGCTATGTTCTTAGCCGGCTCTATTACCTTATTAACAGACGCAGTAAAATGTCTCTTAGAAATAAGGTGACACTTTACAAAACGGTGGTCCGTCCAATCCTCACTTATAGTAGTGTAGTTTTCGCGCATTGCGCTCCCAGCTCCATACACAAGCTCCAGACGATTCAGTCACGGTTTATGAGAACAGCTACTGGAGCGCCCTGGTTCGTGCGTAACGTGGACCACCACAACCACCCCAACCCATTGGTGACAAAGGCCATCGCATACGTCGCGAAACCCGATCCCACTCATCGTCGCAGGCGGCCAAGACACGTTTTGGACGACTCCGACGATGATATTACCAAAGCTAACGCACGGCTAGACTCGGCGATTGAAGTCCAACGTCGAACAAACCGCGACACCGCACACACCACAGCAGAAAGCGTACACCGTCTTCGCCGGCGAAGACGAGGTCCCTTGTTCCGCGTTCCCGCGCCCACCCGGGTGAGCGCCCGTCCGATTAGGGCCCTTCTGGCCTCCTCCACTCAAGCGACAGCTCAAGCCGAGGTTCGTGGTCCCCGTCAAGGGGGGACGCCCTTGTGCATGTCGCTACCAGGGTGAACCTTCAGTTCACCCCCGCGTCCGCGTTAAAATGTAGAAGCCCTTCTGGCTAACATTGAGAGACACCACAACAAAAATTGGATGCTATAATGTATTATTCTAACAGGCAAGGGCGGGCGGCGCGGCAGGCTAAAAATCCTATTAGTTTAACACGTAGGCTTGTATGTTTTTCAATTATTTCATTATAAATAATCCAATTTCCAATTAATAATATCGTAGGAAGTTAAACATGAATTAAACTATTGTAAAAAATCTGGTTTTCAAATACATTGCCTGTGCCGCCCGCCCTATCTAAATAAGCTAGTGTTAATCGATATACATGTCGCAGCCATTGATTGGTCGTTTAATTGATTGCCTAGCTTCTTTATAAAATTTCCATGTATTGTAATCATCTTATTGTATCGTCATTTAACATGTGTTTGAATCCTTGAAAAATTCCTCCTTCAGTTACGTCCATGAAAAGATTTAAAATTACAAAGCATTTTATACCCTGTTTTTTATTGGGTTCAAAGATGAAATTGCATTTTATAACATGTTTATTATCAACATACATCATGAAGACTGAATCATCAATCGTACTTTATACAACATTCAATTAAGATAAAGTTCAAATCATTCAATGTTTCTTTGACTTTCTGATTAGAAATTTCAATAGAATTTGCTGTACTCCTGTGAAAAGCACGTGAGTAATCTGTTTAAAATTTCATAACTCAACCTTCCGCTAATATTTAGCAGCCTCGGTATTGTGTATCTGAAGTAATGCTTAGGTCACTGTCAACACGTCACTTATTCCTAGTGTACACAGCAGTCAATTGGGAAATCTTGAAGGATTCTTGCGATTCGTTGCAAGTAATGTTTGCTGAGGTAGTCAAGCGTGTGAGTGACCTTATACAAAGCCACTACCTTACTGGATTATTAATTTTTACTATCATAATGACCGACTTTCAAATATTGTACTGTCATGTCTGTCTAGACAATTGCGAAATGCATACTTACCTACAGTTTATAAATAACATTATGAGGCTGAATTTATGCGTCTATGAGCATTAATGAGTCTAATCTTACTAATATTATAAATGCGAAAGTTTGTGAGGATGTGTGTGTGTGTGTGTGTGTTTGTTACTCTTTCACGCAAATACTTCTGAACCGATTACAATGAAATTTAGCACACATATAGAGGGTAACTTGGATTAACACATAGGATAGGTTTTATACCGGAAATCCCACGGGAACGGGAACTATGCGGGTTTTTCTTTGAAAACGCGGGCGAAGCCGCGGGCGGAAAGCTAGTTAACTATAAATTAAACAATAGGGAGTAGGTAAAACAAAACGAACATTACTAGCCCAATCGACATTCTTTCGAATTGCAATGTAATTCGTTTTCCACTTTCAACAATAAATCTTATTACGTAATAATATAGTACATGACCTATTTTATCGTTTTTATTGTACGGAAGACATCCGCAAAGTAAAATATCGTCGGATATTCAATATGTTGTGTAAACACACTCACGCTATTGCAGGATATTGCTCAGTCCAAGGACTTGAAAATCAGATTTTAGCATTCTAGGAAACTCGTGATATGCTAATGCGATCGTTTCAATGCATAGCTGCAATAATACTGAGAAAATTATTGGGAAATCATCACAGTTTATGTTGCGTAATAATCCCTTTTCTCTTTGATAATATGTGAAATATTGTGAGGGTAATGTGATGTGTTGATAACTATTATTGCGGAGAAGAACCTGGAAAAAGCTGAAATATTCATAGATTTTGACAATTTAATCAAAATTTCTCAATCAATTTAATAAGAAAGTAAGTTAGCAAACTAAACTAGTAAGATACAATTTTTGAAATTTTGTTGAACGTAAAAAGTAATCTAGTAGGATTCACCAATTCTTATGAAAACGAAAGCTTAACGAAACATCCTAAACAAGGTTAATTAAACGAAGCAATCCACGGTAAATAGTGTAAGTAAATTGCGTAGAGTTGCAGCGAGCGGGCAGCGTATTCACGTAAATGTGTAGACGTGAAAATGCCGTAAAATTAAATTTTTAAAAACAAATTATGGTTACTAAATTTCCGATATTATTATAGGTATATCTCATATTTTTTATTAAGTAGGAAACGCTTATTAATAGATACTGATATTGAATTTTCCGGAAAATAATCGCAGACTTCCTAATGTCACAAATAATGACATCGTTAATTTAAATTGCGCTGAGTCTCGTCAAAATGTTTTTATCTTATTTAACAATGTGATTTTTTGCCTAATTCAATAAAAACAGGCACTTGTTACGTCACAAGTAAGTTTAAAAACAATTTTTTTTTGCAAATAATAATTTATAATTAGTTGAACTTGACATTACCAAATAAGCATCGAAGAAACAATAATTATATACGTCAAAGGTTTGTTGCAGCTGTTTGCAAAAACTTCGAAACCAATGATATTGTCATTACGCAAGTATTATAGAAAAACAAGTCTCAGGCATGACATTGTGATGACATTATTCACATTTCAGTTTTTGACGGAAAATACCGACTATATACTGACTAGTAAGATTTCGTTTTTGAATGATGACGTTTTTGATCGAACTGCACATGGTGTGCGAATTTTATTATAATTGGTTAAGTGGTTTAGGAGTCCATTGAGGACAAACATAGTGACACGAGATTTATATATATATTAAGATAGTATCGTTTTTATTCAGTTCTTATCTTCGTTAGATACTTTGAATCCTATGTTTGAATTCATTACTCTTATAATATTAACTATCTGACCCACGTGATTTTGCTTGATTCATAAAAAGGAATAAGTATTTATTGTCTTTACTGGAACATATCAACATCAGCCATGACATAAACATTTACTTTCCGATTTACAATATTGCTGAAAATAAAAAAGCCTAATATCTATTTAAGGGATGATTAATAAAAAATAAATAAAATAATTACTTACCTATATGTATAGAAATTAAAGACTTTTTAACGGATTTTAAACGCAATTTATTCATTATATTATTTTCCCGACGTTTCGAACACTTTTCAGTCTCCCCGTGACCACGCTCGCTGTGAAGTGTTCGAAACGTCGGGAAAATAATATACCTAATGAAAAATCGCGTTTAAAATCCGTTAAAAAGTCTTTAATTTCTAAATGTATAATACTCGCGTAAAATCAAACACTAGAAAATACTACCTATATGTACGCAAGACGCATTGCAAATACAAAGTTATAGTAAGAAATATGCAACAACAATGCGCATTGCGCATACGAAAACATTATCGCATCTTGATTTATTGTGTTTATATTGCACACGAGAGTAGCATCCAAATGATTTATAATTAAGTGCTAAATATTGCTACAGAGATTTATATCTAACTCGCATGTTAGTTACAACCTACTACCTAGGTAACCTAGTTTCTTAAAATTCTTCGCGCTATAGTTTTTAATAGTAAACTTAATTAACTTACTTATTTCAAACAATAATTATTTATTTTTAATGTTTTTTGTGTTTTTAAATTGAAAATTTTGCAAGTTTATATTTAGTAATTGCATGAAAATGCAAGTGTGAATATTTACTTAGTAGAATAATTAATACAGTCTTAAATACAATATGTAACACAAGCTCTGTTAAAAATACCCGGAAGATAGAAGTTTGTTGTTGTTGTTTGTTGTTCCTAAAACACCTTATACAATTGTTTTGCTTACAGTTGGTTAGTCAGTATAAAGTTATTGTTCTGAGCCCTACATAATATAAACCTTGACATCGATAAATAATTGGCAATTTTTATGGGCCATAAAATAATCGTCGACCTTCGAAACTCGATGCCTCCTTAGCCTCCTCTTTATGCAGTGGTAAACGCGTAAGCGTAGATCCGACGGGCCCTTGGCTTCGATTCCAGTAGGATACAAAGAAAAAAAAAGTCTCGGCCTGGCAGGACACAGAAGGCTGATCTACTTGTCTCTAAAGAAAATCTATATAGTGCATTCTCCACTAGAAAATAAATAAAAATACTGATAGTAATACATTATCTCATATCTGTGGTGGTTTAAGTACTTTGTTCGTTTAAAAATTGATATTTTTATACTATTTATCAAAAGAGATTTTATACATTACATAATGCGATGTTTTTTATTCTTCTGTGTTTAAGTCTAGTAAGGCTAAAGTGTAAAGAGTAAAGACACTTAAATAGTACCTATATCTAAATATTTTTGCGGTGTTTTTGGCCTCTAGCCTAGTCTAGTAGTTGTCTGCAATATTTCACCTGATTGTAAATCATATTTTAAATAAAAAAAGGATTTCTTAGTAATAATTTTTCCGAATTACTTGAAGCTTATTGAATTAAGATGTACATAATAAGGCTGCATGTTCAAAAGATTTTTTTAAAAACTATTAATATTGAAAAAAAAACCGTTATCCTCATTAACTTAAAAAGGATTAATTTTTAAAAGGCAAATAACAACAATACTTGAAAATTATAATCATGAGAACTCACGAACTTAAATATTTTTACAAAATACACCTGTTTAAGAATCGTGAATATTAAATTATATTTAAATTTATTCCATTATCTTTTATACTTACAAGTTTTTTGATGATACTTTTTCTCAAAGAAACCGTTAATAGATAATTTATTAGGTGGCTACCGTTTCCCATTTGCAAGTAATAAGCTGGATTATAATTATTACGCCAATTATTTTGTACGATGTTGTGAATAGTTTAGTGTTATAAATATTAATATATTACAAATATTAATTAGTACAATAATAACTTTTCTCAGAATTTATTTCTCCTACTAATTTGTTAGGACGACTGCCAAAAAATACTAATTTTGTGATTTTTGCTCAGAGTCAAATGTAAAGGTGTCATACTGTGCTTTACTTTTAATTAATTACGTAGGTAGTTTATCTTTTATTAATTATGAACATAAAAGTAGTAAAAACATTTAACTATTGAAATATGTAAATCCAGAATAATCATTTTACGTATTAGTAGGTACCTACATGATATAATTACGTACGCTATTGTTAAAGGTATCATTTAAACAAAATAATAAGTTTCCAAGAAAAACTTGAACGTCAAGCAATTATAGAGATGACATTTTTGTCTTTCATAAAGTCTATTCAACCCATTCTTTTTTTACTTCTGTTAAAAAATAATAAATGACAATCACAGGAAAGTTTTTCTCATAGAAATCTAAATAACAAGACACTAGAAGTCGTAAGCGCGCGTGACCTTGTCGCCACTCAGGTGACTTTCACATCACCAGCTGTGCCACCAGTGTGTTCGTCACAGTTCAGTTGCTCTGGAGACGTATGTGTGTAAACATGGTGTGTTTCAGCATTTCCCATTGCGGAAATTCTTCCACAAGTTGTAATTATACTAATAAAGGAATAATATTTCATCGGTAAATATTTTTTTTTTAGAAATAATGCCGTTTTTCCTTAAAATTATAGAATATTTACAAGTATTACGAGTGTCACCATAGTAATCGAAATAACAATGAATGACACAGTCGAGCATTCTTATTATCACGTTACACAAATTTCAACCTTATTGGAGCAAAAAGAAACAAAACGTCTCATATACTTAGGGATGTTATTCTAAAATAAACCGTAAATTCGTGCGTTAGGATACATATTAAAAAGCTTAATTTAATATTTAAGTTAGTTTTCACTAAAATCAAGCTGTCCAATAAAAGGCATAGTTTACTTGTGTGTACTGTTTAGCTATCGGTTTAAATGTGTTGATTTTGGCGACAGCGGTTTTCATACGAATTATGACATTATAGCACTTCTATGTGTCTTGTTATTTAGATTTCTATGGTTTTTCTTTTATTGTATAATATTGTATGTCTCTGTAGGTATTTTGACTTTAATTTTACCATCTGCATACCGCAATTAAAATCGGATTTCAGTATCAAATTTTTGCCATAATAACAATCTATCTTATTTTCATGACAATTCTTTCATACCCACTTTCGAGATTAGGTACTATAAAAATTTTGCGCCTACAAAATTGCTCTTGACATTGATTCAACGAGGGCAAAATTATTAAAATCGAAGCAAGGTAAGTAGTGGGACGCCATCTAGCGGAAAGTTTGAGTATTGCTAGATACTATTCTATTTTTATTTTTTGAAACGAACACAGCACTTGTCTTATCAATTAATATAATAAGTAACATAAGAATATTAAGATTTTTATTAGTATGTTATTCATTATACATTAAATTATTTATTAATTAAAATATTATTATTACGTACTTTTGAAAATAATAAATCAAGAGGCTTTTTCGTCGACAGCGATTAAAAAATTAATGTTGGTAATTCTATCGAAATGAATTTTTTTGGATGTCTTATATCTCTTTTATAAAAAATAAAATCATTTGCAGCAAATAATTTGCTAATCAGCCGTAGTCAGTAGTAGTAGATAGTTAGTCTATCTAAAATTATTCGGAGACGGCTGGGCCGATTTACCTGATTTTGATTTTGACATGTTTTTCATAGTCCAGAGAACTGGTGTTAACTTCTGGTGGGAACTGGTGGGATCTTCTGTTAACTGGTTAACTGTTACTACAGGTGGTATAAACGTCACCGGGAAATCTAGCCAACACTGTTGGAAAACTGGGGGATGTTGGAATACTTTTCTAATGCAATTTTCCAGTTTGCATTGTAAACTGCAACTGGAAAACTGCAGTTAGTAAACATCGGTTTAAAATAATTAATTTGCCAAGTACCAAAACTGAAACGGACTATTCAAATGCAATTTTCGGGTTAGTTTCAATGAAAATTTAAATTATTTGGTAATTCTATCGATATTGATATATCGATTGAACAAAGGAAACAAACTTTAAATATTAGCTTTTTCGCAATAGTCTTCTAAATTTTGAAACGAAAATTGAGCCTGCAGCACAGATTAGAGAATAGTTACTTCGTAACCTGCAGCTGCGTTCTAAAATTGTTCTAGTTGCAAAATTGTTGTAGTCTAACAGAATTTTGCAATGTAGAACACATTGCAAAATTCTGTTAGAAATCAGATTGATTGCAAAAATAAAGTATAATTTATTTATTTAGATGAACAGTTTTGCACTACAATTTCCAAATCCAAATTTAAACTAGTTCGGCCAGTACTAAAACCAATATTCAGAGAATTAGGAATTTATATCCAAGATGCAGACAGGATAGCAGCAATGTTTTTTTTTATTTTGAAGTGAAACGCGTTGAGAGTAAAAATTCAAGGTCGCGTCATGACAAAACCGTCACGTCATGGAGTAAGGCGACGATTTTGATTTCTTTGAATCTTGCCAAAGTTTCACCTCTGACACTTGTGCTCAAGACATACGCTTTTTTTTAATTAAATTTATTGTTGTTAGACTGACAATAATATTTTACAGACCCCTATTTCCTCAAAGAAAATCTATGTAAGATGATTAAGAGATCAGTCGGCTATAACGATAACCTTGTATTGTGTTTATTTATAATTTGTTCATCCATTTATATAAGCTTTTGATAAAAATGGTAAAAATTATAAATCAGAATGTCAAGACTTATCTGTGATTAGAGATCTTTTTGATGCAAATCTTATCAACTTATGCATGTTTTAAAATTAAGAAATATAAACTTAAGTATCTAATCGCTTTGTATTTGTAGTGTAAATTACTATTAAGTATCACCTTTTTTTAGAATACCGATTACCGATTATGTAGAGCGCAAACCGCGCGTCAAATCTAGTAAAATAAATCATATTCTGTAGATACTGATAAGTGATATCTAATGGCATAAATCTGTACAATTAGCAATAAACATTTTAATACATCAGATATTTCTTAACATTTCGGTCGTTTTAACTTAGAATCAAACCGTTACGAACTATCATAGTTAAATATAATATTGATGGCTGTAAATAACGCCATAAATGGATAAATTGTAAAGTGTATGTGCAGTTTCAATTAAAACGATGTTGTAACTTTTTAAATTACTAATGAAACCTTTATCTTTGGTTTCACAGAATAAAATTGTGATAAAAATAATCTAGGTACTTGGTTTTCATATACCTACATGTAACTTGAGCCTAACCTATGATTTTATTGAAATATAGTTTATAAGAAATAACTTATTTAACAAATATGGGTTTATATTATTTTAACAAAATCTGCAAAATCACATAAACATCATTTTATTTGCTTCGCTTTATACATACAAAAAGATACGATAATTTTCACCAAAGTTCATACATTTTCTTCTCCTTAACAATTAAGCAGAAATTGAAGTGTCAAACTTATAAATATTGAAGAATCTGTATATAACCATTACACAAACAAATCAATAGCATCATTGAGAGATTTTTCGTAGAGCTAAAGGTACGTTACTGATATCTCTGTGCTACGGAGTTTTAATATATTTGGAAAAAATATTTACTGATTTTCTATGGTTTATCAAACATAAGTAAAAATTTTGATTAGGTACATAATTACTTTTTACTACGGCATATTTTTCAGAAAATATTGACGTAGAGGGTGAAAATAATTTATAGTTACGTAGTTTAACATAGATCTAAATTGAAAGATGAAATATCTTTCGTATTAAGATTTCAAAATTTCGCCTGAAAATTAGAGAGACATGAAAGTTACTAATTTTACGACTGAAAAATTAAAAAGATCTCGTTTGCTGAAACTGTGGATGGAATCTTCACACTCTTTGTTTTTGTGTTCTGCGACATTACCGCGTCTTATGTAGGTACCTACAAATATAGGAAATCTTCTTAGTAAATATAATTAAATTAAATTTAAAAAATACATTCTTGTGATGACTGGCAAATATTTTTTAATTTAATGCATTATTTTATTATACAAAAAAATCGTAATACATACTATGAATACAATAAGTACAAGTGACATCCTAAGGTCTACGATCTAAACCTAATTTTATGGACTTTGCCCGGAAAATTGTGCGGAAATATGATGGAAATATGTACGTTTTCGCGATGACAATAAAACGCAATTTACAATGACGCAACAGTACTTACGTCCTTGTGACACTGGGGGGGCTGTACGTTCACGATTGGCGGGCTTATGGCGCGCGATTCAATTGTAACTTGGGAAGCGGCGCGTTCGCACTTTCCACAGGCTTTCGCTTTTGAGATGTGCTCATAAATTATTATTAAATTTATCTGACGAAGATGATTTATTCGCGCAAGACGTATCGGTAGCATCAAAGTATGTGCTTTCGTTAAACGCTTATACGCGCGTTTAAAAATCCCAATTTGATGTTTATTTTTATTTTGTTTCAGGTGACATTTTGCAAAGAAATTGTTATCGAGATTCATCAAGGTGTATTAAATAGTGGTGTGTAGTGTGTGTCAGTGAAATACGACAATTCAGCGAGTGACAGAGTGATAGAAATTGTTCAAAATGACTGGTTTCGTGAAAATCGCGATCGATGACTATTATTCCGACAACAATTGGACGACGATCATCAATAAATATTGGGTGCTAGCTGAAAGAGTTTCAGGTACTTACCTAGTGTTTTATAAAAATTTCTAGTTCAAATATTTGAAATCATGCACACAGCTAAAATAATACCTACGTAAGTCTTAGATTTCCTAATAAGAACAATAAATTACAATATACATATTTAAAAAAAGTTATCATAAAAAATTACATAGGTATATACCAAATATCTGACATACCATGAAATGGAATCTATAAATAATTCAATTAATTTCTAATAATTTCTTGCTGGTCAAAAAAAATATCATCATGTTAGATGTAATTAGATTATATGGAAAGTGACTATTACATTTTTTGTCCGTTACTTTTATGAATTACACAATAGGTTCCTAGTATACAAACCACCGGTACCTACTAACTTTCAAGTTAAGATGATAGATTATATTCGAAAGCGTGTCTGGATGACGAATAATCTGACATTTAAAATGTTATTATATTTAAGGGCCGATTTTTCAATGCTTGGATAAAACTTATCCGTCCAATAAAGTATTACACGATAATATTAAAATGTCAAATAGGGGCAATTAGAATACGTTTTTAAAATGGTAGTTTTACACATTATTCGACGAATAAGTTTTATCCAAGCATTGAAAAATCGGCCCTTAAGGAAAGATTCGCAAAAAATTAATACTAAGTAAAAGACGTGTTCAAATTAAGCCCAATTATTCATAAACAAAGCGTTAGCACATTTAATAATGTTCAGAGCGTTGAAGATAATATCAGGTGTACGTATAATGCACTTAAATATTTACATTTCAATAATTAATTTGCTAAAAAATTTAGTTTGCTTTTAAATAATCGATAGTAACTAAATTCTGATTCATTGCTTGCATTTATGTAAAGAGCAATATTTTGAAAATAATTTATATGATCCCCCGCGAACTAGAAATTATTAATAAGCCATGGTTAAAGCTTTCCAGTAATAAATAAGTCCAGTAAAACAATCAAACAAAAATTGCGATGTGACCTTAATATAATATAGTAATTAAAATATTACCTTTAGGCTTTATCTCTAACGAAATTATTATCAAAACGTTAACGTGTTTATTATCACTTCACTAACAATTGACAAACATTTATCCGGTTTTAGCACTTTCATTCACAATCAAAATCCATACTAAATAATATGAAAGAAAGTATTGACATTAGCACTATAAAGTAGCCACCTGTGAAATTCCTTCTTGGAATGTTGTTCGTCTTAATAAAATGTCATGTCATGTTACGAAATTAACGTGTAAACTTTTGCTAATTCAATAAAAAAAAAAGTAAAAAAGGCGGGAATGTCCACTCTTTTCGTAATTTTTTTAACCGCCAGTTTTTTTAACCAACCATAATGAAATAAAAATGTTTTATTTAAAAACATGCATAGAATGTGTGTCACTCAATTTAGCTTTTATTTAATAGATAATTTTTTTAAACTTACGTAGAAAAAATAAAATCGTTTTCGAATTCGAAACAAACGTACGGCGTGCAAACGACTTGTGGTTCTAGGTACATAATGACTAAGGTCACAAAACAATGCCCTAAGTTTCATCTCGAAGGCTAATTTAGTACTGAGAATCGTCCAATGTTTCTCTTTGAGAGCCTTGAAAGATAATTATTGTTTAATTTTCCATAAATAAGGATATGACACAGGAAAGCAGAGTTTGGATAAATATTTAAACATAATAATTGTAATTTATTTATAAAACTACGGAAATAGATAAAATAAGTACCTATAGGTAACAAAAAAGGAAGCTTTACTTATTTGAGATAAAGTGAAATATTAAGGTTTTAGTTTCATTATGTGGAATAGGCAATTATCATGTTTTATCGTTACATCAATTTAAAAATATTTTATTTTATTTATTTTATTTTTTATTTTTACATACATAGATTCCTTACAGCTATTTGTATTACAATATTTATAATTAACTTTAACAAAACAATACGCCAATAAAAAGGAATACCAATAATGAGACAATTAATGTGACAGTAGTTTTACATTAATTATAACAATGATAAACTGGAAAAAATTAATATTTTTTGGACATGATATACAAAAAAGAGGAAAACGTACCCATTATAGAATGTTTGGTATGGATGTGTGAATGTGTGTACTCTGTGTGTAGTGTATATACTGTGTGTGTTGTGTAGTGTGGTGAGAATGTGTAAAGGTAAACTAAGAAATTATTGAATTGGTGATGTCTGTTATTGCTTTTTTAAAACTGTTACGGGAGAGATGAAATATGTCAACACTTGAAAATTTCTTATATTGTAAATATCAGGTAGACGGAAGAGTGTAGAATTTTGCAGGTGTTTGGTTGAAGCGAGGGGAACCTTTAATAGTTGGCAATGCCTTGTTCGTAATGACGGTGTTTGTAGTGATATATTACCGAGAATATTTGGACAGTCCAGTCTATTACGCATTATGTCGTAAAGCAGCATCATGTCGATAATATCTCTCCGTTGTTCGAGTGTATTGATCCTTTGGAGAGAGCATCCTTCAAGGTAATTAGCACAAGAGGTCTTCGATATAAAATTAAGTTTCCTAATAAATATTTTTTGAATATTTTCCAAGCGGTCAATATAACAGCGATAAGAGGGACGCCAGATCGGACTCGCAAATTCTAGTACGCTTCGCACATACGAAAAATACAGCACTTTTAAACATAAGATATCTGTGAATGCATCACAAGTCCGAAGTATGAAACCTAAATTTTTGTACGCTTTTTGTATAATAAATTCAACATGATCGTTATGCGTAAGTTTAATGTCATGAATAACACCCAAGTCTCTAACTTGTGTTGTTCTTTCGAGTGATAAATTGTTTAGTTTGTAATTGAAATTAATGACATCCTTTTTTTTCCGGGTAAAAGTAATTAATTGGCATTTGCTAATATTAATAGATATTTTATTAGTTTTGTAATACAGTGTCAGTCGATCGAGATCGCCTTGCAGCTTAATACAGTCTTCTAGACTGTTGATTTTTTTGTAAAGTTTTTTATCGTCTGCAAATACAAGGAACTTGGAATTTATCTAAAGGTAGGTATGCAATTGTAAATAATGGTATGAGTAAATTTTATTCAAGTGAAATTATTTTAATAAGTACTGGCAATTATATAACTAAAATTAAAATATGATGATTTTTAAAAATGTGCGAATTAAAAAAAAATAAAAAACATAATTTATCTAAAAGCCTTTAGTGGATATTATACAAATTTGATCAAGGAACGACCGACCATTGAATGGATTACACATTATTTTATACATCATCTATGTAATAATTTTAATGTCCCAAATGTATAATTAGTAAAAAAAAAATCAATAAGAACATGCTCAGTTACAATCATCAGTTTGATTGATCGAATACTACGAAAATGTCGTAAGTTATTAAATTTTTATAAGTCATTTATATCATAATAATTTAAACAAATTCGTACACGCACCTACTTCAACGCTCATCTCAATATGCATAATATTATGTATATTATAATCATGTAATACGATGTAATTTTGTAGCTTAAAATGTTCTTTGAAGTATCTATGTATAATTAAGTAGGCTTTGTATAGACTTGAATGCAACCTGTCTGAGCGAATACTTTCTCTCGATAACTGTAAGCTATTACTCGTGTATACATCCGTAGTCCGTACAGACTACATCATCTGTCAACAGATAAATAAACATAAGTATAACATCTTAACATCGATCCCAAGCATTAGAAATCGAAAAAGTAAATTGTAGTTAAACTTTTGCTTTCTACGAAGGCAAACGTACCGACTGTACCAAAAAATGTTTAATTTAGAAAGTAGAATAGACGAAAAAGTAGCATTAGAGTAAATTTTCATTTTTATTGCAGCTTGAGATTCGATGTTTTTCTTCTGAAAAACTGCAGTAAGCAAGTCTTTTTTCCTTATTTTTCGATGCACTAATTGACTTAATGTATTGCTTAATCTGCCTTCAACAAGGTATAAATTACGCATCAACTCGTTTCAGAACGTTTCTTTACGAAGTGCCCATATATATATAAAACTTTACGAACTGATAATAATACAACAGCGCAATAAAAACATTACTTTCTCCGAATATTTTAAGGCAGATGCGTCGTTCATTTTAAATTGCATAACATTAATTATGTGCATCCTGCATACGTTTCATTGAAAATCATTGACCGAAAATATGGCAAAAAAGAATATTTACAGCCACATTTTTAGAATAATTTAATTCGTTTTATATTAAAATATACGCTAGGTAAGTATTAAATTTTACTTTAATGTAACATGTAGTCATAATTTTTCCGGACTACATTTAAAATAGAAAACTATTAATTTAAATAAATTTAATTAGTTAAATGTCATGTAGTAAATTTCTTTAAAGAAATTAATAAAAAACTGTGGTCTTCTTTAAAGTTTAAATGTAAATAAGAGCAACTTTAGGATATCTATTTTAAAGACATGTGTATTTAAAATAACTGCTTTAGATTTAGTTAATAAGGTGATTTTAAATAACCTACTTTCAATTGTCTCTGGCTTTAATTTAATTTTATTCATTGGTTATAACAAAAGCGTCATAAAAGGACAATTTCATTAATACAGGTATAAAGTTTTATTTTATTAGTTTTTAAAGTTTTATTTTTAATAGATACAGTTTATTTATCACATTGTATTATTCAAACTCAAACATTTATTTGAAATTAAAAAATATAATTTACTTAGAAGTAGAAGTACCTACCTATTGAATCTTCGAGTATTTGAACTTTTGAAATACATAGAAAGTACGAAAATTAATCAAAATAAAAACAATTAGTGTCGCATTTGTAGATGAATGTCCCGTCCTCCTCTTATTTACGGCAAAATTTATTCTATGCCAATGTTTATGTTTTATAGTCTATGTTTCTTGCATGTGCTAACTATGTACAATCTCTGATAACAGATCCCAGAGTCCAAGGATGGTTTTTCTTCGATTCGCCGATACCTACCTTCGTAATGGTAGTCCTGTACCTTGCCTTCGTTCTCATAGCAGGGCCCATGTGGATGGCCAATAGAAAACCGTTCCAAATCAAAAACCTCCTCGTTGCATACAACGCTGGCCAGGTTCTTCTGTCATTATATATGTTTTATGAGGTAAGTTTATTATGTATATAGTGGTCTTAATGAACTCTAAATTGTAACGTTAAATATACAACAAAGTACAGTAAGTAATTCGTCCGTAATTTTCTGTAGTTTATAATAGCGTTAAATGTACAATGTAAGGAATATATAAATTAGTCCATAATTTTCTGTAATTCATAATAATGCAAGTTCTTAACCTTTTTCCGCCCTGTAATCTGTACCTACAGTTTTTAAACATTGCCTCTAAAATTGAACAACGACACTATCGAAAACAACCATGAATTAATATTGACGGAAGGGCAGATGAATTTCATTCACGCAATTATTTATAGAACGTAAACACATTATAAACAATGATACAGGATTTCAAATAATGGTGTGTATCAACGTCACTAAATAATCCACACTAGTTAGTTGCCCATGCTCTGGAACGAATTACTTCTTAAAACGATACCTCAGTAATGACGTCTTCGTTGAAGTTGTCATTGCGTCAGAGTAAAACCTCATGCAGTTGTGTCAAGGAGCGTCATTAAACAATTTTACCATGCATGCATCCGTGACATCTACATTTCAAGCGGTCAGCTTTATCTCTATCGCAAGGCCGTTGGGTCTAATTTCGTTCTAAATTTGGTACATTTTTTTAACCCAAGTAAAGGACGCAATTTGCTTGATAGTGATATTGATATGTTTTTTACCGTGATTTACTTTGTTGACATGACTTTGTTTTTTTATCTAATAACTACATATACATATAAATTATTGTACCTAATAATAAAATGATTCACCCAATATATTGTTCACAAGCACCACCTTTACGATATTCAAAGTTAAACCTCAATCCATTCCTAATTGGTATTTTCACACTATAAGCGAAAGAGTGTCAAAAATTTCACGCTCTCGTTTAAAAGAAATTTCATGTTAAAATGATAATGAATTATTTGTTTAAATAAAAGCATTTTCAAGTACATTTATTGAAAAGAAAGATGTAATAATAACTTTGTTTTCAGCACTTAATGTCTGGATGGTGGGCTGATTACAGTCTAACATGTCAGCCTGTAGACTACAGTGATAGTGAAAAAGCGAGAAGAGTAAGTATTTTACTTCACTACATAATATTTTACAGCAAAGTCGTTTCCTACGCCGGTCCGTATGTATGTATGCTTAAATCTTTAAAACTACACAACGGAATTTGATGCATTTTTGTAATAGATAGAGTGACTTAAGGGGAAGATTTTAGTATATTATTTATTAGGTATTAGACAAAGCGGGCGGAAAGTTAGTAATAAATAATAGTATTTAAATACAAAAGCTTACCTATTTTTTCAAAATTATTTTACTTCAATCAAACGAATATGCAGCCATAATAAATCAATAAAAAATGCAAAAAGAAATCATGTATTCAAACTTGTTTCAGTCGCGTAACAATTTATAATCTAATATTTTTATGAATAATAATTATTTTCCGTAAGTTACATAATAAAATAATTAGCAAATTATGCAAATGTTAGATAATATTTGAATCAGCGTAGATGTGTTAAAATGATAATGTTTTGTGTTAAACAAGCACTCATATAACTTTAGGGTCCGTTCACACAGACCGGCTCGGAGAGCATCGGCGCGCATTTTTATTTTCACACAGACCGGATCGTACGGCTGGAAGCTATCTGAAAGCGGATGCGCATGCAATCGGAGCCGAACGGCTGCGCGAACGAGAAAAAGTACGCGATCGGAGCCGGTCAGCTCCTCTTATTATTTCACATCAAGCGCGTTCAAGCATTCTTAATGTCAAAAGCAGTGCACACGCAAAAATAAACCTTACTACAAATACTAAAAACTCTGTTTTCATCGTGATAAGAATCTGCTCTCCTCTCCGAGCCGGTCTGTGTGAACGGACCCTTAAAATGTAAATAAACACGCTTTTGTTAAATAAACATATTTTGAATTAATTTATTTATTTTAATATTTCGTATACTTTTACTTTTTATATCGCAACAATTAGTCTAGGATTGATTTCTGCGATTTTTATAGGATTTGAGCGTTACGAAAAATAATTTATGAAGAAAGTTCTTGGCATTGAAATATGTAAAGCGTAGAGTGAACAGGTACCTTCTAGGGAAGCGCGTACCATCTTAGACCACTAAGGCGCGGGTCAAACACAAGCAGCGCGGGCGCGGGCGTGCCATAAGCGCACCTCTTGAATCTGTTTTGCACCACGTCCTTCTTATACATTTTGTATGAAAGAATTTTGGACAGGTTGTATATTATTTTCTATTGTTGTCAAAAGCTTGTCAAACGTAGACATTTTCATGCGAAAATAATCCACAAATTTTTCCTCATGTTGTCGCATGACACGGTAAAGGGTAATGAACCCGCCATACTCATTTTTCTCTTGTATAATTGGATGAACCCAGTAAAGTCTCTTGTTTTTTGTTTCCTTTTTTATTTTGTTATAATAATAATATGCAATTATCATTATTTTTTGCTTTGTAGTTAACATTCATATAAATAAACGAAACTCACTGATTACACTTGTTATTACTTGCGCGCCCTACGCCCGACTGTCGACTGCACGAAAAGAATCGTGTCGTGTACACGTTTCCATTGGTCTTGTCTGCGGAAGACACGAAAAGTTTTCGTGTGTGGACCAGACAAAATTCTTGTCGTCTACACGAAGAATTTGTCTTGTCTGCCGCAGGAACGGCAAATTTTCTTAGCGTGTACAAGCGCCCTTAGACTTTTCGGGGGTAGGCGTGAAGTGAGCAAGTAACGATTTTTTCGCTCTGCTAATTTTATTTGAAGAAAAGTATTATTTTAATTACTTTTTGGCTCTGAATATGCTATAAATCATTACTGTACCTCCCAGTTTTATAATTCCTATTATTATCTATTATTCTTACATTAATTTTTCTTACCTCGTTTAATATCACTTTTCACATACATCTTCACTATCGTCATGGATTCTCTTAAACAATCAATTTTTGACATGAACACTGAATTTAATAAGCGTATGATGGAATTTCAAAAGGAACTGCATAAAACATCACAAGCACCTGCAACTTCCAGTCCTGTGTGTGTCCTTTCCACTGATTTTGAAGCCTTTCGTTCGTTCGTCTGTACAGCGCTCCAGTCTCTTCAAGATCAAGTGAACCTTCTTACCAATATGCATGATCAGATGGAAATGCGAAGCCGACGGAAAATGTTGCTAATCCACGGTATACCCGAACATGATAAGGAGGATATTATTACAGTTGTAACGAAAATAATTTCCGATGATATGAACATTGCTGATGTTGATAAAGATGCCGTTACCCGTTGTCACAGATTAGGCCGTTCAAGATCTAACAACCCACGGCCAGTCTTGGTGAAGTTTGGTGATATTCGAGTAAGAAATAGCGTATGGTTTTCCAAAACATGTTTGAAGAGAACTGGATACACTCTATCGGAGTTCCTCACTAAGAGTCGTCATGATACTTTTATGAGTGCTCGTAAGCGTTTCGGAATAACAAAATGTTGGAGTCGTGATGGTTATATATTCGTCTTAGACCCTTCAAACTCTAGACACCGTATCACTTGTATGGCTGAACTTGATGCCATAAAATCTTCTCCAAACCCCGGGAATCCTTCAGATGCTGCTGGATCTTCGTGTGGTGCCGAAAAGGACAAGAAGACCGCTCCCAACGCAAGGTTGAAAAGAGCTCCCAAAGGTCGTTGATTTTAAATTTAAATTTTAAATTTCAATATTAATTACTTTTAAAGCAGTAGTCTTAAATTAACTTTCTACTTTATTTTATTGTATCTTTTGGATTTTCTATTAACGTATCTGAGCTTAGTTTAGTTATTCAGAGATAAGTTTGTTTATATTTCAAATACCATTTTATTTCACATTTTATCAATAGATAAATCTTTTTAAATATTTGACGTCCTGGATACTAAGCAATTGGTAAAATGTTTTCTATAAAGTGTTACCATGTAAAAATATAGATGCAATGTAATGTAAAAATAAAATATAATTTAATTTTGTAAAAATTGACACTGGCTGGTACAGGAAATAGCTGAAAATAGTATATATCAAAATTAAATACGTAGTTTACATACACTTTAAGTACATAGGTAATATTAATATACAATTTAAGTTTTATTATTATTTTATTTTAAATATTTTTATATATTTATTTTAGTATGTCATTAAACAGTAGTGCACTAATCAATGAAGACATTTTCTTTACAGATTCTGATGATCAGTCTAGTAACAGTAGTTTCTATAGTACTAATCCTACTCCGTTAAATGAAACTCTGACGTCACATTTTTCAGATGTAGTAAAGAATTTTAACGTAGTTCATATAAATGCGCAAAGCATTCCGGCGCATTATTTCGATCTCCTTACCTCCTTTGATTGTAGTAGCATTCATGCTATTGCCATTTCCGAAACCTGGCTGAAACCCAGTCTTCCTTCTTCTGCTTATTCCCTTCCAGGATTTGATCTTGTAAGAAACGACCGCATTAGTCGAGGTGGTGGTGGTGTAGCAATTTATTTAAAATCTGGCATTAATTATTCAATTCTATCTGCTTCACCACAACCCACACCTATTGATACACTTGAATATATTTTTCTCGAAGTAACACTTTGCCATCAAAAATTACTATTGGGTGCACTATATAGCCCTAATCTCTCAACTGACTATTTTTCTTATTTTGATGAGCTGCTGGACAAATTTATACCTTCTTTTGATCACGTTATCCTTATGGGGGATCTAAATACCTGCTTATTGAAAAACGATTACAGGTCAAATAAACTTTTATCCGCGGTTGATTCTTGCAACATGCACATCCTTCCATTGAATGCTACTCATCATTTTCCAAACTGCTCCCCTTCCCTGTTAGATTTAATTATTGTGTCAAATTTGGACAATGTGCAGCTGAAGGTTTTTCTTATCACGATCTTGTCTTTGTCTCGTACAAAATCCGCCCTCCTAAACGTAAACCAAGAGTAATTGTTCAGCGCAGCTTTAGTGGAATGGATACGGACCGTCTTGTTGATGATGCTAAGACCCTGGACTGGTCGCTTATTATAAAGGCTGACGATATAGATGCAAAAATTAATTTAATTAACACCTACCTTCTGCAACTGTATGACAAGCATGCGCCACTTAGACCTATTAAGCTAAAACATCTACCCGCACCTTGGCTGACGCCAGAGTTAAAATCTTTAATTAATAAAAAGAATCGTGCAAAGGCCGTATTAAAGGCCCATAATACTCTGACGACACGCGAAAGGTATAAGAAGATTCGTAATCGCTGTAGCACTATGTGCAGAGACGAGCAACGTCGACACATTCACGAGTCAATTGAGGGTGGCGATCCAAGTAAAGTTTGGAAATTTTTAAAGTCTCTTGGGATTGGTAAATCTGCTCTCTCTTCAATTCCATCCAATGTCAATATTGACTCCCTTAATAATTTTTTTTGCTCATCTTCTGTAATTGATCCGCACGTTAAGAAATGTACTATTGATACTATTTCTAAAGCTCCCATTCCAAAATTTTCTCCTTTTTGTTTCAGTCAATTCACTGTGTGTAGGGTTAAGAAAGTTATATTATCCATTTCTTCTAAAGCCGTTGGCAGTGACAACATTGGCCGTAATATGATCATTCCTATCCTTGATACCATCATTCCCATTCTAACTCATATCCTTAATTTCTCCATTACATCCTCTCAATTTCCAACTCCTTGGAAAGACGCTCATATTATCCCCCTTCCTAAAAAAAATAACCCATCTACTTTTGGTGATTTCCGTCCCATATCCATTCTTCCTTTCTTATCCAAAGTCCTCGAACGCCTTGTTAATGAACAGTTAACTATGTTTTTAAATTCCAACAAGCTGTTTGATCCTTTCCAATCCGGTTTCCGTCCCGGTCATAGTACGGCTACTGCTTTAGTTAAAATCACTGACGATATCCGTATGGCAATGGATAATAGGCAACTTACTCTGCTCACTTTGATTGACTTTAGCAACGCATTTAATTCTATAGATCATGACATAATGTTAGCTTTATTATCCTCTCTAAATATATCAAAATCTGCAAGTAATTGGATGTATAGTTACCTACGGGGACGCCATCAACGTATCTACAACAACGATTCTTATTCTTCCTGGTGTGATATCGTTGCTGGTGTTCCTCAAGGTGGCGTACTGTCTCCGCTTTTATTTTCCCTATTTACTTATTAATTCTATTTCAAACAACATTTCCTCTCTCTATCACTTATACGCGGATGATCTACAAATCTACACGCACTCGTCTTTTGAAAACCTACCTAATGCTATACGTGAAACCAATAAAGACCTATCTTCAATAATCCAATGGAGCAAAACACATGGTTTGAATATCAACCCAGTTAAAACTCAAACCATCATAATAGGAAGTCGTCACTTCATTTACAAATTTGACTGGGTTGGTATTCCTAAGATTACTGTTGATGGGATCGTTATTCCATACAGTTCCACTGTTAAAAACCTTGGCATATATCTGGACCAAACACTTTCCTGGTCACAACAGCTACAGGAATTGCGAAAAAAAGTTTTTAGCTCTTCCGCTTCACTTAGACGTTTACGTAATGTCCTACCAATTCCCACTAAAGTTGAGCTAGTACAATCATTGCTTCACCCTATCCTTGATTATTGTGACTGCGCCTATCCCGACCTTAATGAAAAGCAACTAGATGCTCTTGAACGTGTTCAAAACCTCTGCATAAGGTTCATATTCGGTTTGCGTAAATATGATCATGTATCCTCCTTCCGTACCAAACTGAAATACCAACCTATACGCCTTCGTCGGAATGCGCGCATTCTTCATCTTCTTTATTGCATTCTATTTGATGTTAGAACACCAATCTATCTAAAGGAGAGATTTAAATTTCTTTGTTCCAATAGCCTTGTGTTGAGATCTACATATAATCTCTCTCTTTTGATTCCATCTCATCATTCAGATTTCTATCATTCTTCTTTCACAGTACGTGCTATAAATCTTTGGAATGCTTTACCTAATCCAATAAAACACGCCCAAACAATATCTTTCTTTGATAGACTGGTTAAAAATTATTATCTTTCGCTGTAAAGTCATTTGTATTTATATTTTAACGCTTATGCACATACTTAATATATTTTTATGTATGTATGTTTATGATATATATGTATGTTTATTAAATATGTATGTATGTTTATGATATGTATGTATGTTTATTAAATATTATTGATATGTTATATATTTTGTTAGACGTAACTTTTGATTTAATATTTTTGTGGATGAGTAGTTGTCAATATAGTTGTCACTGTTTCCTGTCCGAACATGCTTAGCTGTCGCATACTATAAATTGCCGCGTTCCTTTGTCTCGTGGCGCATTCGTAAGAATCGTGCCTAGGGGCTCGGACGTTGTTTATACGACGTTCGACCCAACTACCCTCACTTTAATAATAGTCGTTGACTTGCTGCGTTTTGTTATCAACTACCTACATCAATTAGGTAGCTGTGTAGAATCGCAGTACATTCTTATTACATTCAAACTAATATTTAACCCGACCTCGCTTGTTTTTTTTTCTTATATCAGAAGCGGGATAGAATTCAAGCCCATACTTTTTAAATGTGTTTAAAGTTTACGTAGTTTTGTAACGGCATACTGGCGTTTGTGTTTTTTCGTGCGTTGTGTAAAGTAAAAGTTTGTTACGTGGATTATTGTAACGGGAATGTAGTTCATCGAAGGAATTGTGTGTAGTGATCCAAATCGCTAGTTGAACTCTGGCGTTGAGGTATTGTCTAGTCGCTGACGTATCGTAGTGATGTATTTCACTAGTCGAACGAGCGTAGATATACCAAGATACGCGAACGGAGTGCCTATGTCATGTGGACGTGGTTATTGTTCTGTCAGGTCAGTGTGGCCGAGGCAGGATGGTTGTGTAATTCCGAGATGAACTACCGTAGTGTTTTAATACGAGAAAAGGCGTACGAGGACGTACGATTGTCAGTATGGCCGTGTTAGACGTAACTTTTGATTTAATATTTTTGTGGATGAGTAGTTGTCAATATAGTTGTCACTGTTTCCTGTCCGAACATGCTTAGCTGTCGCATACTATAAATTGCCGCGTTCCTTTGTCTCGTGGCGCATTCGTAAGAATCGTGCCTAGGGGCTCGGACGTTGTTTATACGACGTTCGACCCAACTACCCTCACTTTAATAATAGTCGTTGACTTGCTGCGTTTTGTTATCAACTACCTACATCAATTAGGTAGCTGTGTAGAATCGCAGTACATTCTTATTACATTCAAACTAATATTTAACCCGACCTCGCTTGTTTTTTTTCTTATAATTTTATATTATTTATTATTTTATCATCTTCTTCTTCGTTCTTGCTTTGTTTTACACCTCCAAAATTATAATCTTCCAGCATTTCCTTGATCACAGGTTGTCTGGTAGAAATCACTTGTTAGTGATAAGACCGCCTATTGTACGATAGTCCTATTTGCTGTTATTCTTTTTGTATTGTTTTATTTGGTGTACAATAAAGAGTTAATTATTATTATTATTTTTTTATATTTATTTTACTCCTTTACTTGAAAGGGATACTCATTACACGCGGGCCTAGGCCAAGCGTGCAACGGAATACTTTATATTGTGTATGTTGATGATAAAGTGGATGATGTTAAGAACTTCCGCGTTATTCGGCATGTGTTAAGGATGGTTGCTTTCTGTAGCATGTTGAATGTGTGTGATGGTAATTCTAGAGTGTTTAAATTGTGTATAAGTGTTTTAGGGATTATTCCGGTGGCTGATAGAACTATCGGCACTATGTGGACTATTTTCACATTCCATTGTGTTTTTTTTATTTATTTATTTATTTATATACAACCATTCCTACCATTACAGTTACCCAATGCGATAGGGAGGTCAAATTTACAATACAATTTGTTCATTAATACAAAAAAATATAACATTAATTAAGATTATAATATACAACCGCTACAATTATGTCTGATACTCTAGTGACTAGTCAAATATTATAATGATTAATACATACAAAGCTGAATAATACATATTTTTTAACAATGTCAAATTTAAAACATTTCAATTAAAAGTTAAAAACTAAATTTAATACAAAAACGCAATATTAGTATAATATAACAGTATCACTACATTGATTTAAATACACTTTATATACAGTTTTAGCACGTTTTAGATAATGTCCAATAATTGAAAACATAACATTCCAAAATAAAATTCATTTTCACATCCAATATTAAAATAATAATAATAAAACAATAAAAATACATCAATTTAAATAAAGCCACTTCTCGACAATTTAAATAAGTTGTAATATCTAACACTGATATGTTAGATTTTAGGACTAGGAGTAAGCAATCAAATTTAAAATAATCTTTGTCAATTCACTCAAATTATTTGAAAAAATGTCCGACTTATTGTGCACCTCATTGACAACATGGATAGCCTTTGTCAAAGGGGCTCTAGACAGTAAATTAGTTCTGGCCTGGGGAACAAGTAAAAGTGGCGGGCTTCGACGTTTCCATACATATGCGTCCGGTACACAGAAACTAATGCTTCGCAAAACTTGCGGGTTCTGGTCTTTGCCCCGTTGTATACGTATCAGTATCAGTGCAAGTTGGCACTCCCTTCGCACTTTTAAATCATAATATCCTACCATTCCGAGAACAAAAAGAGTAGGATACTGCAAAGGATAATATGGGTACACTGCGTAATGTTTCATGTATAAATATCTTAAAAATTTATTTTGAATTCGCTCCAACATATACGAATATTTTTGTTCATACGGAGCCCATACAACTGAACCATATTCAAGATGGCTTCTTACCAGTGCATTATATAGTGATTTGATAGTTCCGATATCGCTAAATTCCCGTGATTGTCGCAATATAAAACCTAGGTTCCTATAAGCCTTTTTGCAAATGTTTACAATATGATCAGAGAAAGTTAAATCAGAGTTGAAGTATATCCCTAGATCACGTATTTGAGAGACTCGCTCTATGAAACTCGACTCAATATTATATTAGTTTTGATTTCTATGGCTAGATCCTGATACTTTCTTAATTTTTCTGATATAGTGGATTGTATATTATGTGAGTTAGGTATAGCTATATCTATTAAGTAAACATTTTGTTGAAATTTATCGTGTACAGTGATATCCGGTCTATTGTAATGAATTGTTTTATCGGTTATGATTGTCCTATCCCAGTATATTTTATAATTACTATTGTCTAATATGATTTCGGGTTTATATTTATAGTATGGCTCTATTTTTTTGATGAAATTGTACTTATGAGCTAAGAATTGATGAATAATTGCTGCTACTTGGTCATGACGATGCTTATAATCAGTTTGCGCTAATGATTTACATGCTCCGGTAATGTGTTGAATATTTTCTATGCCTGCGTTACAATGTCTGCACTGGTCTGAAGTCTGATTAGAATCCTTTATGATGTGTTTTATGAAATTTCGTGTGGCAATAACCTCATCCTGGATGGCTAGCATAAAACCCTCAGTTTCTGGGAATAAATCTCCTCTTCTTATCCATTCATTCGACTTTTCTTTATCAACATGAGCTTGGCACAAATGAGATCGATGTCTACCATGCAGGGCCTTACTAGACCATTCCAAGAGCTTCTGCTGTATGCTTACGCTGTGTTCGTTTTGCTGAGGGTTAGTGTCGTGAAGGTTGAGTGGAGTTAGTTTTTTGTCTAGCTGGGTTGCGTGTTTGTGTAGCAGTGAGTGTTCCGATTTCGTGTGGAAATAGCTTCTAAGTGACCGGATCTGTTGATTGTGAAGGTTTTGTATATCTATCAATCCTCTCCCTCCTTCTGAGCGCGGCAACGTTAATCTCTGTACACAAGATTTCGGATGGTGCTTCCTGTATTTTGTTAAATTTGTATTTACGGTTCTCTGTAAGCTTTGTAAATCTGTTTTCGACCAATTTATAATACCAAATGAATACGTCAAAATAGGTATGGCAAAAGTATTAATGGCTTTGATTGTATTTTTAGAATTAAGATGGGTTTTTAATATTAGTCTTAGGCGGTGTGTGAATTTTGTTTTTAAATCTAATATGGTTTCCTTATGAGCTATCTGTTTTAATTGTTTAAATCCTAGATATTTATAGCTATTATGTTCAGTCATCGGTTCAATAATTTCTTCGTTTTCTAATGTATAGTTATCCTCCCTTATTTTACCTTTAGATATGGATAATATTTTACATTTATCCACTCCGAATTGCATTCTTATATCTTGTGAAAAAGTTTGTGTGATATCTGCTAATTTAAATAATGTTCTCTTATCTGCTGCGAATAACTTTATGTCATCCATATACATAAGGTGACTTAATTTGTAATGGATATTGTTGTTTTCAACACACCACAATTCATACAAATAAATCATTTCATTTCATTTCATTTCATTTCATTTCATTTCATTTCATTTCTAATAAAAACCCTTCATTTGATTTGTCTAATAGTTGGGAAAGGGGGTTGAGGGCTAAACAAAACCACAAAGGACTAAGGGCATCCCCTTGAAAGATGCCTCGTTGAATTTGAATAGGTTCAGTAGTTAGAGTTTCACAAGAAGATTTTATTTTAAGTGCAGTTTGCCAATTTGTCATAGATGTTTTTAGAAAATTTGTGAGTACTGGATGTATTTAATATATATTTAAGACTTCTAATAACCAGCTATGTGGTACGGAATCAAAGGCTTTCTGGTAATCAATAAACATAGAATATATATCTTTTTTTTGGTTTGTTGCAGTCTTCATGGCAATAGCATCGATTGTTAATGGCTCCTTACACCCTTGACTATCCTTTCTGCAACCCTTTTATTGTTCTGCCAGAATATTATATTAAGTTAAATGTTGGTTAATAACTCGGCTTATGCACGCGGTTAATATTTTGTAGAATGTTTGCAGACAAGTGATTGGTCGATACTTGGCTGGGTTACAAGTGTCATCAGGATCTTTGGGCAGCATGTATGTGATTGGATGAATGCATTTATATGATTGTGTATATAAGGGTATAAGCAAGTAAACTTTTTGTACCAATAATTATGTATGTGATCTGTACCGGGTGCTTTCCAATTGTGTGTTCGTTGGATAACGTCTATGAATATATCTGCTGGTATGAATTCAAACTCCATGTCGCAAATCCCACTAGTTTCTTGTTGCAGTTCTTTAATCCATTCTGTATTGTCGCTATGCTGTTCAGGATTTTCCCAGATATTCGTCCAGAATTCACGTAATGCTTCTTTTGAAGGTATATTATTATTACGATTTATTGTGTTATTTTCCGATGAATTCAAAGTTCTATAGAAGCCTTTTTCATTACTTATAAATATTGCGTTTTGTTTTTTACGTGCTGTACATTTAAGATATCGTTTAAGTCTAGCTGATTTTGCGCTTAATTTTTGTTTTAGTGTATCCAAGAAGTGTTTAGGATCTGAGTTGCTATTTTCGTGCTGAGCGTGTGTTGCATATTTCAATTTAATTGTTTCGACTGTTGATATAATTCTTCGGCTTCTATTGCCATTTATAAATTGTGTAACTCTACCTATACTTGCCCGCAAATCTGCAATCTGTTTTTCAAGTCTTTTTTGCCATGATGGGATTTTTTTAGTTTGTGTGTGCTGAATCTCAACTGCTGTCCTATTTTTGTCCCGTTACACTTAGCCGCAGTCCACGCCGCACAGTACAGTATGTTGTGTAAAGTGTTAAACTCTATATCTGGGTGCAATTTCGTGGGTAATATCGTTGTATTAATGTATTGTACTATAGTTGAGAACTTTTTGGTTAGCTTTTGTCGTCGGATGAAGGGTCTACCTGTAGGGTCAGTTTTAGCAAAGAGTTGTTCTGCTTCATGAAAGGTGCTTTCTATTTTTTGGTTCAGGTCAACAGTAGTTTCAGTAGTATTATAAATCGGGGCAGTAAGTTCCTGTAAAGTATTGTCCCCAGACAAGGCTGGTTCTTCGGTGTGAATGTTTTCTTCCTCGTGGCTCGTGTATGTATTGTTTATA
Organism: Colias behrii; assembly: GCA_029959065.1. NCBI lineage: Eukaryota > Metazoa > Arthropoda > Insecta > Lepidoptera > Pieridae > Colias > Colias behrii. Next base: position 10,338,810 of record JARWMC010000006.1, read on the forward strand.
TTTGCTGCTTCTAATTGTTGCTGCGGCTGTGTACCTAATGACTGTGAGTAATTGTTTTCTCTATTTTGGATCTTTAATTCATTGGAGATTTCTTGTTTGATTTCTGCTAGTCTGTTGTCCGTTATATACTTATTGTTAATGATGGCTCTTCTTTGATCCGCTATTCGTTGTTCTGATAAGTGACCTAATTCCGGGTGTGTAGCTATAAATTCTTCATGTAGTAATTTTCTATACGCTGTCTTATTAGATTCCAATTGTGTAATTCTTAAGTATATTTTCAATATTGACTCGTTGTATTCCTTCGTCCATTTCATGCGTTGCCCTATTTGTGTACCCGTGTTCGATAATAGTTGCGCGGAGTGATAATTATTGTTCGTTTGTAGTTCTATTCTAACTTCTTCGTAAATCCTGTCTATAGTAGTTTTTGGTAATAAATTTTTTTGAATGATTGCTCTTCGCTGATCTCCAATTCTCTGTCTGCTTACTTCCATATAAGGATACTTTTCTAAAAATTTAGTGTGTAGTGGTGGTAAGTATGCATTGGTGTCCGATTCCATATTTGTGAGTAGAAGATATGTGCGCAAGATGAACTCATTCATTTCTTTACTCCATCTTTTACGCACCTCTGCAGCACTAACGTTGGGCACAGGTACTTGGACAGATTCTGCCTCCTGTGCAACATCCGTTAGCCCTAAGTTGGATGATGATGATGATGATAATGATATGGTTGGAGATCGGAAGTATGATGATGATGATGATGAATATAATGATAATTGTGATTTTGATGATGAAGAAGATGGGGATGTAACGTGTTTATATCCAACATCTTCACTTTCTATTCTTTGCGCGGTCCTTTTTGATTTGGACCTGGTTATCATGTTGTATTTTTAGAAGCTAGGGACATAATCGTCAACCGCGGCAGAGCCCTGCGTTCACCGCGGTAAGGGTAATTAAAACGGAAGATTCCCTGGTATTCCGAGTTCGCATACTAACGACTAAACACTCCTTTAGCCACGCAGCCATTGGCGTATGCTGTTCCACCGTGGCTTGGGTGAATTGATGAAGAAGAGAATCATACAGTAAGAGAATATGTTGAAAAGATAGAAAGTAATATGATATAAGGAGAGAGTTAAGTGGTAACTAAAAATGGTAGTAGTCCTAGTTCCTCTTTAGAGGAAGAAGGAAGAAATACCTTTGGCCTGTGACTGGGTCAAAAGCATTGGTGTACCCTTCTTGGTCTGTCCTTTCACCCTAGACCTGTCCGGCATGAGTAACTCTACCGGCATAGCTCTAGCGCTCATTAAGGCTCACAAGCCCCACCACGACGGCAACGTAAGGATACGACGGAGGGTTATTATTATTATTATGTTTCTCTTCTCCATAATACTCGGGTACCACCAGAAGGACGGTACCCGGTCTTTTGGAAGGCTTACGTGGGGACACGGATCCAACACGCAGAGGCCCTTTTGAGAGTTTTAATGTGTTATGGGACACCAGCCGCAGCCTGCCCATGACTGCACTATATAGAGATACAGCCCTGGGCAGTCCGCGGCCGATGTAGGACTATTACAGAAAATGGAAATAAATAACTGGACTATGGAAAGGGGTGCTATGTGGACAATTTTCATGTTTGGAAAACCGCAGTCACACGTTGTCAAAGTGCTACGGTAGATAGGTATATGTAACGTGTGACTACGCCTCTCCAAACATGAAAATTTATCTCTACATAGCGGAATATGGCATACTTCAGAATAGTATTGTATGACATTATTGTCAATTTACAACGAAGCCATCTTGGTAGAGTCTACTGTGTCCATTTACTTGCAACTACATTAGCAACTTTGTTCAGTTCAGTATTCTGAAAATCTTGTTTTATACTTTTTCAGCACCGTTTTTTGTCGTAGTTGGGTTTTAGTTTTTTTACTTTTTATTATTTGTACTATTTTGGTGTTAAAGTGTATTTATGGCGCATAATATTAACAAAAGTTAAATTGATGAACTAAAAACTAGGAAGTTGACATACGACATATCTCTTAACATAAAACTTTTTGTCCGCTAGAGGGCGCAATACTAAATTTGGTGACAAGCTTTATAGCTCATAAGTCATAACCAACATTATTCTGATAAGTAGTAAAGAAGCTATGAACGAAAAGATGTGAATTATATGCAATCAGCCCATGAATACAGGTAAAGTCACAAGCAAATGCTAGTAATATATATATATTCAAAATGTACAAGTAAAGGGCTTTCAAATGATACCAAACACGGCATATTTATCTTAACTTTATTTTTTTACTCTGTATGTTTTGTCCGCTAGAGGGCGCCACATTAGATTTTCTGAAACCCCATATAGCCTATAACCAGCGGACAATTAAGACGCTTCTAATGATATGTCATTTGTCGAATTCTGAGAAGTAGTTTAGAAGTTACGAGGGAACAGATGAACATACATACATACATACATACATACATACATACATACATACATACATAGCCTGTCAAAATCATAACCCTCCTTTTGCTTTGCCGTAGTCGGGTAAAAAAAAATGTATAACACGGTTCCACCGACGTAAGTTTAGTTTGAAAAAAAAAACAAAATCTTGATTTATTTAAAACGTATTTAAAAATAACTACTACTAAACAATCTATTTTTTAGTCATTCTTGTTCCCGAGATTAGAGCATTCAAACAAACAAACAAACAAACTTTTCAGTTTTATAATATTAGCATAGATTTAGTAGCATTATTAGCATGAAAATTGCATTAAGTATTCATGTTAACGAAGCTTTATAATATTACTATAGATAAGCACAGTGTAGGTACGATAATGAGAGTCAGGTAGAAAGCAAGATGACTGTACCGGTTTGCGCTGACCGACATTATCTCACATGTATAGGAACTCGTATTTGTTTTATGATTTATTGTTTATTTATTCATTCATTCAGTTTTTGCGAATGGACAATTTTTATATATTTTATTCATTCATAATCTGAATTGTTTTGAATGAGCTTTTTTCCGACTTTCAAACTTATTAAATATTTATTATTTTGATCTCGTAGTGAAATGGTTGATTTTTGCACATTAATAATTATGCATTCGAATAAAAAACAAACTTGTTTTCATTGATATGACATGAATCGATAATTTCTTCTATCTATTTTTCTTTCTTTCATGTCTTTGAAAGTTTGAATATACTTAGTAAGTATTAATTTAGTAGTAGTAGTTAGGTAGTAGTATCGTTTATGAACATCGATCAATATTAAAATTTGAAAGTTTATCGAAAAGTAACCGTCAAAGTTTTACCGACCTTAACAAACTTCGTACGGTCAAGTTCAATAGCAGACTACAGCTACACAATACACACAACTTTCCATCTTTTGTTGATTTTTGTTGGCGTTTTTGAAGAGAAATTCATATGACAACTTTTTTAGTATTAGGTAGATGGAGAATCAGCTTTTTGGTAATGTTACCAAAATAACTAAAAAAAATTACGAAAGCCAAAAACCAAAAAGATAAATTTTTGGTTAATAGATCGTGGTTAAAATGTGCATTGAAATGCACTGAAAACGTATTTTATTGATAACGGACTTTTATTAGAATCTTTGCAAGAACGCAGAAGCAACGCTTAATTTTATTTAAATGTCTTTTATATGTTAATCAAAGGAGGTAATCCCATTTTTCAGTTACGTGTATTTTATTTATTATAAATTAGCCAAAGTGTCAATTTACACTTAAAATAAACCAACATTTGATACGTAGGTGTGAATATAATCATTATATTAAAGTGCTTCAAAAAGCCGTAAAATTTCTTATGCTTTTACGATTAAGATCTGTTTTAAATAAATGGAGGTATTTATTACTTGCACATAATGAAAATTATTTTTAATTATTTATTTTTTGATTATTTTATTATTTTTAATCATTTGTATTCCCATTCAATCTAGCTTATTATGTGTCCTTTTTATTATCTACAATTCTATTTATTTAAATGTTAAATCGATTCAGGACCAAATCAACTAAAATGTAACGTAAAATCATAAATTGTACGAGCACTATTCTCATTGTAAAATCATAAATTGAAAGAGCATTATTCTCATTTATTTAATAATCTAAAGTCCAAAACACACATCATCAATCAAAAACTTCGATACTAAAACAAACTCATTAAACAGTAATCATTGCATTAAAATATCGGCATCATTAATGACTATATCTGGTAGCGAGAAATTTCACCGACCCCAACCTTTGAGTCGATTTTTCAATGAACTTGTATGTAACAGTGAAAGCGGTTATAGCAATTGTGTTTGCGTCATCGCAATGCCGTTGAGAGTGAAAATGGACCTTGGACGATAGTGATTATCATAGATTTTTTATCGGATTACCTCATTTTATTGGAATTTAATACAGTGAATGCGGTTTTACGTAAAGTGCGGTAAGAGATTAATTTGGTGGCTTTTGGTTTGATGGTTTTTAAGAGAAGTTAGAAGAAAGAGTTGACAATTGTAAAAAGTTGATATTTGTAATAGATATCTTAGTTTATGCGTGTATTTTTAAACCATATTATAGTGTCCATAAATAGGTCGATCTTTACTAAAAAATAACACTAAAAATGCTCTCTAGGAAGTCAGTGTTTGAATTATTTTTACCATACATGAAATGAGTGTATTTTAAGCCACAAATTGTATCAACGAATAAATTAAACTTTCCAAAAATATAACGTACCTAGGCCACGAGTATATTATTACAGTCTATCATGGTCAAGGTCTCGGTTTGCTAGAAAGATATTATAGCTGCATACTCGACAGAGCAGAAAGATAGAAAGTATAATGTTTTACATATTATGTATTTTACATATGTTAACACAGCTCTATTGGTAATATCTTAAAAACTCAAGATATCTCATTTTTTGAAACTATGGAAATTCATGTATGTAAAAGCTTACAGCGATAAGACCGCCCTCTGTACATATTATAACTTATGCCCATCGCTTTTATTTTGTAATCCTGTTCTTTGTGTGCAATAAAGAATTTTTCATTCATTCATTCATAATATGATGTACAATTAAATCTATACTTACTTTGTTGCAGATGCTCCACTTATGTTGGGTGTACTACTTCTCAAAGCTATCAGAATTCGCAGACACGATATTCTTCGTTTTGAGGAAAAAGAAGAGTCAGATCACCTGGTTACATCTATACCACCACTCTTTGACGCCTTTTGAAGCCTGGCTACTGGTCAAATTTATTGCTGGTGAGTTTCTGATTTTATCAAGCGTAATGTCTTTTGACATTATCGTATTACAACAAGACGTCGTGTATTACAAGCAATTACAAGTTTACAGAGATACTTCTGAATTGTTGGTAATGTTGTTTTAAACTGAAACCAATATGCAATGAGATTATAAATGAAAATAGTTGCTACTCTGATAGTGTTGATATAATATCCGATAGGAAGTGCATACAGATATAAATTATTAAAGAAACTACTAATAACGTTATAAAGTGTTATAAACTATTTTTATACACACATTAATGTAGCACATCGTGCGTCAGTTCCCTAAATTATTATTGTTAAAATCCAAAAATTATACGGTTATAAATTTTGTATGACATACTTTTTTCATAAATATAATTTTGCACTTTTACAACTATTAAAATGTTTAGTCTCAATAATGTTCAAATCACGTCTTATAGAACGCTGAGTCAAAAGTTTCATTACCTTTTCTAGGTGGTCATGGAACTTTCTCGAACATCGTCAACAATTTGGTACATGTAATAATGTATGGGTATTACATGGTAGCAGCTATGGGCCCACAGTACCAGAAGTATTTGTGGTGGAAGAAACATCTTACTACTATGCAACTTGTGAGTAAACTTTTTTTTATATTTTCTACTACAAAGGAGGCTTTTCAGAGTTGTCTCGGACAAAGATGACATGACAAAGTATTTTCTTGATTACCAGGTGTTTTCCTCTCGAAATGTTATCGCTTATTCAAATCTTTCGGGAACCTACAAAAAATTAATTAGCCGAATTATTGGTCCAGCCATTCTTGCGTACCGCGCTTACCAACATTCATTTCTATAAAGCTGCTAAATTGTATATCCAATAACATTGCCATGAACGAGTTTTAAATTAATTGAAAGTTTATAATTTGGTACTCTTAAAATTATATAGAGTTCAATTATAGTTTTGATTTGTCAAAGATAAACAATTGCAAATATCTTGGGCACAAATAAATAAGTGCAATTAGGAAATACATATTTGTTAATATTTTGATTATCGATCTAGTTTCGTTTCGTTTCTAGTGTTAACAAAATTAGTTTTATCACAATAATAGATATAAATCAGAACAATTATTATTACGAAACTGCTTTATGTAGCCAATATTGTATTGTATATAGACAAGGTTATTTACCTTTGATCATAAATAAAGCTTAAAATGTGAATTGCACAAGTTTGCATTCATTTCAAAGCCAGTAATAACTATTACCTACACGTAGAGCTATTAGTAATAGACTGATCGATGTTGTGTTTAATTGTTAAATCGCTTATGATCGTAAATACTAGGATAGTTTAAAAATATGAATTGTATGTACTTGTTTACTATTTAAGTTATCTTAATATATATAAATCTCGTGTCACAATGTTTGTCCTCAATGGACTTCTAAACCACTTAACCGATTATAATAAAATTCGCACACCATGTGCAGTTCGATCCAACTTGAGAGATAGGATAGTTTAAACATGTAGGTACCACGGGCGAAGCCGGGGCGGACCGCTAGTATGTTATATAGATAAGGGCTTATAATATTCTTGTAAAATGCTCTAAGACATTGTTAAATCGTTTATGATTTTATATACTAGGATAGTTTAAAAATATGAATTGTAGGTAACTTGTTGAAATTTTTAAGAGATACCTACAGAAAGGCCTTAGTTGTTCTTGTTAAAATTATTTAAGACTACCTAAAATATTTAAAAAATTGAGCCATGGCCAGCCAGGTTAGAATGTTGTTATTAGGAAAGTTTTCCACTGTATCCGTTTGGAATTCGACATACACGAATAAGGGTCGTTGGCACCGCGCCTAGATTCCGTGAGACGGGATCTGCGCTTGCGCAAGTCGCTAGGATATACGAACGGCGTAGTTGCACTGTGTTTATATTAATTTCCACTGGAACTTTGAAGGTATCGTTTATAATTTATCTATCATAATTGTTGTATGCATTTTGATTAAATAGTCCAAATAATTATTGAAATATTGACCGTTGGGCGGGATTTAAACCAGTGCCTTCTGCTTAGCCCCAGTAGATATAATCTTTCTAAGATATTATATTGTGAAGAACATACCATTGGCGAATGAATGAATTTATTTATTAAATTCTTTAATAAAATTGTACATAGAAGACACCTTTTAAATAAAGTAAATAAAAAAGAGTATGTACAATTAATTGGGCTGCCTTATCACATAGAGTCATAGACTTATTATTTTTTTTTAACGATTGATACAAATGAAAACGATAAATTAGCTTAATTGCTTCATGTATTATTCGAGGTAATATTATGTAACTAATCATGATAGTCTCTTAAGACTATAAGATACTTATTTGTATAGTATTAAAAAACGGACATTTAAAAAATTTTTGTAGGTATATAATTAGGTCAGTGTGATTGTGACAGAATGAGATATAATAATTAAGATTTCAATCAATTATACATACCTATGTATTAATGATGATAAAAGCATGCCATTTATATTATACATCGAACATAAAATTGAATATAATTATTATTGAATTTATATTTTTGGTTTTATGGCATTCAAATGCTTTATAAATATAAATTTATAAAGAATAGAAAAAATTTTTTCTATTCTTTATAAATTTATATTTATAAAGCATTTGAATGCCATAAAACCAAAAATATAAATTCAACAAAAAAGGTCGTGTTCCATCGTTACAATATTGTATTCACTGAAAAGTGCTTCATATTGGTTGAAATGGTTGTTAATCATCTCAATAGATGGCGCGCGGTGTGTCCCTTCAGACACATAAAACTGAAAGAATAGAATAAATTCGATCACTCGGGCGGGTCACGAGTGGCTGAGTTGGTGAGGCATCCGCCCCGGAATGGCGCGAAGGATGCGGGTTCGAGTCCCGCCTCGTGATCGAATTTTTTCTATTCTTTATAAATTTATATTTATAATTATTATCTCATGTTACGTATTTAATTATTATTGCAACACGAATTATTTCGTGATAAATCACGCGATTTGTACAAAACGTTTCAAAGGTGTTAACTTTTACAAGTCATTTTGAATAGTACGTATATTATAACGATTAGAAATTAGCTTAAAAGTATTTAAGGGTATTTAAACACGATTATTTTTTTATATTATAAAGCCAGCGCGACGTTTCGAACGTTTAATATGTTAAATCGCATAGTTAAAAAGTATTTAATTTCTAAATGTCATGTTAAAATCAAACATAAGAAAATTAATTTATTAACTCTCACCTCGCCACATTATTATTTAAAATCTTGTTATTTTATATTCAACTAAAAACTTGTAAAGTTGTAAAATAGTCTCCAAATTTCAGCCTATACCTCCCGTAAACTAGGTCTTTAACAGCAATCGCGTGAGTGAAACATATGAAAAATGAAAATATAATATATCGCGCGGACGCACTTCTTACTTAACATACAACCTTGCTGATCATTGTGAATTAATGAAATTTATCGCGTGCTCATAATCGTTATATGCAATTATTTAAACAATTGTAAAGGAAATGAATGTCCGTGAAATTTTTTTCTTAGATTCAGAGGAAAGACTTAATCGATAATATAATATAGCACCAATTAAAAATTACTTAATTTGTAATATTGCGTACAAAGTGATATGATAAATAGGAGTAGATGCGTCCTAGAACCATCTAGAACTAAATACCTAGTTTAACGTAAAAAAATGGTTTCAGTCTTAGAAGCGTGTAGTGTAGAGTTGAATAGTTATTTTTTTTATTGCCAATAAGATAATAATTAATAATTACTTAATCAAGTTATGAATATAATAATTTTGAGATAGGATATAGTTTATTATTATAAAATATTAAGATTGTTTTCAACACGTATAAATGTTACATACGATCGAATTCTTTACGATAAAAACATAGTAACTTTAATTGCATAAATACATTTGAAACTTTGTTACATTAAGATGACAATTTCACACAAATCTACAAAAAGCGAACAAAGGGAAATGTTTGGCTAATGGACACTTTTTCTGCGAGTGTTAAATATAGAAATTTTCTCAGACAATTCGCACAATTGTAAGGTTAAATAGTTTATTGCATGGGATTAGAAGTGGATCAACAAAATTACATTAGAAAAGGGGAGGTCCACTGTATATTTCTACTCATTTGTAATAGGCTCTACCTTTGCAAAAGTAAGAGTATTCCAAGGTAGTATCGAATTTTCATTGTACCCTGGATTTCGGACAAAATATTTTAACCGAAAAATAAATAGTACCGTAGTAAACAAAAGTACAATCAATCAAACAATCGCTTCAATCAACAAGTCGATATCCAAAAGAAGTTAAACATAATATTATGTAAATCACCTATATTGAAATAAATTTTAATGTATTTTAATTACATATTACAGATATAATATTATGTACTAAACGTTAGTATTATGATTAAACATAAAGATCAGGAATTGGTATAAATTAAATATTAGGTATTTTGATTTGATTTCCGCATTTGATTTCAAGCAGCATTTCGCATATTTTTTTAAAAGATGAAATTACTAACTCCTTTATAATGAAGAATTTATTGGTAATTAAGATATAAATTGATAAGTACATCTGAGCGGAATCAAATAAAAGAGTATAAACGGACCGTGCAACTATTTCGACACAAGCGCACCGGAACGCTGTATCCTTTCTCTATTGGCTAAAGAACCTTCTGGCTTCGTGTAGGAACTAGCGGATATTTTACTCACTTGATATTTAATAAAACACTTTAGTACTATTCAGTATTTGGTGCTAAAGCTTGAATAAAGTGCTATAAACGGAAAGTGAAAATCAGGAAACAAGTGAAAAATATATACAAGCGAACATAACACCTGTCCTTTGTAAACATAATATTAAAGGCAAAAAAATATTATAGTTTCTTAAATAGGATTATTCGTAATTTTGTGTTTATGGACGTTAATTTCTATAGATTTTAGCTATTGCTAAATGGTAGAACTATGCATGTATACAGTATAACTATATGTTTATATTTTACGATTAATCAATCCCCGATAATATCAATACATTAGCGCAATGTTGTGCTTTTAAGCCTATCGTTGCACAAGTTTATATACGACTATATACTAGCAGGACTTATTGTACCAATCGTTTCGTTAAGGCCAGTGAGTTGCAGTTAGATGCACTAAGCTTTTCGCAAGATTCACCGTAACTAACTGGCTATCTGATAATTTTAACCTCTCAACCACCGAGCGGCCAGATCCGACCGCGACACAATAGATTTTCTATTGTGTTTGTGATTCCGGGGGCTGATGGATTAAATGTCATTAGCATTTTTTGTGATTTCTCAAAATTTACGTAATAGGTAGCAGCATTTTAGGATTTTTTGTAATTTCAAAATCATTTAAAATGTATTTTTAGTAGTAGTAGGTATAAAGTGCATTAGGGTAATAAATATTTAAAAAATATATAAGAGGTATGCATTATGTATGCATTATGTACTTTAATATAGGTATGTTTACGAATAGCAATGTATAGGTAATCGAGAAATGTACGGAGCTCTACACTTTAAAAATACATTGCCTATAATATGCTCTATTAATGTTATATTTTTATAATTTCAGAGCCAGTTCTTCATGGTGCTATTCCATTCAATAAGTGCATTAGTATACGACTGCGGATATCCGAAGTAAGTACCTATAGAGTATACGATATAGAGTGTAAGTAACGTATTAGAGTTCGGTTTAAATTTTTCCAAACCAATGATAGAGTCCACCCTGAAATATGTGGGTTATTTTCATTTTATTTATTGATATAAGAACAGACTTATAAATATTAAACATACAAAAAGCACACAATCATTATATAAATTACACAAAAATCTCTTTTAGACGTTATTGAGAAGTAAAAGCAGTTTGAAGAACTTCAAAAAGCTTACATTTTGTTCACGAATCGTTTTATTAAACTAATTGTACATTAGAAAGTGCTAAATCACATGTTCAACTAAATTGGGAAAGTTTATAGAAGTTTATAGATCGTATCTTGTGTTTGCTAGAATTTAGGAAATCTTTTCAACAGATTTTTTATTACTTAATTGTTGTTACGCTTGTAAACAAAAATGTGTTCCTCTTACTTAAACAATTTGATGTAATTTTTACATGTTATAAACTAAATAAATTACGTGTAATTTTGACACTTATAAATTACATTAAATGTACTAAAACGTACAACTTAATTATTAATAATTAGGCTTTGTTTTCATAGTGTAATAAGGGGAATTATTTTATTTATTTGCCATTTTGATTTAAATTACTTAATATAAAATTAAAACGTAAATAAAATTCATTTCAGTGAAATAATAAAATTTATTTCAAATAGTTCCAAAAAGTGAAGTGAAATCCTAGTAAATTATGAAATTTCTTGAATTTCAGAATCAAATTCTTACAAATAAAATACTTATTTGCTGAACAGATATTAGATAGAGTTTACTCTCCAATAATATTTATAATTTATAAACTATATTTATACTTTATAGGAATAGGTTCCTTATTCTTCAATTTCCACTTTTCATATATGATCGATTTTTATCTCAATTAATTAGTATGAATGATGAATTTATTTAGACATATAAACAAGATAAATAAATTGTATTTAAGGTACTTACATAATAATGGTAGCCTATATAGTCTAAGCAACCATTTCTCTGCAGTTACTAACCTTCATAATTTTTCTACAGGATCATCGCATCAGGTTTAATACTACATTCGTCGATTTTCATAGTTCTATTCATGAACTTCTACACACACGCCTACAAGCCAGACAAACCAAAGCCAAAAGTTGACGTTTGCAACAACAACACTAACGGTTACATACCTCATGGTCACACGAACGGTCACGTGGTCAACGGTTCTGCAAACGGTCACATTGAGACGAAGGAAAACAGGAACGGCTTCGCAAACGGACACACGAAGGAGAAAGTACAATAGAATGTGATAACATATATCATTTACATAAGACTTATAATATAAGTATAAAGTGCAAATGGGTGCCGTTTTGTAAATATTTTCAACGAGCAAGTCTCAGTGAAACAAACTTCTAACTTTTATTGAATCAATAAAAGGTAACCAGTTGTTTATTCGTTCAATTATTTGAATGTGCTCGATTCTTTTCGATGTCCTCGCTCAATTCCATTTTCGATGTAAAATAAATGTAAATAAGAAAACGGTTGTATATTTGCTACTATTAAGTTCTACTATATTTGCTCAATCTAAAGTTGTTTTTTTATTCTTGGACATTTCTTTAAATTCGTATTAACTACCTCACTGTACCGTCCTCTTCGATTATTCCGTCCTCTTGTAATATAGAACGTGTATATTTTGTAAAATACTTATTTAAGAGCGTAGTTTAACTGAATTTTCACATAAGAAAATGTCGTTCGACGGAACTGTGCTTTACCTGTATCATATAGGGGTTTTATTAAATAATGGTACTTAATATTGTTTAATCACAACGCTTTAGATAGAAGCTCTGCTTTAAATACTTTATTTAATGTGTAGTTTTATTGGATATTGAAAAGTTGTCCTAAAGATTGGTAATCGAGAGGTTGCAAACAAAATATATTATTATAAGGTTGTAACAAGGGTGAGATTTCTTACCATAATTAGTGAAGTTTATGACGAATTCAAATTTCTTTAACTAAGTCTAAGTACAGATATTTATCATAAAAAATTCGAGTCTTCCATGTACAGTTTAAATAATTGATAATTTCATTTTTATTGTACAGTAAATGTATGATACAAAATAAATATCATAATTATTTGAATAAATGTGTAATAGTTACCCAATTCCTAAGAATCTCAATTAAATTGTTGTATTGGTTTAGACGTAGAAAAGGTTTATTTGTATAATCTGTACCTTTATGTTGGGGTAATGGAATCAGAAAGGGGCAAATATCAGTCAGTTGAGGAGATTTTACATTATTTATAAATGTATAATTTAAGATTATTGTAAAATATACAAGTATTAATATAATGTAAGTGGTACTACCATAGTGATGTAGGTATACCTTTTATCACAGCTTTTATATACAATAAAATATTTACTCTATATTTTGTCTATTCATTATAATATTACCCCTACAAAACCTTTAAAAGCGGCCTAACCTCCTAACCAGAAACTCAAAATATAAAGCTATGGCAATTAAAAACAAACATTATAATTTTATTCAACTCTACATTGATATAAACAAGTAAAACGCCATCTATTGAACTGTCTGAGAACTAAGATTGAAGAGAAAGTACTTGTTGCAGGTAGCAGATAGAGCATTCGCAAAAACCGCACAAAGCGCAAGATGTCATTATAACAGACTGTTAAACGTTATAAGTCTAAACTGTTATTAACATTTTAGACTTTAGATTATTTATGTAGAGCCATTCTGATACATTAATAAAAAAGAGATTCTTGTTAGTTATTGTTCGTTTGCTCTACCCTTCTTATTATAAAAACCACGTGTGTTTAAGTTATAGAGTGGTACGATATTAAGTTCATTGTGTATCTAATCATGACATGTATTAAAGAAAAATATGAAAAACGGACAACCTCTACAAAGAGGTTAAATAAATTTTAATTTCTTTTCAATCACAAAATTCTAATAGATGCACTTACAATATAGGTACGTTCCATAAATAGATCGAATTTGAAATTACTAATTGACACGTCCGTTTCAAATGTACCGATGAATCCATTACTGCAAACCTTCATTACCCTTTATTATAGCGGAGCGAAATGTCAATAAACCTGACATTCGGACGTTTTTTCTACCCTAACTCATTTGTTAGCCCTAAAATCATGGCCCTACATTTTGTAACGTGACAAACCATTTATCTGGAAACCCCGATTGTAACTCTACTCGAGCTCTTGGATTCGCAAAAAATGGATACAACAATGGACTTATGGGTCAAACAGAACTGGTTATTTGAAACCCCGCTTTGAAAAGGGTTCTTGGAGCAAATATTTCTATCCCCGTTTGAACATATTTGAAGAAATAAGACAGCGTTACTTGTTTCTTCACCACGTTTTGACAAATGTTTAGATATAATGTTTGTTTTGAATAAATTAATTGAGCTTATAGTTATAAGGGGTTTGTTTTCTTAAACGAAGGCTTTATAAATTTATCAATACATTTGAATTTTTGTTTTTGTCTATTTGGTAGAGTCGTTATGTAAATAAGCGGTAAATCAGACTCATGTTTCGTTTCTTCGAATAAAAATTCGGTTATAATTTTAGATATATCACCCTCTAATAAATGAGTGTCATTAATTAACTTATAAACAGAATTGACATTTTCTTGCAAAAGTTATAGTCATCACCTAATTCCAACACATTTGTTTCTGTTTTAGGAAATCTTATTTACAAATAGGTAACACATCTGTCAAATAACATTCATACCATAGAGTAAAACGGAACGTTCCACGATCTACATCATAGAGTATACACAAAGGTCTACGCTCTCTGCGCCGGCCGGGCTATACCCCTCGGCCGGGGAGACCGGGGTGAGCGGGTAACACAATTCAGTTGGCCGAATGCGCGCGCTTTGGGCGTATGTGTCTCGCGTCGCGTTTTATTGGTCATCTCACACTAAATACAACAATATAACCCAACATTTCACTTACAAATCACTAAAACAACAATTAAATAACAGTGTTTGTGTCGAATGAAGTGCTTTATGTTATAACATGTGAAAAAACTTGATAAAACCAGTGCTAATGACAAGAAGCTTTATACAGCGTCATAGTATCTTGAAACGATATGAAACAACATTTTGTACTGCGATAAATCCATTCAACTGGCTCGTTTTATCGGTAATATACAATTACATTGTGGAATAATAGTGTTAATATATTCTCGGTGAATTTAAAATATATTTTAAAGTGGATGTCCTGTATAGCATGCTAATCAGAGTTTCTTGAAACCTTACACAAAAAGTCTGCACTAGACTACTGCAGTGCGATTTGGGTTGCAAATTTTTGACTCTGCCATTCAATTGATGAAATTTAATGAACTGCTGATTATTTTAAGGTTCCTAAAGAGGCTAATATAATATTAGCGATCACTGTTATGAAATTTTACACTAGATGTTTGTTTATATTTAAATAGAGGTGATAATTTCAAGTTTACAAGAGTTGTAGAGTTACTTACATAATATTAGTGAATATTTGGTATTATTTTCGATTGTTCCCAGTCCGTAAATTAAAATATTCATTGTATGCTACACTCTTGATACCCGTTACACCCTGCGATG
This sequence comes from Colias behrii, assembly GCA_029959065.1. NCBI lineage: Eukaryota > Metazoa > Arthropoda > Insecta > Lepidoptera > Pieridae > Colias > Colias behrii. The sequence continues at coordinate 10,354,349 of JARWMC010000006.1, forward strand.
TAAATTTAAATTTAAGTATTATTAGTTAGGAATTAATTATACTATATTCATACTTCAGTTGAAATTTATGACTATATGTCTATTTGGTAATATTTTAATGTTTCTTTTTCTACATCGATTTAGGAAAATGTTCATTAATCTTGAAAATAAGTGCCGACTGACCGTACAATTTAATTTATTAATAAAACATACTTACTGATAGGATAAATGAGGCGTTAGCAAAATAAGCTCGCCTTGTAGCGTTTCTAAAACAAATTTAAGGAACATTGTAATTTTGTGTGATTAAAAAATCATACACAAAGAAATCTTCATCTTAATTTATAATAGGAACGATATTGGGCATAAATCATTTAGGGCCGATTTTTCAATGCTTGGATAAAACTTATCCGTCCAATAAAGTATTACACGATAATATTAAAATGTCACGTAAACTGTCAAATACGGGCAATTAGAATAAGTTTTTAAAATGGTAGTTTTATACATTACTAGCTGCTCCCCGCGGTTTCACCCCCGTGGCTTAGCTCCTGTTGGTCGTAGCGTGATGATATATAGCCTATAACCTTCCTCGATAAATGAGCTTACTAACACCAAAAGATTTTTTTAAATCGGACCAGTAGTTCCCGAGATTAACGCGTTCAAACAAACAAACAAACAAACAATCAAACAAACAAACAAACTCTTCAGCTTTATAATATTAGTATAGATTCGACGAATAAGTTTTAACCCTTAATTCACTACCTGAGTCCATTGGACTCACATCGAACTTTCAAACTATTATAATTTTTTCCCCTAGTGACTTATTTCCTCCACCGTCTCAGTACCTTCCTGCAGTGACACGGGCACCGAGGTAGCGAGAGGACGTGCGCCTGCGCTGCGTAATTGGTAAGTTATTACGTCGAGTGAGTCCCATGGACTCATACTAGTGAATTAAGTAATATTTTATTTATTTGTTACGATTATTAAATGTTGCTTATTTGTCGTATTAATGATTTAAAAATATGTATTTTAATTTTTGTTGTTGTTGTAGGTTTGTAAAATGTAATTTGATGACACGTCTGCACAGTACACGTTTGCCACGACAACTTCGCTGCTCGATTTCATATATATCATGAAAAGAGACATTCCTGAAGATGCGAGCCACTCTGAAACCGAAAACAAGTTACCTAGGACAGAAAGATAGAATTGTTATTTATGTAATTACAAAAAGAGAACAAACACTGCATATTTATGCACTAGATGTCTGAAGCCTGTATGTTTGAGTTGCTCAAAAAAGGTATGCCGTCGTTGCCTGTAATCGGTGGTAATACCCCATGCACGTTTTTTTTCTTTGTATAGAAGCGTACATTTTTGTTGTTTATTTTCGGTTTTGTATTCCTTTAGAAGTCTTATAAAATTAAAAAGAGTTATTAGTTAAAAATATTTGCTATTATTGTAGAGCTTTGAAAATAACTCTGTTTTTTAAGACTGTTAGAATAAGTTTTTTTATTTTTAAGAGTATTTCAGAAGTTTATCCAGTTTTGTTATTTTTTTGTAGTGCCTTAATAAACATTTAAAAATAATAATAAAAAAAAATAATAAAAAAAAGAGTTTTATTTGAAAAAACCACGCTAAGAAAATATATGAGTCCAGTGGACTCATGGAAGCTGTTTATGTTAGCAAATTTCACGTAGTGAATTGAGGGTTCCAAGGATTGAAAAATCAGCCCTTAATTCTATATTTCGAAACATTTTTAGCAAACATTGTCATGCAGATATTGTTTATTGCTACAAGTTAATTAAACAAATGAATGCACACCCTGATTCATTCATAACACAAAACAATATTTATTTGAATACAATCATTTCTCGCGCAAACAAAAGCGCTATCGGTTCACACGTTTTTGTTGAAACCTTAAAAGAACTATTCATAAATAAATTGAAAATCTATCCGTTACATTAAATATGAAACGGCATTTATATTTGATAAACTTTTTATCTCCATTTTCGTTTAATTTTAGAAGTTAAAGCTCTTTCAATAAAGACACGATGATACAAGTTACAACGCTACTTAAAGAAATATTTATTTGAATACTTCTCAAACTTAAACATTTATTTATTCAATTAGACTTCTTCTAGAAGCAATTTTCTATCGTCATAACATATTTTAACATTTACCACCGATACTGAAATAAGAAAAGCATAAAGCATAAGATTCAATCAATATTTTAATTTCAACCATAAATCAATTACTTCGAAAGCATTAGAATCCATTATTATTTCATTAAACTTTATAAATAGTAACGAGTCTTATACATATAAGAAGACATTTTAACAGCACCAAAGCTTCAAACTGCGTAATTTACCCATCAATAATTCTAATTAATTATTACCAGGTCGACGTTAAACTTCTTAACAGCTTGGCAACTCAACCGGTCAAGAACAATTCTATTCTTCGATTCCTGCGTACCATTTCTTTCTATTTCTTACATTCTTTGGCAGTATTGGATCGTGATGGGAGAAAAAGTAATCTACAGTACTGAATACCATTTTCCCGTTTCATCTTGACAATAAAACCGTCTGTAATGAAGAATACAGTTGCGGGAACAATGCGATGACCTTGACATGTAGAAATAATGTGTATTTCTTATTTACACTACAACTGATTCAGTCGAAACAAAGTAAGATAACATTTTAGCAACATGTTTCGAATTTTGCTGCTGTAAAACTGCAATTTTACTAAATAGTAAATACTAAAATCCTTTGTTCCAATTCAAACAAGAAGCGAAATAAATTCACGAACATATGTTCATGAAATATCGATTCCATTGCTTTTTCGGCTCTCCAACATTCAATTCTCATAACTAAAAAATGGACAGAGGTTTTTGACTAGCCATTACGTATAAGCATTAGATAAATGACTATTGGCAGTAAAATAGATTACACGATTCGTCTCGCAGTACAAACTACTCTATGTGAAATGGACTCTCCCGTGGCAAGTGTTATGGATATTGAAGGTATAAATCATGGGGATACGAGAATGGGTGAATATCTAACGAAGGTTGCGGTACAACATAATATATTGTAATACTATTAACATCGCTTGATGTGTGATTTATGTCAAGAAAACAGAATCGAGTAGGTACATTAAGAATAAGTAGGTACATTAAGAAAACTGAAAAAGGTTCCTGAGATATTCTTATTATACTTGTTTTAATTATTTTTATTCGGTTAATTATCTGTAAAGCATATAAAATAATGAGTATAGACAACATTTTAATATTAAAAGTTCATAAACCACCTTAAATAACAACAATTTCCAGAAAATGAGTTTCGTGTACTAAAATTATTTTCGAGTAAAAATTGAAAAGCTAGTAGTTATGTCATAAAACACGGTGATATGAAAATATAAAACCGTAATGAATAAGTGAAACAGAACTATAAAAAGAAATTAGTCAAACCAGTTTCAATAAAAATAATGCTGTCAGAAAAAGTACTGCGCTAGCAGACGTCTGGCCAAAAGAAATAAAAGCATTGTGGAACCAACAAAATAAGAAAAGAAACTATTCAGTCTTGATTCTACGTCTTATTTCTTTCGCTCCGGAAGTTATCAACAATTCGACCGGTTTGGCTCCATTGTAGCTGTAAGCTGAGGATACTCGAATCTATGTGTTAACTAATATAATTATTTATACGTTATTAATCCACACGCAAGAACTTTCACGGGCGACTTCTTAATAGTTTGCTACGAATTAATATTTAAACACAAACTCCTATGTGACAATATTGAGTCTGCCTAAGTAATAAAAACTTTACGGGGACTCGTACATTAATAATACAGTCTGGCTTTGGTAGAAGTCGTGCGTTTATTGATTTGACACTTGTGGTTTGAAGTCGGTATATTATCTTACCTCAGTCACAGGTGTGTGACTACTTGGATAACATTTACATTATGTTTATACTGTGAACCTATTCTCTTCAATCGCTGTTTAATATCACGGGAAGAGTAAATGTACTTTGTTTTACCTATTTAAACCTCTTTTGATTAAATATTTCATCGTGTCATATAACTTTTAATAATAATTACTGAATGATTATTTATTAAGCTACCGTAAAAAATTAGTTGGTAATACATCTTCACTGTTACTGCTATTATCAAATCGTTTCTATTTTCGTGATAACCCCTCAAAATGCTAAACGGGCGCTCAAGCGAAAAAGCGGGACCGCGGCTGGTTGCCATGTCACTTGTGACTGACAGCTGTCAGTTGAGTTTGACATTTTATCCTTTACGCAAAAGACAACAATATCGCCCTTGCAATAAGGGTTATATTTCTTGGAAATTGTACAATATTTATTTATCTGCACGTGTGAGTTCGGACACAGATTAGAGAATAGTTACTTCGTAACAGATACATCACTCCCATACAAAAGCTAAAATACCTACGCTATATTTACCTACAAAATGCGCCGCAACTCGGCTGCAGTAAGAAATGTACTCTACGAACACGCACCGAGAAGCGAGTTTCCCGCGCACGCCGCGTGATTGCGTCATCAAACGAAAACTTTAGGGTTGTACCGAGCGCGTAAATTAAACACAGAGTTGCTGAAACACTTAATTTTTTATTGTTAATTATATTTGTTACATTATACAATAAAAAAAATGAAATCTTATTGATAGTAGTTGTTTCCTTCGGTTTCACCCGCGTGGACCCGCTATATGTGTCTCCTGGATAAAAAGTAGCCTGGTAGGTTTGTGAGTTTCTTTGTTACTGCGTGCGGGTTCACGGGTAGAGGGTTCATTCGGGTGAATCTGCGGCCACAAGACCAATACAGATAAAAATTATATGTGCTTTAATTTTATGAAATATTCAATGTTTTTTTTACCATCGCTGAACTTACGGTTATTCAATTTAACTGTTGTAAAAATTCTGAATCTTATGAATAATTTTAATAAATAATCTTTTGGAAAGCAAGGGCAAGGCGGAATGAAATTAATTTTTTGTAACTCATTCAGCAAAGTACTTCCCGGCCGGTTCATCAAAACTTTGTCAAAATTAAGTAAAAATGTTTTTTCCAATTCTTCGACGTACTATATAACCGGGCATCTTGGTAGCGAGCGCGGGAAACGTGACGCGGGTGCGCAGTCTCGCGTGTGCCAACCAACTGCCGCTTGGGTCGGTAGTCGGTACCGACCTACTGTGCGGTAGGCACTTATAGCGCGACCTTGAGCGAGTGACGGAGGCCTGGTTCGGAGCCCGATGCGACTGTAATATTGTGCGATCAATTTGTCGAAAAATAGATGTCACTGGGGGAAAAACTTACGTTTTCATGGGTTTCTGGGTACATTAGGTTCTCGTGTACTAAAGCTCCCTTTTCCGTCATTGTGCAAAGTAAAAAGTTCCTTGCTTTTTCCACGAAGAACAATTCAGACTACACTAAAATTTCCGAGAAGTATCTAATGAAAAACATTTTTAAGTATAAGTATCGAATACAAAATGCCACCTCTCAGCACCGTTAATAATGTTAATTTTGAACAGCTTTATTTTACATATTTGCATATAAAATATTGAACTTACATATATTTGAAGAACTCTAATCTGATTCCTTATTGCATTAAGCAACATTCTCACAACTCCCGCCAACTTGTAAAACAGTTCATATAACGACGGAATCTACATTAGTTAGAAGTTCGACATACATCGAACTTAATATTTCATCGGTTAACTAGAGTTTCGTCGAAATCGATACAGCGACGATTTAGAAACCCGATACAAGGGACTGAGCCGGGATCAATGCAATCAACGTACCGGGTGTTGGACTTTATTAATTGAAATAACTTTGTTAAGTTGACTTAACGCTCGTTTTAAATTTTAATATTTGATTTATTTCAAATAAATACGCCTAACTGTTCGGAATTTTGCTTTTCACAAACGTTAAAGCTCGTTTTAATCATAACTTTTAATAAAACGCAAAATAAACATGCAATAGTGTTGAATTAGTTTAGACCTGCTTGATTATAAAATGCTGCGGCTATTTCAAATTATCGCGATCTATTTAGATAAGTAATATTATTGGACCGAAATAAAATCTGCATATGAATTCAGAAATTCCGTCTCAAATACAACAAAAATTAAACAAACTAGAGCCAACGTTTTTCATTTCATAATAGAGCTCTTTAATTCTATTAAAAAAAAGAAGCATACGTTAATAGCGAGCATAAATTTAACGTATTTATGTAATTATTGTTGAGAGATAAAAGAAAACAAAAGAGATTTCGTTTACCTTCGCTTAAATCTTTACAAATGTTATTAGTTAACTGAGATAGGGATTACATTTCCATCCAGTTTCCACTCCAATACACGGTTACACGAGCACGCCCGAATTTCAATTCGACATTACCTTAGTTTAATATTACTGAGTTTCATATCAATTTTCGAGAAACTATCAAAATCAACATGCTTTATTTATAGTATGTTCTGTGGGAGAAATGTGTTCAATACATTAATTAAATTCAAATCAAATGTGTTTTCGAATTCATGAAGACTCCGCTCTGTGAAATATTTAAATATTTTCAACGATAAGTTTTGAAACCATATGATTTCGACTGTAGGTTATAATTTTGGACATGGGTGATTAAAATATCGCTCACATAAATCAGAATTAAATATAGAAATTTTCACACACCTTGAACTTAAATATGTGTAGATATACATTTTTAGTTCGTGCATAACAATTTTATTGAATATGCTTTCAACAGGTGAGACATATTATTATTCCTCGTAATTGTATAAGCAAATTTCACATAGTATCTTAAGGAAATAAGTATCGATCGCTTCATATTATTTATAATACAAAATTAGTTAATATGTTACTGTCGTGGTGAACTACCATTTCTATCTATGGTAAAATGAACTGTATGATATGGATAAATATTAATGAAAAATTTATGGGTTAGGCTTGGATACGGATAGATGTTATTGGTAAAAACTAAATAACATAATATCATGTAAACTATAGTTATTGTGTTGGATGAATGATTATTCATACGTAAAGAATAATGGTATCTATATTTTTGGTTTTATGGCATTCAAATGTTTTATAAATATAAATTTATAAAGAATAGAAAAAATTCGATCACGAGGCGGGACTCGAACCCGCATCCTTCGCGCCATTCCGGGGCGGATGCCTCACCAACTCAGCCACTCGTGACCCGCCCGAGTGATCGAATTTATTCTATTCTTTCAGTTTTTTATGTGTCTGAAGGGACACACCATCAATAGATGGCGCGCGGTGTGTCCCTTCAGACACATAAAAAACTGAAAGAATAGAATAAATTCGATCACTCGGGCGGGTCACGAGTGGCTGAGTTGGTGAGGCATCCGCCCCGGAATGGCGCGAAGGATGCGGGTTCGAGTCCCGCCTCGTGATCGAATTTTTTCTATTCTTTATAAATTTATATTTATAAAGCATTTGAATGCCATAAAACCAAAAATATAAATTCAACAAAAAAGGTCGTGTTCCATCGTTACAATATTGTATTCACTGAAAAGTGCTTCATATTGGTTGAAATGGTTGTTAATCATCTCAATAGATGGCGCGCGGTGTGTCCCTTCAGACACATAAAAAACTGAAAGAATAGAATAAATTCGATCACTCGGGCGGGTCACGAGTGGCTGAGTTGGTGAGGCATCCGCCCCGGAATGGCGCGAAGGATGCGGGTTCGAGTCCCGCCTCGTGATCGAATTTTTTCTATTCTTTATAAATTTATATACATAATGGTATCTTCGTAATATTATTATTAGCAATAGCTAAAGTTATGATCAATGGCATATAGCTGAAAATTCTCAAAAACCGCTACATTTTTGCTCATTCAAAGGCGGCTACATCAAGGACGCCCAATCATCAAAGTGTTTACAGTCATGCAAAGCCACCAAAAGGCATCCAAGTAGTCTATAAATATTAACAGGGAAGTTTACATCACCATACAGTACCTTTTACTTCTCCTTTTACATTCCTGCAAGTTTGACCTATATTTTCAGAGTTAAAGCCCATCTAGAGGCAGCCTAGTTGCCTGAAATGATCGACTCCACGTTTCTATGAGACGTTATAACAATCGTATAATTCATTGTAAGAATAAAAGCGTTGCAACTTTGTACTCTACTTTGTACATACAACAATGTAGCTCTTTTTATGTTGCTACTTGGTATGCTTTTTTTGGTGTTTGCTCTTTATAAATGAATTCTTGCATGTCGATTGTGGAAAAAAGGCAAAAGATGTTTTGATATCGTATATATAGTGACAAATATAAGAGTTTAAATGTCCTTTTTAAATAATAATATAAAAATTACACTAGGAAATTACAATACCTGCTGGTGCTAGATACAAATGAAGATGTAGAATAAATAAAACGCAAAAGATAATTATCGAGAACTCAAGTCTTTATCGAACTTAACCTGATTCTTGTTTAAAGAAAAAATGCAGTTTACAGAGAATCTAACAATCCCTGCCATTAGATGCCACTAGATAAAAGCTGTGCTATATTTTACTATTTCTAAATATACATATATAGTACATTATTATTGCATTTTCATCTTATAGAATAAGTATTTGATATCTTTTAAATTCTTTGTTAAAAAAATATACCGATAATCGTATCGTCGTAACGAATATAGGTAACTATATTTTTCTAGCGTGTGTATTTCTATAGTACTAAAACTATATATATCTACTATTTTCTTAAATCATATTATATTCTATTAATACGTATACGTTGCCAAATAAATATAAGCTTTTTCATAAACGAAGCGAAGCGATGGCGAAACACTAGTACAATTCATAACATCATCTATATATGTATATACGTAATTATGTCGCTACATATTCACATAATGCAATGTCAGTACAAAATACCTAGAGGGTAACTAACATCTGTTTTCGAGCGAACCCAACTTACTATTACATGACTGCCTAAAGCTATTTCACGAAATTTGTAAATTATTTATCACGTATCAATTTATGCGATCCATGTCATTATTATAATTTTGTTTGCAGTTTGTTAGAAATATTCAATACAAGCTGTAGCTTTTATTGTTATTTAATTGAATCACTACATATATAACACACCTTCTGTGTGTTTGTATGCTAAGATCTTTAAAATTACGCTACATAATATTTTGATGGGTTTTTTTTAATAGATAGAGTGTTTCTTGACGAAGGTTTTAGTATATAATTTATTAGGTTTTAGACAAAGTGGGCGAAGCCGCGCGTTGAAAGATAGTAAAGTATAAAGCAAACTTGAAATAAAGTAATTACATTTGTAGGATTTAAAGATACCTTTTTCTGAACACACAAGCAGCTGGCTACGGGCACGCAACGCATTATTAATGTTTTTATGGCATTCAATGTATCTCAATAAGACGTGATTAAGAAAAAAGGCCACAACACCTGGCAGTTAAACATACCTAACTTGACTTGCATTCAGACAAACATCTTGAGATGGAATGCACAAACAAATAAATAAAATGTAAAACAGAACGTTTAATGCGTGAAGTATTTACTATTCTGTTCATTAGCCACTAAATAGGTCTAAATAAAGCTGGTATGTTTATTCTCAGAACTATTTTCTTTATTAAGCTATTGCATAGCTTTTATTTCAGTCTTTGAGTGCGGCGACCGAATGTAAAAATTCCGTAACGAAATAACCTAACACCCTCCACTCCAACCGGCACAGCGATGCGATGCTATGCAATAGCTTTACCGCGGCAGTCATCGAGTGCTACACGTATTTTTTTTAAATGCTTATGATGCCGTATCTTGTGTGATATTTGCTTCGCTATGATAATCAAGACATCCAATTAGAAATCCAAGTTGCGATGAATTATAAATTAATTAAAAAAAAAGTAGAGAACATTAAGCAGATCTATTATGTAGGGTTCTTGGCAACAATTTAATTAAGAATTAATTTAATTAACGTTTCTCCAATACGGCTTCAAATCCATATTTCTAAGAGCGGTTATTTGAAAGTGATATTATTAATTATTATCTATACATCAAGAACATTCATCATTGTAATACAAATATACGGATGGTTATACAAACAAAAATTCTTATACAACTGTAATAATCCCTTGAACAGGTTTATACCTGTTTTAATTGAGGTCCTTTAAAATCTACTGACCGTTCTTTAAGTCCATTAAATTATAAATAAGCGTAGGTATGGATTATGAGTTATTATGTTTTTATAACACTACATTTGTATGTACGGTAAGAGCGGGTGGTCTTATTGCAATTTGATCTAATAGTAAAAGTATTACCGGCTAAAATGAAAGGTAATTTCTTGAATTCATAATCATCAGAAAACATAAAAATATAAGAAACACCAAACCTCTTTATAAAACTTTATTTGAATTGCACCAATTTGCTCACATAGCATTAATCTCGCTATAAAAATAAACTCCAAAACACCATTATGCCTTTTAAATATTCATATAAGTATAAAGCCTAATAACCCTAAATATATAATCCGAGGTAATTTTATACAGCGGCACATAAACAATTTGCGATGTTAAAAAACCTTTGAAATGGTATTAATAAAATTAACGGCCTTCGGTGTATAAAGACAATTTATTATACTGGACGCTAATTTTATCATTTTATTATACTACCTGAAATGTCCTTAAAAGGTCGTAGAGTGGAAATTTATTACAACAGAGGTACGATCGAACACGGTTCTGAAATCGTGATCATAATTCGAACTTCCCCGCCTAATAATGTTATTTTTATTCTACCAATAAGCAGATCGCGTGACTGAGGGCAAAACAATGAAAATTTCGCCTGAAATCTTGACCGTTATTACCTCCGATTAGGGTTTAATTTAGCGCGTAAAGTTTGTGTTTGATGTAGTTTTAAGACAGAGCTTGGTAGAGCCATGAATTATGGTGTTCGGTTCGTCATTGTCCCAAATGGCGTATGATCGAGTGCTTCATAACATTAGTTTGTATAACGGCCTTTGTTAAACAACATTTGATAGTTCAATTAAAGTGTTTACCTGTAAAGCTCACAGACAAATGAGTATTGCTCTTTTCCATTCTGACTAAGCTTTTATACTTTACTTATAATTATCTATAGATAGAGACTTGCTGCTATTGTTTGATATGAAAACTTGTTTTATAATATGAATTCTAAACAGTTTTCTTTACAAATTGTTTACTGAAGAGGTAATAACTACATACCTATCTACTTATAATAAACCATATTTCTGATAAAAAATGATTGCAAAATTTTACACTTATAATATTTACAAATCAGCTTTCACACGCACAGAAACTATAATAAACTCAAAAGTTAATAATTAGTGAATAGACCGTACTTAAATTCGTCGAAACTTCATTTGATCTATTAACAGATACTTAAAAGGGCAAAGACGGTTCTGGAAAATCAGCTTAAAAGGGAATATACACTAAAAGGTCTGTAAAATATTAAATAGAAATTGTTTTAATACCATTGACTTAAACTGAGCTTAAGTGAGGAGCGTTTTATTAGGTTTCATTGCTGTCTTATCGGCTGATCTGATACTGTTTTGATTCATTAAAATCATTTACTGCAGAGGACGATGAAGAAAACACAATAGCTGGGTATTTAGTTTATTTATTGTGACCAGTAGCGCTGTGTACGAGCTGTATGCATTTAATATTTTGAAGTTTTCTTTATTATGTTAAAACTAGCTGTCCCGGCAAACGTTGTTCTGTCTTATTGACGTGATAACGTTTTTAAAATCGTTTTAGTCGGGTGACATGTTCAGAAACTTGTGTCACACCAAAACCTCACGAGCGCGATCGCAGGTATAACGAGAAAGAGACGGACCGATCTCCCGTCTCATCTCGAGCGCTGCCACCAATAAGACGTTATCACGTAAACATCTCGATCGTAAACCTACTTTACAAACAACCAATTTATTTTTATCACTTATCTTAAATCAGACCAACCCGCACACAAAGTTTCATGAGAATCGGTCAAGCCGTTTCGGAGGATTTAAACTTCAAACACCGCGACACGAGAATGTTATATATAATATAATACATACTTTTGGAGTACCCACTTTTATATAACTTCTAAGGTTGTAATTTCCTAACAACGCATTTACTAGATTTTAATAAAAATAAATTTAAACGTAGCTTACGTTCAGAAGTTTGTTGAAATGTTAGCTTTATTAATTTCTTCCAGACTGACTTGACCCTAATAACTATAGTTTCCTTTGAGATATCGACGAAGAAAATTCTCAGACACAGCCCCAAGCAGTTGTATCGATTTTTTACCTTTTAAGTCCATACTGACGCCTCTCAATTTCGTTTAATGTTGGTTAAGTGATTATTTCGTGTTCATTCGTGAGTTAATAAGGAAAATGTTGAACAAAGATAATAGTGGCTATTGTAGCTCCTTATGTGAATACTTGTAGAGCCAATGCTCTAAAAATTATATTTAAATGTATTTGTAGTCAAGTTAATTTTATTTTAATACTTATATATTTTAAGAGGTTCTTACGCTCAATAGCTTTTTATTCAAGCCTTTTTTAATAAGCATCATAATATCATAAAAAACATATTAGGAACCTACATTAACACAACGAACGCAATCCATTACAATCGCTTAACATCTGTAACAGATACTTTTCCTCCATAGGTCAAAGCCTGGCTAGTGCTACATTGAATAAAACCAATGAAACTGAGATATCTCTAGCTTCAAAAGTTACCTTAAAAAGCTCTCCTGTAAATTCTTTTTTCATTGAACCAACTGATTGCCACGAAATCCGTAGCATCATTCAATCCCTTAGTAATAGTAGCAGTCCAGGTTATGATGGCTTAAATAACAGTCTTATTAAAGCAATTGCACCTTACATCCTCGAGCCTCTCACAGCTATAATTAACTTAAGTATGGCAAAGGGAGTATTCCCAGAACCATGGAAAACTTGGAAGAATTGTATAATGGCCGCTGAACGTGGCCTGGCTAAAGTAGCAATGTGGCTAAATAATAACCTCCTCACCTTAAATACACAGAAAACTAAATTTTTGAGATTTCATAAAACTCTTAGGTCAGCGCCTAAAGACAACACTCCTCTCTTCATACACACTTGTGCAATAAGTAGCTCTGCTGATGTCACGGGATGTTGTAGTTGTGTCTCTATCGAAGTGTCTCATGAAACTAAATACCTGGGTGTCATCATTGATGAACGATTCTCCTTTCGACCTCACATCAACGCAACTGCTAAACGTTCTAGGAAATTAATATATATTATGAAGAACCTGCGAAATAAAGTAAGTCTTAATATTCTTATGAGGATTTATAAAGTATTATGTCAACCTGTTATTACTTACTGCGTATCGATCTGGGGTTCTGCTCCATCCTCTGCTCTTATAACACTCGAAAGAGCTCAGAGATCTGTTCTTAAAGTCATGTTAAAGAGACCATTTCTTTACCCGACGTCGACCCTCTATTCTGAATGTAAAGTTCTTAGTGTTAGACGCCTTTTCATTTTAAATTCAGTCCTCAGGATTAATAAAGCAACTGCATCTACACAAGACTCCAATAGCAGACGAAATAACTTACCACTTCCCAAATTAAAAACCTCTTTTGCAAAACGTGCACCTAATTATATGTGGCCACTCTTACATAATAAAATCATCAGACACTTGAACCTATCTAAAAATACTTGCATAACTAAAGACATGCTAACAAAATTGCTTCTTTCCTGGGACTATGCTAAGACTGAGCAATTTGTTCGTCTTCAACTTTTTTGAATATTTCTTGTGGCATTTGTTTAAGCCAGTGTGATTGTAATCGGTATGAAACAGGCCTCATTCATTGACTATTGCTATGAAATCATATCAATTTTTTATAATATTATGACCTTCCTTTTATTCTTAATTTTATTTTTACTTTTATTTAATTATTGTTTGTATGAATTTTTAATCTAATTTAATTTTTAATCTGTATTATGTTTATGTATTAAATTTAAATCTGAATTTTAAATATTTACCATAACATAATCGCCGCTCTGTTTATAAAATTCTAATGTTAAACATTTCACGGTCCCGCAGGACAGGCATTGCCTAGTGCGGGAACCGATGATTTTATTTCCTGTATTTTAACGTTTTTCTTTAAGAAACTGTATTAAGCACTATGTAATCTATGTATTATGACTGATGTACGTGTCTTAAAGAATAAATAATTTTTTACTTTTTACTTTTTACTTTTTACATTACATTTATATATTTTCAATATCAATAGTAATATGAAGTTTTATTCTGCTTTCGAAAATGATCAAATAAGTAAACCCTCAACTAATTGTAATTTGCAATAAATTATAACTTTGGTACCTACAATCTAGTTTATCGAATTTTGATTTTGTGACGAAATCCTGACCTCGACCTGCGGCGATCACGCAGTGTGTTGAGAATTAGTTATTTTCATTAATAAAATCCACTATAATCTATATATGTAAAGTTATTAAGTATTATTATAACTCTATAAGTAAGTAAGTTTAGACAAATTAGAAGGAAATGGTCAAGTTGATTAATAAATATATTAGTTTAACACGTCCGAGTGTTATCATCCTACAATCTATAATTAAAAATTTATTTTACATTGGCCAGCTTAATAAGCCCGCATATTATAATAGCTTTTATTCTTTTGTACGAACTGTGATGAAGCACTTTGTATAATTACTGACTTAAAATTAATTACGAACTGTATTCATTTAGTTCAAAGGGACATCCACTATAATATGTGAAAAATTATAATGAAGATAGGTTTTTTATTAAAATCATAATGAGAATTTCAATCATAGTCAATATGTTCCAAATTACAAAATGCATTTTAAATAAGACTCAGATTCAAATAATATTTATTTGTCACAATTTAGTTACATGTTCTAACTACATTCTTACATTGTAATATTACTTATGATTAGTTATTTCACACATTTTAATAAATCATATCATTCTTTATAATATCGTGTAGTTAACTCTAAACAGATTACAAAAGTTACAAAAAAAATAATTCTTTCCAGGCATACCATGAACTAACACAATGACTATAGAAACTACGATGTCAATTCTCCACAAGTGATACCCGATGTTAGCATGGCGCGGCAGAGGCCGACCACTCGGCACTTTCACAACCAGCCCGAGTTGCGGCGCGACGGGGCTGGGCTCATGCTGTGGATCTTCCTGGTGTGGCTGGCCAGCTGCGGCCCGCTCGGGAACACCGTTAAACAGGACGGTGAGTTGATTAGGATATCGTTTTCGGAAATAGTATAATGAAAATAGAGATGAATTAGTAGCGTGGCAGTGTTCGTTTATTGGGAAACCTTTAAATTATAGATCTGAACGTGTCGTAATAATATCACGGCGATTAATAATATGAGTCTATTCAAAAG
Organism: Colias behrii; assembly: GCA_029959065.1. NCBI lineage: Eukaryota > Metazoa > Arthropoda > Insecta > Lepidoptera > Pieridae > Colias > Colias behrii. Next base: position 10,369,757 of record JARWMC010000006.1, read on the forward strand.
TTAAATACTTATAGGTAACATTATTTTAGTAATAATTAAGTTAATAGAGATAATTATGTTCATAAGTAGGTATCAATGATTATTTAAATGATCACATCAACATCAGTTCAACGTCGCAATTCCTCATATTTTGTGAAGTTTGTTGGTACATCAGTCTTACATTTTATCCACAGCAAGTACCTACGTTACACGAAAAATGTTTCATAATTTCATACAAAATTCAGTCATAAGATTGTAGCATTTTTCGCTAGCAACGACCGTGACGGAGGGAAGCCAGACAATAGTTCCAAAAAACAAGGGTCTTTTGTTTCGGCCGTCGCCCCTGACAGCAATTAATGTTGTATTTCACCTTTATCAAACGATGATAGAGCTGTAACGAGCCACCACCTGCCCCGAAATGGACGCTTCATTTGTAAACAATCTATAGAGAATTAAGTCGTCATTATGACCTTTGAAACAGTCAATGCAATTTACCATGATAAGTACATTATTTGTAATCAATCACGAAGTACACATAAATTGGTTGAAATTTAAAAATGTACGTAAAACGCTGTGTAATTAAAGTAGCTATATCAATAACCCTAGCTTAAAATCAAGCTTATCGGCGAAAAGCGATAAAAATATAAGTGTTTCAATTACTTTTCATAGTTTAATAAATCTTTATGAAATTCGCTATAAATAATGTAGGTATTTAATATCTAAAATTCTACATGATACACGTGAATGTAAATGTATTCACAATTAAACATAACTTTGCAATCTCCGCATATACATATATACATATATATGTACAATATAAAACTCAGGTATTACTTCCGAAACTTCACAGACATCTACAGCTAGAAGTGGCTGTATTTACCCTGCAAAGCTCTGTACGTGTGCGTCAAAAGATGAATACTAACTACCTAGCTGTATATAGAGATTCGTAGGTAAAAGCCTGCATGACATTTCTCTTCTCTAGTCTTATGTTAAACTAATGATCAGTTTATTGTAAGCAATCGAACCGAATACTCTACCAAGTAAGAATATCTATCTTCTTGAGAATTTCAGTCTGTTTATTCATAAAATTATGGAAAACGAATAAAATCCAACATATACGTTTTTCGATGGTAGGCAGTAAACATAAACTAGTGAAAACAATTGTAATAAAATATTTCCATACGATGGTATTCGAAATGCAGACCAGTTTTTCTGCTGTATTGAACCAACGACAAACGACAAAAATGAAGCATTTTATAAACAAAGTAACTAAAATATAATCAAGTGGTACTTTTCAATATTTCAATGAAAAGACATTTCTTCTAGTTTCATAGTAAAAAGTTGACGATCACCAACACTTGATGTTACACTTTAACAAAAAGTTGTTCTAGTTAATCTCGTTACAGTCAATAAAGGCATTATAAATTGAAACTAGTCCTTTTTGAAAAAGAGATCAGCGACAAACAGGAACATTAACAGTTCCTTATCACATTTCTATGTTAAATGAAATGATGCATTAAAAGAGATGTAAAATTACTCGCGATAAACTAAGTAATATTAATAATTGATAACTAGAAGAGACTGTATTTAGTTCTACGTTTAAGTTCAATACATGGTTGTGACAAAAATATCTCTTTAGAAACTCGGTACGACTAAAACAACTTTGTGTTATTAATGTTATATAAAAGACGACAAAAGCCCAAAGAAAAGTTCCATTCTTCGCCCATCCGGAGCAGCAATAAGCTATACCTAATATTAAAAAGTCCTACATAACTTTTCAAGTGTCCACTGCATCCTTTCTTATATTACGTGTTAGACTTAAGGCTTTTGTGCGCAAAGAGCCTCAATGGAATCGCTGGAAATAGATTTTTTTCTACATAGCTCCTGCTCCGGTCCGCTGGCCCGCCCCTGATAAATCGTAACTAGGTTGCTGACTCCGTTCAATTAAAATTCAAAGAAGAAAAAATTACTTCCCGCGATTGAAGACGTTAATTGCATTGGGGAAAACTTAGTTATCCCGATTTGAAACTTGTGGCTTTTTACTTTGAACGTACGTAACGCGGTTTAATTAGCATCGATTTTTTCTAATTAAATGTTTAATGTGAAAATGTCGCATGTGCAAATCAAAGTAGGTGTGTGCATATTATATCCTGGTTCAAATAAATTAGTACACAATACCTATATGGAAAAAAAACATTTCAACAAGCTGGTATTATACGACAACACTTTTATATAATTTTCTAGGTTTATTGAAACTCTTCTTTGAGTTTAATTACTCTTTAAATATTAGTTATCGCTAATGAATATGAATTTTCTTTTCCAACTGTATCTCTACCTAAAATATACATACAAGTCGTCATTGCCAGTTATTCTATGGATTGAGTATGTATATTGTATACTTATATGTATCAGCACAACAATATACAATGCTATGACAAAGCGAGCCCTAATGTCATGGAAACGAAACAGGATCGTTAATAGAGAGAACGGGAACTATATATTTACCTACGTATAATATTAAGCTGTTTTATGCTTTTATTATATTATACGTTTTATATTAGCGTTGTTATAATATTTACATACGAATATTATATCTTTGATAATGCATACTGTGATGCTAATCCCATACAAGCTTTCACGTTTAATCTCTGAATAGAGCGTCATATTGATTTTTGTGTGTAACATGATAGTGTTTTATTGTGTTTCAATAACTATTGCAAAAGATACGTCTATAATAATATGGTGTGCTCTGTGCATGAGAAATATCTACCACTATTTTAGGCAAGGGGATAAGATATATAATACTCTTAAAAAGTATAATTGGTAACTTTCAAGAATTTACAGTGTAATTTCAGAAAGGCAATGAGCGTTTCCATTCACATTGTGGCATGAATGCATCCTTCAGTTAGTAAAGACTAAGAAACCTGTTATTCTCATATTATGACATCATTCTCTTCAACTTTGGCCTTTATTTAATTATAAAATTTAACAAATTAGATTAGACCTTTAAGCATTATGTAAGTTGGTAAAATTGTTCATCTCCAGGGACTCGTCCCTTGCCACCAATTTCAGTCCAAAATAAACCAACAAACCAAAACATTTCAAAGTTCTTTCAGATATTAACATACAAATTACAATATTTTATTGTTGTGGTCGTTATTAGTAGATTAAATCTCTATGGAGGCGTTAGATTTCTTAGAATTATGAATTTTTAATGCTATTGAAGTTCTCTGTTATATTTATCGTGAGGTAAAAACGATAAAGTATTTCTATTCAAGTCACGCATTTGTTTGAACTCTTGTTTTCATAAATAATCTGGATATTAGAAAAAGATTATCTTCTTTATGTAAGTTGTTTATTAGAAAAGGAGTTTGTACGTACTTCTATGCGATTATTACTTAATGACAATATTAATAATAAATTTATACAGTCTATCTCGAATTTGAAAATACGTGAAAGCTAGCAGTTTTATACAAAACGAGCAAGAGTATGTATCAATTTAGAAGTTTGTGATTAATGACGCTGTATATCAATTACTGTTGTCAGTTACACCTTGGAGGGTGGAATTTTCAAGGGGATGTAATGGTTACTTAAGATACCTATCGTTTATTTATCGTAATAACTGCGTTTCTGAAGCCCTTATCGTAGGATTTAATGTCGTGTTTCTCTTGTTTAGTCTTGTATCGATATAAAGGTGATTTATTTATCTTTTGAAAACTTTTCTAATTTTGTTTTTTAAATGTGTGTGTGCAATGTAGGTGTGTGTAGGGTATAGCGATCACTATAATATTAAAGTATGTACATATTTATATCTCCTACAGAAATTTGCAAATTGTATGGGTACCTATGTGATAATTAGAGTGATTCTATATTTACAAAAACCATACTATAAAAAGTTTCAATTAAAATGTTCACTTCTATTCGTTTTAAGTACAATGTGATATCACCAATTTGAACAACGTATGAACGCCTTCAAAGAGAGTGCCGTGTCATTAAACTTCAAGAATACAAATTAATTTCGTCTACATAGACTTTCATAAAATAATTGTATCCAACACGAGCAAAAAACTCCCAACTATATCTCGTTTGGAACAATAACGTAAAACCGTTAGCAATTAAACTTTCTAAAATACCTCAAAACCCACTTTAATCGACGTGTACTTTTAACAACACGTTTCTGAAACTACGCTTAGCTAAAAACCTGGACTACCAGGAATATGTTTAAAATTTTAACCGGCAACGTAAACTCGTACAAATTAGGTTAGCGCTCTCCTGTACTACGTAACTATTTATTTAAAAACAATTAAAAAACAACTTTTTAATCGTAACTTAAATTGTTGCAAGCGTTTAATTAATGTTGTAACCGATGTTAACCCAAAATTATGGTAACCTGTTCAGCTTACTTGAAATGTAATGAGAGGATCTAGATAGATAGTGTTTCTGAAAGAATATCGACCTACCCGAATTACTTATAACATTAATACTATTTTATATTTAATTTAGTTGTCAGAAAACCGTCTACCACACTTAAAAAAGTGCTATCTCTAAAAAATGGAAGGAAGTTAATAAAAGTCTCACCTAAACATGGTATAGTCCATATTATAGTCAAATGATTTCCCACGTATTGCCAGACATAGTCGTTTATAGTTCAATCAATTAGGTACACTATATAAAATACTGATTTTATTGCTTTTGAAATTAATAAACACTTAAAATGTTAAATAAAAAGCACTAACAAGAATGCTCTATGAAATTTTCAATTTGAATGTTTATATTGCTCGAGAACTTTAGTTGTAAAGACAAACAGCGTGAAGCCTGTATTTTATCATAGGATTATAGTTAGGCGGCAAGTTCTGGGTACTTGATTTGTTAGGATGATCCAGAGGGTAACTAGATGTCTTAAATTTTAGAACTTCTTGTATTTAATTGAAGTTGTGTGTCCTTTTTCTTTCTCTTTTTCTAGTAGGCAACACTTGTAAACTCGGTCACGATGGTGTGGCACTAAGCTTACAACCAGGCAATACGGGTGATCGTTTGCCTTCTGGTATCATTTAAAATGAATTCTGAGCTACTAGCCTCTAATTAGCAGCTCCGGAGTCAACTATCTACTTGTGATAATGGAACAAAAAGACACCCAGAAAACAAAATATCGTTTAGTACATTTTTAGACATGTATTTATAAAAGAAAAAACCGGCCAAGTGCGAGTCGGACTCGCGCACCGAGGGTTCCGTACATTGCTGTTTCTTTTGATTGCGTTGACATAGAAGTTTGATTTTGTTACAGCTTAAAGGTATTATAGACCTGAGTATTTGGTATGAATTTCAATTTAATACCTCTACGCGTTTATGAGGAAATGGGTAGTAAGTTTAAAATTATTAAAAAAAAAATATATTATGTGATGTAACTAAAAATTTATGGTTTCCGTAATTTTTCCTTTATCTATGCTATAAGACGTTGCTTCGTACCAAATTTCAAGATTCTGAGTTCACGGGAAGCACCCTGTAGGTTTTGATTCCCTTGCAAGTGTCGAAAATTTGCGGCATAAACGGCTGTATCTTTTGATTGCGTTGGCTTAGAAGTTTGATTTTTTCACAGCTTCAAGGGACAGTAGACCTGAGTAATTGATATAAATTTCAGCTTCATACCTCCACGCGTTCCTGAGAAAAAGGGTCTTGACAGACGGACGGACGGACGGACGGACGGACGGACGGACGGACGGACAGACGGACAACAAAGTGATCCTATAAGGGTTCCGTTTTTTCCTTTTGAGGTACGGAACCCTAAAAAGAGCAACTATGGAGTTTCTTTGCTTTCCGAATCGGTGGTAAATGTTAAAAATATGTAATGACGTTTCAAAAGGGCGTATTACCCGTGGTCCCCCCGCTATGTCCCCCTGTGGGTCTACGGGTAATATTTTTTCCCCGTGGACCCACTGCTATAGAATGATATGACAGTGGGTCTACGGGCACTGGGAATAAAAGTACTTTTTACCCGTGGTCCCCCGCTACCATGCTCTGACCATTATAAAAACAGGATTATTATATTATCTACACTTCCCGGTTTATGTCCTGCGTAATTATTTCGAATAATCCATTGGTTTCGGATAGTTTAAGTAGTAAAATAAAAAAATACAATAATTGGTTTTGTTATATTATTATTTACTACCCGACTGCGACAGAAGAAAGATTATGATTTTCTCTACTCTATCCTACTTCCTACTAATATTATAAATGCGAAAGTTTGTGAGGATGGATGTTTGTGTAGGTGTGTATATTTGTTACTCTTTACATGACACCAATACCTATGAAATTTTGCACACATATAGAGGGTAAATTGGATTCAAATATAGGATAGGTTTTATCCCGGAAATCCCACGGGAACGGGAACTATGCGGGTTTTTCTTTGAAAAGGAGGACGGAAAGCTAGTGTATGTATATTTCTTTGGCACGCCGCAAAGAAAAAACAGCTTGTCACAATTTTACGTATAAGTGGTGTGAGGTGTGTGTGCATCAGAATTAAAAAATAAAGAAAAGTTAAGGATTTTTGGTGCCAAAATGTACCTCTAATCTCATAAAGAAAATAATGTTTACAAACTTCATTCAATGTGTGTGAGACGTGAGTATGATATCAAAAAAATAATTTTTAAAGGTTATCGTCTCTATATCCCTTTATGTAAAAATGAATCCCTATTTCTCCTGGTCACGGCATCACGCGCGTTCGGCTCGACCGGTTTCGGTAATTCTTATTTTGAACTGTCGTTATTGTCAGGACAAGGAAATTCGAATGAAAAATAATTTTGCGCCAAAAAAATAAGCAAATGCGAAAAAATAACGCCCATGTCGGGTAAGCTAGTTTCGTATATTTTGTACTAGGTTTCCGCCGGCGGCTTCGCCCGCGCAGTCAAAGAAAAACCCGCATAGTTCCCGTTCCCGTGGGATTTCAGGGATTGCGTCATTTTCCCGGGATAAAAAGTAGCCTATGTCCTTTCTCGGGTATCAAAATATCTCCATACCAAATTTCATGAAAATTGGTTCAGTAGTTTAGGCGTGATTGAGTAACAGACAGAGTTACTTTCGCATTTATAATATTAGTATGGATTTATATGTTGTATTGCAGTTTGGAAAATAAATTTTCAACTTTACAATATTAATATAGATTTAAGTTAAATCTGATATCCGCAACTGAAACTATTCAAAACCAATGGATAATTCGAAATAATTACGCAGGACATAAACCGGGAAGTGTAGATAATATAATAATCCTGTTTCTATAATGGTCAGAGCATGGTAGCGGGGGACCACGGGTAAAAAGTACTTTTATTCCCAGTGCCCGTAGACCCACTGTCATATCATTCTATAGCAGTGGGTCCACGGGGAAAAAATATTACCCGTAGACCCACAGGGGGACATAGCGGGGGGACCACGGGTAATACGCCTTCAAAAGTGCTTTTAGAAGAAGTCTAATTGAATAAATAAATGTTTGAGTTTGAGTTGAGTTTAAAAAGTGAGGCATTACAAATAGTAACTTCAATTTTAATTACATTTTGTAGAAATAGAATTCTAAATATTGGTATTTTTTAATTATAAATATTTAAAATATCATCTTTAATCGACACAAAATTGCCATGAATATACAAATTATATATTCCTTATTAATAAAAGAAATAGAAAAATATTTTTGCAGATTTGGCTCTTTCGCTTATCAAAAGAACGACGCATCGATCGTTATATCTTGTATAGAGATAATTTATTGGCCGGAAAGTGACATAGGCTTTTCCATGTAAAGGGTTCTTGCACGGTAAATATAAAATATAAACCCAGGCGAGAAAACTTTTGCTCTTTATATATACCTAGGTATCTAGTAACTTCTAACATTATTCGTCCAAAAATAGGTAGCAAGTCTTACAAATTTTCAGCTGTAAAATCACAACGAGGTAGATTACTTGAATAAATGAGAATCAAATACGGATGCAGCCACGGGAAATAGACACTAAATTATAATAGAGCTAGCTGGCTCCGGTCCACGCCAAAACAAATTAGTACAATGTTATATAACTGGTGGACTGCAGTGAACTGCGCAGTATTTTAAACCTCAATCTATTGCTAAGGTACTGCAACGTTATTATGACTAATGCTTTGGAACTCTGGAGGAAATTTGTGTTTTACGAAGCGCTGCCGATGTTTTCGCAGCGCTTCTGTTGGAGCATGGAGTAATTTTGGGTTGATAAAACATGATTTTGGACAACGTTATGATCGGGTTTGTGTGAAAATTATTTTGTATTTAACCCGTAGAATTTAGAGCTCAATACTCATTATATGAGAAAACTAGCTGTTGCCCGCGACTTCGTCCGCGATTACGTCGTTTTTCGTCATTCGTCGTTTAAAAAAAATACGTGACACGTTATTTTTGAATTTTTGAATGTTCTTAATTGTCTCTTATAAAATTTAACTACATTAAAATTGAACACTCTGATAAGAAAATCTTAAAATCGGAGGAAATCGAAAATCTGAGGAAAACATGAATGAATGTGATTTAAATTCTACATTACTTAGTATTTCAAATAATAATCTAAATTAAATGTAGATTAACAGTTTGAGCGCACCATTATAGAATATATACTATTCGAGAAATATTGATAATTCTTGTATTCGACTATTCGTTGTAGTCGAATACAAAATACATATATTTAAAGAAACTTAGGTTGGCCTTCAGGCAAAAGGGATCCTATCAAATGGTAAACTTGACTTTGTATCTGAAAAATAAGCATGAAAGGACCTTCTGATAATTGTTGAGCACCAAAGGATCATTTAAAACGCACTACTATAAGAACGAATATTTTCTAAGAACTGTTTAGATTACACATATTCCTCTAAAAGTAGTGATTTCAAAGGTTCCGGTGTATCTTCAAACGAAAGCCGACTCCTTACTCCACTTTAAAGCATTACAAAAATAACATACTACGTTAATATCGCCTATACAGAAGATGATCTGTAATCAATTGTGAGGTTATAAGCAAACCCACTTTTATATTTGTCGGACCCCACCACCGAATTCGTAGATTGATCTTCTATGGCACCCGTTACACGCTCAATCTAGAATGTGATCCTTGATCATGATCATTGATCTCAATCCAGATTGACTGTGTAATGTATTTGATTGACGGATCGTAAAATCTGATCAGAAAATATCTAGATTTTTTGAAATCAACGATCTCGATCCTTTGATCGAGATCCAGATTGATCGTGTAATGTAACATGCTGTCAAATTACGTTAGTCTGCGTTCGGAGCGCGTTGGAGTCGGACGACAATAACGACGATATTCCGGCCCGGCCGCAAGTGCTGGCTAGTTTTGCAGCTAGTTTTGCTTTGGGGGTTATGCTCTCTCGCATGCAGGTATCTTTTTTAAACAAGTGAGGTGTAACCATTTTTAACAGATGATCAAAACATGCCTCCTTCATCCTGTAGTAATTTGCGTAATCCTCTTCCTCTTCTGTACTATAAATTTCATCTAACAAGTTCAAATGTGTATAGATGTTCCTTTTTAGTAGCCATGGTTTAACCCAGCGTTTCCTCTTCACGCGTTTTTTCAAAGAACCGGCAATATAGTCCATTGAAAAGTTACATTTGGGGTTGCGTTTTTTAGAGGACGCAATTTTATTTTTTTGATGTGTAGGGGGGGTCAGTGTTATGCTATCACCAAGTTTGTGGGGTCGCCACCCTTGTCCCACGGCCGCCATCTTGAAAATAGCGGTTGATATGGTTTTTTACGATATATCTCTTAAACTATTTATCTGATAAAAAAAAATTATTCACATTATTTGTTGCAAATTAAATTTTCTACAACTTTGGTCCAGTAACTTTTTGTCGTAGAACTATAAATAAAAAAGTTATAAGTGAAAATGTTCAGTAATTAGAGACATTTTTTTTAATTTTACGAAGAAATGATATCAGACCATTGTTGTAGATTGTTTTTCGAGGAACAACTTTTATTTCCAACATTTTTTCATAAAATAAATAGCTAAGGTTTTACAGCGCTCCGAAGTGAGTACTATTTTTCAGTACTCTTAACTATACAGTATACATATATTGTGTGTGTACTAATAATAATTTGTCATCAGTAATTGTTTTTTTTTTGTTATTATAATATTTTAATAATTAATTTTGCAATTATTAATAATATAATTAATTATTGGCTCTTTTCCCCACCACCCAGGAGGTAGAGTCTGGAAGCGCGTTTTTTTTTACGTCGAAAGCAGGGCTGGAATATTCTGCAGTGTGCTTCTATTGTTCTGGAGTCTGGGAAAAGAGCCAATAGCCAATATATGTATAGTTGAGAGTACTGAAAAATAGTACTAACTTCAGAGCGCTGTAAAAATTAGCTATTGACGTAATGAAAAAATGTTGTAAATAAAAGTTGTTCCTCGAAAAATAATCTACAAAAATGGTCTTTATCATTTCTTCGTAAAATGATAAAGAAAAAGTTTTATTGAAAAATATAAATAACTCTAATTAATGAACATTTTCGCTTATAACTTTTTTATTTATAGTTCTACAACAAAAACTTACTGGACCAAAGTTGTAGAGAATTTAATTTGCAACAAATAATGTTAAAAAAATTTTTTATCGGATAAATAGTTTAAGAGATATATCGTAAAAACCATTTCAACCGCTATTTTCAAGATGGCGGCCGTGGGACAAGGGTGGCGACCCCACAAACTTGGTTTTAGCTTCACACTGACCCCCCCTACATATCAAAAAAATAAAATTGCGTCCTCTAAAAAACGCAAGATTAGGCCTAAAAAATGTAACATTTCAATGGACTAATAATTATTGCTGCACAAGCTTTGTTCTTATTCAGATCCATTTAGTGGTTGTGAATGCGTGTGCATTTGACAATGTCGAACAGTGGACTGATATGATCTGGATTGACCATCTAATGTCGCGACGATCCACATAAAGATTCGTCAATCCGTCACCTGACTTGGATCGTGATCTGGATTGAGCGTGTAACGGGTGCCTATGTTTACCTCTAAGTCATTAAGACTATGTCGAAATCTGTCTGCAGTAAGAGGGGCCTCTCGCTATTCGTCCGTTTCCAGAGACCGAATAGTTTCAATTCATAATCTTTCATTACACAAACTCGTCGAACACAAATCGTTCTTGTCTCAATTAATTGTAATATTCGCGTCCCTACTCTAGTCATTGCTTATGCTCAAGTTCATCTTCAAGAGATCGAATAATATTATTATGGTGCACCCTATCATTTGTCAAACGGTCTTCATATTGAGTAAAAGTTTCAGATTCTCGAGATAAAATATGACGGCCGTGATCAGCTGTGAGACGTTATACCCTCGCAGTGAAGGTTTCGGTCTCACGGGATAGTACATGTCGTTCGCGGTCAGCTGTGAGCCGCAATTCTCGTTGTGAAGCGGTTTCAGGTTCTCGGCATAACACATGTTGTTTTCGGCCTCTAAGCGTATAGTAAACCTCTTACCTCTAACGATTCTTGAGAACTCTTATTCTCTCATTTTCTTAGCTTTGCTCGAATTTCGAGTTAAAGATTTTTTAGGTGGCACTGATGCATGAAAATAAAAATTGAGTTAAAACGGACCGAGAGTGTTATAGACAAATATAATCAGAAAGCTTCGAACTCCTAAGCTATCGGAAGTTACACGTGTTATTGTGAGTCAACCATAAAAGATAGCCCTTTATAATGTCGGGAGATATTTTTTATATAATATGGAGAACATTTCTTTCATACATGATTTCTGTGTAGCTTTAACCATTAAGGTTGCGCACGCGACGAAAGCTTAAATATGGAGTTACTGCTCTGCTCAGGAATATGAAAAATAATTGTACCAAGTCTATAACGGTTATACGGACAGACAGACGGAAAAAATTTTTACTGTTTGCTTCTTTGGCATCAGTGTCGATCCCTAATCACCCCGTGATAGTTATTTAGGAAATATATTTCATGTACAGATTTAATATAAGTATACTGTATACATAATATATTTAGATTCCAATTTCTATGTAACGTTAAATTCGACTATACAATAACTAACAGACAACGCAGGTTACTCTCGTTTCCGTAAGTTGAGGCGGCTACATATTCGGTCCTCATAACATCACTTCTAGTGAACGAAACGACAGCGCGGTTTAATTCGATGCCAACACCATCAGAAAAAAGGAAATATTTTTAATTGTGAAAAAATATTATGATTTACACTATTAACACTATTTTAATATAAAATATATGGCTGTGAGTGTGTAAAAATAAATCCAGCTAGTTTCATATCACACTTATGTTTATACTTAGCTATACGACATGAAAATATATAAATTTTACCTTAAAATAAAATTTGTATTATGTTTCCTAAGACGTCCGTAGTCCATTATGAGAGAGTACATCGCCTTTTTCCCCGTGAAGTCGCTAGATGGTGCTAGTTTTAAGCCCGTCACGTGGTACCGCCGCCAGCGCCGCGAGTGGTGGGGGACAAAACTCACCACAGTCCCAGCAAGCCACCAGAAATATTCTCATTGTTCGTCTCATAAATGATACGGAATGAATGGTGCAAAAATAACACCAGGAAGACCTTATCTGGACTACGGACGTCTTAGGAAACATAATACAAATTTTATTTTAAGGTAAAATTTATATATTATGTGTTCCGTTTGACGTCCGTAGTCCATTATGAGAGAGTTGTTTGATATCTCCTGGTGGCTTGATAAATAAGATGCAACAATGTGATAGAGTAATGCCCCAAAAAGCTTATATACATCCTATAAACAAAGTATATAATGTATAAAATCATGACTTTGATAATTATTGAAAATTTGTCTCAATACCATGCATAAAATACATCCATAAATATACTACAAGTGTATCTTGTCAACATTTTAATCAGTATAATATGCACTTAAACCTGAGTAGGCTGAAAAATCTCGATTGTGATTACTAATGACTTCTATTTTGATTAGTATTAGATACACTACGACAATAATATAATAATAATTCCACCATGTGGCGGAAAGACGGGGGTTCGAATCCCACCTTGTGATCGAATTTATTAAATTCTTTAAAAATTTGTACGTAAATAATAATGTTTATAAACATAGCTAGATATAACAAGATATTTCTCCAAATAGATTGATGATGCTACTATAACTATGTAACATTACCCAGATTTCAAACTCGACTCTAAAAGAGCTCACTTTACCCTGCCACCTATGATAGCCGCTGTAGCTGGTCTCACCGGATGCTGTGTAGTAATAAACAGATTAGTCAGAGAACCTCTTATGGATTGGAAAATGCGCTTGAAACTGGATTCATATTTACATAATATGTGACAATAATTTAGCTAACTTGCGGAATGCGAGGTAAACGCGTCTTCACTCTCGACCCATTGTTTTGAATTGCAAGGTAAACAGGAATAAATAGAGAACACGTCCAAAAGCTAATAACAGTAATCACAGTATAGTAGCTGCGCGTTAATAAATGCAAACAATTTTTTATTAATTTTATAAATCACATAGTTAAATAATTATTTTTATTATGATGATTTATTTTAAAAATATCTCGATAAGAGTTTTTGAATAACCTTCCTTGCCTTCCGGATTTGTAATTTTGAAAGATTTGTTCTAGCTAAGGAAATACCCTAAGGTAATGTTTGCTTAAATGATCAGATGAAATTTTAATATAATTTTATTTTAATACAAACTGACTGATTTTATGTATAAGAATAGTGTACTAAACCGTCAGTTATACATAATTTAGCTAAGTATTTAGCATCCTTTTATAGCCTGGTCAGTGGTCACCAGCAGTCGTATGTTTATTTTTTTAAGCTGTCCATCAAGGTGTACAACAGGTTGACCTATTCAAAATGAGCTAGACTTTCAGCTGTAGGTTCTGTATTTGCGTTGGAGCTGAAACTGTGCGTGTTTGTCAGTGAACGATTGAGAGGACTTATCCTGATAGTAGCACGCCTCTTGAGGTCTGGGTGCAAAGAGGGTTTCTTCCACTTGGGTACTATTATAATGAACTCGAGGCAATAGAGCCGGTTGTTTAAGACTGTCTTACTTGAAATAACGTAAGCTGTTTGAGCTGTGATTAAAATTTATTTGTAGAATTCCCCTCTGAATGGAAATGTTTGTGTCGACTGTTCGAGCACGTTGTATTAGGAGCCGGTGCAATTGCGCGAGAATTCGGCTTCCTAGCTGTACAGCCCTAGAAGGTTGTGAAGTGTTCAAACGTTCAAACTAATAACTCTTGTCAAAGAGATTTCATTCTGCCTTTGAATGAAATTTTTTCTTACTACCTCGACAGTCAAGATTAGGAAAGCTATTACTGCAAACATTTCAATGACACTGGGTCCAAGGTCCTTTCATTCACTGCCAAGACTATCCTGTGAATTGGATACGGCTGGTAGATATTATACTTGTTTTTTCACTTACTTGATTTTAAAAGATGTTTTTGAACTAGATCTTTAACAAGAGCGGCAGTTCATTCTTCCCCGGAGGGAGACAAAGGTTTCAAAGTTGATTAGCCCTAAGAGGCGTTCCTGTAGCGCTGTGGCGTGTGTCAGTACATCCTTCCCCGGAGGGTAATAAAATTTGCAACGATGACAAACCTTGATAGGCGTTCCTGTGGCGCTGCAGCGTGCGTAAGTGCTTCCATCCCCGGAGGGTGATGAAGGTTTCAAAATAAAAGGCCTGAGAGGCGTTCCTGTACCGCTGCAGCGTGCTGCGCCACTGCATCCATCCCCGGAGGGTGATGGAGGTTGCAAAAATAATAATAAGCCCGTGGGGCGTTCGTGTAGCGCTGCAGCGTGCTCCAGTGCATCCTTACCCGGAGGGTGATAGAGGTTGCAAAAGTGATAAGCCTGTGAGGCGTTTCTGTAGCGCTGCAGCGTGCGCCAGTGCATCCTTCCCCGGAGGGTGATGAAGGTTGCCAAGGTAATAAGCCCCGAGAGGCGTTCCCTTGGCGCTATAGCATGCGGCAGTGCATCCTTCCCCGGAGGGTGATGAAGGTTGCAAAGTTGACAAACCCTAAGAGGTGGTATGCCTGCTTGAGGGACCAACTGCCTGCTATTAAGCCTGTTTTTAGGCACTGACACTTTCAATTTAATTTCCATCGCCAATTTCAAATTTGCTTCCGTGCTCCAAACCATTCGTAGAAAATCTTAGCAACGCTCGGGTGTCAGAATAGATTCTATCAGATTGATATTCCAAAGTAGGTTAGAGACGAACTTTATTTCGAATTGAATTGAGTTGAATTGCAATTCCAAAGTCTCTGCAAGCCAATCAATTAACGATTTGTGCGGAATAATGAAACAATATAACATATGTAAATTTTTCACATTTCTTGCAAAATAAATCATTTCATTTCATTTCATTTCGTTTCAATGTGGTGTACATGCTGTTCTGGTGAACGCAAATCATTGCCCATGTAGATCACCAAGTAAAGGCGACAGTCCCTTGGTTCTTCAGCAGTCCAGTTTGTGACTGTTGCAAACATTCTTTGAGCTGACGCCAGCCCGAAGGGCTGATACGTTATCTTAAGTAATTGACCTTCGTTTATGATGTATTTATAATTATAATATCGATATGGTATACAATAGTGATACAAGGATATAGGAGGCGTCGATACGTACGGGTAGTCGATAGCCTCGCAAATACAAAAATTTATGATTTTATGTTGAGTATGTCATGTCACAGTTAACAGTGGGTGTGAAATTGAAAATTACTCTGTATTTGCAGAACTTGCTTTTCTTAATTATGAAAAGGGGTGATTAACAATAGTCATGGTGTTCGTTTGACGAACCCCTGATTTTCAATAGTGACTTGAATCTTCAAAGACATAAAGTATGATGTCAGAGTTAAAGAATAAATAAGTATTATTACCTCTTAAGTGAAAACTATGGCTGGTTTTCGAATTACATGGTATTCGAGGATGACGAGATTAATTTGAGCTTTTATTTGTTGAAAATCTCCCCCCCCCCCCTTTTTTATTCTTTTGGTGTTTCCCCTGATTCTAACTTTTGTATTCATGAAATGATTTGAAACGACTTAAAAAGTCGATCTTAACGGTTATTGAATGTACTGGTAAAAACTGATTGTGACGAGTTTTAAACCAACTTATCAAATCCGCCTATCTGCATATGCTACTAATCATGTTAGTAAGTTAAAAATTCTTTCCACAGCGGGAGGAATTTTATATGAATTTAAACTTATCAATAATCCCCTTCAAAGCATCTCTATTAATTCTTAAGTTTATTTGTATAGAGAATAGAAGTCGCATTTAAAATTAGCAGTAATTAGGCACAGAGTCGCGGACTAATTTAATGCGTCAGGCAAAAATTATTAATATATTTGTAAGAATTCGTAATAATTTACCTATTTCTATTGTGCTTACAAGATATAGGCAACTACATTCTACTTGATTCGACTCGTATCGGATGAATTTTCTAATCTAACGAGATTAAGAATTCGTTTTTGATATTTACTCTCAATTCGGAAAAGGAAGGCACAATTCACATACATTTAGAATGTCCGCGTAGCGAATACGATTCAAGGAGGAATAAAATCAAAAGATCGAAAACACGTTTCGAATCTGCTTTCGGCAATTAATATACTATCTTAAAACCGATATTTGTGAAAATAGGTTATCTAACGCGTAACATCCAGTAATAACCATTAACGTTGAAAGATTTGTATTGAAATCATCGTAAATCACGTATAATGTATTAATAACATGACTCACCGTGTTGAGACAAAATCTCAAACCTGCACACGAGCGGCTGAACGCGCGCTGGCGGCGCCATACACGCTGCGGCGGCTCCTCGTCGTCGGTGGACCCCGAACAAGAAGAACTCAGCTCGGAACACGTAGAAAACGCGCTGTTAAGACGCTCGACACGATTCGGTAGGCCCTTGGCCTGCCCTATAGACTTATGGTCGCGATGCCACGCTCGTGGTTGCAGATTTATACTTCAAATAAATCCGATTTTCGTTATTCGTTTGAAATAACGATAACGCAGGTAACACTTGAATATTCATTTCACTATGAAACGTAACGGACTTAAATAAAAACTATTTAAAAAGAAAAAACTGAACTTTCTACTTCAATCTCGAAAGTTCGTATAAAATTATTATTTAAATTTAAATTATGTATATATGTAATTTAAAATACAGTATTTTAAAATTACATATAATCTAACGACTTGCGTACGGTTTGAAAAACGACGCAACAATGAGAATATTTCTGGTGGCTTGCTGGGACTGTGGTGAGTTTTGTCCCCCACCACTCGCGGCGCTGGCGGCGGTACCACGTGACGGGCTTAAAACTAGCACCATCTAGCGACTTCACGGGGAAAAAGGCGATGTACTCTCTCATAATGGACTACGGACGTCAAACGGAACACATAATATACATATTAATTACCAAGCAATAATCATACAGGTAAATACTGAACAAAAGTATTAACAGTCAAAGTTTATTTTTACTAACATTTAACAACATGTAAATGATGAAGAAATAATAATTATCAACGAACTAACCTTTTCTATAATACTTACACACAGCACATTTTTTAAATTATCTTGCTCAACTCTGCTCAAAAATTTGAGGGTTTTGTTGGAACTTTAATGTGTCAAAACTATGATATATCTAAACTAAGATACAACTTGCATGCGGAAATGCTCACTACAATCTGTGAATTTAAAGAATAACTAACAACATACTATTCAATTTTATTGAGCTGATGAATATCTTTTGCCTAATAAATATACTGTGTTTTCTTATAAAATCGTAACATAATTTCTTTTATCTACTAAATTTTAATAAATAAGTTCTTTTTATCTAAAAATGAGCTTGAGCTTATATTAGGCAAAAGTATACATTAATTAACTTTTTATAATTTCAGGACCGCACCTTAAATGGGGCGCTCGGAAAATATGCCTACGGGTTATTAATAGAGAAATGATACACAACAAAGCTATGTTGGTTCCATTTTATTTATAAAATATAATGAAAATGGGCAAATATAAAAAAAATGTTGTGTGGTTTTATGAAACCACGGTAAAAGTGAAACTGTTCGAACGGTTCCGAACACTGCTTTGTGTAGCGCATGTCGCGTGAAGGTCGGCTGCCGAGTATCGGTCAATTAAGGAAAGCTGGCATGTTCACAGTACTCACACTTATGCAATTTCACTTACAGTATGTTCAAAAATAAATGCGACTCTAGTTTCATTTTAGATTTGAATTGTAAAATGGTTGCGTTGTAGATAAATATATCCAAATATAATTATGTAAGCTCTCATAATTTACCTGTAAAATTATAATTTAAAAGTAAATCAATTGATGAAGTTAATTATTTATTCTAATAATAATCAATTGGATAAAAGTATTAATAATCATTCAATTATCAAATAATAATTAAATTTCAGGTCATAAAAACAATACAAATAACACGTGCGCTCACTCCCAACACACGGATGGTTGTTTTGATAATGATTTAAATAACGGACGTCTTCTGCAGTTGCGGAGCAGTCTTGTCCTGACTTTGGTCGAGTAAAGATATCTAAGAAATATTATATTTGTAGTAAGTACGTAATACCTACCAATACGCGCTAACCAATATGTGTTACATGTTTATTGTATAATTTTCACATTATTGGTTTTAAACTCAAACTCAAACATTTATACAATTAGACTTCTTCTAGAAGCACTTTTGAATCGTCATAACAGTTTAACAGTTTTAACATTTACCACCAATTCAGAAAGCAGTATCTATAGAGAAGAAGAAGAATCTATTTAATCATAATCGTAATCTTCTACTTCACTGAAACTTTCATCGCTCGAAGAACTCGCCGTCGGAATTTCTTAATGTTATTATAAATGAGTCAGTGTAATTATCTACTTTTGGTTCTAATTGAATATATTTTTCCTCATGTTCTCGCGTCTTTCTCCAAATGTCACTAAACATATCCAGACTAATAGCATTTGCGTCCTTTCTAAATAATTCTTCCACAGTTTTCAAGTTAAAGTTCACATTTTGTGATGCTACTTTCCCTTTAATTATGCCCCATAGTAACTCTATTGGGTTGAGTTCTGGATGGTATGGTGGATGGCGCAATAAACTATGTCCATGATCTTTGAGGATTGCATCAAGTAAAAATTGTGTATAGTTTGGCTTATTTTTTTTAATAATGTGATAACTCTGATTATTAATTAGTAATTTGATTTTTGAAAAAAACAATGCCGATTTTAGTCAAAATTTATATTTTTATAACAAGATCCTTATCATCCAAATTTCCACCTTGGCGAGAAAAATTGACATTTCTAATGAAAATGAACAAAAAATTAAATGATTTTATTAAATACTGTAAAAAAGTCTATAATTCTTCCATTTACTGTATCACAAAATTCTTCATAGATTTTTAGATATTCGTACTACACCAATTACATCACCCTGTATTTATAAACAATTGCAAAATATGACACATACATAGGCCGGGAGATACTGACACAAAATTTCGGGTCATTTGTAACAGAATGGCGGTTCTACAGAGGTCTTATTACGCAATGACTAAAAGAAAAATGATGGTCAGAACGCTGGTACCGGCGGACTAGTCGCGTGGGCGTTAGTCGAACTCGTCGGATAAATAGCGAAAGTCAAACGATTTGTAACACAAAAATTTTAGAATTTACCGATAGCCCATAAAAAAGATGTAGGCGGTAGTGCGGTTTGGAATCGGAATCGGAATTGGAATTTGGAAGCGGTTTGGAATCGTCCGAAAAGTATGGCATGGCGATTTTAGTAAATGGCTGCACGACGATGGTTACCTGTGCAAAAGTTAGCCCGGTACAAATGGTTGAATTGTTTTTTTTTAAATCAACGCATTCACGTTGGTATGGCGGACTGTAAGTCACATCGTAAAAGTATGGCATGACACTACCGCCTACATCTTTTTTAAGGGCTATCGGTAAATTCTAAAATTTTTGTGTTACAAATCGTTGGACTTTCGCTATTTATCCGACGAGTGTGACTAACGCCCACGCGACTAGTCCGCCGGTACCAGCGTTCTGACCATCATTTTTCTTTTTGTCATTGCGTATCGGTCAATTAAGGAAAGCTGGCATGTTCACAGTACTCACACTTATGCAATTTCACTTACAGTATGTTCAAAAATAAATGCGACTCTAGTTTCATTTTAGACATGAATTGTAAAATGGGTGCGTTGTAGATAAATATATGCAAATATAATTATGAAAGCTCTCATAATTTACCTGTAAAATTATAATTTAAAAGTAAATCAATTGATGAAGTTAATTATTTATTCTAATAATAATCAATTGGATAAAAGTATTAATAATCATTCAATTATCAAATAATAATTAAATTTCAGGTCATAAAAACAATACAAATAACACGTGCGCTCACTCCCAACACACGGATGGTTGTTTTGATAATGATTTAAATAACGGACGTCTTCTGCAGTTGCGGAGCAGTCTTGTCCTGACTTTGGTCGAGTAAAGATATCTAAGAAATATTATATTTGTCTTAAGTACGTAATACCTACCAATACGCGCTAACAAATATGTGTTACATGTTTATTGTATAATTTTCACATTATTGGTTTTAAACTCAAACTCAAACATTTATACAATTAGACTTCTTCTAGAAGCACTTTTGAATCGTCATAACAGTTTAACAGTTTTAACATTTACCACCAATTCAGAAAGCAGTATCTATAGAGAAGAAGAAGAATCTATTTAATCATAATCGTAATCTTCTACTTCACTGAAACTTTCATCGCTCGAAGAACTCGCCGTCGGAATTTCTTAATGTTATTATAAATGAGTCAGTGTAATTATCTACTTTTGGTTCTAATTGAATATATTTTTCCTCATGTTCTCGCGTCTTTCTCCAAACGTCACTAAACATATCCAGACTAATAGCATTTGCTTCCTTTCTAAATAATTCTTCCACAGTTTTCAAGTTAAAGTTCACATTTTGTGATGCTACTTTCTCTTTAATTATGCCCCATAGTAACTCTATTGGGTTGAGTTCTGGATGGTGGAAGGCGCAATACACTATGTCCATGATCTTTAAGGATTGCATCAAGCAGCAAAAAAAAAAATGCCGATTTTAGTCAAAATTTATATTTTTATAACAAGATCCTTATCATCCAAATTTCCACCTTGGTGAGAAAAATTGACATTTCTAATGAAAATGAACAAAAAATTAAATGATTTTATTAAATACTGTAAAATAGTCTATAATTCTTCCATTTACTGTATCACAAAATTCTTCATATATTTTTAGATATTCGTACTGCACCAATTACATCACCCTGTATTTATAAACAATTGCAAAATATGACACATACATAGGCCGGGAGATACTGACACAAAATTTCGGGTCATTTGTAACAGAATGGCGGTTCTACAGAGGTCTTATTACGCAATGACTAAAAGAAAAATGATGGTCAGAACGCTGGTACCGGCGGACTAGTCGCGTGGGCGTTAGTCGAACTCGTCGGATAAATAGCGAAAGTCAAACGATTTGTAACACAAAAATTTTAGAATTTACCGATAGCCCATAAAAAAGATGTAGGCGGTAGTGCGGTTTGGAATCGGAATCGGAATTGGAATTTGGAAGCGGTTTGGAATCGTCCGAAAAGTATGGCATGGCGATTTTAGTAAATGGCTGCAGGACGATGGTTACCTGTGCAAAAGTTAGCCCGGTACAAATGGTAGAATTGTTTTTTTTAAATCAACGCATTCACGTCGGTATGGCGGACTGTAAGTCACATCGTAAAAGTATGGCATGACACTACCGCCTACATCTTTTTTAAGGGCTATCGGTAAATTCTAAAATTTTTGTGTTACAAATCGTTGGACTTTCGCTATTTATCCGACGAGTGTGACTAACGCCCACGCGACTAGTCCGCCGGTACCAGCGTTCTGACCATCATTTTTCTTTTTGTCATTGCGTACTAAGACCCCTCTAGACCGCCATCCTGTTACAAATGACCCGAAATTTTGTGTCAGTATCTCCCGGCCTAACATGTGCAATGTGTAAATGTGTTGACGTTCCAGCTCTTCTTAATGGGCCTATACTAAGACCCCTCTAGACCGCCATCCTGTTACAAATGACCCGAAATTTTGTGTCAGTATCTCCCGGCCTAACATGTGCAATGTGTAAATGTGTTGACGTTCCAGCTCTTCTTAATGGGTCTATAGGTATACCTACTCGGCAGCCGCGATACACGCGACATGCGCTACACAGACCAAAAAGTTTGAAACGATGTAATAAAAGTTTCACTTTAACATATTATGTAAAATGATTAAAAATAAATAAATGAAGCAACTACGATTCAAAGAAATCATCTTTTTCAGTGTGAAAATGCTCTAAAGTCTAAGCAATCCTGGATGATGAGTATATCATGTACTCTCATCCCAGTACGGTCGGTACCTCGATAGCCATAACGATAAATATTATAATCAGATTAAACAGCAAAGTCAGAATATAAATCATAACTTGTACAGTTGTGAGTGCAAAATTTATGTTTCATTTGGCAATAACATTTTTTTCGGTACTAAAACATAGTAGTTTGATATTATGTGGTTGGCTGCCCCTTCTCTCCTTCCTGAAAAATATCCTCCAAAATTACCCGAGATACTTCCAATGATTGAACCATACGTTGGACATTATCTTCAGTCAAAAATTGACGAAGCGGATGATTACTAATTTCCACTACATCCTCGCTGCCATTATCTTCATCATCAAATCATCAATTTTCAAGTGGTGTTGTAAAACTGTCAGCAGAAATAGTCTTCCAAAGGCGATATAATTTTATGAACATTGAATCTGTAAATAAAAAATCAAAAGTTAACTGTAAATCTATAAAAAAAGCTACTTACAAATAAAATTTTATCAACATACTACTGTTCCCAACGCACCTCAAAATCTTGTAAAAGTCAAAAAGAATTCATCATTTTATTATTTCATTCTAAAAGTATAATATAAAACCTTAATAAAACCAACAAAAAACATGAATTGCTATCATTATAAAAAATAAATACCTATAAAAGTATATAACAACTTACCTTTTGTGGGAACGCATGGTGAAAATTCACAAAACACGAAGATTGAATTTGATATTTTTGGTTTTATGACATTCAAATGCTTTATAAATATAAATTTATAAATAATAAATTTATAAAGAATAGAAACATTCGATGACGAAATTATGCGGGTTGGAGTCCCGCCTCGTGATCGAATTTTTTCTATTCTTTATAAATTTATAAAACACGAAGATTTTAAAAATGTTACCAATGAACACAATCAATATTAGATTAATTGTAATGGTGTCTAGTTTGACTTAAAATAATAAACATCTACCCTCACTTTTAAAAATGTAGTATATTCACACGAAATATAAGCGCACCTTATAGGGAAGGGAAGATATGGGTTAAAGAGTTAAATAAATAACATTATTATATTTAAATTATTAATTTTCAACAGTATGTTCAGTAGTGTTAACATGTAAATTGATTTGATTTTTACGAAATCTCATAGATGGCGCTGTTTCAAATTTGTCTTTATACTACTAAATTCATTAAACTGTTTCTCTGCCCAAATTACGTAAATGACATAGTTTTTATTTTGTAAAGCTAGACAATAGCATGGCTTACTCGAAACCAACATTTAAACATGAGTCTTTAGATTGTACGCTGTTGTAGTACACAGAATATGTAAGAAAAAAAAAAGACGGGTTGCACTCCGGGAGTGCCGGCAGAAGTGAAAACTTGATTATTAACGTTCAGCATGTTTGATATTTTGGAATGGTATCCGTCTTACGCATGGAATACCTATAAGGGCTAAAAAAAAAAAATCCGTCTTACGCTTTTTCGATCAGGCCACGTGTCCTGACGCGAGTTTAAGATTTTATACCCAACGCCGCTAAAGAAGTTTTCACTTCAATAAAGGTTCACAGCTCCTCCCCCGAAGGTGATATCGTGATAATATGTTTAAACTATCCTCACCCGACCTCTTAGGAATATTCATGCAAAATTTGAAGTAAATCTATGCAGTACTTTCTGAGATTAGCCCGGAAATTCATACAGACAAACAGACAAACAGACAAAAATTCTAAAAACTATATTTTTGGCTTCTATATCGATTATAGATCATGGATCAAGTATTCTTTTAAAAAAATATTCAATGTACAGTTTTGACTTTCCTACGATTTTATTATATGTATATAGATATAGATGAATTTGGAAGAATTTAGTAGAATTATAATACGAATGGAATCAAGAGCAAGGGCAATATATTATTGAATGATTGACTTAATAACTTTCAAAAGCTTTCTCATTAAAAACTTAATAATAAACAAAGATAATAAAATAAAAATATACGAAAACGAAAGTTATCTTTTTAATCCAAACGAACTCTGTAATTAAAATTTGAAACTAATGGGCAATGGCTAAACATGTAAAATTATCAAGTTAATATTTTACAATTATTTGTTGATTATATTATTCATGCAACTATGTTCTTGATTAAAACAAATGAATCGTCCGATCGATGTTCTGAAAATTAAAAGCTAAATAATTCTCAATTTATCCAGACAAATTAAATTATAAAAAGGCAGACAGTATGCAAATACGTCAAAATTAATATTCAAGAACTAAACGCCTTAAGAATATAATAATGGTTCTATTTACCACAAAGTGCTTTACTGTGTCTTCATTCATCATCTTTCTAGTACTCTATTATGACGGATGCCGTCATGGTTGCCACTTCGCGGAAATAAAACATTGGAGGGATGGTTAATTAAATTGATCAAAAGATTGCTGGTCGCTTTCGTTCAAATGGTTTCTGATTTTCATGAATGAATGAGTTATTAAGAACTTTTTTTAACAATTTAATGAAGATGGATGTAGTAAAAATTATTTATTGCAACTTGTATTATGAATTAGGACACGTTCTGTTATAAGATCTCTCATCATTTTTTTGTTAACAAATATCACCAACATAAACCAATTATAAAAAGCTATAATAGCTTTTTATTTCGAACACGATCCCAATAATAAATACATGAAATACGTTTCGCTATTGCTATGAACGTGGGAAACCTCTAATTGCAATCGGAATTATCTTTAGAATTACATCTATGCAAAAACGACAGGTGGTAACCCTGAATAGCGTTCATCCATCTCTTTCTTGCACGTTGGTCGCTTGCTAAGCTATACATCTGTCTCGCTCTGATATTATCAATTTGACAGTTGCGAGGGGAGATAGGTTTTTCGGAGACAATGTTTTGACGCGATGTACGGGACGATATGTCGCAAGATTGGGGGAATTTTTGTAAGGGTATCATTTATGTTTTAATGCCTCTCTTTATCTTGAATATTAATAGCAGCAGGATACTTTTAAATTGGCTTTTTTCGTCTATGCTATATTTCAATTGTAATTATTTATTTTGTACATTTGTCTGTTTTTTTATGGAAAATACAAAGAAATAGAGACTATTGTGGTAATCCACTTCGAATACAGATAAGTCGAAGGTTGAAAATCGTATCAAGTTTTAAACTTCCATCTTACATACCTTATTCATATAACATGCACTCTACTTTTAAAAGTAAAATGTATAAAGTAAACTGAAGTATTGTTCAGAATCTACTTACGCCTTACAAAGTTACTGCAAGTGTTCGATAAACACAATTTCAGAGTTTCTCCTCAAGTTTGTACACCTGATTGGCTGTAGATAGTACGACCTTGTGTTTTAGAGGTTCGGCACCACTAGTACAGTGGTTTGTAATTAGCACGCTTGAGTACCGCATCAAAAAACCTGGACAAATTTCGACTAATGTGTCTATACGCAGTAAGCTTAGTACCTAATGCAGCTCCTCTTTTGAAGATATTCCACAAGTACAAATGCATCTTTCAAGGATATAAAAACTTGCACGTATATCATAACGAACTTACTCTTACTTTTCCACTAAAATTTAAAGTACTTCCGCGAAGGAATGAGTACTTGACATAATATTACTTTTAATTGAGAAGATGTTCAGCGCAGTCTGTTATTGCCAAGTTATTGTTTATTAGCATTTTGCGCCTTTCTGCTTTTAAAGTTAGTAAAGAATTGATCCAGAATGCATAGGCAGATGTTAAACCATTTAATCTGACTAAGTAGGTTGACCACACCAAATAATAATTTTGTGGGTTGAAAGTTACTAAGAATTGATTCAGAATACATAAGCAGATGTTAAATCTTGACAATCTAAGTAGGTTGACCACACTATGACAAAAGCAACGCTATTTTCAAACTGCATTCTTTAACTCAATTGAAGTAAACAGTTGGAGAATATTAAAAACATGAACCTCCCAAGAGTGAGATAACGAGGCGTTGTGTACATTAGTATTCCTAAGTGCGATTGTTATCGCGCGTGTCCCACTTCAACCGATTTGTAAGGAAGTCTAATTGCCTGTTGCAAGTATTGATAACTCTTGTTCGAGCTTGATATCTTGCCGTTTTTAATTTACTGCGTGAACGGAATTTGTTGGTTGTTTTGATCCTTTTATAATACAAAATTTGGTATGAACATGTTTGAATCTTTTACTAAATGTAATTTTACAAATATGAAAATAAAGATTTTTAGGTGATAGCAATTGCAAATACCTATAATATGTATGTTTGATAAGGATCGTTACAGATACCACACAAATAAAAATAAAAATCCTAGGAGGTGTTCGAAAGTTCGAAAGTTTCTTACAACCTTTACACACATACGCACTTTGATCTCAAAGGGTGTGGTGGGTGTGATGTAGCAAATTATTGCAAGTCGAATTTTGTTCTACAAAAAGGCTTAAAGATCTGACATTATATTATATGAAGGATAAGAACCAATAAGCTGGGGTCATTTGTGGATGGGGTCATATTAAGACTAGTAAGCTGTTTGCTTCGGTCTTGCGAGTAACCTTTTATATGCTTTCACCTCATTGCTATATTAAAATATATACTTCAGATAGAGTTACAAAAATTATATAAAAATACTGATGCATACATTTTGTATAAAGATATCGATGTGTAGGAGAGTTGTCACAAGCAGAACAAATCATATTCCCCTCGTTAGTAAACTCTCACATTTTTGACGTCTATTGTAGGACATCTCCAGTATTCGAGTGTTTGATTATACAATGCTTTTAAAAATAATTTAGCCTCTACCACTCATGAAATAAGATCTACAATCGAAAAAAAATCCCTCACCGAACATTTACTTGTTAACGTTGCTAGATTTACGAATCTGTAAACAAAAAGATACCCTCTAATCCAAAGTGTTAAAGTTGAAAATCGTGTAGTGTACGCAAAATTTTTTCGCACATTCTTTCACAACTCTTGAGATGAGTGCCTGAGACTTCGTCCCTCAACGTTATTCTTAAAATAAAGAGTATTTTTATTTTTACGGATCAGAATAAATTTCTATAAGAATAGTTAGAGGGGACCGAGTAGGCTTTGCCGGGAAACTTTTAATGAGTCCAGTAATTTCGTTAGTTTCGAATTGTGTTTACTTCGGATCGTTAAATAATTATATTCAAGTCAGTTGATCTATCATCAGCACAGCTACTTTTATAAGGTAAACATTATCATCCTAAAAGATACAGCCAAATTTTTATTGTAATAATTGGTGAATTACCTTTAAGCCTTATCTCAAATTCTTCTTTTACTCTGGGTCTACTACTGCTGTCGAAAGGCATAGACTCCACAATTATTTATCCATAAACGTTTTATAAGATACTAAAATAACAAACACGTATTTATGCAAAACAACAGGTTAAACGTTAGATATTGCACCTGTAAGTATAACCACACTGACCCGAATAACAGGAAAGGCAGGTGGAATGGAAGAATGACTGTGGTTAGTAATTTATTACAAAAATAAGGGCCGAGGGCTATCTGATCGTGACTTACAGCGGGCCCTCAAATCCTATGGGACTTATTTCTTTGAAACTTTTTTGGAATTCGCCGTTCACATTTTATTTTCAAGCGTTTTACAGTGGTTACTACTTATAAGATTCAAATACAGGCTTTTAGAAATTTTACAAATCTCTTTCGATTTCGAATTTTGATATCGAAGATATTCACCATTATTAATATAATCCATTCAACATTGATCTGAAAAGAAAAGCTAAAGTCAACTTTTGTATCAAAGATACAGAACTTGTACACAATGTTTGTGCAATCGCATTTTTTTTCGCAGATTATGATGACACATCCCTGAAATTTCCACCAATATTTTAACCCTTTGTATCACCCAATACCGTCCGTACATATCTTTCCATCCTTCTACCTCCATAATAATAATAAAACCATAAACAAATTGCAAACACCCAGTTTAAATAATCGCAAATCGCTATAAATTATACTGCTTCCAATACACTGAGTTAGTTGAAGAGCAGTGTTAATAATTGTTCAATTCCTTCGCATGATTACAACGTCTGCACGGAGTTGTACCCCCCGCCCCCTTTGTTACCACAATAATTATAGCTACTCCTGTTACTGAACATTGTAGGCTATAGATTTGTGCGTCTATTGTTTCTTAAACTCGTTATGTTTGCTGTTTATTACTAGCTGCCTCGGCAAATGTTTTTTCTATGAGAAATATGTATATAGTTTACCTACTGAGCATACGCTATTCTTTTGTTATACAATCTGTTTAAAATTGTAGCGGTAATTGGAATTGTATGTAAAAAGTCGTCTAAATAGCGATTTTGTTATTTTTATTTCGTTGCTTACTTGTCAATTTGCAAACTTTCTTTTAAAATGCCAAGCACAAGGCCAATGGAAACTAATATTCAACAAAATTTCAATATTCCAAGCTTTTGTTTCGTTATCCTGTTAAGGTCTAGTAACCACCTAATGAGGACCAATCTTGTATCCAATTTGACGCTTAACAATATTTTATGTTTTTATACAGTATGATTTAAATGTTCTATTAATTCTCTTATGTCTGTACAAAATTTTGTGTACAAAGAAAAATAAATAGGTACTCTATTCATATATTAATCGCATCAGCTTGAAATATTTTGTCTGTCTAATTGAGTTTATGTGAAATCAAGATAATAGTAATAAGTAGGTACATCATACATGTAAGTATGATAATGTCGAATATAAAAAAGTTTAGGACTTTTTCTCAGATCAAGCAAGCATTTTCGGCGGAGTTAGGTTACAAGTTCTGTTCAACACGACAATTTTATCTTATCTCATAAAAAAATTACTGAACTAACTTGAAATAGAAAACACGAAATTAAATTAATTAAACATATCAAAGCGCAACACCCTGTATAGGTACCACGAGAATCTAATATCCATCCTGCACAGGCACCCAAAGACAGTTCAACCTCTCGAGGTTAGAATTAAGGTGTCACTACACTGTAGTGTAATACATTTACCCTATGCAGGGATCCGTAGTTTAATTATCGAGCTGGACACCGCGTGTTCGTTAGTCACTCGTGAACGCGATTAACCCAATCAATTTGTCAGGCTTTCGGCGCCAATCCGCTACTGTTTACGTGCTGCATGTCGTTTTATCAGAATAAGGTTATGCCGGCTCACGGTTTTCGCTGCTTTTGCTAAAAAAAAAACACCATTTATATAGAATACTGCAGATGTAAAGTTACGTTTGAATATTTGTTGCTCTACATAAATGAAGAGCGCTTTCTAAATACATATAATATTGCCGATTTTATGAACAATTCTTTATACACTATTTAGGTAAGTATCAACTCTGTACAAGTTAACATGCCGTTAATCAGGGATTTTGTTACTTTCAGAATTTTAAGACATAAGAGCTATAAAATACTTTAAGACATTAATGTCTAATAACCCAAAGTTATTAACGTATTACACTCATTTGAAATTGAAAATTAGCTAAAGTGTGTTTTAAAAGCTATAAACGAAAGGTAGAATGATTGTCATTAATAATTCCCAGTTCTTGCGGGAAGAGTGGCTGCGTCCGATAACTTAATCCTATCTTTTTATCTCAAGCTTGAAACCCGGCCGTCGGCTTAGTGCTCATACGCTTATTTAATTTGAAAATACCCCTGCGTCTTTATTGAAAAACTGATTCTACGAGATTGTTTTGAATTTGTATTGTGATACGGATTGTAACAGAGTTCTTTCTAAGAGTTTTGCAAAGTAACATACGTATTGTAATTTCTTATGTTTAATTATTTTATTTACTGTAATATCACCTCTAGAAATAATACCATAGTATAATTATACTATACTAATACTCTATGTTTTAAATCAAATTTAAATATATAGTCTGTCTGTGATATTATGTAATAACTGTTTTTAGAAGTGTCTAGTTATTTACAAGATAGTAAAACACAAATTATTAACATTTTATCATTAACTATTTTTCTCTATCTTTCTTTCTCTTTGGCCTAGAAAATTTCTGGAACGGTTGATGGAAATAAATGGGACTTTCACTCGAAATAATACGCGGTCGGAAAGCCTTATCGACTCGCAAACGAAATCGCGGGCACAAATAGTTAATAATAAATTTGTAAAGTAACAATCAAAGACATTCAGAATAATGTGTTAAATTGTTACATATTTTAAATCGTTCCTGAATCCCTTTATTTAAGAAATATTTAAGTGGAGTTTTTACAATGTAGATACATCCTCGTTATTGTCCTCGTTACATTGGGTAGTAAACCATGTAATTGAATTATTATTCAAAAGGCTGTCAAAGTAATTTTTGATTGAGTAACATATTATTATCTTTATTCATCAGTTCACTTATTCATTAACACTCAAAACCAATTTTAAAAGTGTACCTAATACCTATACCAAATTATAATTCAAACCTTCACTCAATATCCAAGTATTTGTAATAGCCGGGACTACTTCTGATGTAACTGAAGATTAAGCTGCACCAATATCAGAGATTTAAACGCTCGTTTATTAAACGACGGTTTCCTATAGACATTTACTAGAATGATTAAAAATATATCAAACTTCTATTAATTTTCGAAAGGTGAAGTCTTTTTATTTATATGAAACTACCAATAAGTGATTTAAAAAAAGTGTTCAGAAACATGTGAATAATTCAAAGCATTCGTATTATTAAAACCTATACGTTTAATAGCTTTACGGCAATTAATTATTCTTATTGGTTCGTATAATAATTAAAAGAGAGTCTAGAAACATAATAATATCTACCTTTATTTTAGACTGACCTAAATTTTGTACTATTTCTTAATTAATCACGGCTTTTAGACATGAAAAGTCTTTGGATACATTCCACGAAATATAAATTATTATGCATAATATTTGTCAAAGCTTTTTATAAAGCCCTTACAGAAAATGCATACCTATACCCAATATAATTACCAAAAACTATTTATCTTGCAAACTAATTCTGTAGAATTACGGATGTGTTGATCACTTGACGATAATGCCTCTTCAGCCGCATAGCTGGCCCGCTTCCGTAAAGGTCGTGGGACTTCACTCAACGACGCCAATACGCTTTGTGGCTGTACTGAATTGAATTCCATTTTATTTTCAAAGTTTTTAACCCTTCAAGAGCCAGATGTTTTATTCATCACGAGCTAGAGAACTGATGGAAAACAAAAGCTAAAACTTCACACTCTTTCCACTACCGTTCTCTGATAAAAAATATCTTTTAGATAAGTTAGCGACTCTAGAACTTGCTTCTCCGATACCAACTTTGGTATTCCTAAAACATTTTTGAAATATGATTTTATAACTGCTGCTATTTACTGAGTTTATGAAAGTTTAAATTACAATGACGTCAGCTATACTGTTATAAATATAAATATGAAAACCTCATAGAAAATAACCTAGCTTTGTTTATTTTATAACTACATATTTTATTACTTTACCTTTAATTCGAATACTATAAATTTACTTGGTATATATTCAGTGTTTTCATCACCGTCCATCATTTGGAATGTAGAGCGTCATTCTTTATTTTCCCGCCATTGTGACTATTCTTTTTTATGACGTTCCTATTTTAAATTTTATAGACGGCCAGTTAAAATTTGAAATAGGTATAAACAGTTTTTTTTTTATTACGAGAATAAAAATTAAGGCTAAGGTTGTATTGCTAAATTGATACCCCTTGATAAACTAATACTCAAAATAGTTATTCAAAACATTGCCATCGATACTACTGAAACTCGTTACCATTGCAGACATCAAAGAGCGAAAACAAATGTCGATTTAAAATTAAATTATCTGTGATACCCCGTTTACGTTTTCATTTTACTCGTTGGAAAAGTTTTTTACATAACATTAAATAGCAGTTCGACACCAATTGGTACCGTTCGATCACATCGATAACTATTCCAATTGAAATTTCCATAACAGAATCGCTTTCCAAACTCGAGTCAGGCATTGTGTATAGAATTGTATCATACTAGCTTTTATTCGCGACGTCGCTTGTTATTTCAGATTTAGTACGAGAAATGTTGGTCATATTTTTCTTTCCTGTGTATACTCATAATGGGGCAGTCATTAATTTCATAGAGAGAGCTTTATTCATAAACGGTATGTAATTAAATTTTACGGAATTAATACGTGCACATTAGTTAAAATGGGAACACCTTTGCATATGGCTTTTGTGTGGTAGTGTGACGAATTGATTTTCAATATTTAAATAGAGATTCAAAAAAGATGAACTGTAGGTAAAATATTTACGGGCAAGCTTGGCTGCCAGCTGTGATGTAAATTTGGAGAAAAAAATTGCTAGAGATACTGTGAAAATTCAGATTGCTCAACGTCACTGAAAACTGCAGGGGAAGTACGCCTTTGCAAACTATGGAAAAGAAAAGAAAGATTCAATTTTCAAATTCAATAGTTCAGTCTATTCTCTGTGTGTTTTCTCGGATGATAGGACATAGATAAGTACCTCACATCCTGACTATAATTGTGACTGAAGAGTTTACACGTAACAAAACTTCAAGATATAAAATATAAAAACAAAAGATATAAAATCACGTTTACCTCCTCAGCTTGTTAAGAGCCAATTACTGACGAGGGATACCTATATATAAAATACGCTCTAATCTCTTAAAACATTTCTATTACTTACCTACTACTGCGATTTTTCCAATTAAATGTTAATAGTTAATACTTCATCAAGAATTAGTATGATTTTGAACAACAATAATAGCAAAGTTTGCACAAAGATATAAGTTGAAATGTACACAGAATACAATGAAATAATCTTTCTTCCGGAACTCAATTATTGACCGTATTCAGCAGAAAAGTTTTTAAAGCTCTGACCCGACCAGATAAGTTATTTCGTACTTTCCTTGTTTTAAAACAATAGCTAATAAGGAACTGGGTCTGCTCGAAGGACCAAAACTTGGGCTAATCCTCTCGAGATGAAAAAGTACAATGGAATAAAGGATGCCGGAAAATCGATCCAACTTTCGATGCCACTTTGTTCAACAATATTGCTATTTGTTAGTTTTTATCGACGCTACACTATTATAAATCGGTAAATAACAGTCTGTTTGTTCCTTTTCACTAGTAAACTATTCAACCCAATTGAAATTCACTACAAAAGCTGTATTGTGGTTAGCATTGAATGAGGAAGGGCATAGTATGGATAAAAAATGGTTTTATCGAACTGAAGATACCGACCGTCTTTTGTTAAATCGCGTTAATAACACTTTAAAATGAAAGTTCTCATCGTTATACTATTCATTAATAAATTATTGAAAGCAGTTAAACAGTTCGAGGAATAAGCTTGAAGTGAGGGTCGGAATCATAATATTATAATGTTCTTGATTGTATAATTTAATCGCAGTGCCGCTTAAATAAAAGGACAAAGAATTATTTTCCGCCTCCATTCCCTGTTATGGCTAAATAATATGTATATACATTTAACCGATAAGTTTCTCAATTCTCGGGAGCTTTATGTAACAGATGGGAGGAGCGAATGATAGAATTATAGTCCTCAGTTATTTGTTATAAACCAACTTGGCCATACCGTTGCTGCTTAATGAAACGTGATCGATGCCTTTGTTTCGTGCCTGCTAAAATATTAGCGTGTATTCCGTTCGGTGGTTCTATAATACTAAATTATCTTCACGCTATCAATACAAATGGGTGTATTTCGCTTTATGCTCGTTTATCATCGTTAATTTTGTCTAAGAAATAACTATGCTCATAATATGATCTAAAATGAGCAAATATTATTTGTTATATTTTTGAACGTTTTAATTAGAACATATTTAATGCAGCAATACATTTTCTTAATATGTACCTTGCAATTTATTTTCTTGGGCTATGTAGTAAGGCAATATCTAATTATTTGAGAAATTAGTAGAAAATCAAATTGGCAAATTTTCCAAGAAGCTTCGAAAGCGACACGTTATACATATTTTTCTTTGATAGATTTCTGCATATAAGGAAGAGTTATTTTTTATCTAAAGTTCAGTGGATTAAAAGTTAAAGCTTCAATGTCAGGAATGCAGAATGTCAAGTAAAGTTATTTTTATCTCACTTCATCATGATAGTCTCTTCATAACTCAAGTACTTGCAAATAACGAATGGCTACTTAGCTACGAATTAAGCATCGCTATTGTATGTCTATTAAATTAAAACGGAAGCTTTTTATTCATCTATCCATTTGTTTTTCAAACATTTATGAGCCAAAATTAGCAGAAACATTGAAAAATAATTTTTCTTATGTTAAGTAAAAATCTAAAAACGTTTGTTTAATTTGAAACGAAAAACTGAAAAAAAAATTGGTTGTCTGTAAAGTCGGTTTACTGACGATAGTTGAACGTGACAACGTCCGATTGTGCTTCTTTGTCGCTCGTTCCGCGCTCTCGCTTGCACTTCAAGCCATGGAACGCCTCAGAGCGAGGTAACGCCGCATGAGTCATGTTTTTTCGTGCGTGCAGCCAGCTTTATCGAATTGACGTTGTCACGTCAAAAAAATTATTGCCGCTCTTTTAAGAAGAAAGAGTACACTAATTAATATATGATATTTTAATCTAATCTTGGCTCAAAATACTATTATTTTTATAAAGAGCTTGTTAGCAGTTAAAGAAGACTAGCAAAAATAATTAATAAGTTTTTAGTGTAAGTCTGAGGATTATTATAGATTCAACTAATATAAAAAAATAAGCTTCTGTACTCATATTTTATTCTTTTTTAAAACCAGCAGATAGTTATATATCTATCTAGAAAATAGCTTGTATCTATCTAAAAATGGTTTCGTGGTTTATATATTCTTGGTTATAAAAACCGCAACACCATTATTACGACATTAACATTTAACAGCGCATAACTCAAAAATTCCCAACAAATATGCTTTAAACAACAGATGTAACAGACAAATACTGCAGTATTTCCCACAAAAGGTGCATAAAAAGGCTCAGACAAATTGTTACTGACTGCAAACGAGTCACAATCGAAACGGGAACACTGCTTGATGTTTCAAACCACTGTGTAAGGCATTATAATATCTGAACAATGTATATTAATGATGTATAGAATAAGAAGTGTTTGAACAACAAGAAAAAAACACTAGACATTATGAAGTTAAGAAATGTCTAAGTGTAAAAATATACTAAAATTGTAACGAGGATTATCTAGACTTAGAAGTTAGGAGAGCAATAGAGTGCAAACGAAGTAATATTGAAATGTGTTCAACCTTTTAAGTGTGTTCCTATGTATATCACGCAAATAATATTGTTCGAATTGGAATGCGGTTTTAAATGTTTCAGAGAAGGTTGTTTTTCCTGGAATCTACTTCTTGAAAATATGATACACTGAATTTAATAAACTTCATATACTAAAGGAGTACCTACTAGAAATTGGTTTATGATACAGTGTTTTGTATTTCGTAGTATTTAGCTAAATGCTGCTATGCTAAAGATTAGGTAATAATTTTAGGATTTGTGATGAAAAAACATTATTTTAGTCTGATAATATTAAGCAAATAGGCAACTACCATCCTATCCTAAATTGAATCGCCAGGTGCGCAATGAAGTAATATTTGTAAGGTTTATACATGACCCTCGTAGAAGTCTTTTGATCGGAGTCTGGAGATATTAAAGCTTAGCCTAGATATCTAAGAATTTTACCGAAATGATACATCATATTTAGTTTAGTACCAAATAAATATTACGCCGTCTAAAATATGAGATCTGTGACGATATCGATGTTTTAAATATTGACCATTATTATAATTAAGCAGTTACTTTTTAACAAAGTATATATCAGAATTCAGACCAATAGTTAAATAAATATCTACAGAAATCGTCTCTGTATCTTCAACTTTCATCAATATTTTTCCAATCAACATAATAGACTACAGGCCCATGTTGAATCAAATGACCAAATTTACCCCGGCAATTGTCGGAAAATAAAAATAAATTCCGACTTTGTGGACTACCATTTTTGTACGACATCTGTGTCATACTAAATATTTCAATACTGCTTCTAATCCATTATTCCGCAACGCCGTACAAAAATCATGGAGACAAGGGGAAAAAATCTCTACCTGTACTTTCGATTTCTCATCTGCACTCAGTTTGACAGCTTACAAGTGACGTCATAGTGCTGAATCTTATTATTTTATGCTCTTATATCGTTCTAGATAGGTCACCTGGTGGTTCAAATGACCCATAAATTTTTTAACATGGGCCTGTAGTCTATAAGATTTCTTTGCGATTTTTTCCAGAATATCCTTTACATTCTAAACATTGTTTAAGATTCACTTCTAATAGCATATATGTTTAATCGAAGCTTCTAACCTCTATTATCCTAACTTCCGATTACTATATGAGTAGCCAACCTATTCAGAACACCTCTCCAACAACTATAGGTACTGTATAATGTATACTGTATAGTTGTCGGAGATACACCCTTCACAGTAACGTATATTCAATACAATTTCGGTCAACGTCTCAAGCGCCCTTGCTCAGTATTGGGTTACTGCTAGTTTGAACGTGCTATAACCACGTCTCACATAGATATTATCTGTCGTCTTTTCTTAGAACTTGCAATCGCTATATGCTCATGCAATGTTGTGTAACTAATACGTCTGTTTTGTCCCGTTTTTTGTGGACACAAGATTCCCGACTCATCTTCATTAGGTAGTGACGCTGCTCTTTATAAACTTTTAATCAATGTAAACTAATCTGTGTTTTGTTTCTTTTATGTGGGTATATTAGCTTTAATGGATAGATGAAACTAGTATTATATAAATCAATACAAAATTGGTCAATATCAAGGGGATCATAGAAATGTATTAACGTTAAAAAAATATGAACCAAAGGCTTTTATTTGCCAATATTTTAAATAAAAACTCTTAAACTATTTCACAATTAATTTCAGATTCAAATTAATAATATATGGAAAAATTAATTCGAGTAAAGTTTCAACATACTGGATTATATTTTTAATTTTTATCCGCACAGTGTAAACTGAGCGACTAATGAAAATTCTTTGTCTCTGAATATTATTCGGGTTAATTGTTGAAAGGAAACACTCGTTTGGTTCATTACTCAGCGTTCCCGATTCCATTTTCACCTGTCAGCGTTTTTGTGACGTTTAAAATGCTAAGCTTTTGGTTTTATAACTTTAAGGTCCAATGTTTACACACCTCTTAAACTTTAAAGACGTTTCTTTATTAAAAAAGGACGAATGAAACACGATATGAATCTTTCTGGCCAGAGTAGCAGATCGAATCTGTACAAAATTAGGCACTGAGATAGTCGGGATTATCTTATAGCCTAAGATTTTATTCGAGTGTACCACACAAGCGGAGCAGCTTAATTTAGCTATTTCAAATAATGATACCATAATACAAATAGTATTATAAAAGTACTAATCACTTTTTATAGACTTATATACACTTAGTCTACGCAAAATATACCTATATTTAACCGATGAAATAGCACAGAAAATAGTATCTATTTATATGCAAAATCATTTCCAAATTCCGAGAAATTGAATCGATAAGTGATAGGCACATTTCTGACCTTGTTAGATAGGAAAGGGTTGGCTCCGTCCCATAAAAATATTTAGTGGAAGTTGAGTGTCTTTGAGTCAGGGGTTTTGATTTGATCGTGTAGATTGAAAAACTACGTCATTATCACTATGGTAATACCTAACCCTATAAAAATTACTCCTTCCCTATTTAGTTATAACATTAATAATACATTAACGTGATATAATGTTTAATTAACTATATTTTTTTGAGTTTACACCTGCGAACACACCCAGACACTCTTATTACAATTTACACGCACAATTTTAGCGGTTTTATTTGTCCCTTCCGGTCCCTACAACTTTTGTAAAAAGATGGCTTTGTTTTCACTAGATCACTTTCCAGCCAATAAATAAGAAATGCTAGCGGTCCACCCCGGCTTTTCCCATGGTACATGTTTACGTTTTCTCTCCATAACAACCATCCTCGTACTTTCAGGAATTACTTTAAAAAGAATTAACGAAATCGGTTCAGCTCTCGAGTTTTGCGCTTAGCGTTAGCTTAACATTTGGCGATTCATTTTTATAATAATAGAGAAGATAAGAATAACCTGGCGTCTGAATTTTACACCAATAAAACCTTATTTGCTAAAAGCTCATTCATACAACAGCTTCTCTTGTAATTTGTCACCTGGCAACATTTCAGGTCGCATATAAGTCGGCAACTCGTTTTAATTGTGTAACTAGTGTTAATTGATAGATGCACTACCTGACGCCATTCAGGTCTTAGCACCGCAATTATATGGAACTTCTGTAGAGTTGGTCTGGTTCGTGTAATTTTCTGTTAGCACTTGTAGACCTATACTGAAACTGTTTTGCGCAATTTGTTAAGGGTTATTAAGATAATAAGCCGTACTTGTTTTGCTCCTTGTTTTTGTTGATATTAAAATAGATTAATTTAATGATTATATCTCGTTGGAGACGTAATTATGTAATTGTTTTTTGAAACATTATGTACTTGCAAATAAACATATCTACGGAACCTGTATTTCAATCTAAACGTTTGATATTTGTCACCAATTACGTTGAACAGGAACACACACCAAACCTTCTTTTGAACAAAGAGTAGTTTGTATGCTTTTCATATAGAAAAAGTAGAACATTCCCAATATTTAATATGCTAACGACTTGTCACTTGACCCACGAAATTATTAATGATATAATTTCAACAAATATTTAACGAACTGTGTAAATATCGACCGAACATGTTTAATGAGCAACCCTAATTAGTAATAAATTCAACCTTTCACCAGTTTGCATACGAAAATCAACCTTAACGCATGTTCGTGACGTTGAAAATTAATTGTGCAGCAATTATTTTTTGTATAGTTGTTTATAAACACGTCATTTGTATGGGAGATTGGTGTATTGATATACCAATCAAGGTACATCTAGCGTAAAATATTAAACGGGGCGTGTATATATTAAGGCTCAATGAACGGATGTTTGTTGGACTAAATTATAATTCATATCACGACATTTGCAGGCATAAATTTGCTCTTCTATTGTAGCTCCTGCTATTTGTCACTTAGCGAACTTATGTTTTAGTACAGGTATATTCCCTGTTCAGCTGAAAAAGTCAGTAGTTGTTCCGGTGTATAAGGGTGGGGATGGATCCGATGTCAATAATTATCGCCCCATCTCAGTTCTGCCAGCAATCTCTAAAGTTATCGAAAAGCTCATTAATAGTAGACTCCTTAATTACTTTGAAAAATATAACATCTTCTCTGACTCACAGTTTGGGTTCAGGCACGGTCTTTCAACCGAAGATGCTGTGTTGAAATTAACATCTCTTATATCTGACAGACTGGATGAAGGCAAAAAATGTTTGGCTGTTTTTCTAGACCTGAAAAAGGCCTTTGACACCGTTTCCATCCCTATTCTTATCCGTAAGCTGGAGCATGCAGGCATTCGTGGTACACCCCTTAATCTAATGGAAAGTTATTTAACAGAGCGGACTCAATGTGTAAAAATAGAAAATCATATTAGCTGCGACAGAGGCGTTACCTGTGGTGTGCCACAGGGAAGCGTTCTCGGACCAACGCTCTTTTTAGTCTATATCAATGATCTCACTAATTTAAGTATAATAAATGGAAAAATCTACTCTTACGCAGATGATACGGCGACAGTGTTTAGTGGGAATTCATGGCTTTCTGTATTTAACGCGGCACAGATAGGTATTTCTAAAATTTCTGATTGGTTAATAAGTAATCTCCTCACTTTGAACATTAAAAAAACTAACTACATATGCTTCTCAATTAATAATAAAACACGGTTGTGTTTCTCCTATCCTAATGTTAATCCTAATCTTAACCTTAAGCTCCACGAATGCGACGGAACTGATGATTTAAATTGCACTTGCGACACTATTGAAAAAGTTTTTACTACAAAATATCTCGGGATCATACTTGATCACCGCTTATCTTGGCATTCACACATTGATTATATGAACGAAAGAGCACGGAAACTAATCTGGATTTTTAAATCTTTGAGACATGTAACTTCACATAAGCTTAGGAATCAAATATACAAGTCCTTAGTTCAATCAATCTTAGCATATTGTATTCCTATCTGGGGGGGAGCTAACAAATCTAAATTCATAGAAATGGAGCGTGTGCATAGGTGTCTTCTGAAAGTCATGTATCAAAAACCTCGCCGGTTTCCAACGACAGATCTGTATAAACTATGTGATATTCTATCAGTCAGACAACTATACATCTTACTTATTACAATAAAAACACACAAAAAAACACCATTTATTTATACCACAGTGGAGGGAAGAAGAAGGAAGGAGGTAATTAAAACGCGTTGTACCAAAACTGTTTTTGCCAGACGCCAGTACTCAGCTAACTCAGCTTATATATATAATCATCTAAATAAATTATTTAACATTAATAGACTAACTTGTTGTGATTTAAAAAATAAAATAATGAATTGGCTAAAAACATTAAATTATGATGACACAGAAAACCTCCTTGCTACGTCATGCACTGTGTAATTATTACTTTTATATTATTTATTTAACTATTATAACCACGTGTAAGCGGTGTGAGCGGGTCCTCCTGACACAGGTTTTATCTTAAACTTACTAGGAGGGCCCTACTACTCCAAATTGTGTAAAATTTAGAAAGGAAATAAACGATTTTTATTTTTTATTTTTATTTAATAATACTAGCTAGTGGAGTCAGCTGGGTTGCGCCAGGATAGAAAGTTAAACTCCCTAGTTTTACTAGCAGGGTAGACCCTGCCTAGCCTAAGAGTATCAAAACCTTAAACTACGTCCTTCAATTACAAACAAGCCTTCTGAAGGCCAAATTTTCACAAATCGTTCTTTTGACGTAAAGATATACCAACATACACAGTACACACTGTAGGTGTGTAACAGACAAAAAGTCATATTTATCCTAATACTAGTGTAGTGTTGTTAACACGCATTGTAACATAGACCCATGTCCACTCTTCCTCTACGCAAGTCGCAATCCCATATATTTTCTAAATCCCATTATGTTTCACACATCTGCGATTAATTGCTAGGGGCAGAGTGTGTCGTTATAGGTGAGGACTCTTTTGGTTTTCCTTTACTTACACTGAAAAAACAATTATAACTAACCAGAGAGTAGGTATTGGGGCTTTCTTGATATATGATTACAGTCTACAGGCAATTTACATTAGGACTATTAAGTGCCATTTAATATAATACATAATTTATTTTAGATCGTATTTATTTTTAATTTTGTCCAAAACTAAATATTTATCCAAAACATCTATTTTTAGCTTTCTGCATATTCCACACAATATATTAAAAGAGAAAACTTTCCCTTTTAAACCCGTGTTATAAATTAATTTTGTCTCACTTCCTTCAAAGGCTATATTAGCCTCGTTCAAAGATAATTTTAAAGTAATTATGAAGGTTCACTATATCAATAACAAAGCGCCAACTGTAAAAGGCGCTAACTAATTGTCTGTCACGCTTCAAACATTAGGGCGCGTCCACAATAACACTAAATAACGTTTAATTTATTGAAAGTACTCAACTAAATATCGCTTTTGCGTGATCTTCCTGTGTTTGGTTCGCTTTTCCAAACAATTGTTGTTGGTTTTAAACGAATTTGTCGTAAAACGCTTTTTATGTAAACTAGGAGTAATTTGACAGTTTTTTGTTATTTTTATTCGAATTCTATTGCCTTCTTGGCTTTAATACGAGAAATTGTAGAGGAAAATATGTACAAGGAAAAAATCCTAATTATTATAAAATCGATTAAAGTTACTATAAATACAAAAGGATTTCTGTCCATGTTCGTGGAAATATTTATACAGCTATATAGAACCTCACTTTTATTTGATAGCTATGTATCAATAATTATTTGGCATGAAATTTGATCGAGCACTCCATAACTTTTCAATATAGGTGAAATGTGAAACATATAAACATTTCGAAAAACGACGTACGTTGTTTTCAGCTATCCCCAATTCTCCAAATCTGAACAAAGTAATATTAAATATCTTATACGCAGCTTTCCCACATTTAATACAATTTCACTCACATGAACCGAATGTTGAGGTGTTAAAGCAATCGTCTTAGATTTTCATATTTACGCGTCACACTCGCAAAATCCAAAGGCCGCCATTTTATTAAAGAAACGTGGTTGGCGCCAAATTAGAACTGATGAGGTTTATTGTGATGGAAAAGGCCGTCTAAACCCGATATAAGGCTTTTTGAAGACTTTACTTTTATTTATTTTCTTATTTAATTCGTCGTGTACCTTTAACTTTATTTTTAATTTCTATACCAAGATCATTCCTATAAGAATTATCCATAAGATTTGAAAAATGATCAACAAACAGCTAATACGCAAAACGGAACACAAATATAGAGCAACAGTATTTCTTATATTAATTGCTATTTTTTATAAAATCAAATCTTAAAGACACTATCGTAGAAAAAGCTCGCTCCAAATTCCAATAAAGTTGTTCTCTTTTAAATTAAAGCTATTCTGTCGACGTTTAAGTAAATCTCGATTGACAGGCTTGGACTGTCAGGTGTCACTTTTTGTTTTCGTAAATATCATCACAATAATATGGTGGAATCTTAGGTGGAATGGAATGGATTTATGCGCAAATTCGATTTACCTGGAAAATATAAAATTCGTTGAATCTGTTTTGCAAAGGTATGTTGCCAACTCATACCTAGAATCGCGAAAAATTGTTTCATATTGAATAAGAGGCAATTATTCGTACAAAGGCTGTAAAACAAGAGACTTTTCAGCAATATGCTTTAGGCGCGGGACAGACACAAGCGGCGCGGCGCGCATCGGGCGCGCTGCCGGCGCGCATCGGGCGCGCTGCCGGCGCGCATCGGGTGCGCTATTGGCGCACATCAGGTGCGCTATTGGCGATTTGATTTATGGCCGATTTGTTCCCATATCTTGTCTTGTACATTACGATTAGAGTATTCTGGACGATTATAATCATATAGGGCTGGATGTTGTACGACTAATTCACAAAATTTTATATTAAAATCAGCATCGTCACGCAATTGACGCATTTTTATGTGAATGTTAACGAATTCCGGACGTCCACGAATCACTCACTGCAGTCTGAGCGCGGGCGCTGGACGTGGGACGGGACAAATACAACCGGCGGTTGTGGCCGGTGTAGGTGAATTGGCGTGGCGGGGGATGCGCGCCTGCGGTACGTACGTGATACGTCTACGCGGCGCAACCGTGGCACAACCGTGGCGTGCCGTCTCGACGCCTTTCCAAAATTCTTTCATACAAAATGTATAAGAAGGACGTGGTGCAAAACAGATTGAAGAGGTGCGCTTATGGCACGCCCGCGCCCGCGCCGCTTGTGTTTGACCCGGGCCTTACGTGCAGTAATATAGTTAAATTGTGCAGCATAAGTTTTTAACTAATAATTTCTCGATTTTACCCTTGAAATTTACAACCATAAACTATAAAATACTGCATGTGTGGTATTTCTTATTTTGAAAGGCTATGTAAGGCTATATAAGTTTTGAATACTTTGCGGGAATTCCACCAATCTTAGAATTAAACTAAGAACGATTTTAGATAGATAAGAAGAGTAAGGATAAATAGAAACCTTCCAATCTCCCTCTCATCGTATGAAACAAATAAAAATACTGCATTATGGCTCTATCATTACAAATTGATTTACCTTATTTTACCCCCTTGAAGCTTTGTTTTCGCAACAAAAGTATACCTACCGCAGTTTATCTTCTATCATATTATGTAGATATAAGATGAAATATTTGTAGATATATATCTATATATTATAGTAAATTTCATGAAAATTCAATTTTATCAATTCCATCGTATAATGTGAAAACGACAAACATTTAATACT
The DNA here is from genome assembly GCA_029959065.1 of Colias behrii. Lineage (NCBI taxonomy): Eukaryota > Metazoa > Arthropoda > Insecta > Lepidoptera > Pieridae > Colias > Colias behrii. The sequence goes on from JARWMC010000006.1 coordinate 10,414,163, forward strand.
TTACGTAAATCATTCAATAGTCTTCAGAATACAGTAAACATCTATGGAGAACTTTTCAAGTAGATATACATACATAAATTAAACTTGAGATACCTTACACAATTTGAAGATCACATACAAAAAGTAAGGGCTACAAAGTAAGGTATACGGTTTTTATTAAGGCGAATCTGTTTACAAATTAAAGCAGCCACATTATGGTGAATTGTTAGTCTTAATTTGAGTTGCTTGATGAATTGAGCACAACGAAATGACGAAGCGCTACCAGCTTTTAGGAGTTTTTCTTTGTTTCATTTATTGAAAAAAATTATGTAAATATGCTTACATGATTTTAAATTACTAATTTATAAATTTTACTCTTTGATACTTAAATAATATTTTATAGAGACTAAGAATGGTGAACTTATTCTAACGAGTTAAATTTAAATTTCATAAAGCTCCAAAAATTATTTATTTATTCTTAAACTAGACTAAATCTTTTTTTGTTTGAATACAGTTTACTGAATTTAACTATAAGCAGTAGGTGTTAAGTACCTATTAATTATAATAAAAAGAAATCAAAACTAAATTCACTTTCTTCGTGTGAAGATTACAAAAAGCCTTGCATTAAATGGAATAAAAATGAATTTGAGATTATATAGCAGTGTAATAACACCCCAGAGATTATTATCTCTACGGTATTATTACACATGGATTGAATTCCAGTGGGCTTGAGTATAACCATGTTTGGGTTGAAATTACAGTGCTTGTTCAGTCGAAATGACTGCAGATTTCATACACGTATAGCTTAGCAATTGGATACAGGTTTTTAATATGTACGAACACCTTTTGTTTTGACTGCGCCTTAAGGGTTGTTTTTGTTTATAATTTACTAGCGGTCCGCCCCGGCTTCGCCCGTAGTACATGTTTATGTTTTCTTTCCTTAAGAACCATCCTCATACTTCAAGGAATATTATAAAAAAAATAATTATCGAAATCGGTCCACCCGTTCACGCGTGATGCCGTGACCAAGGAAAACGGGTTTCGTTTTTATATATGTAAGATATTATACAATGTATTTCTTAGGTACGCTATGTAGAGTAAACACCTTGATAGAACTGAGTATAGAAGTATCTTTATATAGAAATACGGATATAGTTAAAAATATACAGTAACAGAATATTTGATAATCCAGACATAAACTACAGTTCCAAATTTCGTACAAATCCGATCAGCTTTTTTGCGTGAAAAAGTAACAAACGTCCATCAATCCTCACAAACATTGACGTTTATAATATTAGTAGTAGTAGGATTTTGAATAAAGTAACACCACAAATAATATACTAGTAGTAATATGCTATTAACTTTATTTTATCTTCATAAATTAGTTAGATACTAATAATAATATGAAAATAGTCCCGAAATATTTATTTAATAATACTGATGCAAAAATCAAAAGGTATATAATTAATTATCTATGGATATTGCTTCTCCCTACTAGCAAGAAGCTTATATCTAATACACTGGAGATTGCACTATGAACGTTTACTTGTCACGGGAAGGTATGACCTTGAATGACGCCTGGTTGTTTTTTGTCCCTTTCACACCTAACTTGGCAAGTTGGTGTGAAAGGGATGAAGGAACAACCAGGCGTCATTCAAGGTCATACCTTCCCGTGACAAGTAAACGTTCATAGTGCAATCTCCAGTGTATTAGATATAAGCTTCTTGCCTACTAGTATAGTATTACTTTTTATTGTATCTGTGCTTAGGCGTTATTTTTTTCCTTTAAAAAAAAATAATATTTAAATCGAATGAAATTTTATTATTTTACTGTATCATTCGTTTTCCATCACACAGGAAAAGAAGTAAATTATACGTTCTTACGGCAAACTGATTAAAATTCTTATACTTATAACTCTCTCCTTAGCATTATAATTAGTACTTTATCATAAAGAGACCCTAGACACAGTCCTTGTCAAAGACAAAACTTGAGATCAAGGAAGCATTTACATGCAAATTAATAAATAGACGAAGGTTATTTTTTTATGTAATTCAACGTTAAAAACATTTAAGAATTACCAATTAGCACAAACTACAATAAGCTATAAATCCTACTATGTAGTTCCTTGCCATAAAAATATATTATGACGATTCAAAAGTGCTTCTAGAACTTCTTCGATCTGACGATTCAAGCACTTTTGAATCGTCATAACATCAAATTGAATAAATAAACGTTGGAATTAGAAGTAAAATTAAAATACACATTTACTCAAGAATTAGCTCCAATAATACACTGGATGAGAGGGTTTAAATCATGTTTAAATTGAAATGCAGAGTCAGCATTCGCGGTGAGGTTGACGAGCGGCCATAGTATGCAAATACTATATGAGACCCTCGGAATGTCTGCGTTTGTGTCGATACCGCAAGGATTTCGTACTGATATTGATTTGAATCCACCTGCTTAGCTTGGCTTAATATGAATGTATATTGGTCTGTATGTGTGTTCTGGATTTTCGGGGAAGTTGTGGGAACTAAACAATCATATTTTATACAATAAAAGAAGGTATTTAGGTGTGGTAAGTGCGGAGTAAGCAGAATATGTCGACAATTCTAAACCACAAATAATAAACATATGAAAATAATAAACAAGTGTAACTGAGTTGGAGTTTTGTAAAATAACTGAAAATAAAGAAAGTAAAATCCCCTTAATTACACAGGTACTAAAATTATCAGTTTACCCGTTTTATACCTATGTAGAGACGGGATTTAAAAAAGTATATATTTCTTAGGAATAAGCTCCTATCTTAAAGTTGAACAACTCTTACGTTGTAACATTTACATGCCTAACTTGTAAATTTTCTTGGCTATTCTTAAAGAAAAGTGTTTCACCAATCTTTCTTCTTAATAGAACAGATGCTATCATCTATTCAGGTATTTACGTAAGTAAGAAAGAACATACTGCATAAATAATAATTAATATATATCCTTCTTCTACTTGACAAAATTTTATAAGCTATTATCGTTTTTCGAATTATTTAAATATTTTCATTTACTTTTCTTAGATATATCTCCGTATAAAAAATGATTCTTCATTGTGACTAGGAATCTAAGTCATTTATTCTATTTCATTCCATCCTAGAATTGGAATAATTATATGGATTCTTAATCTCATTTGACATTAATGTAGGTACTTGCAAATGATTGTGGTTCACATGGTTTACAGTGTAATTAATGATGTATGTAACATATTTGCTTCCAGTTACATAGGGAAATATACTAAGCGGTTACAAATCTATTATTGTTTCTAAAAGTGGATCATGAAGAACCCTTCATAAATATTTAACAACTAACTCTATCAACGAAGCAATAAAAACAACTGTTACAATAAAACAATCATTCAAAATTATCATATTTATGCCGTTATAGAGACGCGTTGTAGAGAAACTAGCTGTGACCCGCGGTTTTACCCGCATTGCTCCGGTTTGGTTGGTCTAAGCATGATGCCTATAGCCTATAGCCTTCCTCGTTAAATGAGCTATCTAACACTAAAATAATTTTTCAAATTGGGTCAGTAGTTCCTGAGATTAGCGCGTTCAAACAAAGAAACAAACTCTTCGGCTTAATAATATTGGTATAGATTATTTCTATCGGCTTTTCTCTTGTTTTTTGTATAACTGCGTCATGCTGTTGTTTTAAAACTACCAATAACTAAGCTACGTTTAATCGAATAAACAAACGTAGTAGGCCGGGAGATACTGACACCATCATTTTTCTTTTTGTCATTGCGTACTAAGACCCCTGTAGAACGGCCATCCTGTTACAATTGACCCGAAATTTTGTGTCAGTATCTCCCGGCCTATAGCGTAAATACGACTGTATAATTAGTAATAATTATATTAACACAATCAAACATACATATTCAAATATTAAAACAAATATTTATTCCTTAATCACTTGTAAATAAATGTTTAATATTGATGAGAATTTCTGTAGGTATACAAGAACCACCCTCCAAAATACGTGACTTGATTAAAATTGACGTGTCTCAGACTCAAAAATATCGACATCACTTGACGTCCGCCCAAGTTTGGTTACAGTGATGAATAAATAATAATGTCCTGACTAAATGTAAACAAAGTGTTATATTATAATAGATAAAGATTGGTTAATAAACCAGTAGCACAAATTCATTGAAAAACTTTGAGATGAAAAAATACAGTTTTAAGAAAAAACCTACAAATTGTTTGTGGCTTTAATAATTATTATTTTAAGATATATTATATAAATAAAATAATCATGCTAATGCTTAGTTTCAGAAGTCTATGATTTGCTTTTAATCTGCCTTACAAATATAAATGTACTATGTAAATGAGCCCCGAATTTGGAATAATCAAAAACTGTTTCCATGCTCTACATATAGCATAATCAATAATGTTATGTATTAAAGTTGTTATAATCCTAATTAAAACTATCCTTCTGTTCTGAAGATACATAGTCCATTATCTCAAAGACAAGACTAAGTTTTATGCATTTATAAAGCTCTTCCTTACTGAATATTTTTATTAGACCGAGTTCACATTGTTCTGCAATACATATTCGTTGTACGACAGTGTACACCCATTAAAAATAAATATTTATGAACGGACTGTTCTAATTCTCGACTCTCATATGAGTACATACTTTAAAAGTCTAGGTCTCATACATGTTCGTATTTATTCTATGACCTAAGCGTTCCATATGCATGAACTGCAGACAGACTTATAGCCAGTAAAGTTAACTACAGAAATATACACTTAACTCCCTTAGGATAAAGCACTAAATCGTATGTTTGATTTCTCAAGAGTCCATTTGACTACACATTAGTAAAAGTTCGCTAGCTCTCGGAATAGGGATACCACGAAGTACAAAAAATATGGTATGATAATTTATATTAATTTTCTTTGTACGAGTTAAAGCTTTCCTCATTATTATACTTCCTGGAAGTCAGGTTTTAATGGAGTTTTTGTTATGATCCCGTGAATATTTTGAAAGGATTTGAATAAAAATAGCCAATTAATAAAATTTTCTTAAATTTTTCCTGGTACCTATCGCATAAATTCGAGAAATATGAAATCTATGTAAATTCAAATATCATAAAGGACAGCGCTAGTCGTCCGCTAAACGGATGAATAAAATAAATTAGTCGTCCGATTACCGGATGAATAAAATAATTTAATCGTCCGATAACATCTATTTATCTATATAGTTAGGTTAACGGGGTTTCTTTAGAGAACTGCCGCACGTATTATAGGTTTTTTGTGGGGGGAGGAGAGGGGGGAGGAGGGCACACGTAGGTATTTGATTTTTTTTTGCGCGTCGAAACCTAACCTAACCTAACCTAACGGCTAACCTAACCTAAACTTGATTTTTTTTTGCGCGTCGACGGAGCCCCGCTTTGCGGGGCTCCTATTTCTGTGTAGTTTTTTTTTTAAGAAACCTAACCTAACCTAACCTAACGGCTAACCTAACCTAAACTTGATTTTTTTTTGCGCGTCGACGGAGCCCCGCTTCGCGGGGCTCCTATTTCTGTGTAGTTTTTTTTTTAAGAAACCTAACCTAACCTAACCTAACGGCTAACCTAACCTAAACTTGATTTTTTTTTGCGCGTCGACGGAGCACCGCTTCGCGGGGCTCCTATTTCTGTGTAGTTTTTTTTTTAAGAAACCTAACCTAACCTAACCTAAAGGCTAACCTAACCTAAACCTAACCTAACGAATTGAGGGCGAATATCTCGGCCATTTTTGATTTTAGAGAAAAGTTGTTCCTATAAAACATGCTTATATTAGCGTAATCTTTACGATAAAACAATAATAAATAGGTGTTATAATGACACGTCCTGCGCCCCCTTTGCTTTAGTCCAACCCAACTAGCTTTAGTGTTAAAAGGTTATCTAGTAATCCGAATAATCGGACGATTAAATTATTTTATTCATCCGGTAATCGGACGATTAAATTATGTTATTCATCCGGTAATCGGACGACTAATTTATTTTATTCATCCGTTTAGCGGATGACTAGACACTTCGTATCATAAAATAATATAAAAAGTAAATTTTTCAGTGGGATAAAATATAAAAAAAAAACTTCGTATGATAAGTGTTTTGTGTTTCATACAATTTCTACGTATTCATATAATATGTAGCTATTGATTGTCGTCGATATCGAGTCTCGCTGAGTCACGATCTTCTATAAAATACGTGTAGGTACAAAATTTGCATGTGCGTCGTAAACTCCGTACTGTTTATTCGTGAAACTTGGTTAAAGCGTAATCTACGAGCATTTGCTAAAAGGAGTATGAATTAGACAAATCTTAAAAGTTTAGGATAACATTATGCTGAATTAAAAACAATGACGCCTAAAATTTTTACCATAATCTTTTTTATTTATTGTGTTGAATGAAACACATGTAGGTAATTTTCGCTTCTCACGTTTTGTATTTATAACAAATGAATTTAACCATTTAAATTTTGTTATAAAGCTTGAAAAATATTTTGCATAGGCTTTAGAATTAAGAGGGTTAAGGGGGTAAGTCTGAACCGTATGGGGCGTGGGTCAGCATCTACTACACAAACAAATACAGGAATAAATTACGCCACCCTTGCGAATTACATGAAGTACTACTCAACCCGTAACGCATATCCACCCTACTTCTCACTATCCAAAATAAAATATTTATAGGGCAAGCAGTTTTTCTCTTTGATTCAGTGGTTTTATTGGTTCGGCTCTTTCGCGGTAATAAATGTGTTTGGGGCCGCCATAAATAAAATTAGTCACAATGGATGATACACTCCGGCTGATTCCTTCGTCATAGACTGATCGTGGTTTATTTGAGAGTTTATGTTCTTAGCGGCGTCGTTGCTAATTGCCTACTAAATGCTTGCGATAGAAATCTAATTTTAAGTGTTTATGAGACTGAAGTTGGCTGTTTTAATATATTATGGTAGCGGTTAATAACATATACATTTCCGACTTAATATCACCACTATTATATTGAGATAATTTATTACTCAAATGCGATTTAACTAGAATATGTTTGTGTCTGTGGTATCTAATTCCCTAATAGATAAATCCATTTAATTACAGTTTTCAGAACGAAAGATTCTACTCTTGTTTGAAATGAACTAAAAATATATTTAGATCTATTGAACAAGTCATGACAGAATTTGCATTTCTTTCAGAACCACTTTACAGTTTTTCATCTCTTCTTAGTAAAAATCATTTTAATATACTAAGTGGTTATTTGGAAGTACATCTTCTAAGAGAAAAAAGGGTAAAAGTTAAAGGGGGAAGCGGGTGCTAAAGTGATGTATTGTAGCCATTTGATAGGTTCAGTGGATAGTGAAGCTGTTGAATAGACGTTATTGGTTCGATTTGAGCCATTACATTATTTAGTTTGAATTTTTTTTGTGTTTTAGTTTAACACAATTTGCCTATTACGATAAAATAATTGGTTCAAAACAAACTTTTGCTCAACAGCAACATATCTTACATATTGTTTTTTACCAGCATTAGAATGTTATTAGTTTTTAATTACATATGTAAAATTGATAAAATCACTCTTATGACCGTTTTAAATAATTACTACTTCGACAAATTAAAAATACATCTTTTACATTTTATTAAAATACACCTTTTACATTTTTCCATAAAAATTATTTACCCACAACACTTCACTTTTCTAATTTACCCAGTTTTTAACGTTAAAATGTTAGGAAATTAGTGCTTTCACTGGCTCAAAGTAACCCACGTATATAACTCCACGCGATGTCACACTACCAATATCACGCGACTAATTTAAATTTACTCAAGTATTTTATTAATGCGGTTATGAGGAAACAAAATTGTAAACTAATTTAAAGCTTGGCATGGCAATATATTTTAAATTCTTTAACTACTTTCTTAGTGTTCTTTATTATTTATATGAACTGTCTTCCTAAACACAGGATTTTCCTAGCTAGGAAGACAGAGCCACACTGTATTTGTACTGTTTTAATTTTTGTACTCAATAAAGATATTTTTATTTTATTTTTATTTTATGAACAGATAAAATATTCTATATAGACCAACGGTATTTCTTAAACAATTCCATTTAGATAGATTGAATCGATTGAGATTCCTACTCAATAACAAATAGCAATTTTTGGAATTTCGCTTATTTCGATGACATTTTAATTATTTTGAAATAAAAAATTGCGTATGGCACCTATTTAACAACGAAAAAACGTCTTGCAATAAAAAATTTATGTCTGATGGATCTATCTAAAGGCAAAAGATTAAAAATTACGCGTTAATAAATGACTTTAAATTAATGGGATATTTTCCTGTGCAGATAAGATGCGACTCTAACCGAAATAGGAAGAGAAACAGTATATCAAAGAACCAAGTATTCTAAAATTCTCTCTTGTCAACGTTGCTACCTCCTATACGATAACTTCATAAAATTTGTTTATTCTCTGTTCAGAAACCTTCCAACTTCATAAGTTAAAAACTAATAACTGAAAAAACTAGTTAAGTTTAATAAAAAATCCTTCCGCACGCAAAAACATCCATACCAACCATACAGTTCTGCAAAAGGATAATATCCAGTGGAATCGCGAAAGCCCAGCATATTTACAACGACTGCAAGTTCAAAAGCTTTTTTCTCAGAAAATAAAGCATTAAACAAAGCCAAGGATTAATTTACAATGTGAAATTGCAGTGAGAGCCAGCCGCGTGGATTAACTACGGTGCGGGTTACAAGCCGAAGGCTATATGCATTACGATTACACTATATTAACAAGAATATTTGAATGCTATTAGAATTTTGGAATGTATAGATTATTTAAGCGTGGAATTGATTCAGATATTTAGTTAAGGTAAGCTTAATTATTTCAAATAGATGTCGTTTGATGCGGTCAATGCCGTTTCTAGAATAGAGACAATTCTAAAAATACCCGGTACTCCCAAAACATTGCTAGTACAAGATTAGATTTCTGCTTTATATTCTCGTATCAGTCAAGAAATTGATTAGGCTAAGATTAGATTTTAACTCTATATTCTCATACAAAGTCAAGGATGGTTCCTTAACCCTTAAAATAATTATCCTTTCCCTTAATTTTAAATAAACTATGTGAACTCTGTTAACACATCGTACCTACTCAATATGTTTTTAATACGTTTAACCCAGATAAGCCTACTGTCCTATATTTAGGACAGTAGAAATAAAAAAAGATATCAGAATACCCTCTTTATCTAAGATTATTTAGTCTTATGATTTGCAGTAAGAAACGTGTCAGCTTTATTAGAAAAAATAAAAAGACAGTTATTTTAACAGTTTTTACCTTATATTTTACCTTATAAGTGTGTAATAAAAGTGCGTTGCAGACATGGCAAGTAACAGGTATGTATAAAAAGTTATATTTTACTCGTGAGTTGTTTTTTTCTGTGTTAATATCTAGTTGATAACCTTAACTTTTGTACTAAATAAATATTCTAGCAAAATAATATAAATAAATTACGTATAACTTGTTACAAATACTAGCGTACTATATATAGGACAGTAGGATAATATACATGATTTTAGTACAATAATACAACTTTTTCTTTACAGACCGTTAGCTGCGCATGAAATTTTAGATGCTTTAGAAAATGTTTCTGATAATGAAGAAGATTATAGAGAACGACTGATATGTATTCTACCTCCTCCTGTTGATCCTGACTGTCTCACTGACGAAGATTCGGGTGAAGAAGATAATGTAACTTTGAATAATTTGCCACGAAACATTCTGCTTCAACCGGCTGAAGTAATGATTCAAGGGCAGATTATGGTGAGTGATACAGAAGAAGAACCTTCTGATTCTACAGGTCGAACTAAACGTAGGCGTACCTACGCATGGAGAAAACGGGACTTGGCAAAAAATCCCGTGAATTGGCCAGATGTTCAAGGCGCTTGCCAAGATAAGCGCCCAATTGAGTGGTTTGAAAACTTCTTAGATGAAGATGTTATTTCGTTGTTGGTGTCAGAGAGCAATAAATATGCTGTCAAAAAGAATTTGCCTGGAGACATAACCACTGAAGATATGAAATGTTTCATCGGCATATTGTTGGTTAGTGGTTATTCATGGCTCCCCCGTAGAAGAATGTATTGGGAAAACTCCCCTGATACAAAGAATGAATTGATCAGCTCGGCTATGACTAGGGATAGATTTGACTTTATTTTTCGCCACCTTCATGTCAATGATAATCTAGATTTGCAAGACAAATACACAAAAGTACGCCCCCTAGTTACACTTCTAAATAAAAAGTTCTTAGAGTTTTCTCCTCTTGAAGAGCATTACAGTGTAGATGAGGCCATGATCCCCTACTATGGTAGACATGGCTGCAAACAGCACATAAAAGGTAAACCTATTAGGTACGGGTTCAAAGCTTGGGTTGGTGCTACACGGTTAGGGTATGTTTTATGGATGGAACCATACCAAGGTGCTACAACTATGTGCAATCCAATATATAAAGAATTGGGGCTGGGTGCAAGCGTTGTTCTCACTTTTTGCGATGTGCTGATTTCACGTGGCTTCGACCTTCCTTACCACGTAGTTTTTGATAATTTTTTTACTGGGACGCCCTTGCTGGAAGAGATAACAAAGAAAGGCCTTCGTTGCACAGGGACAGTTCGAGAAAACAGGACATCTAGTTGTCCTCTGATTACATCGAAGTTACTGAAAAAAAAGGAACGTGGTGCTGTCGATTACAGAACGACACATGACAACACGTTCATTATTGCTAAATGGCATGACAATAATATATTCAGTATTGCTTCTAATGCTGTAGGAATAAATCCTAAACAATCTGCCAAACGCTTCTCACAAAGTGAAAAGAGAAACATTGTCATAGAAGAACCACATATGGTGTCCATCTATAACAAATATATGGGAGGAGTGGATCGGTCTGATGAAAATATTTCACATTACCGAATTGGTATACGAGGTAAGAAATGGTACATGCCGTTGCTCACACACATGATTGATCTTGCCGAACATAATGCATGGCAGTTATATAAAATAAATCATGGAAAACTGGATCATCTTGGCTTTCGCAGAAGGGTAGCAATTGCTTTGATTGAATCAAACAGAAAAAATGCCAAAAGAGGGCCTAGCCGACCCTCCCATCATGAACATGCTGATAGTCGTAAAGACCAAATGAATCATCTGGTTATTCCTCAATCGAAGCAAACACGCTGTCGTCAATGTCACAAAAAATGTTTGACACGTTGCAAGAAATGTGATGTTGGAGTGTGTGTCAAGTGTTTTGAAACATATCATTCATAAATAGTGTTAATCTAGTAAATTACATATAACAATGGGTAATATAATCAATAGTTATCTAATAAACTACACTTTTTGATTACATTCTGTTTTGTCATAAATGGTCTTTTATTTCCTCTTATTATCCTACTGTCCTACATATAGGACGGCTGTTTCCCTGAAAGCCTTACACTTAATTTTTTTTTCATAATTTTTTTTATGTTGCATAAGATCTAATAAACTAAATAATGTAACTTTTTTCAAAATTTTCAGAAAATTTTAGTTTCAGGCTTATCTGGGTTAATAACTTAAAATTTCAGTTACCGGATCTCATAATTAATTGACTGTTTAATTCAACGCGGTAGCAGTTCTTAAATCTTTATAAACGACGTGCCATCCAAAATATGTGGCAATCAAACGAAAAGCAACCCTCCACTGTTCACATACGGTCGCTGTGACCAAACGCAGTATATCACTAGTTTTTACAAAGGATTATTGTTAATGGTTTCGTTGCATCGAACACTTACATATGTTCGTGGTTACACTATTTCTAGTGGAGCTTAAATCCCACCGCATATATGTATAAATACGGTAGCTAAATAAACACGTCATCTGTTGTCTTTACTTGATTATAGGGACGGGCACGATTTGTAAGGATTTAGGATATTAGTGTCGACAAAGCTAGTTTCGCCCCGTTTCCTACATTGTAGCTCTTACGTAGTGTTTGGGTATATTGTTGGTTTAACAGAATAAACTTTATTGATATTGACAATTCGCATTTATATAGATTAACATGGCTTAGTGCGTATTTGTTGCTTAGGTTATAGGTACTCCTAGCTTCTTTTATGTTTAGAGTAAACGACTTTGAAAACTTTATGTTAAGTAAGTAGTACGTTCCCCTATTACGTAATCATACGCTCTGATATTTCAATGTAGTCAATAGATTCAACTCAATATACGGCTTATTAAATAAAGTTTGTCAATCCCTATATGCCACGCAAACATTGCTTCAAAAAACTATCCATGTGAATCAAAATATAATAAACGTCAATCTACACACAGAATATGTATGGAGGTTATTAAAAACGCACATTTATCCAAATTGTGGAGCATTTGTCAGCGACGGCTACGGGCCGGTCCGGCCGCAGCACGCGCGCGGTTAAAATGCTTTTCATGTAATCCCGTCACCTGCCCGGGGCTACAATGTGAAGCATTTTTATATACGAATTGAAAAATTTATTGACTTCAAACGTTTTTACTTTTCAACTTTAAAGTCCCGATTTTCACGGTATTTCAGATATCTGCTGTCAAAGTGAGGCAATCGATAAATAAAAATAGGACTTTGTCATAAGCTATTTTTAATGAGTTTTATATTTTGTCTTCTTTCTTTCTATTTTTAAGGCAATTTTTCCCTAACCGTCCAGTAAGTGACTCAATAGTAAACAATGAACACTATTCGAACTATTCCAAATTGTTTTAAATCTTAAAATACTTACGTTAGTTGTAAAATAACAATTGAATTGTCGGGAACATTATGAAATTTGCATAGATTTTATGTCAATTTACACTTTAGTAGGCATGAATGATGAGATTACCATTGTTATAATATCATGTGCTGCTAAATAATGTTAGTAATACAATTGTTTAATTATTTAGTCTAACACATATGTTTCAGAATTATTTAGACTAACAAATATATGTTATTTTCACTAATGACAGATTCAATTGGCTGAAGTGGCTAAAGTGAATACGAACCTCTGTTTTTACAATCATTTCAATTGCAATTCAAATTCAATTATATCGGGAAGGTATATACTATTAATTTGAATATTATATTTATTTATTGTCAAATTATCAAGAACTCATCCTCTTATTCACAGAAATATATTTTTGGGTGAAAGTAGATCTTTTCATCAAAGTAAAGTTAAAGTGCGATCTATGAATCTCGGCCTGTGCCTCGTAGACATGTCTGATGAATTTAATCTCTTTTGGCAGTCAATTACAATATTCTATTATGCTATTATACATTACATACAGTTTTAACATATACAAATTATAATATGTGTTTACCTGACAATACTTTCGTAATAAACAGTAAAAATGCGTTCCGGCTTCATAGTTCATAGTCTCCAAATAAGAGAACTATAGCGCTTTACAGTTTACCCAGCTCTTACGTGGTTACCTACATTTAAAATTGCGAAGCTGTTGCATCTACTACAGGTAAATATTAATATGCAAGGTAAATTAAAAAATCCTGCTAATATTGTGTAAAGTTTGTGAGGATGAGGATGTGACTTACGGATCTGTTTGAAATTTGATACAGAGTTATATTATAGTCTGAAATCTGGATATTTATGTGTATTTACATAAGCTTATTGATTTCTGACTACCACACGAGTGGAGTCGTGTCCTGCTAGAAAAAAAATGAAAAAAAAAACAGAATAATTATTTTAATTTAAATTCCAGTCGCGAAACTTAAGTATCAGACCGTCTCAACATAAAATATTCGTAAAGTGAGTCCGGGCAAAAAGCGCCCATTTGCACTAAACTAGTTAACTGGATAGCCTCTACCATTAATAGTTTTATTTTTTAGTAAAAAACCCGATATTTTCACGCATAATTCAATTAAACTTGGAAATGTATCAAAAACATTTCCCTTGCCGTAGATTATTCGCACATTTCAGTTGAATAACGTTTAATCAAATCGAATAAACACAAATAGATGAATATTTATTGATGTTACAGCGGATTTAAATGGCGATTTATATGACATACATACTAACAAGGTAACGATGGTTGAACGGCTTCATATTAGTTTCTCCACCGTGTAAAACTACTTCCCTTTATAAGGGCAAAACTACTTCCTTTAAAGCCCTCTCATTATATTACATTTAATAATAGCGATAATTATTATTTTCCAAATGTATGAATTAGATTTCAATACTATAGTAAATAATTAATAGCACAAAAGTTGAAGAAACGTTCCTACAATTTATCATAATAACTCGTCCTTCACTAACATTTGTAATAGAACAATTAATTATATTGAATACTTATTGTCTTTAGGTGACGGGTCTCTTTCATAACCTTTATAATAAACTAGACTACCTAGAAATGTACATAAATAGAGTATAATATCTTTCAGGCGAGAGTTCGTCATGCTTTCTGGTTCCTTGCTTTATTTCGTCTCCGAATTCTGAATGTTACTGCAACTTCTGAAAGAAAGAAAATAAAATAATATAAGATATGAGATTATATCATAAGAAACATACGAAAGAAATAAACCTAATTTTGCAATAAAAACGTTGATTATTTATTCGTTTTAAAATATAGAATTATTTTAAAACGAATCCCTTAAAGCCATTTTTCCAAGAATGAACAAAACCTAATTTCATTATGATAACATGTCGATGTTACCATATATGATGATACGTCCATGAATTTTGAAGATAAACGGACAAATAAAAACAAATCCAACGCACCGTTTATTTTACAACCTCCATATAATATAATTCTTACTCTGTTTGGATCGCAGAGCTAATTAAGTTCAAGTAGGATGTATATTATAATTCTCTATCGTCATTTACCTCAAGTCCACTATAAAAATGAAATCCCGTGCCCCCTAGTGGGGTAAGGAGCAGATGCATTATGCAAACATCTCTTTCTCTGATAGATTTTCTTTAGGGTGATCAGGCCAGCCAGGTCAGTGTATCCAGTCAGACCGAGGCATTTTTTTTTTCTTTGACTCCACCGGGAATCGAATCCAAGACCACTAGGTTCTACACTCACGCGTTAACCGTTTTGCCTCGGAGGCATAACCACTACAGGATACAGTATCTTATTAATCGCATATTCTTCATGCAATCCATCCCTTAGGGCTGGTCAAGGTGTATTTTAAATTCGCGCCGATTCAGGGTTCCCTGTCACGTACGTGAAATCCGAAATATTAATATTCCATGCCCTGAGGGCCTCCAGTGATACGTTGGAAAAATAACGTATGTTATTTTAGGTTTTAGGTACATATTCTTGGAAAATAAATGTATATGCATAAGTACGTAATAAATTTAATCGCTTATGGCGTATCTCTAAATCTATTCGAATTCGATAAAACATAGAGTAGTTTTAATAAGGAAAACTTCACACATATAAAATCTACAGACTTTTTTTACAACCACACAAAAAGCTATGCTCCAATTATTTATATATAAACGTTCATTATAAAAATTGAAACGATTCCCTAATGGAGATTCACCATTAAAACCATTTTAACCGCTTACAGCCTATAAAACATCGATACGTAATAACCATTTCAGCTAAGTGAGGTTATTATTATATAATTTGTAAACTGTATTTACGATCCCACAATAAAATTTACTACCAATTTGATTTATAATACGACCCTAACATTCAATACTTACGAATCTATACATTTTATTAAGGTCTATTACCGGTCGGTGAAACGATTACGATGTAGGTATTTATTGCTCTATGGCTACCTATATTTATTACTTATACCTTCATATCATAATTAATTTCTTCATTTGATATTTTGATATGGGATATAATTAGAACTTAGAACAACTTACAACAACGGAAATTAATCCAAAAATAATAATAAGAATAAGATATACATAAATGGATGTCAGCACAAAAATAGTTTAAAATCACCTTATTGTCTGTTCAACAGTAAAGGCATTTGCTACAAGTTCCGTATAAAATAATCATTTTGGTGTATAAGAAACTAGCGGTAATAATTTATCCATCTCTTATGGGTCGATTACACCTAACGAGTACAGTGGTGAGTCAGTAAATAAGCTCTCGGCCGAGAGAGTTGCCGAACCGAGTGGGTGTTTACACGTATTTACATTAGTGGCGAGTCAGTTCAGTTTTGATCACGACGCGACGTCTGCAACGGATCGAAAAAAAAAAGAATTTAAATGGGTTTTAAATCGGCTGTTACCAGATATTACTAACGAATTGTGGGATTTATTAGAAGAGGAAGATCAACGAATTTGGACCAGAAAATGGATTTTAAGGCGAAATGCCCTTGGAGCAACAAATAGCCTTTTTAATGAATTGCAGTAGATCCATTTGTTATTAGCGGCCATTTTATTGAGATTTTGATAAATTGTTTGAAAAAATACACAAATACGCACACTGCTTGATGACGAATAACGAACGAGTGGCGAGTGGCCGAGTGACAAGAGAGTGCGTGTTTATACGTGCCGAGCGGGATAGCGAGTCGCTGCGGGGGCAGAAGAATGAAGCGGAGTGGTGGGTACTCGGCCTAGTAAACAAATTGGGATTCTAGTGACTCTCTCGCCTCTCTTCTCGACCGAGTACTCGGCCGAGCACTCGTTAAAGTGTTTATACCAACCGAGCACTCGGCCGAGGACACTGACTCGCCACTGTACTCGTTAGGTGTAATCGACCCATTAACTATAGGTGAGGGTTAGTACGAGTATAATTCTCAAGTCAAGCATTAAATTATTAAGCCTTTCATATGAAATCGGACACAGTATTCCGGAATTTGGCATAGTGCCCGAATTATGGTGACATTACATTACACCAGGGGTTCCCAACCTTTTTTTGTCTACTGCCCACTTTAAGAATAAATTATTTTTTAACGCCCCCCTTTTTAAACATACTTAAAAACCGCTAAGTACTTATAACTGATTATTTAAACGCAATTTTATAGTATTCAGACAGAGTATCTTTTATTGAAAATAAAACAAACATAATCAATTCTTATATAAAAACTAATGTGAAGGTTGAATCTGATGCTGTTCAATAAGTTTGTTGATATCAGGTTCCAATTTACTCAAAAACAGCCGCATGTCGCCACGTTCGGTAACACGCAAACGATTTCCCATTTTAATAAGCAGCGTTGCCACAGCACTAAATCCACGTTCACACAAATATGACGATGGGAATGCTATCAAGAATCGTTGAACAATTGACCACAATCCAGGGTACAATTGCGGGATCGGTTTTTGTAGCCAAAATTCTTGATATCCATTTTTGAACTTGATTTTTGTTTCTTCGTTTGTTGTCAATTCTATAAGTTCTTCTTCCAGCTGAGGTGACATTGCTGTGTTGACATTTGAAATGGATCCAACACCCAGTCTGGTATTTCCAAGTTTAAAATGTCCTGGTATCGTTCGGTGAAGTCAATGTGGAGGTTTTCCAAATGTTGGCAGTAGGCAAACAAGTCGTCGTTACTGCAGAATACCGATAAATTCGGAAAATTGTGAAACTCACGTCTGCCCATATTCTTTTTGTGCAGAAGCAGTTTGGCTGCGAAAGCAGCAACGACATTTTTTGTTTTAATTAAATTTAGTTCATCGCCTTGCAGTTGGAGGTTCATGTCGTTGAACAATTTATACAGGTCTGTCATGTAAGCTATATCATTCTTTGATGTTATGAGCTTGTTGCGCAGTTCTGTATCTTTAGTTTCCAAGAACTCTATCACAGAGTCAAACAGGTTGTAAAATCGCATCAGACAATTGCCTCTTGACAGCCAACGAACTGCAGTATGAAGCAACAAACGGTTGAAATCTTCGTCATTAGTAGCACAAAGTTGATGAAATAATCTATCATTCAAAGAGCTGCTACGGATTTTATTGACTGCTTTGATGACATATTGCAGTGATTGAAATAGTCGTTCACTTAAGTTTCTAGCAACCAAATGTTGTCTATGAATAACGCAATGTATAGCAAGGACATCTGGAATTTTATTCTTTAAGTATGCTATGAAGCCTTTATGGCGCCCTGTCATAGCCGGAGCGCCATCCGTAGCAACTGATATAATATTTTTCAAAGGAATCTTTTTCTCTTCACAAAACTTTTCCAATGTATTGAATTTGGTTTCGCCTTTTGTATCTGTCTCCAAATTTCTGGCAAACAATAGTTCTTCACATATTTTCTCATCTTTAATAAACCTCCCGTAAGATAGCAACAACGCTTCATTAGTTGGTAAAGTGGACTCATCGAGCTGAATTGAGAATTGACTAGTCCTCAGATGATTGCACAATGATTCTTCAATGTTTTCAGCCATTTCATCAATTCGTCTTTGCACAGAATTATTACTCAAAGGAATTTTTCGGATAATATCTGCGGCCGGTTTATGAAGCACAGCAGTTATTACTTCCTTTATAGCTGGCAATATTAACTCTTCTCCGATGTTGTGTGGTTTGCCTTTTTTGAGCAATTAACAAAGAGATATTGTACGAAGCTCGAAGTCCGTCGTCATCTTGCTGAGCAGCCGCCGAAAATAGTTTTGATACACTTGGCTGAGTATTATGCTTCTTCTCTAGGTCTTGAAAATATGCTACATTCTTGTCTTTCTTATCTGGATGCATTTTATTCAAATTATCTTGCAGTCTTGAAGGCTTCATTGCTTCGTTCGAAAATGTTTTTAGACATAGAAGACACAAAGGCGACGACGGGTTTGTGGGATTTTCAATAAATCCGAATTTAATATATTCCGCAGAGTATTGCCGTCTCTTCTTTTTTACTTCCGACATTGTTTTGTTTTGAGAAATACGTAAGTGTTGAAATCAAGTACTGCTTATCTATTATGCGCGAAACCGCAAATGAAAATAAAATAAATTTACGTCGTTTATATAGGATTGCATAAGCAGCACGCACCAACAGGAATAAGACAAACGTGCTTAAACTCGTTTATCTCATTCGACGCCCAATCGTACTCGACAAGCAAGAACAAGTATTATAGAACCAGCCGATTGATACAGGAATGTACAAATCGGATTATTTAACAAAAACTTGTTAAAACATGATTGTCCGCGGTCTATTATATCGAACCGAGTTTGAGCTATATCTTAATAATTAATATTAGTTGATGTTCACAAGATGTCGACTCTCGAAGTCGAGAGCTCAGTCGGCGTCTAAAAGTCTTCCTAGCTAGGTAGATGAAATTATAAATCGACCCCAAAGCCCTACACAACGCCCCCTTTTTTTTCTGGGTCTCTTACCGCCCCCCTTTAGGCCTGCAGCGCCCACAAGGGGGCGTTATCGCCCACGTTGGGAAAGACTGCATTACACTAATAAAAGTGATGTCGGAGTTCGTTTAAAAATATAGATAAGGGTTCTTAAGATTATAAACATTCATATTACATATAGTTTCTATAACCTTCTTTTTCTTGCATAGGAAACAAAGATACTTTTAAGATTTGAATGTGAGGATGACAAGATAGAGTTTAGGCAGTTAAACACAGTAAATAAAATGAAGAAACATTACCATTATACGTGTACGTGTTACCATGTGTTACTAAGAAACTAAATGTTATGTTGCGACACGTTCTAGCTTATACAAATTCACAGAAGTACACTAGAGACTTGCTACATCTTCTAAAAAAGATCAAACCAATAATTTTATTTAAATCGTGGCTGTTTTGGAAAACACACGTATCGCTTACAGCTAATGTAGTAGGTTTTTATGAGTCACAGGTGTAGGTATTCTGAGGATAGAAAGAGGGTGTAAAGACCAGAGGGCTTTGCGTCCAAGTATTAGCTAAGTGCAGTTTGTCATTACTTAAACTATTTGTAATTTGGCTTTTTAACATAGCACTAACTTTTGGGAAAATTTTAAGAAATTTTTGTTGAAACTATGCTTTGGAATATCTCGTTATTGCTTGGAGTAATGTGTGAAACTTCATTAACAAATTGTCAAGATAAATAGACAATAGTTTTGCTTGATGTGGAATTGTTTTAAACTGCGTCAAATACGATTCAGTTCCGAACAAGCGCGTTTGAGTGTTCTGAAAAATTAAATATAGGGTAAAAAATTTAATTTTAATGCCAATAAAGTTTTATTTCAATTTGTAGAGTTAATAAATATTGTGACAAGTCTGATCTTTAATTTGATTGTGGTAAAATTACCTACCTACTTTAATATATCGAAATTCAAAGGGTAGAAATGTGTAAAATCACTTAAAATGTAACTAAATACGTTGGAATAGTTTGTAATTCAACGATAAGTAAGGGAGTTAACTTAATTTGTCAATTATTGTTACACTACACGCTCACTTGATACCAAAATTTATCCTAATGAGTAAAGACTCATTAGGTGCTTTGCGTGACATTTTATCAACATTTGTTGTAAAGAAAATAGGTATTTAATCTCGAACTATACTAGAAAGTCTAAGTAAATTTTGTTAATATCCAAGAGGAGATTTCGCCATAACAATCCCAGTTAATTGTATTGTCAGACTCGTAGTAAATCTATTAAATAAGTGATATAAGTGAAATCACAGCGTCGCGTCGCGTCGTCGGGAACGCAAACTTCATATCAAATGCAGTAGACCATATTATTGTAGTGGCGGCTGTCAAGAGCATTCTACTCATAATATTTCTATATTTTTACGAAACCCAATAATATGTTGAGTATTGAAATGTTCATCACATTTCATACAACGTGACGTTAATATTTTGGTTAATCTGAAGAAACATATTTCAGCACTAGCGGTCCGCCCCGGCTTCGCCCGTGGTACATATTTACGTTTTCTCTACATAAGAACCATCCTCGTACTTCAAGGAATATAATAGAAAAGAATTATCGAAATCGGTTCAGCCGTTCACACGTGATGCCGTGACAACGCGAAACGGGTGCGGACCCGCCGCCTTTTTATAGCTCCCGCCGCGAAGCGCGTCTATAGCGTATTTCATGTATAACTTTGGTGTTTCTACACCGATTTACATGATTCTTTTACTATAACCTGCCCAGGAGTATGAAGAATAATTGTGCCAAAGGACATCGGCCACTGCCCATACATACCAAGACCTGACTATGAAATGTCGCGACCATGATTAATATAGGGCTTAAATGGTTCGCCTAACCACCCTTAGCAATCCCACATTGCAAATATATTATTTGAAACTGGTGGAGCTTAGAATTTTTACATAATTTGCCATTTTTGAGGTTATGGCTACGTATATAATGAATATGGTTTAGAGTTATACCTACAGCCATAACTAAATTCTAAGGGTGGACGACGTTGCCTATGTTATTTATTTGATTGTTATATAAGCCAATACAACACTGTAGTGACTTAAGTAATAAACAAAATCATGTTCATCAGCTACGCGTGTCATCAGTCATGTGTCATCTAACCTGTGTGTCTATTATGATTTATGCCGGTAAAAAATACGTTCCGTTTTACATATTTCAAGTATATTATTAAATGTATTTATGGCAAAAAATATTTTTTAAATCTATAAATTATATCTTTCTCACTGTTTTTGCTATAAAATATGATAGGTGAAATAAAACAAAGAAATACATATTATTATTCTAGTATTTTTTTAAACGTAATCGCTAATTAACTCCCGCTGCGCTGTGAAAACGAAACGCATACCACAGGTAAAAATGAAAGACGTTTGGATGCGTTCAAACAATGTTATGAATTTGAGTTTATTTATTATTAATACATAACATTTTCCCGGCCCGAATAAAATAAGTTAGACCCCGTTAGTAAAAGCACGCATAAATTACTATTTTTTGATACACCGATGATTAATGTTCGCATTCAGGTCATATGTGGCCATCCTCCTTTCGTTAAAATCCGTCGTGTAGTTTTTGTTTCTATAACGAATATACAGACAGACAGACAGACAGACAGACAGACAGACAGACAGACAGACAAAAATTTTACTGATTGCATTTTTGGCATCAGTAGCGATCCCTTATCACCCCTTCATAGTTTTTTTTTTAATATATTTCATGTACAGAATTGGCCTCTCTACAGATTTATTATAAGTATAGAAGATTATATCTAAGATAATAGTTATTATTATCCAGTCTTTGATTTGGAACTATAGTAGCAAAATAATGGATCAAAAAATAAAAGACGGGTTGCACTCCGGGAGTGCCGGCAGAAGTGAAAACTTGATTATTAACGTTGAGCATGTTTGATATCCATCCGTCTTACGCTTTTTCGATCAGGGTCACGTGTCCTGACGCGAGTTTAAGATTTTATACCCAACGCCGCTAAAGAAGTTTTCACTTCAATAAAACTCGAAATATACCTATACATTTCTTTTATTTTAATATAATGTCCGTTATACTCACAAAACATAACCAAGTAAATATAATAATTGTAACAGCATAATATATTATATAATTGTTCATATAATACACGACTATATAACAAGTTGTACATGACTAACCCAAAGGAACGTGTCCAAATAGCAAGCATTAAGGTGTTGTAAAGCTATTCCAACATTAATGTTAACACGTTTACATGCGTTTGTATATATAATATTATAGCTATATGTTCGTTTGTATATACGATGAGTAGTATAGTTTGTCCTGGATATATTTATTTATGTTTATTTATATGTAGAGCTCGCGAAAATGCTATTTTATAATTTTAAAGGCAGCTTTTTTACATTTTTAGATGAACCTAAAAATATAACTTATATGGATAACCTGGGGTTCTGTAAATCATTTAATAATTTTAAACAAATAGATGTTGAACTGTAATTTTAATAACTTAAACAATGGCTCATATGGTACTAACTAAACTAAAGTAAGTTTAAATATGAACAATATAAATGGCGCATGAATCTGTGTTTATAAGTAAAACAGTGATGAGCTTTCTGTGGCTTTATTTTTACAAACTTTCTTTAAACAATTTAAACTCCTTTACGTATCGTAACTGTAGTAAATACGTATAAAGAAATAGATTTAAGTAACATTATTAAAACAATAATTGTGGAGATTATCGAGTCTTTAAAAATATTGATTAAGTTTGAAAAGAAAACAAAATGAGCTTTTGACCAATACCTCTAGGACCTAGAGGGTTAAGAGTAAGAGTCTAGACTCTAGGTCTAATACTTACTTACTTCTTATACAAATACGACTGATCTAAACTAAATAAATAATTCTTTCCATCACATATTATCTCTATACAAACTAGTTTAGAGAAAATATTTTGCAACTTGTACAAAATATACGCTATAAATATTAAAAATGTATTGAAGTACTTCTTGCATATTATATCAGCTTCAATGCAATGCATGTGGGTAAGGTCAAGTATCAAATTACAGTGAACCTTGACCCGTTTACATTTATATTACAGCTTAAGTAGGTACTAGATAAAAGGTATAAGATAAATTAACTCTACTTGTGTAAAATTTTCCGCTCTTTCGCTCTCTGGTTTTGGTTATAAGCTATATTGAAGTTGTTTTTATTACTATACATCAAAATAAAATGATAAAAATTATGCCTAAAAACATTGTAAATTTAACATTAAGTGCAAGCTAACGACCAAACTTCGGCTGAAGGATGTGAAATTATTTTTTCGAAAATGAATGTAGCGTTAGTTACTCCAGGCTCTACGTATATATTATTAATGAATATGTTCCCTAAAATCTGTCGTTTCTGAATTATAGCAGACAAAATATTCTTACTTTGTTTAAGTATCAATATTTTTTCATCAAAAACCGATACTAAAATTCATTTCAATACAAACATTAATGTTCAACGGTAAATATTTCCAACATACAAGTACGTCCAATTGTGTAAAGAAATATAACGATATTATATTTCCCTCGGCCATTGCTTTAATACAAACGAAACGGAAAAAGCCTCAGCTCCAACATAAAGACTAAACGCGTAAACCATTTGAACTGCCTCAATAAAAAAGAAAAAGAAAATGGCGGCCTACTTACAAGAAGTCAGGTGTTCAGAAGCGACGTCCATCATTAATTTCCATTCAGTGCCGAATCACAGGAATAACTTGAAATAATATCGCCGATATTGGGCTGTATAATTTTTCCGTGGACGTGGGTTTCTTAAAGAATTATCGTGTTTTATCCTTTGGTTAGTGTAAACAAGATATCGTAATGTTTCCTTAGAAAGTTCTTTTAAACTAAGCACTTACACCTACATCATCAATGTAATTAATGTTTTTTTAACAATCCCGTATTAGTTATAACAATAAAAGTTGTGAAGATATGTCATTTTATGTGACTCTATCATACAAAATTGGCAGAATAAAGCGGAATAAAATTTGATTGAGAAGTAGAGTATATTATTATTTTGCTACTGTATTCTTTTGGATGCCACTTGAATGAAGCCGTGCAACGGGTGAAGCTAGTATGCTATTAATTGATAAACAAACAGAAATACCTTAGTCTACTCTTCAACAAGAATTGTATTTCAATAAAAAAAAATGTATTTTATTACAGATAAATATAAAACTCCCATACTTACCTTAACAAAGGGCCGCACTTATCGAGATCACTAACAATCGTTTACTATTAATGTGACAGATTCAATAGCTCCACTTCTTAAATAATGATCGATAGCTTCGTGATATTTGGTTTAGATATTTCTTACTGAACTAAGTATTTCAAATCGAATTATAAAAAAAAAAACACAAAGAACAAAGGAAGTAATAAAAGCTCATCAAAAAAAAAAAGCTTCACCTGTATCTCAATATTAGGGGTTGATTTAAAAAAATATAAACGGCCAAGTGCGAGTCGGAACAAACGATGTTATAACTTTAAATTTATGCTTTTATCAATTTTTCCTTTATCTGTGTTATAGACGTTGCTTTTTACCAGATAAAGACTCAGATTTCCATCCCAAATTTAGTCATGAACCACCACCATTAGAAAGTAACATCTTAGAGCAACATACGCTATATTATATTTCTTCAAACAGCTAATACATTCTAAACTTTCTTGAGCTTTGCGTACACTTCTTGTTATCACGCCACAGCCGTTCCCCATTGTGCAATAAAAAATTCCATTGTTTCAGTTTTGTTTTTCACAAAAAACGATATAATTCGAGAAGGTTCTCGAAAGTTCAATTTATCTTTTAAGATGAGATCTCGAAACGTAATGAACAGAGAAACAGTTGGCATACATAAAATCACTAATATTCAGTCTACAATTTATCATCAGCACCAAAATCTTCGCTTCTTTCTTCTTCCAATTAAGATTAAAAAAACAGAAGAGCAGAAATATTAATATCTCTACCAATTTCCGCATCAATGCAAAACGGTACTTTATTCATTTTACCTTTGGTCAATTAGCCTTTTAAAGCGAGCTAAATACTTTTTCTTTTCTCATTATATATTTTCTATTACAAACTCCGACTCATATTATAATATATAAAATGTTTACTCTTATAGAAATTAACCTTAATTAGTAATATTTCCACCAAATTAGTATATTTAGCATATAACGTCCCTTCTAAAGCTTTCATAAAAAAGCGGTTTCTATACGCCCCATATTTTCATGTAAACTTCAGCAATATTATTCTTTTAGGTAAAAATTAATTATTTAATTAAAATGTTTACCTTAAATAAGCGTTACAAAATGTTGGATCTTGATTTAAACAAATGAATCCTCGGGCGAGTTTAATCTTTTTACACGTTACGATTCGGACCCGATATCGATCGAAAAAAAAAATACTTACAAGGAGAAAACTTTTGTTACACTTTCAAACTCAAAAGTAGTTATAGCCCTAGGAATGTAATAATTTTAATTAAAACAAATAATTTATTTATTTAAAGAGATAGTTACTTATACTAATTTAAATTACATTCTACTTATTACATACTTCTATAAAGTATTAAACATAAAATTAAGACGATAAAAATACTTTTACTGTACCTGCATAGAGATGTAACAATAACAATAAATGCACTAGAGTTTCAATTTTCATAACGTATCAAGAAGTTAAAGACAACAATTGACAACTTGTCATCGATCACACGACGACACGAGAACAAATCGTACACTATAAAAGCAGTCTCCAAAGGCTTTTCATGAGTTATTAGCCAAGTTGCCTGAGCATGGCATTAATTTTGTCTGCTCACTTGTTACGTGCTATATTGACACTGTTATTATGCGAAAGTTTGTTAAGTCGGGAATTAAACATGTAACGTCGTTTACTTGCCTTGATTGATAAGGGACGGCTTAGTGCGAGAGTTAATTGGAAATGACGAGTATTTTCTATATTGTTCGAGTCATACTTGATATAAGAAATTATGTGGTGTTCAAGCTATAATTATCTGATTTGCTAGAATAACTGATTTAACCAATGATAACAACAGGCTGAAAATAGAAATATACAAATACATGAAATTTTAATTAAAGCACGTAAGTATATAATGTGCAGAGAATATAAATTTTATGGGCGCTCTGTGGAATAAGAACAAACAATTTATTTTAAGTTTTGTTAGTTAGTGAATAAATTATTTCTGTAAATATCTTAATTAATAAAATTGTAATTTATGTAAAACTCTACTCATTCGTATGAATAAAATAGAAATTTTATAAGCACACTGCACAATGACACAGTACGGGGACCTCATTGAAATCAAGCTGACACTCTTTTTGTACCATAAATATGTTTTGTTCCAAAATATTTTAATTTGCTCTTTGCTTTGGCCACCGTCCAACCTATGTAGATATCGCTACGTAAAGTACCGTAGTTAGTATTACATAACGCGAGGTCAGGTCAAGATATAGTATAGCACATGTAGCACGAATACATGTTTTAATAACCTCTTTAAATATGTTTATTTCATTCGAAACTACCGCATTTTATGAACAGCGTCAAGAGAAACAATTTTAAGTTGCAGCAGGGACGATTTGAATTCCTTCTTCAGCAAGTCGCGTCCCATAGTCATTCTAAATTCCTTGTAAACTGCAGCACGATTGTTCAAAATACTACGAATAACTTTTATAATAGTAAAATATAAGAGTAGTGTAGATTTACAATGGACTACATTTTATATTTTGTTTGAAATTTTTAATAAAATTTTAGTTCTACGAAACGGTCTCGTGAATATTTGCCTACATAACATAGTGTATTATTAGTACATTTTTCCATGAATTCATTCCGTTAACAAAAAATATTTTATAGTTATTCTGTTATTACTTTATTATATATGTATATGCGCAAATTATATACAAAGAAGAAACGATACATTATTATTTATTTCGCTCCTTGCAAGAACTCTCTTCCACAGTCGACACTCGTAATTTTTTCCATTTACAACATAATGTATCACTTCTACTATAATCATAATCTACTATTATGTTCACGGTTTCCTCTAAATCATATTTCTAATGGGATATCACATTACAGACCATAGAAACACCAGCCTGACAGTTATCAGAATTTCTCCTAGAAATAGAAGCCATTTTGTACAAATAGGAAACTTGTTTTCACCCGTGGCTTCGCCTACGCAAATGTCTACCTTGTGATAAAATATAATCTCAACGGTTCTGTGAAATAACTCCGTCTATTTTGCGCCCGACAAATAAAGTAAGCAATAATGTACTATCCTGACAAACATATAAATTTATTGCCCGGTTTAGCCGATGCATGCACTATCTTGTTTTCAGTAAGTGCTGTTTTTAAACAAATAACGTATTTCGAGCCAAAAGATAGTGCAGTAAAGCTTTACATAGATAAATTGACGAATTATTTATTAGTAAGTATATTATACCAAGAAGTCTTAGTAACTAGAGAAATACAATTCAGCCTATATTATACAAATTCACACGAACTAAAAGCTTACTATGACTAAAATATCATACTAGCTTTGCGCCTGCAGCTTCGCCCGAATCGTCTAAAACTTATAAAATTTATACTATAATCTTTCTCGAATACTACACTATCCATTTATGAGAACAGTACCTCTACCATGAGTTGACATAGTTAAATCGTCTGACGTAACTACAATAGTAAACGTGAATAGTTCACGAGATTATTTTCCGTGAATGACGTATCTATCATCGAATAGTTATAAACTATGACATATGTCAAAATTAGAACTCATGGTGCAAAAATTGTATGGTTACTACAGCGAGTGTAGTATAGTTTACTATACGTTATCTACTGCAGTATACTATAATGCACCTCATGGTAGGCTTTTTAGTTCCGCTACGGCACACTAGGGGCGCTGTACGAAATTTCATACATGAAAGGTCTACCATGAGTTTACGCACACGATACTCGACCTACTGTAGGTCTACCATGAGTTTACGCACACGATACTCGCTAGCGATTGTAGTAAGCGGTTTGTATGAAATTTCGTACAGCGCCCCTAGTGTGCCGTAGCGGAACTAAAAAGCCTACCATGAGGTGCATTATAGTATACTACAGTAGATAACGTATAGTTAACTATACTACACTCGCTGTAGTAACCATACAATTTTTGCACCATGAGTTCTAATTTTGACATATGTCATAGTTTATAACTATTCGATGATAGATACGTCATTCACGGAAAATAATCTCGTGAACTATTCACGTTTACTATTGTAGTTACGTCAGACGATTTAACTATGTCAACTCATGGTAGAGGTACAGTACGAAAATCGATGCAATAGTTTTTATTTTATCGCGAACAGACACACAGACAAACGTGGAAGAACACTTTGTTTTATAATGTTTTGATTAGTTAAATTCGGTTAAATTAGATTAAATTATTTCTTTAATTTTGGTAACCATGGCAACGAAACTGATTACAGGTAAATTAGCTTGGAGAAATTTTTGCATATGTAGTGGTGTGTATATTACTCAGATCTTAGAGCGCGTTTCCACTATATCGTTCTGGCCTATACAAAAATGTTTCGATATCCTAACATTACTATTTAATTTTATACTTATTCCTAGCAACACTTTTGTTTTCAATAAAAACAAGTTTTTATTTGAAAGAAAATGGTTTTGACTTTATAAAAAAAATATATCATTCAATTTCACATCCTTGAGCAAACGACAAGGCGACTACCGTGAAACAATAAAATATCGTGTCCATAATAATTTGTTTCATAATTAATATTTGACCATAATAATTACGAAACAAAACAAATAAATAAATCGTCACTTGATAGTGGAAAGTGGACTGTGGAAACACGCACAAAACCAGAATAAACCAGTTTACGCTGTCCGCAGGTGCCACGTGCAGTCGTTTGGTACCGTTAGAACATAAAGCACACATTTCATTCAAAAATTATAATTATTACGTATAGACCGGGAGATATTGACACAAAATTTCGAGTCATTTGTAACAGGATGGCGGTTCTACAGGGGTCTTAGTACGCAATGACAAAAAGAAAAACGATGGTGTGAACACTGGTACCGGCGGCTTAGTCGCGTGGGCGTTAGTCGAACTCGTCGGAAAAATAGCGAAAGTCAAACGATTTGTAACACAAAAATTTTAGAATTTACCGATAGCCCATAAAAAAGAAGTAAAGTATGGCAATAAAGTATGGCATGACACTACGGCGGTAGTGATCCAAATGCAATACTGGTACAAAAAGTTTGGCGAAAAAAAAAATTTGCAGATTTTCGGCGGTATGGCGACCATTTGGAATCGTCCGAAAAGTATGGCATGGCGATTTTCGTAAATGGCTGCACGACGATGGTTACCTGTACAAAAGTTAGCCTGGTACAAATGGTTGAATTGTTTTTTTTTTAATCAACACATTCGCGTCGGTATGGCGGGCTGTAAGTCACACCGGAAAAGTATGGCATGACACTACCGCCTACTTCTTTTTTATGGGCTATCGGTAAATTCTAAAATTTTTGTGTTACAAATTGTTTGACTTCGCTATTTTTCCGACGAGTTCGACTAACGCCCACGCGACTAAGCCGCCGGTACCAGCGTTCACACCATCGTTTTTCTTTTTGTCATTGCGTACTAAGACCCCTGTAGAACCGCCATCCTGTTACAAATGACTCGAAATTTTGTGTCAATATCTCCTAGTAGTTTAATTGTTAAATTTTGTATTTGTTGATTGTTGTTATTGTTTGTATTGTTATAATATTTGTTGAAGTGTTTAATTTGTGTGTAAGTGTTGTAACTTTATATTGTTAATTCAAAATGGCTCCAGTGTTAAAACATGGTCGAGGCAAGCCTTTGACTACTCAAACTAAAGAATTAAACTTTAAATGTCGTTTCTTTTTCAGGTTAGTAAATTTTTCATTTTAGTAACATTGTTAATGTAATTAAGTTATACGTATGTTAAATGTGCAAATATTAAAATAAAGTCTCATCTTTTTCAGAGGAGAAACACATATAGTTTAATTTAAAATCCCTTATATATATAAAATAAAAACTAAAAATAAAATGTTGTTTTATTTTATTTGCTGACCATACACTACTACAAACGCAAAAATTTCTCCAAGCTAATTTACCTGTACCACCGCTACAAAATGAATACGCAATTTTTGCTTCGCTCGTGCACTGACATGAATAATTAGTAAACAATGCACAGCTTCCTGCGGATATCGTATCGAGTCGACGGTTAATGACTATTGTTTTCCTTCAACAACGAATGTAATTTGCATACAAAACTTACTTATGAATACTTTAAAGTAGTGTTTAAAGTACTAGGTGAATTTAAACGCTATCCACGATAATTTTTTGTGAGTATTGAGTTTTAAGTAGAGTAAATATCATTTATATATGGACATGTTTTCTCAAACAATGTACTCAATAGTGTCACTATAAACCTGTACCAAAGATACATAATAATAGATATCTAATCTACACCTACCACCCATATACCCACTGTATAAAATAATACGCAGCTAGTCTTTACTTCCCTATACGGGGCCTTCAAAAGAATAAAACTTAAACCAATCAATCAATATTAAGTGTACAATCTTAAGGTTACAAGGGGTGTTAATACGAAGCAATTCTTTCACTGCTTATTTTAGTAGGTACTATACGGTTCCAATTCCTTCGTTTAATTTCTTTGAGTGCGAGCAATTTATTATGGGCTGTTGACATTTATAGACGACATTTGTTACTTACTAATATTTAGTTTAGATTAGCTATAATATTACGGAAAGCTGTTTCAAGTATCACCATACTTATTACTTTGTTTGCGGGTAAAATTTATTTGAATGAACGTCTTCTATAGAAAGAACTTCTTTAAAAAAAAACTTTGCTTTCTTTTCTTCGAAAAATAAAAGTAATCGTAGTTACATTACGTTAACACTAACTAATGAATAATAAAAATAATGAATACACAAATAATTTTAATAACGATAAAAAAAAACACAAGAAAAACCTTACTGAAAAAGCTAGTCTATGCACAATTAAGTTAAATAAAGCATAATGTACGTGAAAGCAAACAGAAACATATTTAAAAATCACAGTATAATTTGTTAACGTACCTGCAATAATTAATACCGTTTAAAATGATTAATAAACCTGAAACAACGCCACGCCGCGTAATAAAAATGATTTAATAAATCAACGGGCGGCGTCTCTTAATCGAAATTAAGTAATTAAGTGTACCCGGTTAATTTAAATACAACGTTCCTTGTGTGTTCAACCGTTATAGAAGGAGACCATTTAATTTAGCCGCTTATTCAGCGTCGCGTTTATAAACACCATTATTGCACTATCTAAAAATCTAATTCAAGCTTAACTTCAGGTTTTTTGTAGGGCGTGGTTGAATACTTGATTAAATTCTGAGCCACTTTGAAAACAATGAAGTTGCCATGATGCTTGCGCTTTTTAATATGAGTAATTTAAAGCCTTAATTAGGATATTTAGACTAGTGATAGGTCAAAAAATAGTAAATTAATAAAGAAGAGGTACTATATCAAAATATTAAAAATATTAGTTGACTATTATTATACCCACCTAACAACCTTTATTAAATTCGAAACTTCTTTGGCCCTGCGCAGACGGCACACTTTTTGTGCGATCGAGTCTGCGGCGCACAAAAAGTCTGCATGGCGCGCAAAAAGTCGGTCGCGGATTTTTCACAGACTCAACGCACACGACGCACATCTTCGATCATTTTGTCGGCAGAGCTGTAGGGACGTAGACGCTATGGAAATCGTGCAGAGATCGCGATGTATTATTTTGTACATGAAGTACAGAAAAAGAAAAAGAAATAGAGAATTTTGGGTACATCCTATACTTTCGGAAAGATTACTGAAGGGACAGTTCCATAATAAACATTCAATTCTGAAACAACATCCGGCAAATTTTTTCAAATTTTATAAAATGTCTGTTACTACATTCTACCTATACCTCTGGCGCCATGATAATAGATCGCGTGCGTTACGTCCACCCCTAGCAAATGCAGATTGCCGACTAAAGTGTGCGCCGTCTGCGTTAGCGCGCGTTGAAGCAAACGTTCAATTCTTATCACACACTTTTTGTGCGAAGCGGCGCGCCGCGGCGCGGTACGGTCTGCCCGAATTACACGGAATTTTTGTGCGCCGGACTTTTTGCGCATCGTGTGCGTTACTGCATATAATTTCATAGGTTCTATTTTCACAGACTAAAAAGTGCGTCACGGATAGTCTGTCGTCTGCGCAGGGCCTTTATCTGACTTTACATTGATTTTAAAAAAGAATAATTAACTTTGTCCCTTAAATTTTGCTCATTCATTTGAATGAATAATGAGAGATGTATAACATACCATGCTTACATACCATGATTTTATTCCACGAATGATAAGTCAAAGGTGAGCTTGTAGTGTATTCCGCCAATAATAATTAAGTCCAATGTAATATGGGACTAGCTTATTACCATAATCTGGGCACGATTCCAAACTGATCAGCTTCTGAAGAATTATGTAGAGAAATATTAAAAGCCACTTAACCTCATGGTATCAAGAAAACCCGTTATTGCAGTGGTATCGGCAACCGATAAACCAACTAGTCCGTTACTCTTTAATTATAAATACACCTTTCACGAGCAATCAAATTACATTTTGTTTCTTTTCAATAGGAATGTTATTTGTGAAGTAATACAAGCTTATTTTATCCCATTACCAAGAAAAACCACTAGCTAGATTACATAATATACGAGAACCTATCTATATAAACTCTCGACCAATTATCACCCTTAACAAAATGATGTCGTTGTTGATAATTAGAAATAACACCCGACAGCAGCTTGGTTAGCGGAATTGAATTGGAGTAATATATTTATCTTGTTAAAGGCGACGGCGTAGAAAATTACATTATAGTGCAGTTTTATGTTGAACAGACGCTAGATAACTGATTCTTTAGTGTATTTAATTTTCTATGCGTCATACAAAGTTATTCTTTTTCTAAAGACGAATAGCATACTGGCATTTGTCGTTCCAAATCTTGGAGTGCCCTATTTTATTTCACCCCTACAAACGGTCGTATTTAGGGCAGCGTTTTAAAAAAGAATATTAATATTTAACGTCTTAAAGCACTATTATTTGTGTCAGTTATTTTTCTACACATACTAGTAAAATAAACGAAAAAAATGTATTTGTAGAGATGTAAAATGTATGTAAGCCTATCCTGCAAATGTTACTGACATTCGTGACATCCATATTTGTTCGAAAATTTGTTTTAAATAAGTTATGACTTAGAATAAGATTATGTAGACTATGATAAAGCGGGAATTATTATAGTGCATTGTGCTCTGCTTAAGATTTTTATTCCATCCCAGGCCCTTTACACACTTGATCACGGATCATATCACAAAGGATCGCATCTTCATAGCGTTCTAGTTAAACATTACCGTGATGTGGGATCGTTAACATCTCGACAGCATCATTCATCGTAATTCGTACATCTCATTTTTATTCATGTCGACTGCAAGGGGCGCTCAAATGATGCACACATTGTACTATAATTGCCGGTTCATTGCCGCTTATTGCATATAATACGACCACAATGACTATATCAAACGGCTTTTTGAATATAAATCAAGTTGGAATAGTTTATTTTGATCTAATGTTTGCTGCGGCTGGGAATTGGGTTAGTTCGTTAATCTCCGTTGTTTTTTTTTTCAGATTAGTTCGAAACGCTTTCAATTCAGATAGGCTTAGATCATTCTTTTAGAAGAGAACTCAACATCGAAAAAATTGGCCAATGTTTAATACACTAGCCAAACAAAACTTTACTTGAACTGGAAGACCAAATTGGCTATATTGATTCTTAAGCCTTGATAATTATCAGGACATGAAGAATGAAAGGAATTAATGTTTATTTAATTTGGACATAAATGTTCATTTAACTTGAAATAAAGTACAGAATAATAAAATACCTCAACTTTTCTACCGCAACACATTTAGATCGATACACCTCCAAAATCTTAAATATCTGATACATTAAACCGTAAAATTACTTTATGAATGGTGAACCTCCATCCTCTTTGGGGATGTCCGTCAAAAGTAGATTAGCTTATTCATTTATAATCGAAATCTTAAACTAAATCTTATTCTGCCTATAAAACGCAATAGAAGAGTACAACGTTAAAAAGGCTGTTTTCTGTGAAATATTTAGCTGTATATGTGAAATTCCTGGCCTGTATTGAGTTCGCACGATGTGACTTCGAGATTATTGTGTTGCCGTTAGTATAGCAGCATTTTTTCTGTCTATATTGTGCCTTTATGTGAAAGGAAAAGATTAAAGACATAAGCGTGTTGATAGAGGTGACAAAAGATAACTGGAAATTGCTGGAAACCAATAAATAAGAATGTACTATAAATATATTATATACATTATACATATACATTATATTTATAAAATATCTAACTATACTGATTTTAATATAAGCTGAAGAATTTGTTTCATTGTAAGGTAAATGCTGCTTCAAACTTACATATTGTATTGATCATTTGTCGATGAAGGTTGCCTGTATAAAATCATACTACCACCAAATAAAGAGCAATTTTAATTATATTTCAGTTTTCGGATACAATATCATAAAATTACAACTTGCAGTTTCAATATTAAATTCATACGAATTTACAATTTCATATTCGTAATAATTTTGTACCTGGAAAAGCCCAAACTATATTGATATCATTCGTGGAAGGAATATAAAATAATTATTTATCATATGCACTAATTAATACCCATTTCTAGAAAAACCAGTATACATGACCAATGATTTTAATTCCATATCATGTGAGGAGTATGTGTGTAATGTAGATATTAGTTAATTTTGACATGGGCCTGGGCCGTCGTCGCTGTACATAAGTCATAATAACTTGCATGGCTATGTGAAGAATAGTTCGACTCATGAACACGAGGCAAAGGATACATTATATAACGTATTCCTTATTTATCCATACATTACCGCATACATTACATATTGTTTACAGGTACACCTTCTCTACGTAAATGCTGCATTAAAATAGAGTTTTAGGATTTTAAATGCGATTTATTCATTATACATATTATTAACCCGACGTTTTATTCAGGCTAATAATATCATGAATACAAGTAAATCAAACACAAGAAAATACCAAGATTTTTTTCACTTTATGCAATACGAAAATTTCAATCTTTACCACCAAAATGAAACTTCTCTTTCGTCCACAGGTTGCGCGTTCCCCACCCGGTGGCAAGGCAAGTGGTTCCAGTCGGGTGTGATCCAGCCGATCCTGATAGAGGGCAACATCCTCTCCAATAAGGGCCGGTGCCTCTCCTCCGAGGGAGATAAGTTCTTGATAGTTGACGAGTAAGTGGCTGTTTAGTTTGATGTGTGGCAATTTTCAGTATGAAAATACTTTTTTTCGCTAGCTGTAAGATCTATGTTCTAAGGAATCTAAGGTAACAAAGGAGCAGTC
The DNA here is from genome assembly GCA_029959065.1 of Colias behrii. Classification (NCBI taxonomy): domain Eukaryota; kingdom Metazoa; phylum Arthropoda; class Insecta; order Lepidoptera; family Pieridae; genus Colias; species Colias behrii. The sequence continues at coordinate 10,450,040 of JARWMC010000006.1, forward strand.
TAACATTTAAACACCAATGTACGTACGTACGTAAATGCAGGAGTGCACATTCTTCATCTTTATTCAATTTCTGTAAAACTTTTTCATCAATAAATTAATACTTAATAGAAATTATTTAAAACTGTGTTATAAACTACCTATAGCAAATTGCCTTAATTATTTGTTATTTTTTATATACATCAATGTATTCCTTTAATTATTTTTAATAGCTCTAGAAAAATTAATCACGTTACAATATATTCAAAATTGTTAACGTCGATTTATAGTGTGACCAAAAATCGATGCACTGATTAAAATTTCGCTTTGATATCATATTCATTAACATCGCTTTGAAGTGTCTCTAACCAAAAAATGATAACATGAATTTAACGTGCAGATAAATCACAGTTACAAATGAAATAATTTCACTCGTTATCTGTTAAATTTTATGAAATAAGGCTGAATTCAGCGATAATTTTAATGCCAGAATTATGCGGAGATATTGTCTTCTTGTCTGTCTCAGAGCTTGATCGATACAATCTCCAGACATTTATCATGGCATTTTTGCAATCTGTATAAATTATGAATGAGTTAAATGAAATGTGAGTTGGATTTGTGAATATTTTAGGGAAATGTTTTCAGATCTTGAACACCCCTTTTGAAACGAATTAAATATAATAAAATACACACTATCATCATTGAGTTTTGTTTGCTATAAATAAAAACTTTATTACATGCATTTTATAAATCCAAACATAAACGTGGTCCACAAAGGAAGAGGATTTGTAGATTTGGAATCTCCCAGCTGCATTAACCTGTAGGTTTCTTTTATGAAAACAAATACATTTTATTCAACAGGTCCCTTCACTTGGAGATAAATGAAATCTCTTATTCATATTCTAAATAAAGAATACAATTGGAATCCAAAAAACCCTCGCAGAAATAATATATGTATCACTACAAAATTGTATTCTTTTGTTATAGGAAAGGCTGTTATCGCTGTGTAGTGATGCATGAAAAACACATTAATGTTCTACAATATAAGGAAAGTAAGTATATTTTATTTTTAAACAACTATAACTTGTTCGGACTCTTGCCGACTTCGTTCGTAAAGATGAATTTTCATGTTTTCACGATCGTTCCTATGTAGGAAATAAGTAGATACCTACATATTTCGAAGCTATTAACTTGAAGATATTGTAGTTTGTTCAAATCCGATATTTTTATTACTTACACTTATAAATATTTATATTATTTAACTGCTTAATTAACCTTATAATTCTTCATGTATACGAAGACACATTTTTGGATGTAAACAAAATTTAAAAAATAGATGCTATCTATGCATTTGAATTCCAACGTTATACACCAAGCAAATGTACTGAAACTGTGATATCCGGCTAGATGGCTGTAAAGGACAAAGGTGTATTTCTCAAAGCACCTACATTCATCTTGTAAGCACCTAGAAACAAGTCCCGTCTTAGTCTTAGCGTGTCCGAATTTCTTGAGCTATTTCGTGTGGCTTTAGCTTTAATATGACCAGTTTCTTTTTGTCTAGATTATGACTGATACAATTAGAAATAGATTTCGAAATTCCCATCACCAAATCCGTCTTTATAAGGATGTAAAAACCCACTGAAAGACTCATAATATTATCGCTCTTACCATAAAAGGAATTATAATACAATTTAATTACGTCATTGAGACATTTTGATAAGGTATTTAATATATTGTTCACTGCTATTTCTATGTGAATTGTGTTCATGAATTTTTCTTACAAAACGCCCTTAAATTTCATAATGTCCATGCATGACTCATAAATTCATAATAGGCTCGTAACGAAAAGCATGAGTCATTTATGTGATATTTCTTTACAGCCTTCTGTCACCGACGAGACGCCCTACCTCACCTCTGTTCACTCATAACTGGAGATGCTCTGCTTTACTCCATGTTCAGAGAAAATGCTGAACCAGTCGACTGCCCTTTGAAAGCACCGTTTTCCTTCACTTACAACAGGTAAATTAGGATCATTATAACTATACAAATGTCCTTACTGTATAATAAACAAAGCTATGCAAAAATGCGTCGTAGAATATGAAGAAACTTATTCATTAAAATTTAGATTAGATAACATTTCTGTTCCACTTTCGTAATATGAAAATAAAAATCTTACAAGAAAATGTATTTACCGTTCAACTGAAAGTTCTTTTAATAGCTTGAAATTCCATTGTTTTAGAAGGTTATTGCTGCTTTTAAAAGCGTTAGGAAAGTTGCTAAAACACTCTACTACTTGCCCAGTCTCGGAGGAAGTCAAGTTCGTTACAAAAGAATAAAACACAGGAAGATGAAACTTGGTGAATTTTTAAGAAGGGATACAAATTTGGTAGTACTATACTATATACTATATAAGTTACTTACAATGGAAGAATTTATAACTCTGTTTGTACATATATAATATTAATTAATAGACTTATTTACTCAAACATATTGGTGTTGAAGGTATTTTATTAATCGTAGTAATTAAAGCTCTATTTCTCTATTCATTTAAATGTTAAACGCTTCCTCATAAAAACATTTCAATCAATTTCAATAAAAAGCAAAACGTATCTATGTCATTATTTCCAAATAGTACAATTACATAGTTTTCCTTTTTTTTCAAAAAAACTTAAACATTATTTTGAAAATAAAAGCAACGAATTAAACTCGCATCAGTCTCACCCAAAAATGCTCTTAATCTATACATTTACCTCATAATACAATTTAACAGCATATAAGGGCATCATTCGTTACGGAGGGAAAATTAAAACGTCATTAAGTGTATCGATCGCGGCGCGGCTGACGACAGACGTCATTCGTAATTACAGCATGAATTCATGGCAATACCTAAAACATAGAAATAGATCAGCGGTACATATGGGTTTGGTACCGAAATAGCGGTAATGTGGTCACTGGTGGAAAATATGTCCCGTGTTTTATTTATTTTGTCTGTTCACTTTAACAATTTTAAAGTGAACAGACATTATAGGTACCTATTATCTTTTACAATAGGTACCTATAATATCAGAATACTTACTATGTAATTAGAGTACACGAAGGATGAAATAACTGGAGCTATTAGATTTTTAGAAATTTGCAATTTTGTACTGGATTACACGTGTAGACCACGCGACTACTGTAGGGTTAAGTCACATTATTCTTATAGAAGTACAATAACAATACGTAAATAACGATAATTCTTCATTTTCCAGAGGTCATGGCGACTGCAAATTCCCCGCATCCTCAATAGAGAGTTGTACGGAAGATTCTAGACTCCTTCTCAACTATCAAGCATGCCCTGACGTCTACGGTTCTGAAAGCACTGGTAAGAGAAACAGTCACTCTTGACGCTTTTATTTTTGGGGTTCAAACAATGTTGATCCTATGTATCATACCTGATGACTAAATGAAAGCTAAGAACAAGTTATTAGTACAAGCACCTCTTTAGTAATGAATTTGAATGAATCATTATTTATAAACACCCTTATATGAAAAACATATATACATACTACTACAAACAGATATAAATGAACAAAAAAATACATTACTTATATTGCACAATGAGTTTTAACTATACCTACTGCATCGTAGTCATAAAATGGACTAATGGAAATAATCGATCGTAATATATTACTGACGAATAAATTACTGATTATATTATTATGTCAGCTCTACTAATTCATAAATCTTATCATTTTGCAAGGCATACAAATAAACATTATTTGCCTAAAAAAATCAGAAGAGTAGATGTTAAGAACTTTTTAAGGCGTTTTTATTTACCTTTTTCAGCTTTTTACGAAAGTTTCCTTGAAAAATGAGATAAACTTAACGATATCTAAGTATTTCTTATTACTCAAGATATAATAAGGATATTCAACTGAACGTCAGGAATAAAGTCTGCAATTCATGCTTTTAGAGCATCTTCCAATTTGAACCCCGTCTTATTAATAATTACTAACGCAAAGCGCAAAAGTAAACTTTTTCATTTCGACAGAACAACGATTAGGATTTCTGAAACCCAGCGAGGTTAAAATTCATACCACAGTTCGCGCTTCTATTAAAACAAAACTTCATCCATTAAGTCGATCTTTTAGAATCCTGAAGAACTATTTTAGAAATACCGTCTACCTTTAAAGCAATGGTAAAATTGTGTTAAAGATATTTATAATTAAGATCCTCGATCTTCGATATTCATTTAATTTTTATTTAAATAGATACTTTAGATAATTATATTCGACATTTTATGATATTTTTGCTATATATACCTAACAGCTTTATTTAGTACCTACCTACCTGCATGTTGTTCTTCTCAGCCCCTTAGTTCTATGATAAAAAAATACCATAAAAGCTTGTAACATATAATAGAATAAATTCTAAACTATTTTTCAATAACTTCTTATTTAACTACCTATCTGTTATTATATGAGCCTCTATAAATACCAATTTGTTGGTCTATTTACGAAACATGAAAATAAAGAAGTCACAATGTGGCGTACAAATGCATTGGGCAGACAGCCAAACACAAGTCTATTGTTTTAACACGCTTTAAAATAACCTGTAGTTAACATCTTCCAAAGTTTTGATACTTTAATAAACAACAGTAAAACAAAAGCAAATTTCTATACTGAAAAATCAAGAAAAAAGTTGTCCTAGCGTGATAGAATCTTAGTTAAACTTCAAAAATAGATAATTAAATAATAATTTTCCCTAAAAAAACTGCTTCATTACGTGAAAATTGGAAAATTTCCCAACGGTGCTACTTTTGTTTTCTTTAATATCTATGAAATGCTAATTAAAAATAAAATCTAATTAAATTCCGCCGTAATTTCGCTCCCACTGAAAAACGTGAATGTTTTTTGCGAACATAATAATTAGCCTTTTCTTTGGGAAATATTTTCACGAGTCTAGAATTCTAGGAGATATCCTAGGTATGCTGAAATTCATAAAATCTTAGTATTGTTATTTCTTTGTGGAATTGCAGAAATTTTTGTCAGTCATTTACTGAAATACGTTTATCAAGATAATGCGTCAAGTATATAAATACATGAATTACACGATGGCAACTTGCAATGCGTTGATTTGGAAACAATACTTCTATATATATTTAACTAGCTTAATACCTAATGAGTAATGACTAATGGCTATTCTTTGAAGAAATAAATTAAAAAGAACACATGTAACAGCACTCGAAATACCCACCAGCCAATTCAGCAAACTTAAAGCGAGTAATGAAACTGTCTTCAAAAGATTAAATTATCAGTTTGAAAGAAACGAAGTTACCAAGAAAGTTGGGCGTAAAAGTGTCCTCTCCCATATCAGAAAACTAAGTGTTCAATCTTGATACCTTGCGTCTCGCTTTAGCGGAAAAATCCTAAGATTGATATCGGTTGCGATTCTCACAAGTTTTACACGTAATTCTTTGAGGTATTCCAGTTAATTTAGCGGAAAAGTGATTTGAGATAATATTAGCGCGTTTGCAGTTTGCTTTAATGAGATTTTACTGCTATTAGCTTAAGTAGGATCCTTTCAGAATATAAAGGTGAAATACGGTTTGTGTCACATAATATCTCTAAATGGATTAGCTTTTTACTAAATCTGTATGTTTAATTTTACGAATAAGACTAAAAGACGACTGGTTTTGCCAGTACGCATTAAAATAAAATATGAGTCAATAAAATATCATAAGTTGACACGTACCTAAGGCCTTCGTAAGGCATATTATGAGGTTTCTGTTTGTCAACACTTTAAAATATAATAGCCAAAATCGTGTATAAGACAATACAAAGCAATGTTCAAAATTTAATTCTAGAATCAAGTGATCTTTCGCTCAGATTAATACACCAAACGAAAAAAGCACATAAGCGCCCGCCATTCGGGGTCCCCTAATAAAACGTCAAGCCGTTGAAAAATGTACATCTAACTGAAAAGTCAATTAACCTAGTCTATTGAAGTCGTTTGTGGCGCACAATGGAGGAGACATTAATTTTATCGAAACAATACGCGTCCCGATGTCTGACAGAATGCTAGCGTCAGCGTCTACCGTCTACCGCCTTCTATTTACTTTTATTCGCTACCATTTTAGTGGAATGTACTTAGTAGCACTTATTAATTTTATTGTATATCATGTCTTTTGTGAATATCGGTTACGGAACTTTGATATTTTTAGCGATATAACAACCCACATAAAAACGTTGGTTTTTGTAACAAAAGTTATATGTAAAGTGAGGCAATTTCATTTAGGTACATTATAAATTTTTATATATCTGCTTCCCTGTAATTTAAGGAAGAAACATACAGGTGATAAAATGCTCTTATGAAAACTGCATTCCAACTATTTATGTAGAGTCCATGTAGAGTCGCTACCTATTCACTTCCTACTAAGCATTTGTTCACGAAAAAAAAACAAATCTTAAAAATGTTCATCCCAGTATTTGCTGTTTCTAAAAATAATTATGAAGTCTTGGAATGAGAAATATTTTTGTTTGTTATGAATATTCACATTGTTATACCAAATAGAATGGATGTTATTATTTCCTTGAAGACCCTAAATAAATTATTATGTTCGTCTATTTTAGGCATATATCTTAGAAATGGCCGACGACCGAGTCGCGACGCATAAAAATAGCAACAATGTTTCTTGTTCGCTTTAAATAGTAATATTTCGTTACATTTTACTTGTATATTATACTAGCAATTTTGAGAAATGAAATTACATTTATGACGCCTACTTTTTCATGATATTAGCTGTAACGCTCTAAATAGTTTCTCAATTCTGATAGAAGTCTCTTCTTTGGGAATGCTGTAAAAATTGCCAAGCTGAAATGCTATAAAATTTTATCAAAATTCATTCAGCTTTGAAAGCACACATTTGCTATTACTCAGAGACTTTCATACATAATACTATGTATGAAAGTCTCTGAGTAACCGGTGAAAATTAAGTACGCCTGCGAAAATTTTCGTGCGTTGCTCTATACAGCATTTTGTGTGCCTACTTCATGAAAACTGTATTTCATCGGATCGTAGCCCTATCGTAAAATTCGCCCACATTATTAAGCGACCGTCCATTTCATGAAATATAACGCACGCAACTTGAGAATAGGGCTAAACGTATCGCAAATTTGTTGCCAAAATATCGCAAAAACTAAGAATATTATTATGACGCCTATATATTCGTTTTATATACTGTTTATTGTGCAATACATAAATGTATGTTTGGTTAAGATTTCTATAATGATTCTCAATAAATAACTTCAAGAATTAAGTACGTATATCGGTAAGAAAGGTAAGAGGGTTGCAAATAAGTTGAAAAGTCCCAACCAATTTAATTAATTAATCCGTGGACGAAATCCCACAATTTGAGAAGGCACTTAGAACCCAACACGCCTACATAGATTAAAAAGCGGATAAGTCTGAATCGATTTTTTGTTTTAGATTTTCTTTGATTACTCTTCAGTCCTACAACAATAGCTTGTAAGTGTATACCACTCAAATAAGGGTGACTGTAAATTTATAAAAAAAAATATTATTGGTAAAAACACAACATTTAAAGCTCCTAAAAGTGTCCAAAGTCGAGATCTCGTTACGTACCTACCGTTTGTTTTGCGCGATGTCCAGAAAATAGATCTACATTAATTTATAGTTAACCCAAGTCATATATTTTTACAAAAAATAAAGGAATTTACCAAAACTTTTTTATTTTACAGTTGAAGAGTTAGAATGTCTCGCCACATGGAAGGAAGGTAGCCTACGGTTCCTCGTGGGCAAGATCCACCACAACCACGCCACCAGCAACGAAGACCGATACAGATGCTTCGTCTACGAGAAGACAAATGGTATTGGTAAGACTTAACGATTCTTTTATTTTTGCTGCGGTGGTCGCTTTTTAATAGATGTAGGTTTTTATGTTAGCTAGATTGATATCTTAGATTTAATACGAAAGGAAATCTTTGATTCCGGTTAATAATGATTTTCTGGACTTAGGTCTTATTGTAAGCATCATAAATAAGTAGATATATAAACATACAATTCCTAAAATAATAAAGTTTCTAATTGGCAATCAGAAATTGCAACGGACATGAGAGATACTTACCTACCAATATAACTGACCAATATATTGGTCAGTTATATTGGTAGTATTTAATATTGGTCAGTTGGCAGTATCTGAACATAGTTGTAGATATACAAGATATTTTATTGTATAGTCACTTTACGACTTCTAGGAACGTTAACCTTTGCTTATCGATTTCACTAAATTTTAATTAGATTTAGTGACAGTCACAAGTCTATTAGTACACTAGTTCATGTAATCAGAACTTCAATCGATAAGGTTGTTTAATTTCAGCAAAACTTTTATCGTGATGGTAATTATAAAAGTTTGTTGCAGTTTCTTAAGAACATATTATCAGAAATTTCAGTAAACGTCCGTTTTTTCTTTACAGAAGTATTAAATACTTAAGTTCATTATGCTAAGATGATAACATTGGTCGAGCTTGAGTCTGTCCTAGATAATTTTATTTAGTTGTAAGCACACGTAGATATAGAATTTCACTTTTTAATGTATAAATTTTAATTTTCCAGCATCAAATCCGAGTCTAAAAGAAAACCCTGTTACCCCTGGAGGCGTGGAATACAGAGTAGCACAATCCGGTGACGCTACGTGTAACGGACTCTTTAGTGCTACAGAAGGTTCCAGAACTATGGCTTTGAAGCGAGGTATGTTCCCATTGAAATTTTAATAAAAATGATATAGGATTATTAACACTTCGTGACGATATAGAAATAGGCGATATTCCGAAAATATCTATATGACCTCGACATCAACTTGAAAGCTATAATTATTATTAAGTTTTCCATAACGAAGCGAATTCAAATAACACAGCGGCAATTTTCTTGAAAGAACTATTGTCCTCACCAATAATTATGAACGTTAGAGTTCTAATTTTATTTTAATTTCGAAATAACTTGAATATTTATTTTATCACATAAGCACTTATCAGATTGCGAAACTATTAAAAAAGAGCGTGTGAACCGTACACACAAGTGTCAGAAGTGAAACTTCTTTGGCAAGATTCAAAGATACCTATCAAAATTGTCGAATTACTACAAGATCGGAGGCATTGCTATGACGCGACCTTGAAATTTAATTCTCAACGCGCCTAAAGAAGATTCACTTCAAAACCTTCAACAAAATATCTCAATCTTTCCAGTATCGGTCCGTTTCAACTGCCAGTTCCCATCCTGGATGACGTTCTCGCACACGTGGCACACCCTCGACTTCACCAGTAACTACACGTTCTACCAGCGGAATGCGACACTGCGCATCACAAACCAGACCGGTTCTGAGATCAAAGTGTTTTGTGTTAATGTTAAAGCCAGCTCACCGAGCGGTAACTCCGTTGCGTTGGTTGCGCATTGGCAGCATCATTGGTGAGTTAGGAATATCTTTCTTTGCCTGGGAACTAATAACACCTAAATTAATTATTTATCTAAAGCTTAAAAAGATTTTTAATTTAACTTTAAATTTGCATGTGTGAATGCTGGATTATGTTTGATTGAAAATATCGTTTGGAAAAATTCGTTGCTTATAATGAAAGGAAGCCTTGAATTGTGGAATGTTCTGTTAGTAAGTCTATGCAAAAAAAGAAGACCTTTAAGTCATGTTATTGTCAGGAATTATCCTGATGCTCATGCATCTTGATATTTTTACGATCTTAAAAATCTCAATGGATTGATTTTTACACATATTCTCCAACTTATTCTAGAGATTCTCCTCTTATCTCATAGGAGTTAAAGTAATACTAATTCTGTTTCCAATTTAACAATCATTTTATTTCCAATCTCATTCCAGTGTATCCCGCTACGTCTGCGTAGTATTATACCGACGGGATACATACATAGCGGAGTTACAACGCGGCACGCCGACCACTCGGCCGGACGACGCGTGCTCGCCGCACCATTTTAATGCTGTCACTGCACCTTATATTACTTTAGTTGGTATGTTACAAGGTTTCTTATGTTGATGAAATAAACGTAATTTTTATTAAGTAGGCTACATAAGTAAGATTTCCGGGTTCAGAGTCAATTTTTTGGTAAATAAATATTAGATAGGTCATTGTAGAGTCGTTAGAACAATAAATAATTAACCTTTTTGAACATGTTTCAACAGTTATGGTAAGTACAGAATGCTATAAATTGTCAAAGTTTTCTTCAGTTGCCTCGCATTGGAGATTATTTTCTTACACTATCACGTTATTTTTCTTGCCTCATGAAAATAACAGCCTAATGTTTGCAACACCATGTTCCATTTCAGTATTCATATTATTTAACGAAATTATTCCTTTTACAGCAAGTAATCCAGAATCAAAAGAATGTCCGTATTCAGGAAAATATACAATATCAAACCATAGACATCAAAGAAGCATACCCAACTCTCCTGAACGACATAGATTAAAAAGAGACAAGAACTATAACCATAGAGTAAACAATACAAGATCGTTCAATTTTAGTCTTAGAAATATTTCGGATATGCCAATACTAAGAAGTAAGAGACAGGCGGATGAAATCACTTGCGCCGGTAGCAAATATAACAAATTGGAAGTCGGGTGTAATACTGCTAAGAATATGGAGTTTTATTCTACTTGTAATAAGAAAGAAGTAGTTACTGGTATGTATTTAATACAATTTATAAACACTAATGCAGTCTTTCCCAACGTGGGCGATAACGCCCCCTTGTGGGCGCTGCAGGCCTAAAGGGGGGCGGTAAGAGACCCAGAAAAAAAAGGGGGCGTTGTGTAGGGCTTTGGGGTCGATTTATAATTTCATCTACCTAGCTAGGAAGACTCTTAGAAACCGACTGAGCTCTCGACTTCGAGAGTCGACATCTTGTGAACATCAACTAATATTAATTAAGATATAGCTCAAAATCGGTTCGATATAATAGACCGCGGGCAATCATGTTTTAACAAGTTTTTGTTAAATAATCCGATTTGTACATTCCTGTATCAATCGGCTGGTTCTATAATACTTGTTCTTGCTTGTCGAGTACGATTGGGCGTCGAATGAGATAAACGAGTTTATGCACGTTTGATGTCTTATTCCTGTTGGTGCGTGCTGCTTATGCAATCCTATATAAACGACGTAAATTTATTTTATTTTCATTTGCGGTTTCGCGCATAATAGATAAGCAGTACTTGATTTCAACACTTACGTATTTCTCAAAACAAAACAATGTCGGAAGTAAAAAAGAAGAGACGGCAATACGCTGCGGAATATATTAAATTCGGATTTATTGAAAATCCCACAAACCCGTCGTCGCCTTTGTGTCTTCTATGTCTAAAAACATTTTCGAACGAAGCAATGAAGCCTTCAAGACTGCAAGATCATTTGAATAAAATGCATCCAGATAAGAAAGACAAGAATGTAGCATTTTTTCAAGACCTAGAGAAGAAGCATAATACTCAGCCAAGTGTATCAAAACTATTTTCGGCGGCTGCTAAGCAAGATGACGACGGACTTCGAGCTTCGTACAATATCTCTTTGTTAATTGCTCAAAAAGGCAAACCACACAACATCGGAAAAGAGTTAATTTTGCCAGCAATAAAGGAAGTAATAACTACTGTGCTTCATAAACCGGCCGCAGATATTATCCGAAAAATTCCTTTGAGTAATAATTCTGTGCAAAGACGAATTGATGAAATGGCTGAAAACATTGAAGAATCATTGTGCAATCATCTGAGGACTAGTCAATTCTCAATTCAGCTCGATGAGTCCACTTTACCAACTAATGAAGCGTTGTTGCTATCTTACGGGAGGTTTATTAAAGATGAGAAAATACGTGAAGAACTATTGTTTGCCAGAAATTTGGAGACAGATACAAAAGGCGAAACCATATTCAATACATTGGAAAAGTTTTGTGAAGAGAAAGAGATTCCTTTGAAAAATATTATATCAGTTGCTACGGATGGCGCTCCGGCTATGACAGGGCGCCATAAAGGCTTCATAGCGTACTTAAAGAATAAAATTCCAGATGTCCTTGCTATACATTGCGTTATTCATAGACAACATTTGGTTGCTAGAAACTTAAGTGAACGACTATTTCAATCACTGCAATATGTCATCAAAGCAGTCAATAAAATCCGTAGCAGCTCTTTGAATGATAGATTATTTCATCAGCTTTGTGCTACTAATGACGAAGATTTCAACCGTTTGTTGCTTCATACTGAAGTTCGTTGGCTGTCAAGAGGCAATTGTCTGATTCGATTTTACAACCTGTTTGACTCTGTGATAGAGTTCTTGGAAACTAAAGATACAGAACTGCGCAACAATCTCATAACATCAAAGAATGATATAGCTTACATGACAGACCTGTATAAACTGTTCAACGACATGAACCTCCAACTGCAAGGCGATGAACTAAATTTAATTAAAACAAAAAATGTCGTTGCTGCTTTCGCAGCCAAACTGCTTCTGCACAAAAAGAATATGGGCAGACGTGAGTTTCACAATTTTCCGAATTTATCAGTATTTTGCAGTAACGACGACTTGTTTGCCTACTGCCAACATTTGGAAAACCTCCACATTGACTTCACCGAACGATACCAGGACATTTTAAACTTGGAAATACCAGACTGGGTGTTGGATCCGTTTTCAAATGTCAACACAGCAATGTCACCTCAGCTGGAAGAAGAACTTATAGAATTGACAACAAACGAAGAAACAAAAATCAAGTTTAAAAATGGATATCAAGAATTTTGGCTACAAAAACCGATCCCACAATTGTACCCTGGATTGTGGTCAATTGTTCAACGATTCTTGATAGCATTCCCATCGTCATATTTGTGTGAACGTGGATTTAGTGCTGTGGCAACGCTGCTTACTAAAAAGAGAAATCGTTTGCGTGTTACCGAACGTGGCGACTTGCGGCTGTTTTTGAGTAAATTGGAACCTGATATCAACAAACTTATTGAACAGCATCAGATTCAACCTTCACATTAGTTTTTATATAAGAATTGATTATGTTTGTTTTATTTTCAATAAAAGATACTCTACTATAAAGTTGCGTTTCGATAATCAGTTATAAGTACTTAGCGTTTTTTAAGTATGTTTAAAAAGGGGGGCGTTAAAAAATAATTTATTCTTAAAGTGGGCAGTAGACAAAAAAAGGTTGGGAACCCCTGCACTAATGTAACATGCACCACTTGGTATTCATAATAATTATACTTACGTTACATTTACACCTTAATGAGCTCTTATTTATTTATTTAATAAATTCACTTTTATTATTTTGTTCTCCTTAATTATAATTAACTTTATACTCGATGAAATGTATAAGTATTTACAAGATAGAGTATCATCACCATCCCATAAACATTTTAATCCGTCGTCGTCATCCGTAAGCTTTAATAAACATCTAATTAAGATCTTGCGACACATCAATATTAGAATATTATATTCGTATAATTTTAAATACATATTTAACTTTTCTATAACAATTTCCAGCCTACACCTGCCACGGCGGGTGGTACGAGAACGGCGCGTCCTTCGTCGTCACGACACCCGTGACGCGCGACAGCACGGCCGCGCGCCGCTACTGCTTCGTGTCGCGGGACGCGCGGGACGGCGCGCTAGCCGTCGGCCAGAGCGCGACTAACTGCGAGCGGGGATACGACCCGGAGCCGCTGCTGTTTGATGCCAGCTTTACTGGTAACTTGTTTCTTTCGTGCCAGCACTGTTTGATGATGGCTTTAATTTTTTTCTTTTGTGCCAGCACTGTTTGATGATGGCTTTACTGATAATTTTTTTTGTGCGAGCACTGTTTGATGCTGGCTTTACTGGTATTTTTTTCTTTTGTGCCAGCACTGTTTAATGCTGGCTTTACTGGTAACTTTTTTCTTTTGTATCAGTGCTATTCAGATATAGGTATACGGGGATTTTCCGCCTGAGCCTGAATAACTATAAGATAAAATATAATAAGCTCCGGCTATGGGGGCTATCAATTTTATTATTTGAAGTGAAGAGAGATTTAAAAACAATTAAAATTTTATTTTACTTTCAGGCAAATGTCAAGATGAAACCAACAACCAACCTCGACTGAGAATACCATCACTACACATTATTTTCATCGCATCGTTTGTTGTACATTACATTATACCTAGATGATTAACAAACTTGAATAGTATTAATTTATTGTAACTTTTAACTCTTCACCCCTCTCCTATATCCATAAAATTTAAATATAATGTAAATTCACAAACATGTTGATAGTATTTAATGTTTTTATTGAAATTCTATAAACGTTTAGCCCTAATTTATTTCACAATGTAAGCTACACAAATTATAATACTTTTGATATTTTAATGCAATTCGCATCTTATAAGCACGTCTATGTAAATCACAGTCATATTTTTCGTTTATTCATCAATCATTCAATACGAAATCATTATAGATATCATTCGAATAACTTCTAAGTAACTACATTTTTATATTCAACATTTTGTTAATTTCTAAAGTTGAAAAATATATCGCAAGAGCTATAAAAAATATGTAACACCTCACCGTATATCTTAATATTTTATTATTTAACCATCTCCTACAAACTGTACATAATACGTAACGATGTAATTTTAAATGGAGGCGTAATTCAAAGGTATAATGAAAATAATAAGATCAAATATAGATACTGATTTAGTTTCTGTGTCGAATGTTTGTCAAAATCTTAAATCGAATGTGTGATGGTGTAAAATGGTTGTGAATTAATGTTTCAATATACCGAAGTAGGAATGATTCTATCTGGACTGAAAGAACGATAGATTAATTATTTATAAAGAAAAATATTTATTACCTCCTACATCATAGTAAAATCCTGTATAATTTTAACGTCATCATAGTGTATTCAATGTCCCATTTAATAAACTTCAGATATATGTAATTTAAAAGCGCACAGATTAATCAATCGACAGAACTTTAAAAATGGATTCTATTCGATTTCTTGTTATTAAAATAAATATAAATAAATTTTACATTTTAATAGACTAATGTTCTCATTATAGGCTTTTTGTTATCTCCTGAATACCATCTTTGTCCATATTTCCACTTATAAGTATTTATATAGATTAATTATAATAATTTTGGGATATTATCACGCAAGAAGTCGAAAAGAATAAAGCTTTAACACAGCATTAAAGACTGTAATTCTACATTTGTTATTTAATAAGGCGTTTAGTAGATAATTGCGTAATAATACATGATCGTTGAATACTGACTGTATCAAAATATTAATTATGCTATGCGAAGCAAATATGGAAACAGTGACTATTGTGTATTTGTTTATTATAATATATTATGTGTATGTCTGTACATTGCCTACATTTAGCTATTTTTCAATTTCAGTTATTAACTTTCTGTCCAAATATTCTGATTTATTTTCAGTCAGTAAAACGATAGCTTCGTTAAAGTTGCCAAATTTAAAATTTTTGAAATATCTCTGGAACCGCCAGTTAATTCTTAATTCATCTTTGGTTGCATTTACCGCTACCTATCTTTGCATTATAATGACAACTATAGTTCATCGTCAGGGTATAAAAATATACGAAAGCAATAATTCAATATGCTTCATAAAAAATACTGGAAGATAATAATTGCCTATACAAGCTGTTAAAAAAAAACCTTTAATTCAATTCATGTAGTCGTGGTCTTATTGTTTGTCATAATTAAAAGTGGTATTTAATAATATACATATGTCCATTTGCCCCTTCCTACAAAATTAGTTCTCTAGGAAGCACTGTCTATACTATATTTTTTCTACTACTTTAGCTGTTATTATTTATAGTACACGTAAGACGTTGATAAACTGCAACTAACAACGAAAAAACTTTAACGTCAATGTTTTCATAATTGTAAAAATATCAAGTTACACAAGAAGCTTAAAAATATGTACAAAATTTTATTATCATAGCATGTTATTGAGTAGTTAGAATAATTTAGCATATTTGTTTATCGAGCAAATTATATTTAGGAGTAATTTATATTAATATTTTCAGAACGTACGATAGCATTCTTCTGAGCTTCACGGATTTTATAGTCAGTAATTTTTCAATATAAGTTTCTTTTTACTTGTTGCTGTTTAATCTTGTAACATACGTATTTTATTGTAACGTTGGTTTCTATAACTAATCAAAGGCACACAGTCATTTCATTGTCATAACACAATCCCATCTATATTTATAGGTTGGTTAAGAGAGCCATCTGATGGCGATATCTAGTTAATTCGTACGTATTTGTTAAAAAGGAAAATGCTACTTTCCTTCATCAAGCAATACTAATTTAAGTAAAATATGTTCTAGAAATAACATTTAGCTAAGTGAAACGAATACTCATTTTGAGATGAATGTATAGTTTAGATAAGTAATAATTAGTTATAAATTCGCGACAGCAATAATATATTTGTATTAAAAGCTATTGAGCGTTAAATTTTTAATAGCAATTAGGTAGACAGTTGTGAATAATTGAGCTAGCGTTGTTATTTTATAATGTAAGAGAGATTATTTCTTCTGTGGAAGCAACTGGTGTGGTCACGATAGGACAAAAATTGGTGACGATTATATACATTAAACGGATACGTTGTTTCCAATGTGTGATATAGATACAGTAATTTAATTAAGAATATAGTCGTCAGCATGAATTATAATAAAGTGCAAAACTGACTCTGTGTTTAATTTACTACCATTACACCTGCTATATTATGACCTTTTTTTTTATAGTGGGTAAATCTTCCAAAGATACCCACTGCCCCCGGGGAAGGAGCCGTGGGTTATGTCGGATTCTTACCGACTAAAACCCCACTGTGTTCCGTCGAGCCGCTTTAATGATGGGGCCGCGGGTATTGGTTGGAATTCTTCCGTGACCCCCTCGGCGGCAGCCCAGCTCCAGGCCAGGCGCAAGCCAAGAACAGGAAAGGTGGTTTGCCTGCTCATCCCGCCCGTTGGCGGCATGAACGGAACACGTCTCAAGCCGCCTCACCGCACCGGACGATGGATTACATTCCCCGTTCCACCGCCCGGCGCCTGATGTTATGACCCTACCGACCCGACCCTATTATGATTATTAATCTTCTCTTAAGTTTGCTTTAAACTTAGTTATTTGTAATTTTTTTTAATAACTTTTTGACTATCAAATACTAAGTAGCCATTTCTCTCTTCAGTTAAATTTTTTTTCATGCATTTAATCTCAACTCTCAAGTTTAGTATTGCCCAAAGATGTTGTACATGTACTGTTAACTAGCCAGTATACCAAAAATATTTGTTTTGATAAAATATGATCTATTTGTAAATAGCTAAAGTCCGGTCGCGGAGCAGAAAGAATTTCGTACAATGACCTCTTTACCTACTGACAGTGGTCACAAACATTTTTGAATGAAGTGCAGTTTACATGAAATATTTGGAGGAGAAAATGTTTTTTACTAATTTATTAAATAAATGTCCTTTATTCATTTACAATACTTATTAGTTAGTTACATTTTAACTTTTTCAATAACCACGATATATTATATAAAAAAAGTGTGCGTGTACACACATAAGAAGTGAAACTTCTTTATGACCTTATTTTTCAAAAAATAATTTACTATGTAGGTACAATATTACAGAAATACGTAAGTCTAACACGCGATTTCGACTTAGGCGGATTTTGATTGGACATAAAGAGTTTGAGGTTTATTCTTATAAATGTTGAATTCACAAAATCATAATTGAACACCTGACACCAATCAAGCAAACACAAACCTTACGCTCTCAGGTTAAAGGTTTACAATCCCTAAGGACGGCGGTCATTGCACCTGTGCGAGCAAGACACATTATTTTTACAAGGGAGTGACAGTGACAGGTAATAACAGGTTAATGTACCTACGAAATTCTTCCTGCTCCGCGACCGGACTTTACCTACATTATTCGTGAGATAGTGCAAAGTCAAACTAAATTCATGGTCACCCTAACTACCATTTCTACAAACGTCAATGATTCGTTGGGTTGTCAAAACGTTACAAAAAGACCGTTTTTAGTACGCTACCGCTTATAAGGAAAAAGCAACCTTAATTAGGTATAATATAGTTAGATAGATCATATTATTTTATCAAACAAATATATTTGGTACACAGTCTAGTAAAGTATAACGTCTGGGACGGAATCTGAGTATAATATTATTACTTACTCTGTGGTCTGCCAATGTCCAGCGACGAATATTACTATGCCCAATCAATTTTTGAGTTCAAAGACATCGTATATTCCATTTTATGTAGTTACTTACTACTCTCTGATGAAAAATATCGAAATATCTTCATTTCTCATATTTCTTCTTCTTTGTTTATGGTCCCACCCATTTCCCATATTTACAAATATGAAATCATCTCCTGTCAAACTGACATTCATGGATGTCATTTTTGACACTCTTTCTTTATCTGTGGAAATTAAATTATTCCCAGTGTGTTCCCAGTCTAACATTAAAAAAGAGAGCATTCAGCGAATTAACTCTTTATTTAATTCATTTATTTACACGAACACAATACACGTACAAAATAATTTTTCACATTGAATATAAATACTATTAATTTTTAATGTTTGATTAAATTATTTCGTAACCATTCCTAAACGAAGGGAACAGAGCTGCCAACATTTTCAAACGTAGCAACATTTTAGCCAACATTAACAAACGTAATGTCATGTCATGTGTGGTCGCTGTAATGCTCGCTTTGCTTCTGGTTTTCGTAACTTTGCTTGTACGCGCGTCGTCAGTCAATGAGACTGATCGTTTTGAACATTTCTTGTTTAACAAAACAAACTGATTCAAATAATAAAAAATAAATTAAATCTTAAATAAAACCAAACGAAAACACAAAATAAAACTCGAATGCGTCGTAGATATGTGAAAGTGACAGTCGTTTAATATCGAATTCTTTTTTTGCGTGAATAACAAATAACAATGTTAATTCGCATAGTTTCAAGTACCGCCACATAAACATTGTGAAGCGAATGTTATTATGTGCGATCGGGGATCATTATGTTCGAAGTGGGATAAACCATACGAGTTTATGATTATCTACTAGAATGCAAGACGAGTATTTGGAGACTTCGACGAGGAACTTCGAGCGGCGGCGGCCTACGAAGGTGTTGAAGATAGCAGAGAGTTTTACAAACTTGGATGAGACTGCTAAGTCGGGACGATTCGTGCGTGGCCCTCATTCGAGGACCGGGAGACGGTACCTGGAGAACGGTGGTAGGAATAAGCGCGGGTGTTGTGATGATGATTGTGCGGAGTCAAGTGCTAGTGATGGTGAAAAACTTGGTGATCGAAGAGTCACGGGCTCGTCGTGCACGGCCCTTCGGACTGCTGTAGCTGCACTGTATCCATTTGACGACTTTATCTTAGAGAAGATCGGATCAGGATTTTTCTCTGAAGTTTTTAAAGTAAGTGCTAAAATTTTACTATGCCTCATTGGTGGTGTTATGTAGGATGTTCAGTACATGTTCATTTACATAAATAACTAAATGCAACTTGGCTGAGAATAATTATTAGTACTAAATTCCAATAGGTTTTGCTAAATTTCAATCTATCTCTAATATACTACTGTAAAGTGCTATTCTGTTTTCACTAAAACATTTATAGTATTATTTATAATATAACTACACAATAAACTATCATAACACGAAGCATCTCCAAGAAACAGTACTAAAAAACAAACTGATGTCTAATACTCCAAGTCCAAGTCTTTTTATAAAAAGCATCTATATCTCATGGAAATGTTACCTAAGAACCATCATCTCATGTGACTATAGAAAATAGTCAAAATATTCATTCAGAATATTTCAAGTATAACATAGATCAGTAGTTAGCTAACATAATATAATGAATAGGTAGTATTAATACACATCTTGTAACTTACTTCTGACCTCACTTGTTACCTATTTATAGATATAGCTGTTTACTTTTACTAAGGCTTCAGCATTTTATATAATATCATATCCCTATGTTAACAATTTAATAATCTAATACTTTTAAATTAACCGCCATTGCTTGTTATTTAATGATTATTCAGTTTTTTCAAGGCACAGATTAAGTAATGTATAAAAAATTATGATTATGCAAACTTAATTTACTAATTATTCTCCATTAAAAACTATTAAACCGTACCTATACAATTATTTTCACTAAAAAGCAGATTACACAGTAGTTAATAATAGTAAGTAATGTTGTAAACAAAACTAATGTGACAGAGATTTACTATTAACTAATTTTACAATAAAATAAATTGTAAACAAATGTAAAATAGATTTGAGTAAACGCAAACTAAATAGAAGCTAATTTTAAATAATTATTCAGCCTTGTCAATGACCTTGGCCATGCTAAACATTTGGTGGACAATTGGTTTTGTTATTTGAATATTAGAGTTGTCAGTGACCTTTTGATGTACTAGTAAATGTTGCTTCCAAACGTTAATTTGATTCACATGTGGGTACCTATAATATTTTAAGTTTTAAAGATTTTATATGTAACATCTGGAGTCTATTTAATTAACATTACCTCGTGCCAATGAATTTAGTTGTGCTAATTGTTACCTGAGAAGAAGATGTCCTCGTTGGGACATTTGCTGACGATACTGCTCTCATCGGAATGCATGAGGATCCTGTATCTGCCTCGAAAATGTTACAGCAAAGCTTAAATGATGTCTCAGTGTGGCTGAAAGACTGGAGAATAAAAGCCAACGAAACGAAGTCGGTGCAAGTGACATTTACCCTTAGACGCGATACTTGTCCCGTTCAACTTAACGGAATAACAATTCCCCAGTCAGAAGATGTGCGTTACTTGGGTATATACTTGGACAGACGTCTTACATGGAAGAAACATATATTCACGAAAAGGAAAGCTCTTAGTGTACAGTTTCGCAAATTGTACTGGCTCTTGGCACGTAACTCTGGCCTTTCACTGAACAACAAACTTCTTTTGTACAAGTCTATCCTCAAACCAATTTGGTCATATGGAGTTGAACTTTGGGGTACTGCAGCTCACTCTAATCTGGAAATTATACAACGTTTCCAGTCAAAAATACTTCGTATCATATCTCGAGCCCCGTGGTTCATTAGCAATTGTCATCTTCACCGTGACTTGTTTTTCCTACTGTTAAAGAGGAAATTCTCAAGAAACTTAAGACATATAAAAGCCGTATAAAAAAATCACCCCAACGTACTTGTCTGGAACATGATGAAGCCCACTCGCACTTTTAAGCGCATAAAACGGAGAGCTCCTCAAGACCTCCTTCCACCGTAGAATCAGACTCACCATGATCATAGAAAATATTAAATGGAGACGCCACTGGGCGTTTGCCATGCATGCCAACATTAAAACTTTTAACCACCAGCTTAATGCTTAATAAGGCAGATTGCAGGTTTAGAGGAGATTAAAAAAAAAAAAAAAAAATTGTTACCTAAACAAATTTATATCATCCTCTCTGAAACTGATATGTACTATACTAGCTTTGCTCCGCGGTTTTACCTGCAGTGCTCTGCTCCTGTTGGTCAAAGCAAGATGATATATAGCCTTTCTCGATAAATGCGCTATCTAACACCAAAAGAATTTTTCAAATCGGACCAGTAGTTCCCGAGATTAGCGCGTACAAACAAACAAACTCTTCAGCATTATAATATTAGTATAGATGTGATACAAACAGGAATATTTTTGGAGTCCACATGTGTGGATAAATTCATAATTAGTATTCATTACTCAAGTCTTATTATCATGCAAGTGTATAGAAAATACATTTAAATTATTTAATATAGTTATTTACTCCTGGATAATGAAATACATGATAGTAAATTTGTCACGGTACAAGTTCAGTGTTAGTACAAGTGAATTAGTATGAAAGGACATGCCGTAGCAATAACATCATGTGTTTGCTTTTCTTTGTGGTATTTTCTGTTTCAATGTCAGTATGACTGATTTATTTCATGTGTATTGATACATGAAGTATGATATTGTTGTGAAGAGATTATGATCCTACTGAAAAGAGCATTTTAAAATTGAAATATTGTCTTAAATGAACTAAAATGTTATGTTTATTGATTTTTAAGGTACTAAGGTACTTACTTTTATTTTTAACATATTAAAACACAATGAATTTAATAAAAAAAAATACGCCATTTTTGCTTTAAAAATATGAATGGGTTAAAAAAATGTCCCGTTATTTACGTTGTGTTACAGAGATATTTCGACTATTTGTATTATTTATCCATTTACCACCTTTCGTTATCGTATTACGTAAATGTTCGATAATTTCAACTTCATCGACACAGCCCGGCTAGCTCAGTCGGTAGAGCATGAGACTCTTAATCTCAGGGTCGTGGGTTCGAGCCCCACGTTGGGCGTTCACTTTTTTATTTTTACATTTATTTATTCGTAATTTTTTTTTGTTATTTATGTACATTTATTAAATATCGTTTTAATTTAACACGCAACTTTTTTATTTTCATATTATGGTCATATATTTGTTTAATATTATCATTAATTATTATCGTTTATCATATTATGTAATGTTATTACACAGTCTATATTTAGTTTAACTTTCGACTTAAAAATGTCATACATAAATACATACTATTATGTGGAAGATTACTTACGAAATCCATTCTTTTAATATTAGATCAGATTTAAAAATTAAAAGTAAAATAAATGAAATGTTTTCTATCACAACACAATAATCACGGAAGAATGTTTGTCGCAACAAAAGGCGTTTAGGTTCAAGGTATAAAGGAAGCAGATTTAACGTATACAGGATGTTGCCTTCGCTCAAAGCAAGGTTTGCGACTCTAATGTAAATAGAACCTACTATCGCGAATGATTAACGATTATTTATTTTTGTATGTGCACTTCGATATGCGTCCAACTATTGTGTAAATGGAGGGTATTTTTAGAAGGGATATATTTTGTCAGAGTTATTTGAATATAGACCGTAGTACCGTACGTCATTAAAAATATAAAAAGTTATCATTATTATTTGTTATTTGGACCAATTTAGATTAAGCGAATGGCCCGTCAAAGAGCTTGAGATATTAGTAAATTAAGTTCGCATTCACTATGTTTGCATGTTTTCATGCGTAAAAAGTTCATGCAAATAGCGAGATAATAAATTAACGTATGTCTATCCCAAGTGTCCTAACCTCGACCGCATTACGTCGGTTCGTCTGAGAGACATTAAAAATTCCTTAGATAATAAATTTAATTGCTCAAGATAGTAAACAAGACGGGTGATAGTGGACATCACGAATCACGATATCTATTACATACTTTGGTTTTAAAGAAAGTACGAAATTACGTGAGTTTGGTTTGGGTTATCTCGCGATTTACTGCATTTTTTATGACGGTTTCGAAGGTGATTGGAGTTGACAGAGGATTTGCGGCTGTCATTGTTTTGATAAAAATGATTTTATTCGTCTAAAGAAATGGCGGGTCACTATAAGTTATATATATATTTTTCACTCCAAAAAATGTATCTAGGTACTAAATAATAAATATCTCTCCTTCGGTTTCTGCAGCCATCCGCTTTACGTACTATTTGTTTTCGCACATTCGCCTTTTATCGATTCAAATAAAACTTAACTTAAAATATAATATAATCGACATTTCTCAATATTTCCTTTATTATCCACTTCTCAAGCGTCATTGATAATAAAATACAATGCATTGCAAAATTTCGTTTCTCATTCTCCGACAGCTCAATTAAAACGAGCAATCAATGTGAGTCGGTTCTATTCAGAGGTATCACTATAAAATATTAAATTGCACTATAGCGCAGATACAATCCTAACAATTATCATTCGATTTTATACCGTTACTTGTAATACATTAAGGGGATCGTTGTGTGAATTTATGCTTATTGGTTTTGCATTATCTTCTCGTTCGTATGCTATAACAATTATGTCATGTATCGTATTATACAGACGGCCTTTAGTAACCTCAACGATAAAGGCATTTCGATAAGACCTTGTAAAATTACTATGTACAATAATTATCATGTTATTTATAGAAGTGATGTCGAATTTCACTGCTTTGTCGAGATGTAAACAACGAGTTGAAATTATATGAAAGTTAAACATTAATTACGGCTATGGTGCTACTTATCTCGAGGGATCTTATCTTCTATATTTAGATAAATAGATTGATTACAATTGATAAGATAAATAATGATTAGAAAGTAATGAACACTTATTTCAGGGACATAAATGAATTGTAGACGAATTGTACCTGGTAAATGATCTTTGAAGATCGCATTTGTAAGTAACATACCCTGTTTTACTTATGACACATATTTTATTTAGTTAGGTTAGGTTATTTCTGCGTACAAAATATTGTTATTCCAGCGTGCCCTCACCATCTAATTTAGTGTCCCATTCATACATATCTGTTGAAATTGTTCTTTATACATCCGCTTTCGTACATTTATTGAAGAACAAATTCCGAAGGGACTTCGAAAACACCTCGCGAAAGACAGTATTATGCGGACAAACCGGTCAAGCTTGGAACCGTGTCCACCGTTCCGAATTCTTGGCCTTCACCTAAATCACGATATAATGGGCCCGAAATAAAAACATCACAGCGGTGACTTGCTCCAATGTTGCCGTTTGTTCCTTTATGTTTGGGAGAAGTCGGCGATATTCTGCTATTGTCTTACTATTTCTTAAGCCTTGAAGGGGGAATTAAACGGGGTGGGTTGTTTTCATGAATATATGAAAGAAAGCTATTGTTGCTCTGTTTGATAAAACAATAGTGGACTTATCCTCATTCTTTCATTAAATAAAAATATTTGTCAGATATCGCGATAATCACGTATAATAGCAAAAATCACTTGGCCAATGTCGATTGCTTTCATTTTTATCAGACTATAATTAATTACCATTAATCCCATAGTTATCTATACTAAACACGATTCACATCTGAATATTATTCAACTGCAGTCGCATACATCATGCATGCATTATCGCAAGGTATCGCAAGTCCACTAGTAGAATGTACACACATACCCATAAGTGTCCGGATCGCCGTAATAAGATCCTTCGGCGAACAGGTTTGGGATGTAAATAGCCAGCACACGAGCGCGGTAAATTTTGCAATTTCATTTTTATTAAGCCTGCAGCGTCTTAAAATCGCATGCCTTGGAGTGGTTATTAAGCTTGCATCTGCTCGCATTCCTGGGACACGGGATATAAAACGTATGACGTCGGTGCATTCATTAATTTCTACGCATGTCGTGTTCCTGCAATGTTTAATACAATTTTTAATAACTTACATTTTTTCTGCAAGTCGATAACTTAGTATATTATTATGAGTAGGTATCTTACCTTACTGTGCTTCCTTCTTTACTCATATTATCCTTTTTAACAATGTTTCAAAGGTGTTATTCAACCAAGGTATATAGTAGCATGCAATTTTACGTATACGTGAGCGCTAACAAAGGAGCTTCAAATTCCACAGTTTTTTGAATTCCATAGAAGTTAAATTGTATAATCTGTTACAATATTCGTGGGAACATTCAACTCCAAAATACATATTAACAAAATAACGATAGCATAAACTTAACCGCACGGGAGCATGTCTCGTTGTTAATTACGTTCGTTGCTAATTAAGTCGACATCGTCGTTCCTCAAGAGATCATGAACGTGTCGATATTAACAGTTACAGTTTAAAGCGTATCATAGTTGCGTGTGCCATTTATCGGTGTATATTCTATGTGATGTGCATTTGCATGTGCGCACACGCTAAACTTTTACTGGGCAATCAGTGGACACGACCGAGAGGTGGTAATTAACATAGCAGCGCCACTTTTCATTTTAATGTTACGTTGGTCGTATTGATATTTATTGCGTTACGGGTGGTACTTTGAAATATCGATGTGATTAATTGTTTTTTTAGAATAAGATTTTTTAATAAATTTTGCGGCAAGTATTTGATATGGAACTAAAATGATATGAACGCCAGAAATAAACTAGAAAAGATTCACTTACCATCATCGGGTTAATTATGTCTTTAATATGCTTTTTTTGTTTCTTGTGATTTGTTGCTGCAATGGGAGCTTACGTAAAATATCTATATCAAGACTTAGTTTTAGGAGTATATTTTCACATTCAATTAAATAGTAAATACACATAAAGTCAAATGACAAAGAAAATATATTATAAAATAGTTATAAATAGAGAACATGACGCACGCACATGAATAATATAATATATCAATTGCTGATGATAAGAAGGTTATTGTCGGTTTTTGCATAAATGTACATATTATACAAACGTACATCAAAGATGCCGCTTCTGGATAATAAATAATAACAATTAATAGGCAATCAATAATCATGTATGATAATAATTAATTATTATTGGGGAAATCAAAATATTTTGTTGGTTGTAACTAAATGAATTTACAGTGGTAGTTTCAGATTTTGTCAGTTATTAGTACAATCTACTGAAAGTAATAATAAAAAGTAGTATTTGTGCCAATAGAAGTAATCGTATAGGTCATAGGAGCTACCAACGTTGACAAGAGAGAATTTTAGTATAGTTGGTTCTTTGATATACTGTTCCTCTTGCTATTTCGGTTAGAGTCCGGGCTGTCTGGCTGGTCGCAGTGGTTGCGTTTTTACACGCTTTATATTAGCTTCACCTGTATGTTTGTTTGTTTGTAACCGACTTCTTTGGGCGCGATTTTGACCCACTTTAAACGGCCAGATTTCGTTCAAACTTTGTAGATTTATTGAGGACCGATGACAATACACTAATTTGATAAAATTTTCTATTTTTAAGTTCGGTTTTCTATAAAAAGCGTGTTTTTTAGTTTTTTTTAACTATTATTATTTAGTGCGCATCTTATCTGCACAGGATAATTTCCTTAATTTTAAGTCATTTTTTAACGCGTAATTTTTAATATTTTGCCTTTAGATAGATCCATCAGACATAATTTTTTTATTGCAAGACGATTTTTTCGTTGTTAAATAGGTGCCAGACGCAATTTTTTATTTCGTTTTTATAAAAAATTCAAATTATTTTAGAATGTCTGTAAATTTCATATTATGTTCTTCAAACATAATATAATCTAAAATTAATTAGCCAGACGCTAATTCGATTGTTAAGTATTAAATAATGTGTATAAATAAAAAAAAGTAATGAAGCATGCAGCTCATCAGCTAGTATATTTTAATTATGCGACAGGAAATAATTGCAAGAATACAATATTATTTACACTTGTTCTTATAAATAAAAGCTAAAATGAAAAAAAAAAAACATAAAAGTGAAAAATAAATTAATGTTACCATACATTGAAAAGAATGGAATAAAAACTATATCAATGAAGGTTAAACAATTACATTGTTAAATTTAAAAAGCCATCTTCATAATCATCATCATCTTCCCTCAGTCCTCTCACTGTCAGAATTATTTATGTTATCGTCTAAGGAATTGTTATTGTTTTCCAATATTCCATCATCTGTAAACAACTAGAAAATTAGTTTCAATATTGATGTACACACATACACACACAACACACACACACCACAGTCCACACCACACACGACACACACACACCACACCACACACGACACACACACACCACACCACACACGACACACACACACGTGAACACACACACACACACTCGCATGTTTAAGTTTGTATTGAATTTAACTAAAGTAGTTAGCATGAATTAATATAGGTAGGTATACTAGCGGTCCGCCCCGGCTTCGCCCGTGGTACCTACATGTTTAAACTATCCTATCTCTCAAGTTGGATCGAACTGCACATGGTGTGCGAATTTTATTATAATCGGTTAAGTGGTTTAGGAGTCCATTGAGGACAAACATTATGACACGAGATTTATGTATATATATTAAGAATTAAGATTAATGAATTAATATTGTTATCATCATCACTACATAGTATAAAACAAAGTCGCTTTCTCTGTCCCTTTAAATCTTTGAAACTATGCAACGGATTTTGATGCGGTTTTTTTTAATAGATAGAGTGATTCAAGTGGGAGGTTTATATGTATAATAACATCCATTAAATAGTGGAGAAGTACTGTTATTTTTGAGGTTTCTAATGTGATGTTGTAAAAAATTACATTTTTTCCACTTACAGTGCAAACGCAGGCTGAACCCTACGAGTTTTATCAAAATAATGTACAAACTATAGTACACATTGAAAAGGTCTACAGAAAAGTCCGTGATGGTATATGTCTATCTCTTATGGATAACCCACAATACCTTTTTTTGTCATTTACTTTTTACGACAAATAATGGCTAATTTTCGAAGCGATTTTAACCAATACAGCATTAATCCTTAACCAATTAAAGACCTTGAATACATTGTTCATCTATCTCTATAATATAAAAATGAATCCCAAAATGTGTTGGTAAGCGCATAACTTGAGAACGGCTGAACCGATTTCGTTAATTCTTTTTTTATTATATTCCTTAAAGTGCGAGGATGGTTCTTACGTAGAGAAAACGTCAATATGTACCACGGGCGAAGCCGGGGCGGACTGCTAGTTTAATATAGATCTATATGGCCCTTTACACCGTATGATTTAAGTGAATATTTTCGAAGATATTACAGATTTAAAAATTGCGGGACGTAGCGTTTGCGGCGGTACCGGCCGGCCGCCTGGCTATATGTTTTATACCCGTGCGAAGCCGGAGCGGGCCGCTATGTTTTTTATATTCAACGTTCACAGTTTTTCTGTAGTGTATTTAGTATCAGCATTGCACCCGTGCGAAGCCAGGGCCGGGCGGGTCGCTAGTTAAGTAATAAAAAAAATTTTGTATAGAATATTGTTGATGTACCCTAATAGTTTATTTTTTAGCCTAAGGTATAAAATGTACCAATGGAAGGTACTTGTTCCCACAACAAAGGGAATCCTAGAGTAGGAACAATTCAATTTCTATGCATCTTATATTTTCGAAAATAAAACGTTATTTTTTATTGTTATTTAATTTTCGCGGCCGACCCTTTCTATCTCTCTTGCACTTTAAACTATCTCTCCATATACACAATCATTTAATTGTTATACTTACCTACTTTCACTACGTTTTTATTTGTACATATTTAATAGTTAACAATCGAATTAGCGTCTGGCTAATTAATTTTAGATTATATTATGTTTGAAGAACATAATATGAAATTTACAGACATTCTAAAATAATTTGAATTTTTTATAAAAACGAAATAAAAAATTGCGTCTGGCACCTATTTAACAACGAAAAAAACGTCTTGCAATAAAAAAATTATGTCTGATGGATCTATCTAAAGGCAAAATATTAAAAATTACGCGTTAAAAAATGACTTAAGATTAAGGAAATTATCCTGTGCAGATTAGATGCGCACTAAAAAACGCAACCACTGCGACCAGCCAGACAGCCCGGACTCTAACCGAAATAGCAAGAAGAACAGTATATCAAAAAACAAACTATACTAAAATGACTTTTTTTTAAACGTTAATAGCTCCCGTACCATAATAGACTAGTTGAAGACAGTGACTTCCGTCCGTTCGGCGCAAACATACTTTTACAAAGTCGAGTCGTAATTCAAATACTTCTTCTAAAATTATCCTACACACAGAATAATGAAATAACAAGCTGGTATTTTTACAAACATATTTGTTTACTAGCGGTTTACTAGTTTACGTTTTTTTTTTCATAAGAACCATCCTCGTACTTCAAGGAATAGATTCCGCAGCGCACGCGATGACAGAATTTTTATTAAGGAATTTTTTACACCTTGGGTTACATTA
This sequence comes from Colias behrii, assembly GCA_029959065.1. Lineage (NCBI taxonomy): Eukaryota > Metazoa > Arthropoda > Insecta > Lepidoptera > Pieridae > Colias > Colias behrii. Next base: position 10,479,866 of record JARWMC010000006.1, read on the forward strand.
TTGCATTTTTGGTTAGGATCTCTAATTTTTTGAAAATGCAATATAGCCTATGTTGCTCAGTGAAGATGCAGCTTTCTAATGGTGAAAGAATTTTTGAAATCGGTCCAGTAGCAGCAACTTATGCGTGAAAACCATACATACATACATACATAATTATAGTAGGGGAGCCCAAGAGGGGATTTTGGGATTTACTCGAGCGCGTCAGATTACTATAAGGGACGGTACCTTAGCTATTCATTAGTACCTCTAGTCAATATGAGCAGTTATGGTTGGTGGGTGCGCTCAGGGGCCCCGCTGGAAAATTTGAATAATCCATAATTCCCTAAGGTTGAGCTCGAATCGTCAGATTAGCGAAATGGGGACTTCTTATATTGTAATTAACCCCCCCCCCCCCATATATTAATCTGACGCGCTCGAATAATATTACTTTAATTTTTTACCCTTTCTTCATAGCGATTAAATCGCCACTTAAATCGTCAGATTAACGTATACTTTTTTTCAGTGACGTCCTGGAGCATGCAAAATATCAATATCTAACGCGCTTGAGTATTTCCAAGCCAATTTTTTTCTTTTTTAAATTAAAAAAAATCAAAAAACCCTTCCCCACCGCTAAAAGTGAAAACATTATAGGACCTTTTTTTCTCGCTATGGTCTAATCTACCAATTCTAATAGGTTCCCGTGACGCTCGAGTAAATCCACATTTAGCATCCTGGGCTCCCCTACTATTACAAACCTTTCCTCTTTATAATATTAGTATAGAAGTATAGATTAAATTAGAGGATAAAGATTTATTAATTACTCTGCAATAATCTGGAGATAATAAACTGATAACGTTTTAATTTATCGTTTCGTTGATATGCAATAAATATAAAATATACCACGTCATTGCACATTTCTGCCATCTGACACTTCAAGTTTTTATGATTTACTTTTTTTAAATGTTTTATAAATAAAAATAAAACATACAGTTGTTACATAGCCCGCAATCCGCATGCATAACGAATTTATAGGTTAATCGTAATTGTATGTATCGTAAACAGCCTTGTTTGAAGGCTGCGTTTTATCGAGTACCTATTTGATAAACGTCTTGTACTAATAGTATGAAACTAATTGATTATTTGTAATTATTAGGAAATTGTGACACGCTCATAACAAGATAAAACTGTGCCTATTTCAAGACTATCAAAGATAAGCATGTTACGTGTGAGTTATTTTTAGCAAATGTAAATTCTAATGTTGTACAAATAAATATAATCAAGTAGTATATGTATGATATGGGATATTATCACCAGAAGGTGGACATAAAATAATGTAACCATTATCACGATTGTAAAGCAAGTCGAAATTAAAGTACCTACTAGTCCGCATTTATCTTAAGTGCAGAGGTAACATACATAGTCCTGGCAATAGTTAGATAAAGTACATAGACGTAGCATGTATCTAAATAATAAACAGTGAAAAGTTAATCTTCAAGGCACGATTTCAGTGTACGTATCTACTATCTCGATAGTTTCACATACCACACATACATTAAACATTGCAGATATTCAAATAGTTCAGGTGCAATGCGAAGTCGGATTACTGGCGTCATACCCATTTGGCAAATGTATTTTATCGCAGTAAATAAACCATGTTGAAGTCTAGTTTAAATTTGTACCTTATCGAATGCAGTAATAATGTCCCATGTTATATCGCCTCATTAGGACGATTTATTGCTGACATAATACATTATCGTATTCATTTGCTAGCATAATTAGACTCGATGAAGACTGTCGCGTTGTTTGAATTGATGAAATTATTTTGTAAGTGGCTATGCGCTGGTTTATTTGGTGAGCTTTATGAGAGCAATGTTTGCGCCTTACATTTTTTCTAGCAAGATTTTCACGCTTTTTAGCTTCAGCACGAAATTGATTTGTTATGCCTGGATTAGGATAAATACTCTATTTCCATGATGCCTAGGATAAAATTGGCTAAAAAACGGCTTCTTTGAGTTACCACCTGATAAACAGTAAAAATACAAGTACAATGATATTTATAGTAGGGGAGCCCAAGAGGGGATTTTGGGATTTACTCGAGCGCGTCAGATTACTATAAGGGACGGTACCTTAGCTATTCATTAGTACCTCTAGTCAATATGAGCAGTTATGGTTGGTGGGTGCGCTCAGGGGCCCCGCTGGAAAATTTGAATAATCCATAATTCCCTAAGGTTGAGCTCGAATCGTCAGATTAGCGAAATGGGGACTTCTTATATTGTAATTAACCCCCCCATATATTAATCTGACGCGCTCGTATAATATTACTTTAATTTTTTACCCTTTCTTCATAGCGATTAAATCGCCACTTAAATCGTCAGATTAACTTATACTTTTTTTCAGTGACGTCCTGGAGCATGCAAAATATCAATATCTAACGCGCTTGAGTATTTCCAAGCCAATTGTTTTCTTTTTTAAATTAAAAAAAATCAAAAAACCCTTCCCCACAGCTAAAAGTGAAAACATTATAGGACCTTTTTTTCTCGCTATGGTCTAATCTACCAATTCTAATAGGTTCCCGTGACGCTCGAGTAAATCCACATTTAGCATCCTGGGCTCCCCTACTATTATGCCCAAAATTCTGTTACACGAGTATGGAGAGTTCATGTCATTTATCAAACATTGAATTACCGTTGTACATAAGCTTATGTTGTAAGATGGGAACAATCAATAAATCGAAAGTAATGCCCCGTCTGAACTTAACATACTTTGTGAATGGAAAATCTCCAGTTAGTCTTGGCTTTGTTCTCTCGCGCAAACCACAACCATCTTATTAGAATAAGAATCATTGTCGTATAATCAGAGGCTTTATGAACCTGCTCACATAAGTAAATTTCCGTTAATCGCTGTTTACGCGGTTGCCACTTCTGTTTTCATTGGAATAGTTGTTTTATATTCACGACATATTATCGTCCACCTGGCTTACACGAATGAGCACAATTTTCCCAATGGCAAAGGAAAGATAATTATCTTGAACTAATTAAAATTGCAATGATTCGATTATAATTCAGTAGGTGTATGTGCACATTTATGGTATTCAGGGCTGTATGTAGTTGCAATAAAGTTTTCGTAAACAAATAAATTACGCTTAATCTTGTCGAAATCAACCCTGACCGCAGAATAATTATTTAAGGTTGCATAATGAAAATTAAATTATGATTCCAAAGTAAATATAGCTTTTTTATGACGTCCAACATAATCCAATACCAACTTCCATGTATCATGAATAATAAACTGCTATAGTGTAGGTACGTAGCAGATATTGAATGTTTTATGAAAGGTAATTAATGGAGAGTTTTTAAGCCTTTTGAGTAATCTTGAAACTTTCCCAATCCGAGCATGATTGTGCATGACGGCGCATATTCAGGGCACCTCGCAGAACTCTTCACCACGCTCTGCACCGCATTTGAAAGTTGCCAGTTCAATGATGGAAATCTCGAAACGGGTGAAAGTATATGATATTCTTACGTCGCAATGATCTCTGTAAGAATCAGTTTTTCCTCATTTTCATGTCGTGATTAAATCACGGAATCTGCGATGGAATCGCTGCCGCTCCGTTTACGTAGATGATTTCTTATCTCCTATAATTTACATTCAGGTAGCGCTGTGGAATTATTTAAGTGGTCTTACGCACATATTACATACAGGGTGTTACGACTGCCAAAAGTGTCGGTGAAACAACGTTGTATTTTATTACAATGCGCAACGCTCGGTTTAACGCGGGCCCGGTAAATGCTTTTGATAAGTTTGCATCGGGCATGACTTCACTGCCACTATCGCGAGATTATATAATTGCTTACAAGATTATGAAAGTGGATAAATGTATTTAATTTATGGCGGTGAAATTATGTCAAACGATTATGTAAATTGATTTATTATGAAAAGTTACGAGCCCTGCAGTGTTCACCCAGATGGTATATTTTTTATGTAGCGTCAATTTAATTTAGTTTAGGTCCTGTCTGTGGTCGTACCGTTCAATTACATAAATTGATATGTACGCTGCACATAGATCCATTGAGCGAGGGGACCTTTGGAGACTTAATTCAATCATTCTATAGAGCGGAGTAACTCTGCGTCTCGTAACCAATGTCGTGTTAAATTCGTCTTGTGTCGCATGTAATGTGAGCATATTTTGGAGTTATCCGAGCAAAGTATTTAGTACTTCATAACTTTACCATATTTTGTTATGAAATGATGATACTGATAGAAATGTCTACATATATTTAATTTCGTACAGTCAGGTATTTAATCGTGTGCTTTGATTCAGTTTCTTGATTTTACATTAATCAATAGGTAGGTACCTACCTACCTACTACGTGTCATATGAAATACCGTAGCTACCTAATCGTATTTCAAATGACTTCTTGAAAGACTATGCCGAAAACGTGCCAATATACAAACATGTGTCATAAAATTATATATGTACAATATAATAGTCAATTAGCTTTGTACAAGCAGTACCCACACGTTAGATAAGCTTGCGCGTACGGTCTATTGATGCCGGCTTGGTTCACATTGTGTAAACATTACCGCCTTTCTCGTTAACCCCTTACGCATGTAGGTACAAAGCCTTATCTAGGGTGGGTTAACAATAGTGCACATACAACACCCGCGACCTCTCCCGGGTTCAAGCCGTCGATGTATTGTGACATTCATAGGTACGGTAAAGTTTTTAAATTGCCCGTGATCCTTGCTTTTGTGAGGATTTGTTTTTTTTCTTTATTTTCGTCAGCGATGGGGTGACTGGCTGCTAACACTTTGAGCTTGACAAATCATGTATGAGATACCGCTATACAGGGTTACTTGTAAAACACAAATGCGATGAAAAGATTATTTTGCACGGCTATTTCATACAATTTTTAAGAGTAAAACAGTTATTTAAAACATTCTCAAACATTTAATTTTAATTGCCTGCATATTTCCAACGTTACTATAACTGTATTTCTTTTATTACATCTATTGCCATAGTGAACTTTTGTGCCAGATTTAGAAATACAAAAATTAAAAGACATAGACTGGTAATTTTATAATGGCATCCTGTCATTGAAATTAAAATAATTACATTTAGGGCCGCTTTTTCAATGCTTGGATAAAACTTATCCGTCCAATAAAGTATTACACGATAATATTAAAATGTCACGTAAACTGTCAAATACGGGCAATTAAAATATACGTTTTTAAAATGGGAGTTTTATACATTATTCGACGAATAAGTTTTATCCAAGCATTGAAAAATCGGCCCTTATAGGTATGTTAAGGATTATAAAAAGTATTATTAGAACGTATTTGAGTGTAGAATAAAAGTATTACAATTTGAATATCGTATATATAATAGAATAATATACACTCTTGAAGCACAGGAATCAAGTCCAATTTTAGACTCGTGAGAAAAATGCAATTACAACCGCAATCTTCCAGCTAAAAGACACCATTCGTACACTTAATGACTTAATTTATTCTTATTGAAGTCCAAAGCACTCGTGGAATGTTCCTCAAACTTTTAATTCACTATTTGTGCGAAGATAGAATAGTATGAATATTAAACTATGTTAAATTCCACAACAATAATGTTAATAATGAACGAGAAAGCCGCCGTCCACCGCAATTTACTTTTGTACGAAGGTTTTTAATGCAATTTGCGTTTGTGAAATAAATCGGCGTTTTAACTGGGTTTTAATGAATGGTATTACCGTAATGTGATAAACGTTGGCAAATTAGCTTACGCCATATAGTGTTGAATTTTATAGTAGTTAATACGATAATAATTAAATAAAAAAAAATAACTACTCAATTGATCTATTGACTAGTTTATTTAAATGAAGTGTTTTAGAAGGGGAATATGTTTATTCCCCTTCTAACTGTTGTTCATATTATGATTTACGTACACAACGCAAAACACTTTCGCGTAGTTTACTTATGCTCAGGAAGATTAATAACCAGCATAAGGACATAAGTATCGCAGTATATAACTTATAATTACAAGAAGTGTCGCTGTTACCGACCACTAAATCGTGTAAATATTGTCTTCCGTGACTATTAATTAACCATTACTATTTTTTATTTGAACAACGTCATAATAATGATTACTGCTGTGGTAATTATTTCTCTTTGTTTTCATACAAAAGAGCGTTATTTAATCTCTAAATTTATATTATTTTATTCCACGCACATCATCCGAGTTAATTGTCGTTTTTCGTATATTTTTTGTTGAGTTTTCATGTATTTTACGATGTACGCGGATAATTGTGTGACTGAGAAATAATTGTATGGCAAAAAACATTAAGTATCGGATTAATAATAATAATAAAGTGGTCGCGAAACCGCGGCAATTCTATAAATAGTTTAGATTGAATGGACGATGATTGCGACCTCATTTCAATGCTATTACAAATCTGGACGCGTATCTACAAATACAATAGTGTTGTAGATTGAAATTGCAAGTGGTTTGCTTTGATTTGCGTGCATGGTGCATGGTATTTGTATTTTCTTGATAGGCATGTAGGCTCGCACTCCTGTGGTATAATGGACCGAGACATATATTTAGAGTTTCGCTGTCTTCTGCTAATATCCGAATGAACACATTGATGCTAAAAATCATAAAGCTCGCGCGTTAAAACGGGAATAAATATTGATAGAAGATTAGATATCTATACTAAGGAAGTCCTAAATGTAGCATTCTGCAGCTGAAAATGTTTCTACAAACATACATAATAGTCCATTGAATGAGTCCCTCCAAGGGGGGTCTAGAGTGCGTGAGTTAGTAACGTAAGATGTTTCTTCGGAAACATGTCAAGAGTCCCTAGGTAATAAACATACTAAAACCCCGGGACACTAGGAGGAGCCCCGGAGTGGGGGGGAGGGGGCGAATGGGTCCATTTTTTCATTTTTCGCTTAAATCTCAAAAACGGTACATGTTAGAGAAAAACTTTCAAGGAAACGTTGAAAGGCCATAAAATTATCTACAAGTTGTACCTAAATCATTTTTTCCTATATCCTACCGTTTCTGAGTTACACGCAGTAAAAAATGATTTTGGCTCAAACAATTTCCCCATACTACATACCCATGTTTATCACATCAATCGATCAAAAAATATTTCTTTCTTCCAAAAAACTCAAATGTGCAACTTGTGACCGGTACTGATAGATTGCTCTTAATTAGGTCTATAATTGGTAAAATAAACACATTCCTCCATGGAAGCCTTTAGGAGGAATCGATTGTCAAAATATTATATTAGGGTAGTTTGAGTTACTGAACTTGATCTTTTTATTTTTTTCTTCCAAAAAACTCAAAACCTACCGGTCACAAGTTGCACTTTTGAGTTTCTTTGAAGAAAAAAATACAAAATACGTACAATACAATAACAATAAACGCGGGCGAAGCCGCGGGCGGAAAGCTAGTAATAAATAATATTGAGTTTTCTATTTGATGAATGGTGCATTTATTTGTCTTTCATGTGATAATCTCATAAGTCATAAAATCGCATTTCTTGAATAATTACGATGCTAATAAATGGACATTGTTGAAATTCACATTCACTTTTTTATAACAGGTAAGTACCAACCTACTCTGCAAGTAATAGTAATAAATATTATGATAATCGTAAATAAAACAATTATTAATTATTTGTTTAGCAACAAGTCGTCAAATGATCTAGATTCTAGAGTCTAGAGGAAGTTTTACAGGCGTACAGGTAGATGTAAGCTTTACAGTACAGGAAATAACATCCTGTAGTGTTTAACTGGTAACGATATTTTTAATCATCAAACATGTAATTTAAGTTGTTATATTTTTTACGTTTGAAGTGACTTGTTTAAATCCATAATTTTTTACTATAAATACATTTTAATGAACAGTTTCATTATGCAACAATTCCCATGTTATTTTATCAGATAAACCGATGCAGATATGAAGCGTGATTTTAGTTTCTAACTGTGGGAAAATAAACAATAATAGCCTTTATTATCATTCAACGTTATCGCTCTAATATACATTAGAACTATTCATATTTACGATAATTCGATAAGATTACTGTTTAGTATTTAACAGTTAATAAATACGATATCTGTCTTTGTTTTCACGATTTTCTTTGTCTTCAATATAAGTCTAGGTTGAATATTTATCAAGCTTCCCAGAAGTCAAAGTTTGGTAATAATATTTTGACATAGTTTTAGTTATTCTATACAACTTTTCCGGTTGCAGAAACTATAATACAAGCAATACACGATTCCAATTAAGACAGATCCTGTTCATCACGAACATTAAAAGTGTATCAAACACTTTCTATGGCATCACAAAAAACCGTGTCGAACACCTCTTACTATTGTTGCTCGCAACGAATTCACTTGTTTTTTTCGTGTCGATTTGTCGTTTTATCTGTTATATCGCATACAATAGATGAATGAGTTATTTTCGTGTATGGTAGGGTATAGAAAGCGTGGGCGATTAGCAATTAATGACATCAGTTCGTTCGAGATACGTTTCTTGCTACTTGCTATTGTTCTATCGAGTTTAATTAGTGGGGAAAGTTTAACGAGAGTGGCGTGAAAGTTCCACACATGTCGAAGTCGAATCGTATCGTTTGTTGTGTTCGTGTTACGTGACATGCAAATGTGCTCAAGGTCAAAAGGATTACATGTCACAATCGTGCAATGAACCGTGAAATCGCAATGTTTTAACTTACGATCGTGTTTTTGCGTGGATACAGAGTTCCACTTGAATGTTTTTCTGCATAAAAAAGCAAGGCTCAAAAAACTTGGGTTATTATACGTTTCCTTTTAGTTTCGTTTTGTTGAAATTACATGGTTTGTTTGTGATTGTTTTAAAGTCTGATTATAATTCAGTCTCCTGATATCTACATAATATTATTTACTCTAATAAATACACAAGGTTTTGTACTTATAGTCCATTGAATAAAAAGTTCTAGAGTGCGTGAGTTAGTAACGTAAGATGTTTCTTCGGAAACATGTCAAGAGTCCCTAGGTGATAAACATACTAAAACCCCGGGACACTAGGTGGAGCCCCGGAGTGGGGGGAGGGGGGGAATGGGTCCATTTTTTCATTTTTCGCTTAAATCTCAAAAACGGTACATGTTAGAGAAAAACTTTCAAGGAAAAGTTGAAAGGCCATAAAATTATCTACAAGTTGTACCTAAATCATTTTTTCCTATATCCTACCGTTTCTGAGTTACACGCAGTAAAAAATGATTTTGGCTCAAACAATTTCCCCATACTACATACCCATGTTTATCACATCAATCGATCAAAAAATATTTCTTTCTTCCAAAAAACTCAAATGTGCAACTTGTGACCGGTACTGATAGATTGCTCTTAATTAGGTCTATAATTGGTAAAATAAACACATTCCTCCATGGAAGCCTTTAGGAGGAATCGATCGTCAAAATATTATATTAGGGTAGTTTGAGTTACTGAACTTGATCTTTTTATTTTTTTCTTCAAAGAAACTCAAAAGTGCAACTTGTGACCGGTAGGTTTTGAGTTTTTTGGAAGAAAAAAATAAAAAGATCAAGTTCAGTAACTCAAACTACCCTAATATAATATTTTGACAATCGATTCCTCCTAAAGGCTTCCATGGAGGAATGTGTTTATTTTACCAATTATAGACCTAATTAAGAGCAATCTATCAGTACCGGTCACAAGTTGCACATTTGAGTTTTTTGGAAGAAAGAAATATTTTTTGATCGATTGATGTGATAAACATGGGTATGTAGTATGGGGAAATTGTTTGAGCCAAAATCATTTTTTACTGCGTGTAACTCAGAAACGGTAGGATATAGGAAAAAATGATTTAGGTACAACTTGTAGATAATTTTATGGCCTTTCAACTTTTCCTTGAAAGTTTTTCTCTAACATGTACCGTTTTTGAGATTTAAGCGAAAAATGAAAAAATGGACCCATTCCCCCCCTCCCCCCACTCCGGGGCTCCACCTAGTGTCCCGGGGTTTTAGTATGTTTATCACCTAGGGACTCTTGACATGTTTCCGAAGAAACATCTTACGTTACTAACTCACGCACTCTAGAACTTTTTATTCAATGGACTATAAGTACAAAACCTTGTGTATTTATTAGAGTAAATAATATTATGTAGATATCAGGAGACTGAATTATAATCAGACTTTAAAACAATCACAAACAAACCATGTAATTTCAACAAAACGAAACTAAAAGGAAACGTATAATAACCCAAGTTTTTTGAGCCTTGCTTTTTTATGCAGAAAAACATTCAAGTGGAACTCTGTATCCACGCAAAAACACGATCGTAAGTTAAAACATTGCGATTTCACGGTTCATTGCACGATTGTGACATGTAATCCTTTTGACCTTGAGCACATTTGCATGTCACGTAACACGAACACAACAAACGATACGATTCGACTTCGACATGTGTGGAACTTTCACGCCACTCTCGTTAAACTTTCCCCACTAATTAAACTCGATAGAACAATAGCAAGTAGCAAGAAACGTATCTCGAACGAACTGATGTCATTAATTGCTAATCGCCCACGCTTTCTATACCCTACCATACACGAAAATAACTCATTCATCTATTGTATGCGATATAACAGATAAAACGACAAATCGACACGAAAAAAACAAGTGAATTCGTTGCGAGCAACAATAGTAAGAGGTGTTCGACACGGTTTTTTGTGATGCCATAGAAAGTGTTTGATACACTTTTAATGTTCGTGATGAACAGGATCTGTCTTAATTGGAATCGTGTATTGCTTGTATTATAGTTTCTGCAACCGGAAAAGTTGTATAGAATAACTAAAACTATGTCAAAATATTATTACCAAACTTTGACTTCTGGGAAGCTTGATAAATATTCAACCTAGACTTATATTGAAGACAAAGAAAATCGTGAAAACAAAGACAGATATCGTATTTATTAACTGTTAAATACTAAACAGTAATCTTATCGAATTATCGTAAATATGAATAGTTCTAATGTATATTAGAGCGATAACGTTGAATGATAATAAAGGCTATTATTGTTTATTTTCCCACAGTTAGAAACTAAAATCACGCTTCATATCTGCATCGGTTTATCTGATAAAATAACATGGGAATTGTTGCATAATGAAACTGTTCATTAAAATGTATTTATAGTAAAAAATTATGGATTTAAACAAGTCACTTCAAACGTAAAAAATATAACAACTTAAATTACATGTTTGATGATTAAAAATATCGTTACCAGTTAAACACTACAGGATGTTATTTCCTGTACTGTAAAGCTTACATCTACCTGTACGCCTGTAAAACTTCCTCTAGACTCTAGAATCTAGATCATTTGACGACTTGTTGCTAAACAAATAATTAATAATTGTTTTATTTACGATTATCATAATATTTATTACTATTACTTGCAGAGTAGGTTGGTACTTACCTGTTATAAAAAAGTGAATGTGAATTTCAACAATGTCCATTTATTAGCATCGTAATTATTCAAGAAATGCGATTTTATGACTTATGAGATTATCACATGAAAGACAAATAAATGCACCATTCATCAAATAGAAAACTCAATATTATTTATTACTAGCTTTCCGCCCGCGGCTTCGCCCGCGTTTTCAAAATAAAACCCGCATAGTTCCCGTGGGATTTCCAGATAAAACCTATCCTATGTTCCAATCCAAGTTACCCTGTATATGTGTGCTAAATTTCATTGTAATCGGGCCAGTAGTATTAGCGTGAAAGAGTAACAAACATACATACACATACATCTATCCTCACAAACTTTCGCATTTATAATATTAGTAGGATTCAATAGTCAATACGTACATAAATTCCTTTGAAACTATTACCTCTAAAATGTTATTCAATCCGTCATATCAACATAATATAGATAACATATCAGTATGTAACAATTTCCATCGGTATCTCCATATAAAAGTGATATGTTTCATTACGAAACTCTCTCACTTTAATATTATTATACTCATCTATTCACAGTAGAAAGTTCTTTACATTACTTAAACTGTTTATCATTGAGATTATGCAAAACGATACATACTGTATTTGGAGAAACTGTTACTTTATTTAAATTATAGGACTTTTACTAAAACGTTTTTGTCTATCGGCCTTTCAAATGACGTAGCTGTAATTAAAGAAATTTAACTTGCGACCATTTATTCTTAAGCAATAATGAATAATAAACAGACATGTATTTTGAATTAAATAATTTAGAGAAAATAAAAAACGACGTGTGGCACTCGGGGACTGCCGCGGTAAAGCTATTGCATTGCAATTTGCATGCTATGCCTTCAAGCCACACCTCCGCCCGTCGGAGTGGGGAGCGTGAGGTTTTTTCGTTATGGAATTTCTCGATTCGGTCCCCGCGCTCAAGGCCCGCGATAGAAGCTATGCAATAGCTTAAAAAAAATACGTGTGGCACTCGAGGACTGCCGTGGTAAAGCTATTGCATAGCATCGCATCGCTGCGCTGTGCCGGTTGGAGTGGGTGTTAGATTTTTCGTTACGGAATTTTTACATTCGGTCGCTGCGCTCAAAGTCTGAGATAAAAGCTATGCAATAGCTTAAAAACTGATTATACTATTGCTAGGTAAATATTCTAACTTCTAAGTATATAATAAATATAATAATCAGTGTGCCTTCATATAATAATAGTGCATATAAATAACGTACGTGACTACATCGGCATATCAAATGTAGAATTGCCCATATCAGATCGAATGTTACACCTTTGTAATGCAATAAAATTAATTGGGCCGGAATTAAACTTATTTTCTCTATGTACAAATATTACACAGTTGTTATTCTGAGATATTACTTTATTAACATTGCTTTGTGTTGAGGAAGAATAGCAATTGCCATATAAAATTGTTTATTTGTATCGATTAAATCGATTCATAGAATAATTCGTATTACAAACTTAAACATTAGGACAGATATACACTCACCGGCACGGAATCTTGGCCACTGCAAATTTTTGGGTAAAATAACACTATTTCTTTTCTACTACAAAATTCAATAAAAATTTAATCAAAACTAGTTACTTTAATGTTTTTACTAACTTTTAGTAATAATTGGAAGTTTACAAGAAGTACTACCGCGTAGATATGAATTAAACAAGAATTTACGCTTTTCCTGTGAAATTTAAATGATTTCTTAAAAAATGCACAAAAATTAGAAAGAACGTTTCCATAAAAAAAATTGAACCTTTTAATATAGGGTGTTTCCTTCTCTTTCCTTAAACACTGTTTGCATCCAGTCTGGCATACTCTAGAAGACATTTTTGATGTCCACTTGAGCTATAGTGTACCAAACGGCCCCAGCTGTATTTCTAAGCTCATCTAACATTGGTGCTGGGTTGGAATCGAACTTTATGTTTCTTTTAAGCATGTCCTAGATGTGTTCTATTGGATTAAGATTCGGGCTACTCCAATTTTTCAATAATAACCTCTTGAAGGTACTCTTATACGCATCGTACGACACGCGGACGTGCGTTATAGTGTATTAGTGGCAAATTTTCTTCACTGATAAACCTGTAATAGGGCTGAACATGTTCCTGGAGAATTTCCTCAATGTACCTGATCAAATTTAAGGCATTATCTACGATAACTAACTCCGTGCGAGCATCGGAACTTATACCTCCCCATACCATTATTGACCCTCCATGAAAAATCGCAGTTTGAGTGTGGTGATGGGTGAAAACCTCTCTTCTCGTCTCCTCTATACTGACTCTTGGCTATCAGAAGCCTTTACGAGCTTTGCCTTAGCAGTCATCTGTGAACACCTCACGAGCGCACTGGCTGTGGGTCCAGTTTTCATGTTTTCGTGCAAAACGAAGACGTGCTTCTCTGTGATGTCTGAGGAGTTCTGGACGGCGTGCTGGTCTGCAAACCTTCAAATTAACTTCCTTCATTAGTCTTCTCACCGATTGCTCACTCACATTTTTTATCCTGGTATTTTAGAGCCGGTGGCGTATCTCAAAAACTGTCACAAAGCCATTTCTGAGTATCTCTTGAACAATAAACGGGCCTTCTCGAGCTGATGTGCACCTCACGCCTTCATTTTCTGGTCTGCACGTGTAGCTACCAGTCTCCTGGTATCTTTTCCATGCATAGTGCACCGCTGAACGTGGTACGTACTGTACATTAGGTACTTTACGTTGCGGCAGTCATTGGTCTGACATTGTGATGGCCTGAGCAGGTTGTTCAGATGTTAACGGCATTTTTTATTGTTTGTTATAATCATTGACTACAGTACAACAATAACAATATCTTAAAACGTCATAAACGATATCGAAAAAAGTTTAAAACGAACAATTCGTAACTTCCGCTTAACCGCACAAATCACAAATTTCGAGTAACTCTGATTATTCTCAAACTTAATGATTTCTTACCATAAAATTAAACAAATAATATGTTAACATATCTGCATACAAAAAAATCGTGAAAAACACTTCAAACTTTTTTTATCGGCAAATTTGTAAGTGGCCAAGATTCCGTGCCGGTGAGGTATAATATCGTTAAGTTTTCAATATTACTCAACGTTTGTTAATAGTTTATTAATACTAGTGTGTTAATCTACCGATAATTGGTGTAATAGGCATTAATGTTTATCGATTTGCCTAATTAACTAGTTCTTACATTATAATAGAGTAAATAGTTGAACGTTTTTATGACAATCATTACTAATTAATGTTATGTCGATATATACTTTGAATCCATTTCTATATTTGATAATAATATAGTAATTTTAGTTTGTAATAATTGTGATAATTGATTTCGTATGATATTTATTATTTTTCATATGATTACCATATCTTCATTTTCAATCGAGCTTTAAGCTGCACTTTGTTCACTGAGCACTAATTGCACTCTGCGTTTTGTTCGCAACAAAAAATAGGTACATGCATTAGTGGACTATTTTACATTAAGCAGGCTATTTAAAAGAGTCGAATGTAAAATAGTGTAGTTGTTAGTACAGTTCTATGGACAACAATGAGGCTCGCTGGGCCGCTCCACCGCGGGTCGGTGACCGCGCGCGGGTTAAGGCACGAGATTTCTTAAACCGATCCGCGTATTAGGTATTCGGTACCGTGTGTAGTGTGAGCGGGTTTTGTAAGTCTATTTTGAATTTACCACAGATGTAGGTAGGTAGTTAAAGTAGGTAGTGGTGGGTAGGTGGAGAAATAAGAGTCCGACATCGCGGGCAATAGTTTGTAAAGCTGTTAAGCGTGTATGAAATTACGCGATCTTTTCCGAAGCGACCCTTTTGGTCATCTTAAGCTATTTCTATTTCACCTGAAAGATTATTAGACTTTGTTAAAAAATAATATTAGTAAATCATCAGATTTTCATACGAAATATTTTGTAATTGCAACGTAAATACGAGCCGAGATAAAAAGGAAATATTATATTTTACCCCTATTTGAACACGATATGTGACACGGTCTCTTGGTCCCTTTTCGTTATCTAGATTCTAGTGCAATCTGTGGTCTATGATTATTGTCTCTTATCGACTACACGCTGTTGAGATGTGTGTTAATGTAACGATGGATTTGGACTTGGAAAGTATGTAAATAAGTGCAAAGTTAAGTTTATGCAATTCTTGCTTTATAATAATGTTGTTATATTTGAAGGTATACATTAAATATTTCTACATTTATTATGAATGGATGTGTGGAACATGAAATAATTAAATAAATTCTTTATTTGACAACAAAAAAATATACATGTACTTGAAATTGATATTTTTGGTTTAATGGCATTCAAATGCTTTATAAATATAAATTTATAAAGAATAGAAAAAATTCGATCACGAGGCGGGTCACGAGTGGCTGAATTGGTCAGGCATCCGCCCCGGTTTGGCGCGAAATGATGCGGGTTCGAGTCCCGCCTCGTGATCGAATTTTTTCTATTCTTTATAAATTTATATATCTACATGTGCATGTGTGCTTACATGCAATTATGGGATAAATTACATATAAGTAAAAAATAAACCGTAGGTACAATTAATTGCGATATTTTAACAATGTCGCCTATGCTAGGAAATGACCTGGGAAATATTTATAGAGTCATGACAAAATCTCAAATATAAAGCAAATTCATATCATAAAAACCTGATATCAGTATTCCAGTCTTGTGTTTGTAGTATTTTTATTACATTCATACCTACTTGAATTCGTATAAACACGAAATGGTAATACAAAAGTATTAGTTGATCCATTAATTTTATTATCTGATACAATTCGACCTTTTAGTATCATAATTACAAAGACGATAAAAGCCTATCTGATTAAATATTCAAATACGCGAATGGTAGCGACATTTCAATATATGTAAATGTATGATAAAATACAAGAAACAAAAAACACTAAATAAATACCAACAAGCCATTAAACTACATGAAGTAGGCACCTTATACCTATATATAATTTATTATATCCGGTTAAAGAATAGTAGGTACTTCTGTCTTTGAGTGTCACCCATTACTGTCATGTAATACAATAATGATTTGACAATCCTCACATTGTACATGACATCTGAATCAATGTTACGCTATTCTTTCACGCCGCGCGTGGCTTACCATTCAGCGTCCCCTCGTCTCGATTCGGGTTCGTTGACCTCCCCCCCTTCCACCCAACACACGAGATCAAAGACGTTAGTAAAAGTATTATTTCAATGATGACGGATGTTTGATGACGTTTTACGTACTGTGGTCTTGGGTAAGACCACGTAAGAATAGGTTGGTTTTTCTGAGGTGATAATTGCTAAACGTAAACACTCGTAAGGTTAAAGATAAGGGTAACCTAGCATAGGTACCTACGATCCACACCGTCATTTCTCTGAATATGTACAATTCGTCGTATTTTTCTCATATATTTAGGAAGTAAGGTACAAATAAAGTCGACCCTATATAGATATATTGTCTTAGCTACCAATTAAGCACGCTACAAACATACATAATTATATATTGCACATTAATTGAATGGTTATTAGCTAAAGATTACTATGATGGACAATTCGACATAGTAATTCTGTATTTAATTATACATTTATTCTTTTAAATTATACATGAAACAACAAGATAGACTTTAAAAGTATAACACTTTTTACAATATTTAGTGAGCTATGAAGCTAGTGCTAATTACCGGCTTTCATTTTAATTGCGATAATTGCATTCTTATCTCCAATACAGATTATCTTATAGACTAGCAATTGGATAAGTAATTATATTCAGTCTTTTCGTATACATTCCACTACACTCTCATTGTTCCGAGACAACTGATATACCTTGCAAATGTGTAGAAATTAATTATTTTATTACATGTGATTTTGTACCATTTCTACAAAGGTATGGTGATTGCATGATATTAATAAGTACAAAATTTGTTTACTTTTTCGTATTCGATGTTTGTTTTATGCAGTTTGATTGAAATCATCTTTTGTAGATCAAATTACATATATATTTGTCTGATCAGTAGGAAATAACAAAATAAAATAATATAAAGTTCCTCGGTTCAGTGCAACCAATTACAAAAAACAATGTCCATAAAGACGTTTAAGAGAGACGTATACAGCAATTAACTTATATGAGCAAAAGACAATAGTACCTATTACTATAATATTGTACTACATTGTTGGTATCAAGGTCTTCGGAATGCAGTCATTTACCCGTATGTCCCTTTGCAGTTTAGGTACATGTATCTTTATTTTGAAGACCCTTAATATTTTTAACTGTCCATAAACTGAACCAATTTGTATGGAATTATATTATCTAGGTTTTATTTTTAAAAGATAAGCTAAGATCAGATTAAATCAATTAATTGATTAGATTTTTACATCACTTTCACACGTTATAATGAGGCAATATAACTTCTTCCTCAGGATACAGAGACTTCCTATAACTTCCTTTCCTCCTGGTACAGATTATATAAATATTTTTTACTACAGCCACAGTACAATTTTTTACTTTGTATATAAATTAATTATGATTTAATCTTAATTATCTTTATCGTTCTTGTTTGTATTTTATATAATATCCACTCAATAAATTTGTGTTCATTATAGCGATGAATAGAATTTCAGCAGAACAAAATGAATTGATCAATTTAATATTGAACTTTGGCATTATAACATTTCAGTTAACAGAAAATTTCCACGCCATTTACCAGAAACCAATAATATCATCCCTTTGATACATCATATCTGAAAGCTATGTCGGCTGAAATCAGAGTTAAATTCAAAATTGTATTTAGTCTAGACCTGCAAACAATTTTCAATCTTTATTTAATCTTTTATGTTGATAAATGTCAATATTTAAGTAGGGTAATTGCGCTGGTTTGCCGTCCAGTTTCGGTTTTCGTCCATTTGACTGACCTGCTACAATCACGTGCGTAAAACTTGAATACAAACCTACCTTCCCGCGCAAGTTTGCACTTTTTACGTTCCATAATGTGTAAGCAACAGTACTATCAACATGAAAATTTGATTTGACAAGAAGAGAGTTCAAAAAATTAACGTAAAAGTGGCCGCTTCCCATCCGTGCCTTGCAGATGTCATCGCGCGAGAGAAAAATTTGCCGGCGAGAAAAGTTCATGGTAAGTTAAATCACTGTTTTAGCTAGTTTACGTAATGGTTTTGGTACGTATGTTTAGTTATAAGCCTATTAAACGCAATTAGAAGTGTTTATTATACTTTTTTTATAATACTCTTCGAAAAATTAAGTGGACGGATACTAGGTTACCAAATTCTCAAAATATTTGGTTTTCGTCCAAGTGGACGAAAACTCAAACAGCTACGTGAATATTTGTTAGGTTCTTTTTACTCTATCGGACCTTTAAAATACTGAATAGTTTCTCCCGAAGTGATCTTTATTGCTATTAGTTTAGATTTTTTGGTTTCCGTCCACTGCTTTGTCAGTGCTGCCAAAATAAAAAAATATTTAAAGAAGTGGACGAAAACTAAATTTAGCTTTAAACGTTTTAGTTTTCGTCCATGAATGAGTATTGGAGTGGACAAAAATTAAAAATAGCTATTCTTTTGCATTACTTTTCGTCTTTTTTACGTATTGAAAAGTTTTCTATTCAGTATCTTCCTTATAAATAATTGGTGAGGGCCAGAGTGCTGTAGGTACCTACCTAATATTGTCATTCATTCAGTCATGTATCATTCTCCTTATGTGAAGTAGAGTCAATTATTCGTAGCATAAATGGGGGTAGGTCAGACATAATACACTGTATTTTTCTTGATTATCATTCACTTGAGTATCATCTTTTATTCTAGGTCTGTTTTGCCAATGCAATATTTTTTTATTCTACTTACTCAACGTATCCTAAGAAAGATCTTATTGTTTTTAGATGGCCTCGAAGGAGTCTAAGAAAGCTAGAAAAAAAAACGCTACGTACACTGAAGAATCTAAGGCATCAGTAAGACAATAATGCATAGTTCAGTAAGGTATAGGTACTATAGTTTATTTTAGTAGCTAAAACGTATTATTATGGCTGTGTTTAATATAGTACGTTTCATTTGATAAACAAAGTATTAGAATGAATATTTCTGTTTTTTGATGTAATTTCTCAGTCCTATAATTATTACTTTATTCATTTACATTGTAAGTAACGCATTCCTTTCTTTATTACGAATGATTAAACAGTCATCACTAACGCATATAAAGACTGCCAAGTGCTACATAGATCTCAGTGTTGACTAGTTATATTGATTATTATTAGTAAAACTAAACCTGTAAGGTAGTGAGAAATTGTGATGTTGATTAAATAAAAGTATATATTTACCTGTAATTGGTTTTTAACTTAAGGTCTTAGGTCTTAGGTTAGGTTAAGGACTTAGGTCAACTACCTACCCTCCTTTTTCTACACGGTGGTCGAAAACTAGCTTACACTAGGACGAAAACCAGTTTTTTTGGACGAAAACTAGCATATACCCTACTTTTGCAGAAAATAATTTAAATAAAAAGATACGTCAAAATGATTTATTTTCACTTAATATTATCTTAAAGAAGACTATATAAGGACTAAATAAAAATATTATATGTTTAAGGAAGGGTGCTCCAAAATATTTATTTCGCATCACAAAGTTGGCAACTCCCATAACTGGACGAAAACCAGCGCAATGACCCTATCTTAGGACGAGATAAATATAATTCTGCTTTTGCTAAATATAAAGGTCATTTTAGTTTAAATTCAAAAGAGTAGATAGATAAGATAATTTCATGATAATATTAATGATTATTTATTTATTTATTTATTATGCATAATATAAGAGATTGTTTATTATAGAGAATAGCTGATGCAAAAATAATAAGGAAAAAGTTTTGGTAAAATAGATAGCAGACTACCACGTTTTTTTAAGTGAACGTATTTACTTCTAGGTACCTACTACTTTAGTAAGTTGGTATTAATAAATAAAAACGTTTAATTTTGAAACTATAATCAGTACGCCGGCCTTCATATTACAGTCCTCACAGTTTGTCACAACTTTCAAGCGAGATGGTGTAACCAAAAGTTTCCGTGCTATCAGCACTACAACTAACTGTATTGGAGTCAATGTCAAGTGTCATACGCAAGGGAGTGGATTAGTCGTCGCACGATGATTCATTGATGGCCTTTGACGTTTGCTCGTATTTTATGAGAACACAGATATAGAACCAGTATAATACTGGTTGGTAATAAATGTTCTAGTGTATTCTTGTTTGTAGTAGGTTATGTGGTTTGTTATTAAAGGTCAGTGTGTTGTTGTCATCCGCATATTAAGATGATAATAATTGATAACTAATAAAGGAGTAAATTTTCTTTGTATTTAGATGTAGATCATGTTGAATATCTGCCTTGTGCCTCTACAATAAACTTCATTTTACATTAATTGTTTCCAAGATATTTTTAAAAATAGTATTTTCCATGTGCCTATCCACTTACGACCTACAAACAGAAATCATGACGCTCGAACAATGTTACATTTAATTGAGCATAATTTCCATACAAAAGGAACAATTTAGTATTTTGTCTGGATGCTGAATGCGCCCTTTAATTTAAATTTTGCGACATTTGAAATTAGTGTCTGCTTTTATTATTCGCCCGCATATTCTCCAATTATATCACTTTTCTTGAAGAGCGAATTTAGATTACGTTTAAACTTTCTATACTTATTGGGAATTAAATAATTTTGTAGATACTATTAATTATAATATGTATGATAATTCTTCTCCAGTAATTTATTCATAGCCAGTATTCGCATAATGTATTTTAATCTTAATGGTTATTTAAAACTAATCCGAAATATGTAAATTAAGATTTTCTATCAATGATATTAATAACACTATTGAAGAAGTCCATCATAATTTTTTTAATGAAATATAAGCTCTTCAGTATAACAGAATGTTAGAAAGGTATTAAAAAGCAATATCTATAGGTATAAACATTGTTAGAGATGAAATTTTATCTCCTTTTTACTCAATAAACATAGTTTTACTGCCTCATCATCTTTCCTTTAGGACATAACATTGTCTAGTCGTTTAAGGTCCTTGTAGTTGGTACTTTTCTATTTTTTATTAGGTATATTATAGCGGTTGATCATTATTTTATCGAAAGGTCAAAGACAATGGTCGGAACTTTATCACACACCCCTAACCACGCACACTGCAATGCAAATTCTAGAAATTTCCACGAGTGCAATTCTATTTCGGTCCCACGTTCATTCGTAAAGGTCGGTCTAATCGTGGATGCATACGTCAGGCCGATTGCATAAAGTGTTACAGTTTGGCCAGGTCAGTGTTGTGCGATAGTGAGAGTGCTAGGGCTGGCACGAACGTTGTAGCGACTAGCGAATAAGCGGGTCTCGTGTGAGGATCTAATGATGCTCACTATATTATAGCTTTCTATAGCTTTCATGGTTAGCTTGGAACATATGGCGATAGTCTGTTAGTGGTTATTTGTATGACGTAGCAGTGAATTGTGGTGTTTCGTTTAACAATAAGAGTCAATTATCAAAACATTGACTTAATCATAACCATACCTAGATTAAAGACACTTCACTGTAAATCCAGTAATCTCTAAAAAATACATTGTAATGGAACGCGTAGTTTGCACGTACTGCGGTGGTATATGAAAATTGTATTTCTATAAAGTAGCAACCCTACACAATGCGTAGTATCTTATACACAACTCATTACATATACAAATCGTGACTCTGAAGATACAAACAGATGGACCAAAGTAATAACTTCCTTACTAAAAAGCTTTGTTACGTACGGAGTCGTGCAGAGGAAGTATCGACCGATGCAATGAAAGAGATGTGCAAGAATACAAAGATGTATAAAATATTTATTCTATTAAGATAACATATAAATTGACCGAAAAGTGTTGGTAATCGCTTGCTAATAGATGTTGAAAATGACGTTAGTAAGTAGCTAGTTAGTAATAGGTGGTAAAGTAGTAAATAGGAACCTAGTTCTTTAGTTAGTTAGTTAATCCTCGATGTTTTTTAATAAAATGAAATTGGTCGTATCATAAACTAACAATATATACCTAGTAGTATCAATCTAAACTGCGTTCTATTCAAAACTCGAGAAAAGAATATCAAAAAATCTGAGAACTCAAATCAACAATTCATTTCGTACCTACTCGACATATTACAGAAATCGATTTTAGTCTCCCTTCAAAGATGGCGTAAATGTGAGAGGGAAGCCGTAAATCTTATTCCTCATCTACCCACATATCTACTTATAATTACACTTAATGAAGAAAATTGTTATGAAGGTACACATCTATAGATAAAACAAGTACATTGAATTAAAAAAAAAAAACAATGTGAGTAATGTTACATATGAATGCGTTCACGTAAACATTCGTATATTGTTGGTAGGAATGCGTGCTTACATAATAGGTACAATTTAACCAACGTCCAATTATTACAATGGACTTAATCTGAATATCGCTTACGTAAAGGTATGCAATGCGCTCTGAATGGTGTGTTTAATTTCGGAAGTCACAACACCAAAAACGACTCAGTTTAACATTTCTCACGCGACCCGACTTTCTGTATATTTTTGTATTTTCTCGTATCACGTAATATAATGGATATGAATAGAGTTATTTGCGAATCTTCACAGAAGACATCGTTAGAACGACGAATGGCCTTAGACGTAATTTTATTGGACTATTGTGTTTGTCATCGTTGCGTTTAATTAGTTCGTTATAAATTTTGTCTTTTTGGGGACGTGGGTATTGTGTCATCTTTCTGTATTGAAACAGGAAATGGATGTATTCTACTATCACCATAAACTATATATTTCTATGTTAATAAACTTCCAATTTGCTACCATTTCCTACAGAAAATTTTAAAAATGATCTTTGAGTTAAACATTGGCTATTATATTTGTGAAATCGTATATTATGTAATGTCTATTTTATGTAATGTCTGTAATTTGGTGTGTACAATAAAGTTCTCATTCATTCATTCATTCATTCATTCATTCATTCATTCATTCATTCATTATTAATGGGGAGAGTATACCATCCTTTAAAGGAGAGAAGGAAAAGGATACGATTTAACAATCGTATCCTTTTCCTTCTCTCCTACATGTAAAATAATAATGTTGTAATTAAGGATATATGAGGGATTTTCAGTTCCGGCAACCTTTAGATATTAGAGAACATTAGATAACTCACGACGTTTTTGTTTATAGTATAAAATACTAATTAAAAATATGATCTATCTATCTCTGGTGCAAATTGCATACAAATCTGTTCAGTAAATATAACAGGATACAGAAATTACATTTAAATGAGCATTTACGTTTTCACCAAAAGTATCCTGATATTCTCTACCACAAATTAAAATTAACGACGTAAATAAATTGCATTAAACATGCAATAAAAGTAACGAATACGCATTCAACCTGTAGTCGCAAAGGAAAGTGCACCGAATTATATAATGCTCTGTAATCGACAGGTGTTCGCTGAACAAATATGGATAACCTGAATCTATATCCTCTTCTGCATCCGTATATACTTAATTATAATGAGACGTACGAGATCAAAAGAAGACGGTATCTATAGATGCCTTATATGGGCTAAAGTACTATACTTGTTTATTCGATCACATTGAAGGCAGTTGTAAAGATGGAAAACTAATAATTGGTTCTTCTGGAGCATATCAGATTGGAAAATAACTACGTGCATCTATAATAAACACTAAATGAATAGCTGCCACCAAAACAGAAAAGCTAATCTGCGTTTTAATGCTGTAGGTGATAATATTTTATAGATTAATAATAATTTTATAGATTCCTCTATAAAATTATTACATCTCATTGCGAATACAAAGGAAGGGTAGCTGCGAAAAAAACATGTGTTTCCAATACTTTAAGAACTCATTTGGTACAAACATACCCCGAAAAGAAATCGTTTCTCTGCTTATCTTTATTATTATATAAAATACATGACGTCTGTGTTAAGCATTAATATGTATAATATATTCATATTTCACAGTTATCCGCTATAACTAGAGTCACGCAGTTAACTTTCGTTAGTGACACGCTAGTTCCGGATGTTTCTGTGGACGAATAAATGAGATGGGTCATCGTAATTATAAGAGAGTGTTATCGCGCTATGGTGTTATGTTTATGTTATATAAGTGTTACATTTTCTTTAAATTAATCTCTTGTTTGCTGACGGTGTTTTTACTTCTTGATAGGTAAAAGTTGCAGTGAGTTTGTTGTGGGGATACGATATAGTTGCATTGTTAATATTGCAAATTATTATAATCTTGCATATAATTGTTTATGGATATGAATATTGAAGTTGTTCAAGAATTGGATGAGTTACTAACACGTCTTAATTATAAATCAGTAGAAAAACATGTTGAAGACATAAATTTGGTTCAATGTTAGAAAGGAAAAGTATTGAAACAAGTGTATCAGTAGTATATATAACAATTAACAAGTAATATCTGCTATCTTATTATCGCTTAAAATAATAGCTAGTTATTAAATTAAAAACCGTAGTTCAGCTACTTCAATAATAATATTAAGTATACATAATTTACTATGTACAATCATGAAGTAAGTAGGATTAGCAATGAAATACATTTAGCTATTTGCGAAATTAAAGTAAATTTTCGTATAACTATGTAAAGAAAAATGATGGTCAGAACGCTGATACCGGATACCTTAAGATACTGTAATATTTTATATTATAAAAGGGGTTATAGCGAAATTTGAAAGTTAACAGTATCATTGGCCGAAGGCACGTAACTTAATTTGTCGGTTTTAGAGCTCATCTTGTTGTGTACGTGGTCGTGAATAATTGTAACAATACGTATTTGTTATTTAGATGGAGTACTTATTGAATATGCAGTACTTCCTGTATTTTTATATGAGAATAATTGAATGGTAATTAGAAGCTGTGTGCGTGACTTTCTTCTGTTACCGGATGGTATGTAATAATACATATTTTATTATTATACAGTTGTAAAAGATATACAATGTAAATAAACCTTGGCTATAGATATAAGAAGTAAATGATAAGACGAATAGAAGCAAGCAAGTTTCCGTATTTAATTCAATCGCTGTACTTACTACTTATTTTTATACTTATTGTATCTACATACAATAAGTAAATTACTTACATACAGATAAAATAAATTAGGTGCATCTGTATTCTATGTTCTTTATTGGTTTTATTTTATGACTACCAAATACTTGGTCTTCTTTAATTAGTAGTTCAGTACCTATTTGAATTTATTTCGCATTTCACGTAAACCATTGCTGTAACAACCAGTACTTAACTGTACATCCATTCATTAGTATTCTACAAAAACAGTACAGTAAATTACGTTTTGCCATACCACCTTGTGCTTCTTTACGTACAGCAGCTGCAGTTACTAAATACTATTAATTGGTAAGACACGAAAGTATGGTATAGTATTATCACAGTGTAAAGAGAGAAGTTGGCTAACTCCCGGCGTTTAGGAACGCACGGTACCTAAACTGGCGAGGCGCAGGGTTGTCAATTGTCACGTTGATATTTTAAATAATTGTATTATATTCCATTGAAAAGTTACATTTGGGGTTGCATTTTTTAGAGGACGCAATTTTATTTTTTTGATGTGTAGGGGGGGTCAGTGTGAAGCTATCACCAAGTTTGTGGGGTCGCCACCCTTGTCCCATGGCCGCCATCTTGAAAATAGCGGTTGATATGGTTTTTAAGATATATCTCTGAAACTATTTATTTGATAAAAAAAAATTGTTAACATTATTTGTTGCAAATTAAATTCTCTTCAACTTTGGTCCAGTAACTTTTTGTCGTAGAACTATAAATAAAAAAGTTATAAGCGAAAATGTTCAGAGATTAGAGCTATTTATATTTTTCAATAAAACTTTTTTTATCATTTTGCGAAGAAATGATATCAGACCATTTTTTGTAGATTGTTTTTCGAGGAACAACTTTTATATACAACATTTTTTCATTAAGTAAATAGCTAAGGTTTTACAGCGCTCCGAAGTGAGTACTAATTTTCAATACTCTGAACTATATATACAGTATACTTATATTATGTGTGTACTAATAATAATTTGTCATCAGTAATTGTTTTTTTTTTTTGTTATTATAATATTGTTAATAATTAATTTTGCAATATTATTAATAATTAATTATTGAATCTTTTCCCCACCACCCAGGAGGTACTGAGTCTGGAAGTGCGTTTTTTTTTACGTCGAAAAGCAGGACTGAAATGTTCTGCAGTGTGCTTCTATTGTTCTGGAGTATGGGAAAAGAGCCAATAGCCAATATATGTATAGTTAAGAGTACTGAAAAATAGTACTCACTTCAGAGCGCTGTAAAACCTTAGTTATTGACGTAATGAAAAAATGTTGTACATAAAAGTTATTCCTCAAAAAACAATCTACAAAAATGGTCTGATATCATTTCTTCGTAAAATGATAAAAAAAAGTTTTATTGAAAAAAATAAATAGCTCTAATTTCTGAACATTTTCGCTTATAACTTTTTTATTTATAGTTCTACGACAAAAAGTTACTGCACCAAAGTTGTAGAGAATTTAATTTGCAACAAATAATGTTAACGATATTTTTTAATTAGATAAATAGTTTAAGAGATATATCGTAAAAACCATTTCAACCGCTATTTTCAAGATGGCGGCCGTGGGACAAGGGCGGCGACCCCACAAACTTGGTTTTAGCTTCACACTGACCCCCCCTACATATCAAAAAAACAAAATTGCGTCCTATAAAAAACGCAAGGTTAGGCCTAAAAAATGTAACATTTCAATGGACTATTAAACAAACACCGACCGCTCTCAGCAATGGCGCGGCCCTCACGAGAACGGTCCATGAGAAGGAACCGAGCGCCATTGTGTGCGTGCGTACGTACATGAACGGTGTGCGTCGCCAAGCGCTCCGCATACATACAAACGGCGCAGTGTACCTATGTTCGAAGATAACATACTATACTTCACTCTTTTTACTATGGTATTATATTATCTGTGGTATGCCGTCATCCCACGCGACCCTCTAATTATTTGTATGAGTCAGTCGCATATCAATGGGTATCAATGACGTGAATCACTATTACAATGCGATGTAGCGCCGAATTACAAAATACAAGGTCGTTTACAATCTCGTATGAATTGTAATTGATGGTGGAAAGCATGGAGATGAAAGAAAGTGTACCGAAGGAGATTGTACTGTTTGTATTGTATGGGACTTTCGATTTGCTGATTGTCAATTAAGTTTGTTTTCTGAAAATTGGTAACGACTTTTGACTCTACTTTGACTTTGATTGTCATTATAGGTATAATGACAATCAAAATATGCAAAGTTGTTGAACAATGTATCTACTTTGTATATTTATACATATTATTATGATTTTTACGACACAAAAAATATTAATTTCAAAATACCAACGCAAGGAAACGTGGTGATTATTATGTTCGTTATGATAATGATAACGGAAATGTTTTTATAATCATAAAGAAAAAATAAAAAATAAATAGTAGGGTCAGTTGTCACCTTGGAGTAATAGCATTTGCAACAAGGCCCCAATCTCAGCTGTTTCGAAATGTGTATGAATAAAAAATAAATTTAACGCTGTATAGACACGTGCGAAGAGGTTTACGAAAGCGCAACGCTTTTAAATGCCACTCGAAAGCAATAAAAATAAAAAAATAAATAAAGATTGAGTGCTCCGAATGTCAGTTTGTGAATTTTACTACTGTTTGCAATTTGTAAGGTGGTTTTATAATTTCATTTTCACTTTTTATCTTAATAACTACTACTTATAGCGTTGTTGGCTTGTTGCGTGTTCTTTGATACAATTCTGATAGTTTATACCAAAAGCTATATGCTTAGTGCAAACAACAAAATGATAATATAAAACTGTTCACGTAAATTTTAGGTAAAGTAGATGCATATCGGAGGATGCAAATTGCGATATTTAAGTAAGTGCGATGTACAGAGAATATTGTGCAGTGTGTGTCGCAAGTTCTTGCCAGATAAACGTTTCGGTCGGCTGCGTGCACCGCACTAGTTTCCCTCACAGGACTCGAATGGAGCAATATCTTATACATTATCTAATACTGGCTTAAATTTATAGTGTCTGTTATGTCATTCTTTGTTTTTAGTGTTGTATAATTTACTACAGAAGCCCGACTGTGTTGATTAAATCTCGGGAGGTAGTTGGTGGCCTTAATGATTTTTGATTGTTATTATCGTGGTTGTTATAGGATTTAAATTTGCAAATACGAAATGAGGAAAGCTGATGATATAATATTAGGTGGCAATCCTGATTTGGGCATTGGGGGAAAATAATCACAATTCACCCTCTTCCGTTGGGGTTGTAGATTTCACTTTCACGATATTAAATTCTTGTGAATGATGTGAAGAAATATTTTCTGATAGACATTTCTAAAATAAATTAAACTAAGGTGTAAAATCTGCAGTTCAAGCTATTCGAGTAATCCCCGGTCCTTCGCAAGTTCTCGCAGCTTTTACAATAGGGTCGTAGGTTCGTAGCAAGGTTCGGTGCAGTCCCCTTCTCAGTAACACCGTAAAACGTTTTACCAAGTTGTGTAGTTGTTGCAGCTTTCAACCCCTTTGTTTTTCAAAGGCCTGCGCTCTACTGGCTTTACGGATTAGCTTCTAAACCTACGCTCTCTTTCAAAAGCAATATCACCCTCGCTCTCCATTAAATAAGGATTTCCAAAATTGCTACGTGCTAAAGTCGTGCTGCAGAAATTTATTAAATCATTTGCTATTGCATACTAAACGTTTAGACCCGAAAATACTTTCCTTTTTCTAAGAAAATTGAATTGAAAAGGGACGAATATGGATCACGGATGAAACCAAACGCGAAGCAAATCCGAACCCAAAACAATTGACGCCATAAATAAATTACCATGGAGAACATTCTAGGCTATTCTAAATAAAATTGTATAAGTACATAAATACTTCTTGCTCTTCGTAGTTGAGATTGTGTAATAGTAGGAAACGGAGATTGACGGGAAATAAGGCGGCGTTCACACAAATATAGAGTGTATGTAAATTGTAAATGTAGCGGGGAAGTGATAGCCAACTTGTAATTTTAACCGTTCGTCCGCGTGTAGTTTGAAATATGTATATTAGTGAATGCAATATCCATTAAAATGTTTGTAGATGGTTAAGTAAATACTTCGTAGTATGATTTGCTTATTTTGTAAATCGCGTACAGTTGCAAGTACTAGGTTGATCCAAAAGTAATGATAATTGGGTATTTCCTGTGCACATAAAAATATAAAATAAATGTTTTTTGCTTGCTCATGTACTCACTAAGTTATCACAAAAAAAATCATATCAACAGGCCACGTTTCCAAGTATTTACATTAATTTGAATGTGAACCGTGGGTGCCAGAATGTTTCCCGAAGAAAAGAAGAAACAACGATTTGACATTTAGAGGGCGAATTTCTAAATTTTTAATGAGATCAGGATAATTTTTTGTCACGATTTGTGATCATGGACATTACCTGGGTTCACCATGTTTATGCTGAAACCAAGAAACAATCAATGGCCTGCGATGGGCTTCCAAAGTGACGATGAAGAAATTCAAAGTGAAAATTAGTGGGATAGATTAAAGCGGTTGTTTTTTTGGGACGCTGAAGGAATAATTATGGTGGGATAATTTAAGAAGGTAGCCACTATATTGGGCTCTTACTACACAGACCAAATTAAAAGATTGCGGTAGGTTAGTAAGGAAAAGAGACATGGTAAAATGCGGGCTTGAATGCTGTTTCACCCAGACAACGCACCAAATCACAAAGCGTCAGTTGCAATGGCTGCCATTAAAAAATCGGCATTCCAAATGCTTGAACACCCACCCTGTTTGTTAGATCTAGCTCCTAGTTATTTCTATCCCTTTCCTCGGCACAAGAAACACCGTCTTAGCAAGAAATTTTAAGACGACAGCGAAGTGATGGCCGCAGTAGAGGGGTTTTTGTTGATGAAGTCAAAGTTTTTTTTTTTTTTTAAGTTTAGGAAAAAAATATCGAAGTTTATTATCTAGTTAGAAGACTATCTAGAGAGATAGATAATTATTTTAACTGTAATGACCTTGTTTAATATTGATTATCATTACTTTTGGATCAACCCATGTATGTATTGGTATTGTCATTCGTCAGTTATTGTATTCCTTTAGATTAAATGATTGAATGTAATTTAAATGTTCATTCTTCATTTGCTTATAATTTATACATTAATTAATTAAAGCATATTGGGTAGGTAGGTTGTAGTAACTATTTCAGATCGATCCTCGAGTTTTCTTTGATAACGTTTTATACCGTTCAATATTTATTAAATAGTTAAATTTAGTTACTTAACTTTCATTTAAAACATTCACACTTGAAAATCCAGTCGATGTCCGCGACTGTTAAGTTTCTACAATTTATGTAATTTGTTATGAAACAAGCTTCATTTGGTAACGTGTTCCTTCCTTTATTATATAAATCAACAATTAGGCTTTTCGGTTGCATTTTACGAAAACAAGTGGGTATGCGGGTCACCCGGTGGGTATAGCGTCGTGCAAGAATGCGCTCTCGTTCATTTGGAATAAGAACTTTGAAATATGAAACAATAAGGAAATATTCTTTTGTATTCAAGATTTGACTTTCATTTTCTTTTTTACCTTTTACCACACCCCGGACACTCCATACAAAATTATCGTTTTGACAGTCACACTGTAGAGACTGCAAATGTATTGGTATTGTCATTTTATGGTTGGCACATTTGTGACTAGCGTAAAAAAAAATTCGCGTTTTTCTGATGAAATACATCCGTAAACAGCACAATATCTAACCATTTTCTACGAAAAACAATAATCACAAATCCAAAATAATAAAATTACTTTAAGTCAATTTGATTAATGTTGTCAATCTTCGTTGCGTATCGTCCTTGCAGAAAAATGCGGCCCATTTTTATCATGATCGTGCGGGGTGAGGTAAGTGTTTAATTTTGGCGGGAGGCGGAGAGTGTCCGTTCTGTAGCGTTTAGCTACTATTATGTATTCTGTGCTTTTACATTAATTAGGTACTTGAAAATTTGCGTGGTGCAAATTTTGAACAAATATTATCCTGAAATTCACCTACCTACTAATTAAAATTAGGTACTATGCTTATTATACTAAACTTAATATTATTCTAAACGAATACATTTAATTATTTAGATTTATAACACATAAAAATTATATTTTTGTTTCATAATATGAGTTAAAACCTGACCGCGACGTTTTGTACACCTCACAGCGTGGAGGGTTCGTGAGTTAACAACTGCACGACTAGAGTCCTTTATGAATACTAAAACACTGCTTTATATATGAGTTTGTACTATTTTTAAACGCTTTCTTTATTAACATTTGAAATAATGAAAAATGCGTCGTGAGTTTGACTGTGATCTTTCTGCAACTTGTTCTGTTTCTGGCAAGGTAATGTTTGTACTTACTACTTTTAAGGGATATTAAACATCAAATTATATAACATTTTTATTATTTACATGTGATTATATTGTGTGTGAAACAATGCAAGTGCTAGAAATACAAAACTAATTGTATAAATAGTAAGATCGCAGTAGGTCAAATTGAACATTTGAACCGTAAGAGTTGAACCGCAAATAGTCTGTTTACGCAAAACCGTTGGCTCCATGCCGGCGTTTTCGCTAATTTGTTGTAAAACATAGATAGCCTGAATACTTTAGTGTTGGATATTAATATTGCTAAGTTCTTAATTGGAACTTTTGTGTAGGTTGGGGACGTGAGCTTTTATTAGAAAACAGACAATATTTATCAGCTTTACTTCGTAGGCAAATACCAGAATAAATAGAACAATAGAAGAAACACACAAAAAAAAATTAAGTTAAATATCGATTACAGACAAGTTATCTATGGCTCTTCATTCTTTAAGAATAGTGTAAAAATCGTATTGGATGAACTTTGATATCTATATTAGTAAATTTATTTAAATACATTCTACTAAATATAATCCTTGTCTAGTGACATTCCGGTTATTCGATTTGAATATTCTCTTTGATCTGTTCCGACTTTGATGAAAACTGCGACCTCGTTTCTCCTGTTACAGAGATTTATTAAGTAAATGGGAAAATGTATCACACTCTAGGTCTAGACATCAGTTTTCCTGTACTCTCTGCTCCTGATCAAATGAATACAAAAAGAATTTTCACTCGATCTGATATATTTTTTATCTAGTAAAAATTTTTCAGTGTCAAAACCCATGTCCCTATTTCTGAATCCCATACATTTATTCAACTGTCGCTAAATACTCTCTAGAAATACATCTACAAAATCTCACCATCCATTTCATTCAGAAAGTCGCAAACTAATAATCCTGTAACGTACAACCGCTATGCTAGTAGTAAATTGGTATTGATTGTTTGATTTGGGTTAGCATTATCCCAAATTAGATTGTCGCCGGTCGTCCGGCCGCGGCATTGCGACTTCCGCCTACTTTGATATCGTGCCGTGAATGGGAGCGTTATGTGTGCGTATAGGACGTTGAATGGCCATAATAAGACTATCAAAAGTTTTTTTCTTAATGCATATTGTGACTTGGGATGTGTTGGAAATTTTGACGAAGGCTATAGGATTGTTTAGTTATAAATTTTGGTATAAGTTTTACGATTTTGCAATACTCTTATATTCTATTTTAGATATATGTATTACAATTTTGTGTATATATTGTCATAGAATATATGTACACTAAATTGTAGAGGTGGCGTATGAAATAGTATTGTTTTATTGTATTATACCTACTTTAGATATTTTTCAAGATTTTCCACTAAAACGCAATGCTATTAAGTAATAAATTGTTTTCATTATGTACTTGTGAGGCTATGTGCCATTAAATAAACGTTTTCTTTCTTTCTTTTCTTTCTATTAAGATTTTGTTGCAATCATATAACTTTATATTATTATGATACCTACAGTTGCGTCTTAAAATTTTTTCGCTGTGTTAATTACGCGCCATTAAGACTAACTATGCAACTTTACCTATCATAAAAATTATACCTCCATTGTTCGGATAATAATCATAATTATTTCATACTAGGTACTCATAAAACTTCTTAATGCCGGAAAAGGTATTTCCAGGTTATATAAATATATAATACCATAAATATGTTTTGTCGCGTCTCAAGCAATGACTGTAACCTTTATATAAAATATGCAAACTATATCAAAATATCCCCAGGACCTCATATTCAGACTAATCATATACAAACTGAATAAAACTTGTACCTATTATGCATATATTTACATAGTCTGCGAGTCTTAGACTGCTAATAACCATACCTATACGACTTGAAAACAATAATGTTCTTACATATTATGTTCAGATTACTATAATAACCGGCCACGTGCGAGTCGGACTTGCGCACTGAGGGTTCCGCACATACCCTAAAAACAATATTTAATTAACTTTAATGTTGTTGTAAAGCAATATAAAGATAAAGAAGATGGCCGCTCCTTTTACGTACATCATTTGCATAATGCAAATGTGGCTGTAATATTTTTTGGTAATCTAATGCGGAACTCGTGTAATTACCGCGTGGGCGCAAGAAATTATTGTGACACACGCAATATTGTAATCATTTATGAGTTTATATGATTGTTAATTTTTTTATAGCCCTCCACCACGCCTACATAGCTCGGAATACTGAATACTTGAATAGATAGTGGTAATTGATTGATGTGTTGTGACTTTGATGTCAATGTTTAGTTTTTATTGCAGATTTGAATTTATTGAGCAAAAAGAAATGAAATATAGTTGAGAGTTCACAAACATTCACAGGGTTATAGTTCTACCGTAGTTGCTACAAGACAAATTAATTGGTAAATTGATACCCATCCTGCTCCGCATATCAAATATATTCTAATTTCCTCTTTTTAAAAGTAGCTAGTATCCACGTTAATGATCTATAATATTTGGTCAGTTATCTTTGAAAATCTGCAACCTTATGATCTGTAATCCAGGTCACATGTAAAGAAATTTCAAATGAGACCCATTTTGCAAGAAAATATTTAAACTGCAAATACTTGTACATCTTTAAAAGAATGTCTTTCATAAACATTCTTCCAACATGTTAGTCAAACATTAACAGCGGAATGTAGTATATTTATATTATATGATAAGATTTATTATATTTACACGTTAAACGACCCACTTCCCTACATCGCGAATTATCCAACTTAATCGTTTATTGCACTGTTGCACTCGTTTCTGTGGCTTAATCTACAATAGAATATAATAAATATTTACACTAATGATGATCTGTCTCGTCAAAATTTGAAATTAATGAACGGTAAAGCTTTTTAATGAGATGAGACTGATTCAAGAGGTCGAATCGCCTGTCACTCATGAAATAAGTATAAAAAATGAAATAATTTGTTACTAATGTAAATAAAATTTGTAATGATGTGTCATATTCATAAAACTTTATCTAAGACCAATTATTTTACACGAATAAGTTTCTTTTTGAAACCGTAATGTCTTGAGACATGTTTTAGCATCGTAATGCGTACGAATTAATAAACAATCTAAGCAAGCAACACAAATTATTGTAATGAAAATGATTGCATGGATTAAGCCATTTTCTATTCTTTGCGAGATAATATACACAATAGACTTCTAGTTTAGTAATCTCTGTTACATATTTCGTAATAATCTAGCCAGTGCTCTCAGAATAGACGATGAATTTTTTTAGTTTCTTTCGACACAGAGCCATCTTTAGAATTAAACATTTTATATAATAGAAATACTTTTTCCTAATCTCTTTCAACAATGTGCATCAAGTTATTCATTGACCGTAAACCGCGTTATTTTGTAATTGTGCATACGTTTAGAAAGGGAACATCGAATTAGAGTTATTGCTTATATTGTGTAAGTTTTTTTGTTTTACGCTAATTGCTCTATTTACGTGCACTTGGTCTTGTCTTTGATCTACTGGTTGCCTAATATAATCTGTTGTTCTTTTACTTACATCAGAATTAATTGCTGATTCATTATTAGATACATTTGAGGCACAACTAGTAGGTACCTGTGTAACTTCGGATTATTCCTAACTTAAATTCTAATAAATTGAAATAAGTTTCGAATATTTATATTCCCAAAGCAACCAGGCATACTATTAACATGTTATATTGAAGGTCTAAAAATAATATATGCTGCGGTATGTTCCTTTTAAAACAAATGAGTCAAACCCAGACGGTGCATTAGCACATCATTAAATTTTGAATTATAAAAAAGTTAAAATAAACATATGCTCGTTAAGCGCATTAATAACGCTAGACGAATTTCAACCATGACCTCTTCCTGCGGGTGCATTAGGGTCCTGCACATAAGACGGAAAGGCACATGGGCCGCCCACTTGTCCGAACCCCTTGCATCGAGCCGTGACCTTATGTGGCAGGTGTTTGTCCGTCTGTCGTCTTTAATGGTGCATGTACACATTTATGTTCGCTAAATGCCTTGCGACGCTACGAAACATTCGTATACGAGCGTTGTTGCAAACCCATTGTTCACACATTATTTTTCCGAAAAGCGAATCTCAATGCAAATAGTGCAGTGTTTACATACCTATGCAGCGACGATGTTCGAAACACAAAATAATAAATATATTATTATTTATTACCCCCAAAGCCCAAAACGTCAAAATGAAAAATGTTTTTCAACTTTACAAAATGAGAAATATTAAATTCTAACTACCACATATTCGCCTCGCTATTTGAGCGAATGTGTAAATGCACCATAATGAATACACCGTAGAGGCCATTAATCCGCTCGACTTAACTTCAATTCGTGGTCCTAACTAATCGGTTTAATATATCGAAACCTTATTATACGGATCGCATGTAGAGCTTACGCAACCTTTAATAGCTAAACGTGTTACTTTTTTAATTCGGTTATTTTACACAAATCCGACCTTTTGATACGTAGCAATGAGGATTAGTCAAAAACCGACTTGAAGTTATATTTCCAATGGAAATATCAAACCTAGTACCGATAATGCGATAATTAAGTTTCAAATTGATTTTGTTGAAGATGCAGTTTTGCAATTCACTTCTTTACAGTAGGTACCCTTGTTTCTTCTTGATATATTGATTGTTGAATGTATGAAGTCGTGTGATAATTATGTATTCCTTTTACTGCCAAAATGTAAACCTTTATTAATGTAACATTTCTGTTCTTTTCAGGTACGTCCAGGTATTCAGTATGCTATGCAAATCACGATTATGGGCGGTATATTTACATGCACTTGCGTCGCTAAGTGTCATGTTAGCTTGCGAGTGAACGTTCCCTCGGGGCGAGTGACGACGGCACTAATTGTGTGTCCAACAGCTAATATGAGCTTTACTGTTTGTTGAAATATCTGAGGTTGCAGTTAGAATGAATCTTTCTTAATTAGGAACGTATATGTTTTGTATGCAGGATCAGGAAATTGATAATATAGACATGAGACGAGAGATGACATTATACATAGAGATATATATAAAGCTGTAGAGTTTGTTTGTTTGCATGGACCTGCTTATCACGTGGACGGTCCAATTTCTAAAAAAAATATTTCGGTTAGATAGATTATTTATCGAGGAAGGCTATAGTTTCTTTCTTATCACGCTGAGACCAAAAGTTGCGGAGAAATGCGGCTAAAACCGCCGGCATAGCCAGTATATAACAGTTAATAGTTATACATAGTTTATACACACACCGGCACAATTAGCGGAACAGAAACCGATGCGCGAGAACATCGTCTGGGATTTGAACGAATGGCAGCAGGTTCTCTTTACTGAAGAGTGCAGAGTTCTTTTAAAACAGATCGATGGGAGACAGCGAATATGGAGACGCAAAGGAGAACGCCACATACAGTCTAATTTTGAACACACAGTGGCTTATGGTGGCGGCTCGATTATGGTTTGTGGAGGGATATGTTTGGGAGCTCGCACGGAGATAGTGTGCGTCCACACTGAATGCGCGGTGGCGGCGGCCTAGGCGGGCGCGACGAGCGGGCGCACGCGGTGGCCACACCGACGCGCGAGCTCAAGTAGCGGTTCGACGTTTTTCGGGTGTTGCAAACTTTGGACGATTTGTTATTTTTACTGGACAGTCCGATTTTGAGATGAGATCATTATAGAAGTTGTACACGAAATAAATAAAACAGAGGAATAACGGGTGAATCTTATATGAAGAATTGAGATTATACCCTACAAAATTACTGTGGTGTATATAAGTGTTTTAGATTGAATCGCACTTATAAATAAAGAAGTTTCACTTCAACAATTAAGTATTTACCGCTATTTTACGAAAAACAATAAAGGATATAATATAAGAAGTCGAGCGACAAGACCGAACTGGTTTGATACCCCCGCCGTCCGCGCATTGGGTCGCTTGCTGACTAGGCCCGTAGTGTGGCCAGAACGCGCGGATAGGAGAGTTTGAAAACTACGCGCGCTGGCTCGCTCATTACCGTCGCACTAGGCTTCCGCCATAGTCATTTCAATGTGGACGCAAAGGCGCGTTTCATACGTTTGATATTTCGCGCCCGCCGTCGCAACCGCGCTAGGCTCGCAGTGTGGACCTGCACTTAGTGATAGTGACAGGAGGGACCATGACAGCAGATCGATACATCAGAGACATTTTAGAAGAACATGTTGTCCATTTGCCCCATTTATTGGTGACGACTTTATTCTAATGTAAGATAATGCTCGTGTACAGGCGGTACAGGCATATCTGAGCCACGTAGGTATACCGGTGATGGAGTGGCCAGTAAATTCCCCCAATATAAATCCGATAGAGCATGTCTAGGACTTGCTTAAAAGAAGGGTTAAATCCATAATGCCACACCCCAACAATCTGAATGAACTTGGAAACGCATTACTCGAGGAGTGGGAGCGGTTGCCTCAAGAAATCATCGATAACATAATCTGTAGCATGCCCAGACGAATGGAAACCGTAATCAGAGCAAGAGGGGGAAACACTCGTTATAAATTTTGCTTTAATTTTATTGTTAAATCATTTAATGCTTACTTTTTTTTTTATTTTTTGTGATGGTTCATAATCATCTAAAAATTTCACTTATTTCAAATTTCTTTAGTTTTCAATAAAAAATAACGAAGACTTTTCAAAGTCGTTGTTAAAAGATGTTAATCAATTTGTTATTTTGTGTCTAATTACATTTTCGTCAAATATATGCGTTATTATCTCATAGTCTCACTTTTTTTTCTGTTCCGCTAATTGTGCCGGTGTGTATATTACATGTAAACAAATCTTTACTTTTACACGCCGTATCTCAATGTCATTTAGCATGTTTTGATAATTGCATTTATCATTTTCTCCTTCAAATGTGCCTAAGAAAATATAAACCACTAGATCATAGAAATCTAAATAACAAGACACTAGAAGTCGTAAGCGCGCGTGACCTTGTCGCCACTCAGGTGACTTTCACATCACCAGCTGTGCCACCAGTGTGTTCGTCACAGTTCAGTTGCTCTGGAGACGTATGTGTGTAAACATGGTGTGTTTCAGCATTTCCCATTGCGGAAATTCTTCCACAAGTTGTAATTATACTAATAAAGGAATAATATTTCATTGGTAAATATTTTTTTTTAGAAATAATGCCGTTTTTCCTTAAAATTATAGAATATTTACAAGTATTACGAGTGTCACCATAGTAATCGAAATAACAATGAATGACACAGTCGAGCATTCTTATTATCACGTTACACAAATTTCAACCTTATTGGAGCAAAAAGAAACAAAACGTCTCATATACTTAGGGATGTTATTCTAAAATAAACCGTAAATTCGTGCGTTAGGATACATATTAAAAAGCTTAATTTAATATTTAAGTTAGTTTTCACTAAAATCAAGCTGTCCAATAAAAGGCATAGTTTACTTGTGTGTACTGTTTAGCTATCGGTTTAAATGTGTTGATTTTGGCGACAGCTGTTTTCATACGAATTATGACATTATAGCACTTCTATGTGTCTTGTTATTTAGATTTCTATGCACTAGATAAACTATAACACGGAAGCGTCAACTTTACAGCTAATTAATATCATATAATATCATATCAAAGGCATTATTTAAAAGGATTTTTAGTTCCGCCTTATTAATACGCCACTTTCAGTGATCGAATTAATTAACCGTATAATTTCATACTTTTTAATTTTGCTATTAAAAGTAAAAAGGTTGTACAAAAAAGAGCGACCTACATTGATAACAGTTGACACGTTCAGGAATAAATAAATAAATAAATAAATAAATATTAAAGGACATTATTACACAAATCGACCTAGTCCCACAGTAAGCTCAATTAAGGCTTGTGTTGTGGGTACTAGGCGACGATAAATATAATATTTTATAAATACATATATAGATATAACACCCAGACCCAAGAACAAATAATTGAGTTCATCACACAAATATTTGCCCTGACCGGGGATCGAACCCGGGACCGTCGGCTCAGTAGGCAGTTACTTTACCACTGCGCCAACCGCGTCGTCATAAGGAATGCTGAACAAATGCAGCTCTGTAGAAACATCTAGAACATTCTAGATATATCTGTGTTCATTAGCATAGATAGACCAAAACAAACCAACTGGGTCACAACATAATGTTGTGTTTAAAGGCTGGAAACAACTCGTACTCCTTAATTAAGTCCGATGACCTTGTGAAGGCTTATGCGCTCTTTTATGGCATCTTGTATATGCCTTTCGACCTAGATTGAATCTCAGTGGTCGCGGTTGCAATGTGTTTTTAAATTGGCGCCACTTTTATACGATTGTAAATTAGTTTTATTATCAATAAGTTGTACCTTTAATTAAATGTGGTGGTCGTATAACGTCCAAATGTTTAATTACTAAAGTCTTCTAGAAATAACAATGCAAAGAAAATAAACAAAATTTGAAATTTGAAAACATTGAAATCAGAACAAACAATATAGGTTTATGAAAATGATAAGTGTTATTAAACAAATTACGCAATGAATAAAGTACGAAAATAGATAACTTATTTTGCTGCATGCAGTTACATAAAAAGCATTATCAACATCCCCAAGTACACATCGCTAATAGAAGAAATGCATGCAGGCTGATAAAATAAACAAAACTGATTTCAACGCTCCAGAGCATGTAACATTGACTGCTATCTGACATTGATAAAGGTACTTGCATCTCGAGATTGTCCTCGCTGGCGAACATCGGGCTGTTCTTTTTTCTTATCAACAAATGTCAGGCTTAGCTCATGCTGTCTTATAGCAGTAATGTTTCCAGTGAGAGAAAGGGATGACGCTAGGCAACCTTTATAGCGCTGTTATCTTTCCACAATGGAAATAATACTGCCTTAAAACATCATGATACAGGCGGGTGTTTGTGAGCAAGTTTACTTGTTCCGAGAAATGTTTCAATGTGTATTTAGTTGTTAATTCTATTTGCCATTTGATAACATTCACGGAGAACGCGATAGTGGTTCGCGTTGCGCAGAATGGATGCATTGTTTGATATCAACATTCATACAAATCTATGTTAATGCTATTAGAACTCTTGTAGATTACTCACGAGTGCCGTTTATTTACTTGAATTGATATTTAACAGATCGATTATTCCATGACTATGCAGAACAACATGGCAGTACGATGATCGTCCAAAAGAAAGTTGTAGCATCCAAGTAATTGAATTTGAAACATCACCTTATTCCATTACATATAATTATTGTTCATACTTCATAGATACATAACAATCGATACGTTGAGAGCGCTCATACAGTTCTATTGTTATCAGTAAAGCCATCTAACAGGATTATACTAAACGATCAATAAATAGTGCAATATGCACGACCTACGACGCAAACGGCCTACGCGTGATGCGTGACTCCAGAGTAATATATACATACACATATACATATGTAGATATACATAAAGGTACGTAGTAGGTAGGGCAGTAGTTCTAGCGGGGATTTGATTCATGATTTCTAAGGAACATTACAAAGTAACGAATGAGATTAGGTTGTACTATAATATAATGTGAAAAAGCAAAAGAGATGAACTCTGTCATCTTGTACGGAAGTAGATATTATTTAGAATAAGAGCCTCAGTTTCCAATTATTTAGATTCCTTTCATTTATCTTTCGTATTGGGATTCGCAAACAATGCTTTCTATAAGGCTTTCAGATGCATTGTCGTATTTCACTTATTTAATACACCTCATTGTTAAATAGTGAATAAGGCTATTTAGCAAATAGATACATATAAATATCATACTTCTCTACTCCGAATACCCTCGTGAGATAAGTATTCTCATAAATATTCAGCTACATTTTATCTACTTATTATTATAGTTATTGAAATAATATGCTAAAATTAAAGTGCTCAAACTGCATTTACTTTTTACGCTAATCGTGATATTTTTATTAAATTTATGTATCTTTTTAAAAAGCTTTATACTGTGTATAATACACACACGATACATTATACGTTTGGCTGAAGCTAACCGCTCCATCTGCCGCTTTGTAAAAGCAAAAAGGTGCCAATGAATTAAGGTTATAAAACTATATACACTTGGCCTGGTTTTGAGCTTTTAATGAAAATATTTTTACAGAGAATAATACTTATCGTTGAAGTAACAAAACCTGTTTAATATCTATTTATATGAACTATAAACGCACCGATTTGAGGAAGTAACAATAATTTAAATCGTGTGCATTTGATAACCTTATTATTTAGGAAGGTCATAACGTATACATATCAAAATCCGACCTTTTTAATTCTACCGCACTGAAAATAACACAACTTTGTTATTATCTATTGCATTGTCGTGATTAAAATTAATAAATACAATATTACTTGTACTGCACATACATGTGTTGGTAATTTTGTATACAATGACAGTGATCCAATAATGAATATCAAGAGTGAACGGCGTATTACTGTCATTTATTTTAATGAATACGCGGGACTGGTGGTACCGAACGAGGATTTGAGCTTTCAAATGCAACGATGGGTATTGTAAAAGTATGTTTGTATTAAATCTTTAGTCATATTTACAAGAAGTAACACATAACATTTATAGTTTTGAATTCAAATGATTCTTACGAGCAGCAACTTTTTAATTCCGTAATTCTACGTTGATTCGTGATACCTACTTAGTTAATATTATATTACACTAGTTTTAAATGATAATAATCAACGTAAAAATAAGATTCCGTATCCTCTAGCGAGGCGAAGAGCAGATGCATTTCACACCTGTTTCACTTATCAATTTTCTTTATGGACAAATAGATGGATAACCAATCTTATATTTGTGAGGATGAATTAATGATTTTTTTATCTGTGTTAATTTGACAGACAGATAAAATACAATCTAGCTACTTATAAATAGAGTTTATATAGCTTAGGTACTATAACTCATCATTTTTGAAGATTTAGCTCTGTAGATAGGACACGAACATATACATAAAAAGATGGTCTTTATAATTTGCGAAACTTGAACACGAAAGAAACGTATTTTCCTAGGGAGTATAAAAATAATAATTGCGATTCGTCACAAATGTTTTCACTGAAGAATGTCGAATTATGTTAGCCCATTATGTACCGTGCCGTCTCAGATGAAATTTTCTTAGGAGTTTTTGTCGAAATTTCGAATAAACCGCAATAAAAAGCAGACGGATTCCACTTAATGCTTGCGTTATAAGTACTTGTTTAAATCAAGGTATGTATAATGTATGCCGAGAGTCGTTTGAGATTTGTTAAGGTATTTTTCAGATATTGAATCATTTTTCAACTTAAAATAATATGTATTGCAACAAATAAAAAGACAAACAAACAAAAAAAATAAAAAAAATAAATAAAAAAATAAACAAACAAATAAACAACAAACTTACGCATAACGATCATGTTGAATTTATTATACAAAAAGCGTACAAAAATTTAGGTTTCATACTTCGGACTTGTGATGCATTCACAGATATCTTATGTTTAAAAGTGCTGTATTTTTCGTATGTGCGAAGCGTACTAGAATTTGCGAGTCCGATCTGGCGTCCCTCTTATCACTGTTATATTGACCGCTTGGAAAATATTCAAAAAATATTTATTAGGAAACTTAATTTTATATCGAAGACCTCTTGTGCTAATTACCTTGAAGGATGCTCTCTCCAAAGGATCAATACACTCGAACAACGGAGAGATATTATCGACATGATGCTGCTTTACGACATAATGCGTAATAGACTGGACTGTCCAAATATTCTCGGTAATATATCACTACAAACACCGTCATTACGAACAAGGCATTGCCAACTATTAAAGGTTCCCCTCGCTTCAACCAAACACCTGCAAAATTCTACACTCTTCCGTCTACCTGATATTTACAATAAGAAATTTTCAAGTGTTGACATATTTCATCTCTCCCGTAACAGTTTTAAAAAAGCAATAA
Source organism: Colias behrii (assembly GCA_029959065.1). Taxonomy (NCBI): domain Eukaryota; kingdom Metazoa; phylum Arthropoda; class Insecta; order Lepidoptera; family Pieridae; genus Colias; species Colias behrii. The sequence continues at coordinate 10,523,878 of JARWMC010000006.1, forward strand.
CAGACATCACCAATTCAATAATTTCTTAGTTTACCTTTACACATTCTCACCACACTACACAACACACACAGTATATACACTACACACAGAGTACACACATTCACACATCCATACCAAACATTCTATAATGGGTACGTTTTCCTCTTTTTTGTATATCATGTCCAAAAAATATTAATTTTTTCCAGTTTATCATTGTTATAATTAATGTAAAACTACTGTCACATTAATTGTCTCATTATTGGTATTCCTTTTTATTGGCGTATTGTTTTGTTAAAGTTAATTATAAATATTGTAATACAAATAGCTGTAAGGAATCTATGTATGTAAAAATAAAATAAAATAAAATAAAATAAAATACGTGCGTTATTTAATTACGAAGGAAATGTTTTCACTTTTAATGAAAAATAAAGTAAATATAGACCGTTGGATGGTATCATTGTTGTTTTTATACTTGTACTAAATTAACTAGGCTATTTTTAAGAAATGGAAAATATTTATTTGCTATGTTCTTGAAAATTATCTCGTTGATTCGAACAACTTTCATCGTGATGCAAAAACGGTATTATAAAAGGTAAATGTTTAAAAACTGGAAATTATAAGAAGTTTACCGTGATAACGTTGTTTTTGCAAAACACTTTCGCAATGTTTACCTCATCTCAATTTTGTGCAGACACCACAGCATTTATTTATTCAATTAGACTTCTTCTAGAAGCACTTTTGAATCGTCATAACATTTTTTTTTAAGCTATTGCATAGCTTCTATCGCGGGCCTTGAGTGCGGGGACCGAATCCAGAAATTCCGTAACGAAAAAAACCTCACGCTCCCCACTCCGACGGGCACGGAGGTGTGGTTTGAAGGCATGCTATGCAATAGCTTTACCGCGGCAGTCCTCGAGTGCCACACGTCTTTTTTTAATTTACCACCGATTTGGAAAGGAGTATCTATGGAGAAGAACCGACAAGAAACTCCATAGTTGCTCTTTCATAATTGCTAATTCAGAAATTTCATTGTTATACAAGAGCTATTTGGACGTTATTTTGTTTCATTAATTTTATGTAGGTTACAGTTTCATTGGTGTATTTAGCAAATGGTTATTTAAATTTACACTTAACAGTTTAAAATCCCTTATTCAACTTTTGTTTATTTATTTTCGTTGCATAAAAAGGGTTTATAAAAAAAAATTACAGGATAGAAACTTTAACTATTATCACAATTATAGTTATTTTTTTACAATAATAAGTTTCATTCAACAGATATTGTTTTATTGCTCAATTTTATATCAAACTTTCGCATATAATTGTCGGATTGTTCCAGTTCATTAAACGTTTACATAACAGCGGTAATATATTCAGTATTTTAGATATCCTACAAGCCTCTAGGGGATATACGTTTTTAGCAAATGTACTACCGCTCCTACAAAATTAATTGACTCTGACAATACCAATTTGCTATTGTTTTCATCTTTATTTTTCACAGTTCATTTGTAACGTTATTGTTTGGCAAATATAGGAAAACGAGCAGTGAGCCGCGGTTTTACCAGCCTTGATCCGCTCCTGTGGGTCTTAGCATGATGATATAATATATTATAGTTTATAGCCTTCCTCGATAAATGGGCTGTGTAACACCGAAAGAATTTTTCAAATCGGACCAGTAGCTCCTTAGATTAGCGCGTACAAACAAACAAACTCTTTAGGTTTATAATATTAAGTACTAGATTTCCGCCCGCGGCTTCGCCCGCGTTTTCAAAGAAAAACTCTCATAGTTCCCGTTTCCGTGGGATTTCTGGGATAAAACCTATCCTATGTGTTAATCCAAGTTACCCTCTATATGTGTCCTAAATTTCATTGTAATCGGTTCAGTAGTATTTGCGTGAAAGAATAACAAACACACACACACATCCTCACAAACTTTCGCATTTATAATATTAGTAGGATAGATGAGTCACGATTGCTAAAAGATAAATTGAAGATTTAGACGCGGATGGTCTCCTATCATTGAAGTAATTTATTCGTCATCTCACTGAGATCTGTCTTCGTTGTTTTAGCGACATGAAGAATAGCAACTATCAGTCTGAAAACTATCTTTATTCTGAGATATATGTTTTAAGGTTGACATCAATTTGTGAGGTCGTTTAACAATAGAACACGTGTTAAATTTAGAATTACTCTATACTACAAACATGAGTAAGTAAAATGATGTAAGATGTTGGCCTAAAGGCCTCAACTATGTACCTAAAGTAGTTGACTTTGACCAGTCCCATCAATTGTTATTCTTACGAAGTAATTAACTCATACATTTATGCTATTTACCTCTTTAAAATTCCAGATTTATGTATGTTTATAAACTAAAATTGCTTTACTGAGCGACTTTGAAAGTCTTGACTTCTTATAGAGAGAATTAGATATGAATTTAAGTAGGTACCTATACATTCTGCTCACGCAAACTAAATCCCTCTTTCAAAACTCGTACCTAATCTCATACACGCTGGCGCATTATTTATGCGCATACTCCGTTGTACTTGACAAACTCTAATCGTGTCTCGAACTATTGCTCACCGAAATCTGACAAGCCACAGTGATATCCATATAATTTACAATACTTGTTACCATCATATTAATGATGAGAGTCTCGGACGAAATAATGGTTCAACTCAGATATTACATTATTTATATCGCGTTGAAGATACATTACGCCGTGGGACTCGTTTCCTAATGTACATTGCAGTGTTCCCTCTAAACATTTGTATCAAAATCGCCCGTTTAACTTTGAATGAGAGAATAAATGGATTTGTTGTGATATAGCATGTATTTCTCAAGCCGACCTTCGGTATTGCGTCTCGTGGAATGATTGCAAAAATTATTACTCGATTTTCATATTTTAAACATTCGCCGGATAAGAAATTTATCTTTATCGCCATTTATAAAAATTTTAATGTGAAATGGTCTATAATACGTGCAATCTAACGATCGCATTGGCCTCAAATGTTATCGGGCTAGATTTATACTGATGTCGACTCCGCCTTCAATATCGGAATCATTGACGTTCCCATAGCCCGTAGCGGCCGTAGCTGGCTCGTAATGATCCGTATTGACCTCTTAGAAAACATATATTTCAAGGTATTCAGCAATGTTGATTGATTAATGTGTCTATTTATATCGCTGTACGCTCCGTACTTTTGTTCGTCAGCGTCGCATGTCGACCGTTTCGGCTTTAATGCCAGCCTTGCTTTTATTCCGTTGCTTTGTGTATCATCAGTTTTGTATAGCTGGATTAGTTATGGTATATTGTTCGATTTGATTATAATTCAGTAGGTATACATACTATTTTATTATATTGTATAGGTAAATACGTTCTCAAGTCTCACCCTCGTTATGCAGACTCTCTGAAGTAGTCCTGGTAGAACGTAATAAGCAAACATTTAAATCAGTATTTGAGTTTATGCGTAACTAACCATACACAAAGATCCCCTTTAGTAGGTACATTTATTTACATTAGGTCCTTAGAAGGTATATTAGTAGTGCTATAGGAATGTTAGTAGTAAATATCAGATGAAATATTTCATAACGAACAAAAACAAAACCGAAATTATCATAATAGACAACTTGCGTGTCATTTTACTACGCGACGTTAAAACAACTTTTTGTCAAAGAAAATACAAAACATTTTTGTACTCAAGAATTATTTCATTGAAACATTTTCTACATCAATTAGTCTATTAACACGAAGCAGATTATAATTGCGCATTAAGAAAAACGTAACCTATGTAAGTGGATACTATTGTAGTTGTATTAATGCGCTTAAGGTTTAGGTCGTCCTAGAAAAACTAGCCAATACTAAATTGAACTAACTTCTAACTAAATTCTATTAATGTAGTGTTTTCTTATTGACTTGTTTTATTTGTATGATGATATTATTAGTGCTGCTTTTAGTTTAGGTTTCTTAACAAGTGATCTGTATTGTTTTGTTATGATGTAATAATTATCTTCAATGTTTAGTTTAACAATTACAATTACCTAGGGTATGTGAAAAATACCGAACCACGACTAAAAAATCCGATTATAAGAGACATAAAAATACTATATTAAAAATACCGTGCAAAACTACACGTGCTTCATATTAGCTATTTATTAATCTGATTAGTGATTAGTGATTATGTAGGTACTATTAAGTAGCTAACGTTTTATACAACACGTGTTTTCAGCTAATGCAATAAACGAAAAACTAATCCACGCAAAGCCTTATTCGGATTTTACATTGGACAGTTTAACGAACGTACGTACAATTGACGCAGAGCCGATTAGAGGTTATAAAACTTTATGAGGGCGAAAACATCGAATTTAAAATTTATTATCAATTCTTGGTGAAATTGCATTCTTTAACAGACGCCAGCGAACCACAATACAAAGTTGCACAACCTTGTCTTGCCAAAGCGAGCGCAGTTTATTCATCCTCATTGATTTATATCTCTATATATTGTATCACGTCTCTTCCGTACACAGTTCAGCAATAATCGTTAAGGTACAAGGCCTCGCGAACTTTGCCAGCCCACGGCCACCGTTTGTATGCAAAATTATTTCAATTAAGGATAACCCGCTAGCGCCGAAACATCGTCCTTAAAACGTTTTAGGTGTACGCGTTAGTGAAGACTTCTGGTATACCTTGAATTAAACTTGATTTGACTTTAAATAACTTTCGTTCTATAAATAATATTGTTCTTCACTGATTGTGTTGTATTTGCGATATTGCACAATTGTTCTTAACTGATTGTGTTTTATTTGCAAAACGATAAAACGCTGTTTGTTTACGAGTTCGTTTCACAAACATCTTTGTTTCTAAACACAATATACAAACCTATCTTCGCTTAATTATGACCAACTCATTATTTTTAAATACACAGCACACACCTAGCACTTATGAGAAAAGATAAGTGAAGATAAAAATATGTACAAGAGATCTTACGCAAGCGCAATGCGTGAAAGCATGCGTCTATTGAAATTATAGCCGCGATAGTTAATATAGCTCGTAAACCATGAGTTTCAAACTTCTCACATTGATTTTCATATAGTCATAAACTTTATTACTTACACTTTCGTAACAACTTTTCTTTTCCACTTGTATTACGTACCAAGTGCGTACGTCGTACATTACTCGTGTGGAGTGTTTTTGTATCACTTGGTCTCGTTTGTTGTGGTTTACTATAATGTTTTTAAATATTGTCTTATTCCTACATATAAAGTTTATATTGATCGGGACTTTTACTATATTAGACTACAAGCCCGCATAGGAAAAAAATATGGGTCAAATGAACCACCAGGGGACATATCTAGAACGATAGAAGAGCATAAAATAATAAGATTCATCACTATGCCGTCACTTGTAAGCTGTCCAACTGAGTGCGGACAAAACATACAGAGTAAAAAAATAAAGTTAAGATAAATATGCCGTGTTTGGTATCATTTGAAAGCGCTTTACTTGTACATTTTGAATATGTATATATTACTAGCATTTGCTTGTGACTTTACCTGTATTCATGGGCTGATTGCATATAATTCACATCTTTTCGTTCATAGCTTCTTTATTAGTTCATCAATTTAACGGAGCCCATTCCACCTGACTCCGACTTTCCAAGGTGATAATTAACCACCTCGAGCTTCTTAATATTAATGTATATTTATATTTTATTATCAAAATATAAAGCAAACATTTCGTTATATGGATTTTTTTCTTTTTCAGATTTTTCCCCTTTGAACCAACGAAAATGTACGGCACATGAAAAAATATTATCTATGCATAAAATACTTTAAAAATAAATTTATTTCGTGTTGTGTCAAATGACCCCCTGGAGTGGGGAAAGAGAGGGGATTGCAACTCTCGATTTTTTCCCCTTGTCCCCATGATTTTTGTACGGCGTTGCGGAATAATGGATTAAAAGCAGTATAGGCATAGTATGACACAGATGCCGTACATGGTCAAATGACCAAATTTACCCCCGGTAACTCTCGGAAATTAAATAAAAATTCCGACTTTGTGGACCACCATTTTTGTACGGCACTGAGCGGTTTCTTATTATTTTTAATGGATCTATCGATGGTTAAGAATGCCGTACAAAAATATATGACCAAAATTTACCGAGTCTACCTGTACTTTTCAATTCTCATCTGCACTCAGTTGGACAGCTTACAAGTGACGGCATAGTGATGAATCTTATTATTTTATGCTCTTCTATCGTTCTAGATATGTCCCCTGGTGGTTCATTTGACCCATATTTTTTTCCTATGCGGGCTTGTAGTCTATATTTCTGTTAATCACATTATCAATTATTTAGTCTTGTATCGATAAGCACTTCGATTCCTACATTTGTCCGTTTAATTGAATGAATAGATATTGAATTGGATGCACACAATTAGTAAAACATATTAGTTCATCTTAGTAATGAACCAACACGTAGTATAAGAGTAAATGCTAAAATATTCATTAATCGTGCCTGTTCTTGAAGCCATTAACTTGTATCTTGTTTTTATTATATGTGCATTTCCCTTTAAAGATTTATTTGAGTGTTGTGACATCTTAGAATAGTGTTATCACTTTCTTCACCGTTATCAACGTCACTTCTAATCACGAGTGAGTTAGAGTGATGTTGATTGATGATGTGTGCATAATTCGCAAATAGTTTAATGAGAGAAATTTCGTATTTAAATTTTATATAATCGTTTATAAATCCGCATATATAGATTAAAATTATAAATTATTATGGCTAACTGCATTGCTAATACGTAGTTTTAAAATGTGTTCGTGTAATTATATCGCTTGCCTTATGGTATAAATACGAGTATTATACCTCACTGAACTAAATACTAAATAACATTATTTTAAATTGTTATTATTTAGATAAATTACCTATGTAATTGTATAGTAGCAGATAATAGTTTCCATTATTAGGACCTAGATATATCTATAAACTGATCATTTTTATAATTCTTTTATTTCGTCGTATTATAACAATAATTTAACTTTTTGTAGTGAAGTTGTAAGTAACGTGGTTAGTTAGGTCATCCCAACAGGCACCTGAAACTACACTGAAAAATTCAAGCAGATCCACTTAAGATGTGCATCTGTTGGCCAGTATATTGTTCACACGCAATCCATTATACATTTTACGAGTTTGAGGCCAGATATTTGACCAAGTAAAGAGTTTACGTACATTCAGGTTGTGAAAATTTTACAGATGTGAATTAAAGTTAAAAATAAACTGTCTTACCAAAACTTTAGACAGGGTTTAACTTTAAGCGCGGGTTCTCTTTAATCTGGTTTTGTCGTATTTCACATAGACTACTATTAAAGTGACTGATCCCTGGTTTAAAGTTAGACTGTGTTTAAATTGTTTTGCGGTAAGACCAAAAGATTTTAATGCTAATTAATCGTGAGCATCCGGTAAATGTATTTGTGATGAAGTTCCGAAGGTTAAAATGTCTTTCCCCTTCGTTTTCTGAAATCTTAATTCTTTCCTTAATGCACGCAGACATGCAACAGGCATTCGATATTTTTGTTCATGTGAAAATGTTGTTAAAAGAGTAATTAGTGTATTTTATATAACGTATCTGTTGCATATAACGACACTAACTACTATTGTCTGTTTCCTCAGTGCGAAATGAAACGATTTTTGGTTGCAATTAAACGCCACAAAAATAAAGAAACTCAGTCACACAAAAATATAATATTACTCGTACGTATTAAGGAATTTGTCAGACCAAAGTACAGCAATATTGATATCTACAGACACATTGAATACACGCTTGTTTCACAATATCAAATATATTAATTTATTCCTCCAAAAACGCTTTATCTCAGTTCGCGAATGGAATATCTCATTACGCACTTGTTTACGACAAACAAGACACGAAACAACAATACCGTTGTCTATTATATTATTCGCGGAATGTCTGGAAAGGAGTTTCTATAAAATTATACTGAAGTGTATGATAATCGTTCTATTATGAGATAGTAAAGCGTTAAGGCACATGGAGCGAACGACCTGAATGTCCTCTGGTGTAAGTAATCGTTGGCTTAATGGGATCATAGTCACGAGCAGACAACCTTCCTTCATATTATGTTGATTGTCTCCCTCTGTATGAGATTAATTCTGTAATCGTTTAAATGTAATTTAGATGATATCAAGCGACTGTTGACTGTTGTCTTGTTGCATGATGAGATGGTATTTCAATTGGTGTATGCATTATTCTACTAAATTAAATAATAATTGTAACTAATTAAATTTATTTGTGTTCAACACAATATGAGCTGCGCAATAACCCTTGCAACGTCAAAAATAAATACCTATTATTAAAAATTATCATCCAATACTGTAACAAATTTATTTTCGAAGGCATACAGTGTGACTACGATAATATTTGAGAACCATTATTTCTAAGTACATAATGCTGTTATAAACATCACGTAGTTAATTTTATTACGATTGAGCAACCGCTTTCCGAGGCACGTCCATGCTTTCCCGTGGGAGTTGTAAAAAATTGTACCCACTGCCTGTTTGATTCGTATGACCGGCATGCCAAAATACGAGTCCACTCATAGTACGAGATCCGGCTGCAGGATCAGTGCGTTCATCGGTTTTTTGCTGAAAACCGAATTTTTATGTATATTTATAATTAGGAGAATATATATCGACTAGGTTGCCAGTCAAAATTTGGCCGCAAGCATGTTTAATTAAAAATTCGGTTTTTAGCAAAAAACCGATGAACGCACTAATCCTATATTTATAATTTTTATAAGCCAGCAACCCTTATTTGCGGCCGGATTTAATTAGGCAACCATATATGGTAATAAATAGAAAAAAAATAGCTTTAATTTGATATATGATTCATAAATGTGCGTTATGAACGTAAAAATGAATCGAAATCATACCTGTTTGCACCAGGCTGCCAAGATGTTGCGGCCAGGTGAAAAGCGGCAACCGTGATTTTTTAGAATTTTTATATCATTTGACGTGATGTAGACTACATTTTATTCAAAAAACAAGTGAACGAATTTTTTTCCCAAAAATCGATTAGAAAAATTTTAATTAAACATGCTTGCGGCCAAATTTTGACTGGCAACCTAGTCGATATATATTCTCCTAATTATAAATATACATAAAAATTCGATTTCAGCAAAAAACCGATGAACGCACTAATCCTATATTTATAATTTTTAAAAGCCAGCAACCCTTATTTGCGGCCGGATTTAATTAGGCAACCATATATGGTAATAAATAGAAAAAAATTAGCTTTAATTTGATATATGATTCATAAATGTGCGTTATGAACGTAAAAATGAATCGAAATCATACCTGTTTGCACCAGGCTGCCAAGATGTTGCGGCCAGGTGAAAAGCGGCAACCGTGATTTTTTAGAATTTTTATATCATTTGACGTAATGTAGACTACATTTTATTCAAAAAACAAGTGAACGAATTTTTTCCCCAAAAATCGATTAGAAAAATTTTAATTAAACATGCTTGCGGCCAAATTTTGACTGGCAACCTAGTCGATATATATTCTCCTAATTATAAATATACATAAAAATTCGGTTTTCAGCAAAAAACCGATGAACGCACTGATCCTGCGGTGGGATCTTAGACTATCAGTGCTTATAGTTCCGGCGAATTTATAACGAGCGAGAGACCGAGCAAGTTTTTTATATTGCAAAAAATAACATTTAATCGTCACATTGTATACGACCAGTCGGCGATTTGTTTCATCGAGAAAATAACATCAATTTTCCTCGGCACAATTGATTGACTGATTGTTTTTATTGCGTTTATCGATTGAGGCAATAGAGAGACCGAGGCGGATAATTGCGTATCCGCATTTTTATTGTTCATAATTAATTCAATAGCGATTGTTGGATTTGAAAAACGAGCGCGCATGTGAAATCAATTTGTGTATCGGTTTGGTTTGTGTTATGGATATATGCTAATAGTTAATTTGGTGAAATAGTATCTATTGAGTTGCTTAGATAAGATACAATATTATATATTGTTAGATTTAACCTATGCTGTATTATTTATTTAAATCCTCTGAAAGGTCAATTTTTAATGTGTTCAAGTTTTATGTATTCCATTATGTTTGCATCGTGAATATAAATATTATGTTAATTATCTATATTTAGTCCAGTGATGATAAAAATAAATCGCCCAAACTTTCCAAATATCCACCATCCCCGAATAGATTTTGGCACCAAAAGAATAACATTACCAGTGTAGTTAGAACGTGAATCGAAAGAAAAACGTGCGCAAACACGTGCCGTGAATTTAGTTGTTCACACGCCAACGACACCTACATAAAAAATATAAACAAACAAATGATTACTTCATAGTGGTCCGCCTATTATCGAATAGCCCGACCTTGCCACAATTTGTCGGGTGCCAATGACTCCTGCCACTTTCTACCAGTTTTTATAAACGGCTATAAATCAACCGGACCATTATTATCTCGACTCGACACGTCTACATCTTAGCATGCTAGTTTTTACGAAGGAAGCGGCCAATTGTTGCAGCGTAAACATTTTCAACTATTTTTTGCGCGCCGGTCGATGTAAGTTGGTACGTATAATGTAACGAGTTTGGGCGTAGGTACCTGTTTGATTGCGTATAACTTGCACGGTAACGTTGAAATGGAATCACCGGAACTGGAATGCATTTCTTTATTTAGCTTTTTTTAGTAGTTTTTTTAATAGACAGAAGCATTGTTATTATATGCGACGAATTACGTAAGCATCAACTACTGTATTTTCCACTGAAAATATGAAGTGCTTCTAAACGTTTTAAAATGTCCTTATTTAGGTACGATATCAATGAATGTGGGAAAGGTGCTTTGGCGCGTTATTGCTGTGCTGTACTGTCTCTGTGTTTATTGGTATTGCTACAATCGAGGGCAATAGCAGAACTAAACCTAGCTTTACCGGGATTTACCTTGGGCGAAACAAGACTGGACTAAATTTAATGCTGCAATTCAGTTAAGGGTGAAAAATTTTGTTCGTATTTTCATAAAAAATTCTAAAAGTTACATTGTTTACTTAATACTACGACAAATAATTCCTAAGCCAAATATTTAACACTTTAAAAGCAGATGCAAGAACATAACAATCTTCAAACAACATTACCTAACTAAATCTGTGTTATTTTTATGAAATCTGCTGTTTCGATCTAAAGATCATTATCTGTAACTATTTCTACTTTTGCCGAGTTATACGCGTAATCGTGTAATATTTACATCACCTGGTAAAATCTAGCTTTGCCCGCTTACTTACTCCACCGAACGGCGAACACAGATTACTCTCGTTGGAATGCACAAACAGTCTGGAGTGTTCAGCCATTAACTAAACTCCGTTAACATCTGAAGCACGACATCAGCTCTGTAATTACATGTTGTAAATCTCTGTTAAAACTGTAAATGATACATTTATTTGGCGAGACACGTCGCTATTATGTTTAATGATATATTAAGCTGTAGGATAAGTGTATTGTCGGCATAGTTTGCTACACATGATATTTCCGTCTAAAGAATACTGATGTACCTATAGGTATCCTTTTTATGATATTATACTAGTTTTCGCAGCAAACGGTGTTCTGCCTTGGACTTATGACTTTGGGGTATAAAAATAGATGTTGGTTAATTCACAGATAGGCACCAGAATTTCATGAGGATCGGTCCAGCCGTTATATAGAGAAGTAGATTTATATTTTTATATTAACATGATTTCTCCTAGACTAAAGCACCAACATTCAGTCGGCAAAGCAATAAAATTAACAGTCAAGAGAAATTATTCGACACTATTTGAACGTAATTCTGAAGATCGTAAAGAAAATCATATTTAACACGATTTACACCAACTGCGTATTGCGTTGTATATTAGCGGGATATTGCTCGTCAATCATCCTAAAACGTCATATGAATGAATATGAATAATATATTCTGAACCGTTATATTTTAGATACATTTATATAACCAACGACATATCTCTAAGGTACATGACCATAAACGATTGAGAGCGGGGGCACACGGTGCGTTGCGGCGCCGCACCGCAAAGATTTCACCGTGTCAGTGGGCACACGAGCGGTGCGGCGCCGTAACGTTGTTATGTCGCAGCGGCGTCGTAGCAGGGTTGCACAGCGTGTCCTTCCTTGTGATGCAAAACAACTGAGCGGTGCCGCTCCGACGTCGCACCGCATTCACCCCTCCCCGCCTCGTCTTGGTGGTTACAAGTCCGGTGCGGCGCCGGAGCGCATCGTGTGACATGCCACAGATATTTCTATGTAAGACGACGCAGCGACACCGCTCCGGCGCCGCACCGCCGCCGCAACGCATCGTGTGCCCCCACCCTTAGTTTTCTATTTATCTTCAAGTTACACAGTAGTAGGTACGTACGGTGTAGGAACCTATAGGTATCCTATCCGTTACCTTATGGATAATACCATATAATACTAAGCTTTACTAATTCAATATAAAAGTTAAAAAACTCACTTTAAAAAACTGTGTGTCGACTAGCTTTAATTTGTCGTCTGCTAGGACCGCAACACATGCAGTCAGGGTCACTACCCACTTCAATAAATAATCGATTTCAAAATTGCTCTTTTATTATTATAACATCGTTTTAGTGTACTATAAATCAATGATAACTAATCATTTACGATGTTCCTAGTGAAATATCTAATTATTGTATTTGCAATATTCAATCAATATGCAAAACAATTAGTGGGTAACCAGTTATGCTACAAAGTAACAAATTGCTCACCTAATCAAGGACGAATATAATTACTTTACCGAATTTTAATCAACTGTCGTCGGCTGGTAATATCGCGCAGGAAATAGGAATAGTATCGAATTCAAGTATTGATTGAATTTTCTGGTCATTAAATTAATTGAACTCCTACAGCCCAATAGCAATTTCCCATCATGTTTTACCTGTATATTGATGAATATGGAAATAATTTTCTTTAGTTGTAAACAATTCTAATACGTTGAACATTCCATTGACAGTACGAAGCAAAAATGTCAGATAAATATTGAGGTGGCAGAGTTATCGAACATGTAACTCGCACGCACGTCTTTTTTATACTTATTTATTTTATACATCAGGTTGTTATGCAAATGCGACATGAAGTTCGAGTTTTAAACGGGTCAGTTATTTATGTTTACATACAAAACTCGTTTGGATTCAGTAATGGATATTACCTGAGTTTCGTGGGTGCGTAGGTGTAAGGCGCCAGCGACGCCTTCGCACCTAATCATTGCGTTATAGTCGTAATACGATAGAATGCATCGTATATTGTGATATAGGCGTGATTACAGACGCACGTTATATTGCTAAACACTGTTTAATATATGGTACTTTATGTTGTATAAAAATTGCGTAGATATGAAAGTTAATCAAAATATTGTAGGTCAGGGAAACATAAATATGCAGCACGACTCACGAAGTAGTAAAACCCTATTACCCTATGGACCTTGTCTAACGGCAAAAGCACACCGTCTTATTCAGAGGGTCCAAAACTCCTGTGCCAGATTTTGCGTGACAATCCCACCCAGGTCTCACGTCACCCCTTTTCTTAATAGCATAAAGTTTTTAAAAATGAAAGGTCGGCAAGATTTATTATTAGCTTGCCTTTTATTTGATACGATCAATACAAAGCAGCCTGAATATCTGTACACAAAACTATTGTGGCGTAAGGATACTAAAAGAGGTGAAATAAGAAGTGGGACCCAAGAGTTATCAATTCCCCTACATAAAACTACCGCCTTTCGTGGGTCATTTAAATATAATGCGACGAAATGTTGGAATAACATACCACCTCCAATAAAAAAACTCAAATGCAAATCCAACTTTCGTAGCACTTACAAATCACTACTGCTTAATTTACAATCATCTTAATATTATAATGTGTAATAATTAATATATATATGTATAATGTGTTAATTTATATATATCCTAATTTATAAATTAACACATTATACATATATATACCTACATATAAATACTGATTTTAATTGACCAAATATATCTATTCTACTGCTTGTATATTATTATTATTACACATTTATTATTGCTTTAAATTCATAATTAATTATTCTATTTTTATTATACTTATATATTCATACTTGATTGGAGGCGCAAACTATTCATCTTGGTATCTGGCAGAATTACCAGCGTTGTGGAGCTTGCTCCCACAACATTATGCTGAGCCAGGGCCTAATAGGCATGACGACAGTATCCATAAATGATCGAATTAGTGTTTTTAAGGGAAAATGTATAATAAATAAATTAAATATAGTGACTTAGAAATACTAAAAACATTAAGATTAATGAGATTATCAATAAAATAAAACATTGAAATTCTGCCGTCGGCCATTTTGACTTAAACACGCGTGACGTCACGTCTATGTAAACAACTTCGCGTCAGGTGTATTTTGTTGTTATGAATATGTTGAGAATACGCATTTTTATTTATTTTCTATTTTTTCACGTATGCTTTATCGACTCAGAACAGAAATATAATTGCGAATTCACGAATATGTGGTTCGGGTTTCTCTGCGTCAAATTTATACAATCATTTCATATTATTTTCTCGCTTTAAACAATTACTAACACTTTTTTGGGTATTATTTTTATGTAGATTCACATTGCAATACTGCACACCACTTATAAACTTTGAAATTAGATTCTATAACACTTAATAATTAAATATTTGTTAAATTTTGCTTCGCTATGCATACAGATAATTACGTATTTACGTAAGAGTGACGTCACGCCTACGCCATGACACCTGTGAGCTGTTTTGGCACAGTTAATAAATATTTTTTGAAAAATGGCTTTTATCTTCGTTAAATTTAAGTATATTAGCGAAATATAGGGTTTTTCTTGTTTAATAAACGTAAACACACATTATGGAAGAGGTTTTCAAAATCTTTCGTCATGCCTATTGCAGCCAGTGCGCAACACACATAATACATTTGTGTACTTATAACTATTGTAATTTGTAAATTCCTTATTATTTTGTGTTATTTTATGTTTGTTTTCCCTTTTTTGTATTGTGTATTATTATGTATGTTCTGTTGGTTGCAATAAATCTTTTGTATTATTATTATTATGTTTCTCGGTTCCATAATACTCGGGTACCACCAGAAGGACGGTACCCGGACCTTTGGAAGGCTTACGTGGGGACACGCATCCAACACGCAGAGGCCCTTTCGAGAATTTTACTGTGTTGTGGGACACCAGCCGCAGTCTGCCCATGACTGCACTATAGAGATACAGTACTGGGCAGTCCGCGGCCGATGTAGGACTATTGTGAGAAATGGAAGCAAAATAAACCGGGCTATGGAATGGGATGCTACATGGACTGGAATTGGGGACTATGGAAACTATGGCACCTGCCTTTCTACTTAAGGGAAGTAAAAATTTGTTGGCAGGTGGTGACTCGCCCTCTCACTGTATGGGCCCCCGAAATAAGTCGCTGCAATAGTGCGACAAGGGGGCAACATATTGTGAGCAGCTAAGGGTGGAGAGGCGTCCCTGGACTTTAAACTACGATCACGCGCTCCCTGAGGGTCCAGCATCACGTGCCCACTCGCCACTTACGATTCGCATCCACCCTTCGAGCTAAAAGCTCTCGCGACTCCACTCTGGCCGGCCGGTTAAGGCAAGCCAGAGGTGGGGGTCCTGTCCTCGTCAGGCTTCACTCCGACCGGCCGGTGAAGGCAAGCCGGAGATGAAGACAGGGGCCTCCCCCGGGAGCACTCGGTTCCCGCGGGGTCGCTACTCCCCGACACCCCGCCCCAAGGTGTCCTGCGGGTTGACTGATTGCACGGGTGGAATATCTATTGTCACGTAAACAATAGATATTCCAACCGTGGGCGATGGGGTCGTCACATCCCTACGCCCTATTATAGAAAATATAAAGCTCATAATATGTTTAGCAGACGGATTTATAAATCTTATCTTTTCCGATAATGTTTTCATATTCCCAACCCACTTATGCATCGTGATTTATAAGAAAGTATTACAATTATAATTTATAACGAATCCGATTAATTTGTGAGTCAAATGATAACTCACTACATAGTACTACAAACTATGTTTCTTAGTATTATTATGCAATGAGTATTTTAAAGAGGAAATTGTTGACAGGATATGAACCCATTCACTATCTGCTCACACTATGTGTTGAATTATGCTAATGTATAGTTACAATGTACATGCGTTGTGGAAGTTGAAGACGATTCAATAAATTATCGGATTTGTATTAAAAAATAATTGTGAGAGACGAATTTAAATGTTTAAAACTATATTTAAACGTCAGAAGTAGATGGGCTTGGAATCATTTCAAATCAGAGATTTTCTATCCCGTTATGTTAGTCCTAGTTTTTTATTTTATACAAAATATGAAATAGATAAAAATTGTACATTAAAGTACTGTATCTATACAGTTTTTAAAAATTATTATATTACATATATCCATTCAAGTTCTTCCCTAGCAACAAAGCTTCATGCAATGATCCTCTGAACCGGCAATGAATTACGGAATTAGCCCCAGGATCTTATCAAAGCAGAGTCAGAATTAAGTCTTGTGTTACACATTAGTGTTAATCCCGCTCCAGTGAGCAAGGGAAACTGGCTCCGTTGATCTCACAATCACGTCTGTTGGTAATTAGCTGGGAGCGGTAATAACCTTCGCCATGTGCTTGAAAAGTATAAGAATATGTTCATAGGGAATTAGAGAGGTTAAATTTGATTGCTAGAAGTTTCCTGGTAGTTCAGGATTTAGCTACAGGTCTAAATATTAAGACATTTATTAGTGGGTTTCCTACGGTCCTTGCAATGAGAAGAGGCAACGTAGGAATTTATACTATACTGAGAAGTGTACTCTCTAATTAGAATCTTAATCCCAATGTATGGTATGTTTGGAAAAATCTTTATTCGCATTTTGTCGAGTATGAGTTTCCGTTTTGTCTTTTCACGAAATTAATGTTCCTAATCCCGACTTAATGCATTTAATACATTATAAACCAATAACAACGTTTAAATTCTTAAGTGCATTGTATAATTACATACATATTTTCCTAATAATTAGTTGACGTTATTTAAAGCGTGATTGAAGCGCCTCTTTAATCCAAGAGCATGTCGGACGTCAGTTTTTTGTCGAGCCATTTGTCATATCCGCTTAGGAATATTTTGTTGTTTACGCGGAACTATGTCCACAAGGAGGAAGAAATTAAAACCGTTTCCTCTACGCTTGAATTTGTATGGCACAGTTGTGTATAATTTTCTAATTGCACTGTAGTTACTGTGGCTTGCATATGCAGACGTTAATAATGTTTTAATTTGTGGTGTTGCACCAATATGCTAGTAAGTTGGAAATTGCCGCAATTAGTTACTCGCTGCGCTGTAGGTAACCTGAAGGCGAAGTGTAGTTCATAATTCAAAATTAATTATCTCATACTTAATTTAAATTCAAGTATGAACTCCTAGCATTTGGCTAGACGTTTAATTTAATCAGTCAAGACGTGAGGTTCCAACTATTCATATGTCTTGATTATAATATAGTATAATAGTACACTATATTGCGTACTTTGTCTGGTTTATGTTTATTTTTCTCACAATCAAACCAATTTCGTAACAATGCCCCAGTCTTAAATTGGTGTAAGGCTACCGGCCTACCGCGTATCGAGTGGGAGGTGGCGGCGTTACCAAAGTATTTCTTACGACACGGCCGTGGGTGCAAAGGGAAGTTGCATCAGATAGATACCGTAGGTCTACAGTCTACTGTATACCGTCCCTGCATCGTAAACAATGAACGCCTACGATGTTATATCTGGGTAACGACCGATGCGACCACGGCGATTGTAAATTCCGACATCTTTGTCTGGCCGGATTATGCTTTACTACGTCGCGTCTCCATTAAAGTTAGTTGGGCTCGGATCAAGTGAATATCCTTTGCGCTTGCTCGATAAATAATACTTTAATTGTATGTGACGTAATTTAGGCAGTCTTTGGATGCCCAAAAAACTTACGTTAGGCGGTATATATATACCGCCTTTCGTTACGTCGATGGAACGAAATATGAAATCGAACGATATCTAAACTATCCATCAATTTCCATTACAGCTCCGATCCAACAAATTCTTAACTCTAACTTCGCCGAAAACTTGTAAAAAAGTATTCCAAAGTTGAGCCTCCATAACTGACCGTTCAATCATTGTCGGCGTTGCAAATCTCCCCACATTCGGAACAAAGACTCTCGCACCCTCTGAATTATTGAAATTGGAGCGAGCGCTTTCTCACGCATTGTTGTTGTTATGATGAGTGCGGGACCGGCATATGGAATTTATTTATGGGCCTACTGCCCGCTACATATTAATTGTTGAATCAAGGATTTCCGACAGGGTAAACATTTTTGTAAAGAATCGGTATGCAGTTGGAAAGAGTTTTGGTGTAGTTTCAATGGAAGTAAAGATGTAAGCAATTCTGGTATGGAATGTTTAATAGATTTATTGGTATTGCCGATTAAAGGACATGCGAGTAGAGATGTACTAGTTCAATTAAAAAATTAAAAAATACAGCCCTGAATGTTATTTATCAGTTCGATCAATGATAATTATGAATGTTTGATCGAGCAATCATCGTTCAGAGGTTATTTTCATCATAACAAAGTAATATTCAATTGTTCCTAATTTATTTATTTTTTATTACAGGTAAGACTCCTACTTCTTCCGGGTACCTATGGGTTGTAAGTAAAACTATGAGTATAAACGACAGCTTTTGATTATGCCGACAGCTTCCACGCTTCCATCAATGCCACAAAATGTATGATTTAAATCGACGTCACATAACAGTAAAAAATAAAGAGTTCAGCAAAGATATAATTAAACGCTTATTAATCAGTGATTTATGAAGAGTGTAACAGCGGCGGCGCGGGCGCAGACACACGTGTCGTTGTACTTGGCACGCATGCGTTATTACATGTATGGATGTAGATTTTACGTTGAGCATTTTTTTGCATTAGATGATTGATTGCCTTAACACACAGCTTTCATAGGTTAGAGAAACGTTAAAAGAATGCAATCTTTAAAAGTATTCTCAATTTTGGTTGCTACTGAATCCAAAACCCACAATGGGCAATTAGGCAATTATGCAATCGTATGATTATGTAGCGGCTTTTTCCAAGCATCCTGCCGATACAGTCCAAAAATAAAAATAATTTATGACGTCAAAGGTACAATATATTTTCACCAATAATGCCATAATCGTTATTCATAGCTACTTATGAGTTACTCAATGTAATCTTCACGATAAAAATATCAAGTCTCACGTAATTTCTACGCGTGTACATCCACATAAATCTTCAGTACAGCATACGTAACGCAACTCGTAAGTAGCTAAGAGGCAGAAACTAAGAAGTGACTGCACAGTGCAGTCTACACACATTCACGGATCGCCGGCTTCCTTATTTATAGCGCTCATAAGCCGGTGGCATCTCGTACGCTCATTCTTCGAGTTCTTTACGTGTTTCGTAACGGGCCCTTTTTCAATTCTGCTGTTGCTATGGTGGAACGGATTGATTTTTCCCATCTATGAGTAGATCTAAATACTTAATAGATTAAGCTAAAGAGTTTGTGCGCTTGCGTTTACACGTTAATCTCAGGGAGTAGTGGTCAGATTTAACAAATTCTTTCAGTGTTAGATAGCACGTGGATCGACGAAGACTATAGGCTATAAAAAGTGAAGCAAAGCGGGGCACAGCTACTATAAAATATTAGAGTTTATTATTCGGTGTCAATGATTGCATTTCCTTCTATTTGTAAAATTCGTTTAGCTTCACTAACTTTATAATCTTTTAACACCCTCGGTGTAAAGGTAGAAGACAGGCCGATAATGGAAAAGTTAGTTTAATCTGGAACACGTTTGCAACTGCCAAACTTTCTCTAAGCCACTTATAGATTGGGATTCGGAAACTTTGCTGTTTTGTGTTAAGTGTTGAGTATCGTTGTAATTGAACCAATGATAAATGCTCTAATTCTATTTGAAATTCTAATGGAGTGTGTTTTATATATTGATTTATTGTATCCGTATAACGTATGCACTCAGTTTAAAGAGAACTAATTGAAGTAGAACTATCAATTACGCAAAGTTTGAAATTTTCTCAACCAACGTAGTAAAATAGTATGCACTTGTAAGTTTTCACTCACCATTCTATGCACATGTGCAAACATGTTTTTTTAGCTCGTTGTTGAATGTAATGACGTCAACGGTAATCTCTTTTGTGAACCCGTGTGACTTTTCGAATAGAGTTTGTTGGTACTTGGACTTTTAACAATGTATAATTGGGTTGTCTAACGAACCATGGAAAATGTTATGAAAATCATGCAACCCTCTGCATGCAATTTTTTTGTGAAAAAGGAGCACACCGCTTTTTCAAAGCGAATGTAGGTTTAATGAACAAATACGTAGTTTATATAAAGGCATTTAATTTTAAATTCATTTAAAATGTTTTTAAGTCGTCACTTATAACTAAATCGACAACTTTGCTTGACTTCAACAAACTCTAAATGAGTTTTAATTAAATTCTCTTTCAAGATTGAAAACTGTTTTGCTAAATGAAATACCGTATCAGGTAGACGGGAACGGTTTTGAACAGGAGTTTTAAAAGGTCCTGTTTATTTCTCGTCTGTTCCTTTCAAATACTATTGACATTTCAAAGCCTCTTTGTGCTCATTCAATTTACTCATTCACCTCTCAATCCATTGAGACAGATGAAATCGAGAGTGCGCTCGAATCAATCAATGCAGGTATTGTTTACAGCATTTGTTTGTTGTTAAACAAAACACTGTTTACAATAGATTCGATGATGCTTTTGTTGGCTGCGCCGTCAAATGATCAGTCATTATTGCGTCACCCGAATTCTTGGCTAATCATAGATTATTATTTGAGTTACTGATATCTGGATTGGTGTGTGGCGTAACGTGGCTTTTGTTATCGTTGAGTTTGTGTGTAATTATCGGCTATTGTTTTTTAAGCCTTTTTAATTGCATTGATAAATAGGCGCACGGCGACTGGTTTATTGAATTATAATGGCTAATCGGCGTACGTAGGTTGACGTAATGAAGTGTGCAATCTTCAAGTTACTCTATATCGATCGGTTATAAGTCGTTTCTTTTTCTTCGACAATAATTATCTTTAAGTGGAAAACAATCTTATTGTACAGTGTTATCTTAATATATATAAATCTCGTGTCACAATGTTTGTCCTCAATGGACTCCTAAACCACTTAACCGAATTCAGGCGCGGTCCCAGCCTGACATTTTGGGGGGGGTCACGCGGCTGGAAAGGCATACCCCCCCCCCAATCGTACTCATTAAAAATCGTATTCAATAGAAGTTATAAGCAAAAACTTGAGAAAATTTTTATACATTTAAAAAAAACCGGCCAAGTGCGAGTCAGACTCGCGCTGTCTAAAATGTATGTTTTAGAAATTTTTCCTTTATTTGTTCTATAAGACATTGCTTTTAACCAAATTTCAAGACTTGCGAATGTCGAAATTTACGATAATTTGCAACATAAAACGGCTGTATCTTTTGATTGCGTTGGTTTATAAGTTTGATTTTTTCACAGCTTCAAAAGACCGTAGACTTGAGTATTCGTTATAAATTTCAGCTTGATACCTCAACGCGTTCCTGAGAAAAAGGGTCTCGACAGACGGCAAACTTTAAAATAATTGTAAAGGATATTTTTATATATTATGTAATTAAAAATGTTCATTTTTTGTAATTATTCCTCTATCTGTGCTATAAGATGTTGCTTCGTACCGAATTTCGAGATTCTGAGTTCACGGGAAGTACTCTGCAGGTTTTGAATTTTGATACCCTTGCGAATGTCGAAATTTACGAAAATTTTCAGCATTTACGGCTGTATACCCTGATTTCGTAGACATAGAAGTTTGATTTTATTACAGCTTAAAGATATTATAGACTTGAGTTTTTGATGTGAATATCAATTAATTTTAATTTAATGCAAACGTTCATGAGTAAACGGGTTGTGAGTTTAAAATTATTAAAAATTTAATTTTTATATAATGTAATTAAAAATTCATATTTATTTGTAATTATTCCTATATCTGTGTTATAAAACGTTACTTTCTACCAAATTTCAAGACTCTGTGTTCATGGGAAGCACCCTATAGGTTTTGATTCCCATGCGAATTGTAGCATGAACGGCTGTATCTTTTGATTGCGTTGGCTTATAATTTGATGTTTTACAGCTTCAAGAGATATATATATAGCACAGATACAGGAATAATTGCAAAAAATGAAATTTTTAATTACATCACATAAAAAAAATATTTTTAATAATTTTAAAGTTTTCTGTCTGTCAACACCCTTTTTCTCAGAAAAGCGTGGAGGTATTGAGCTGAAATTAATATCGAATTCTTAAGTCTACGGTTTCTCGAAGCTGTGAAAAAATCAAACTTATAAGCCAACGCAATCAAAAGATACTTACAGCCGTTTATGCTGCAAATTATCCCAAATTTTGACAATCGCAAGGGAATCAAAACCTCCATTGTACTTCCCGTAAACACAGTCTTGAAAGTCAGTCCAGAAATTTGGTTAAAAGCAATGTCTTACAGCACAAATAAAAGAAAAATTGCTGAAACATACATTTAAGACTTACAAGAATATAATAAAAAGTAAGTTTGATCGGAGCCCTCGGTGCGCGAGTCCGACGCGCACTTGGCCGGTTTTTATTTTAAAGAACGCGTGAATTTATCAGACAGTTATTTTTATTTATTACTTAAATCTACCCTTGAAGCTGTGAAAAAAACAAACTTATAAGCCAAAACAATCTAAAGTTTTACAGCCTTTTATGCTGCAAATTTTCGAAAATTTCGACATTCGCAAGGGATTAAAAACATGTTTAAACGGAACTTTAGGTGCGTGCGCGAGTGACTCCGATTCGCACTTGGCCAGTTTTTTTTTTTTCACATTTTGTACAGATAAGAATTATATTATATTTTATCGAGTACGATTTTGGGGGGGGGGGTCATGTCCCCCGTGACCCCCCCCCCCTGGGACCGCGCCTTAAACCGATTATAATAAAATTCGCACACCATGTGCAGTTCGATCCAACTTAAGAGATAGGATAGTTTAAACATGTAGGTACCACGGGCGAAGCCGGGGCGGACCGCTAGTTGTAATGTATTTCAATCTTTCATTAACCCAAATAATAGTGCCGATTCGATTGTTCTTATTATGCAGATATTTCGTCTAGTTTTAATGTTGCCAAAAATGTGTTTACTCTATATAAACACTTCTGTAACTCGCTCTGAATCTCCCAAGCAGTTTATTTTTGTTCGGTTTATTTTACTGTCGTTAACTGTTTCCTTTCAGATTTATTTTTGGTTTCTTGCAGGTCGCTTTTACATCGCTTCAACATAATTAAAATCAATATTTTTATATGTTTGATGATAAATGGAATGGAGAAACGATGATAGTTCTAATTTTAAAATGATTATTAATTTGTGATTATGTTTAATATTATGGTGTAAAAATTTACTTATTTGAAAATTTTGGAAGCTCAAAATGTATGTCGCTTTTTCATTTTGAAATATTTGCTACTATTTTTGTTTAACTATAACGTATATTAAACCAATGCCACATTATATAACTGTTCCAATTGCCAATCCATACTTCCATCTAGCCCGGTTAATTACAATAGTTAATTAAACAGCGCGGCGTTGATTAACTAACGCAAAAGCTTGTAACATTAATTAGAAATAATTCTAGATTAGTGTCACTGAAAGGCATCCGTGTGGGCCGGCATATCGCACGATAGTCTACATTATCAACGCTCTAGATATCAGCAAACTCAAAATATTTGGACTCCGACGTGTGACCCAGTTAGTGGGACGCATTAAAACAATATTAGTAAAGTTTTATGATAATACATTCACCTAGCTATTGTTTAAGAGTCTTGTTCAGTATGTAGTATACATTTAGGGCCGATTTTTCAATCCCCAGATAAACAGCTAGATAGACTTTATTCTTCAGTTAAAAATCAGAAAATATTCAATTTTTCAATAGACGAATAGGACTTATCTATCGAATAAATACGTTATTTGAGGAATAAATCTATTTGCCGCTCCAACGACGATAGCGCGCTATTCGACGATTAGGCGTTTGAGTTGACAACTGACGCGTCAAGTTTGGGATATTTTCGAATGTAATAACATAGTGCGTAGGTATTCCTCTTTCTATATAATTATTATTATCAATTAAAATCATATTGAAATGGATGTTTTTGTTAGTACTGATGACCATGCCATTGAAAATTTGCCGAACGCTCCCTTTTTGTCGTTTCCATCGAGAATATAAATTGAAACACAAATTTAACCAAAACTTTTCACTCGAATCAAAACAACAATCAACAATCATAGAACACAAGAGCAATACAAGACAAACTTAAAATGCACTCCTAACGTGAGTCATAATGACGGTTGTTGACAAATTGCAAGAGTTGACTCTATCTCGCTCTAACCTGACTAATTTAATATGTTTGTTTATTCATGGAATCACGATGGAAAATCACGATTGAAAAATAGGCGAGCCGTTATGAGTCAGATAAACAATTGAATAAATCTATTCGAGGGGTAGTTATTAACTTATTAGACTGTTTATCTTGGGATTGAAAAATCGGCCCTAAGTGGTGTATTTTGAAGTAGCCAAGTATTTTAATTGTTTGGACACTTTCAGAGAATCTATTAAAATAATGTTTAAACTTTGATTATATACTCCCTAGATAGAGTATCGGCGCGTCAAAAGCGTCGATAAAAATATCAGCTAACTGTTAGCCTCTAAAGCGCTCACCACTCCTCAGTGTCAATTGTAACGTCAAGAGATACGCACGCACGGCTCATTTTTTGCGTTAGATTATTTCGGTGAAAATGACAAGCTGCGCGATTAAAATCTGCAGAAATTACAAAGGACGTTTACGAACAACTAACAAAATCTCCTACCATCGGTAAGTAACTCAAAACTAATAGTAATTTACGGAAACAAAAATAACAAATTCATAATTATTTTCACAAAATCAACGCGTCGTTTTTTAGTGTTGCCAGTCTTGGATTGCGAATTTCCCTGATGTATGTTCATTTTTACCCGACTGCACCAGAAGGAGGAAATACATCAGGGAAGGTGTGTGTATGTATGTATGAATGTATGTGGGTGTGTTTTAAAAACTGTTTGGCTGAGCCTACAGCCTTAATGGATGGACCGATTGTTTTTGTTTTGCAAGCTTCCGCGCAGTCGGATGTTTTTTTTTGTCTTAAATATTTTAATATTTATTTTTGAAGTAAAATTTCTTTAGGCGCGGTTGAGAGTAAATGAGATTATTTTTCGGATGGAAATAACGCTCTATAGTCTGTTGACACAATTTCCGCTACTTAAAAACAGAAAAAAAATCTATACGTCTCAAAGGTCGGTATACCTGTTTAAGAATATCTATGGACGCAGTATAATTTTTTTTAAATTGTACCGATTTCGTACAAAATCGATATCTCAGGATCCTTAGGATCACAAAACAGGAAACTGTTACCAAAATTTAAAAAAGTCAACGCCATTTTGATTTTTTTGTTATTGTACCGATTTCGTTCCAAATCGATATCTGAGGATCTCTAGGATCGCAAAACAGGAAACTGTTACAAAAATTTGAAAAAGTCAACGCCATTTTGAAATTTTCTGTTATTGTACCGATTTCGTTCAAAATCGATACCTGAGGATCCTTAGGATCACAAAACAGGAAACTGTTACCAAAATTTAAAAAAGTCAACGCCATTTTGATTTTTTTGTTATTGTACCGATTTCGTTCCAAATCGATATCTGAGGATCTCTAGGATCGCAAAACAGGAAACTGTTACAAAAATTTGAAAAAGTCAACGCCATTTTGAAATTTTCTGTTATCGTACCGATTTCGTTCAAAATCGATACCTGAGGATCCTTAGGATCACAAAACAGGAAACTGTTACCAAAATCTATAAAAGTCAACGCCATTTTGAAATTTTTTGTTATTTTACCGATTTCGTTCAAAATCGATATCTGAGGCTCCCTGGGATCGCAAAACAGGAAACTGGTACCAAAATTTTAAAAAGTCAGCGCCATTTTGAAATTCTTTGTTATTGTACCGATTTCGTTCAAAATCGATATCTGAGGCTCCCTGGGATCGCAAAACAGGAAACTGGTACCAAAATTTTAAAAAGTCAGCGCCATTTTGAAATTCTTTGTTATTGTACCGATTTCGTTCAAAATCGATATCTGAGGCTCCCTGGGATCACAAAACAGGAAAATGGTACCAAAATTTATAAAAGTCAACGCCATTTTGAAATTTTTTGTTATTTTACCGATTTCGTTCAAAATCGATACCTGAGGATCCCTAGGATCACAAAAAAGGAAACTTACCAAAATTAGCTTCCATGCATTCCATTCATTTTAAATTTCGGTACCATTTTCCTGTTTTGTGATCCCAGGGAGCCTCAGATATCGATTTTCAACGAAATCGGTACAATAACAGAAAATTTCAAAATGGCGTTGACTTTTTCAAATTTTTGTACCATTTTCCTGTTTTGTGACCCCAGGGAGCCTCAGATATCGATTTTGAACGAAATCGGTACAATAACAGAAAATTTCAAAATGGCGTTGACTTTTTCAAATTTTTGTAACAGTTTCCTGTTTTGCGATCCTAGAGATCCTCAGATATCGATTTTGAACGAAATCGGTACAATAACAAAGAATTTCAAAATGGCGCTGACTTTTTAAAATATTGGTACCAGTTTCCTGTTTTGCGATCCCAGGGAGCCTCAGATATCGATTTTCAACGAAATCGGTACAATAACAGAAAATTTCAAAATGGCGTTGATTTTTTCAAATTTTTGTAACAGTTTCCTGTTTTGCGATCCTAGAGATCCTCAGATATCGAGTTTTAACGAAATCGGTCAATTAACAAAGAATTTCAAAATGGCGCCGAATTTGGGTTAAATTTAAAAATGATGCAGGCGAAGCTGCCGGCCAACCTATAGTATTTTTATAAGTCGACACTATATTATAACATTAATTAATGAAACATATTCTGTAAATGCTAATTGATTTTTATTTGATTGTATTTTCTATTCTATAAAAATCATATTCTAACTCAAGAGACAACTAAACACAATTGAAAGTACAATATTAAACTATTATTTATGATTTTATTAACATGACATAATTTTACAGGTTTTGCCCCATTTTATCGGGATAGATTCATTAGCTGGTAACTCCCTGATACAAATGACGCTGGTGTAAGACATAGCAATCGCTAAGCGTGTGTGCGTGCCTCACTCACACACGCTTGTAAATACTGGCCAGTTTTTGCTGCATCGGTCATTGCGTGAGGCGTTATCTAGGGAGTATATAATCAAAGTGTTTAAAGGAGAAAGTAGCCAGAATTTAAGTCTGAACATAATATTTTATTCGAAAATATAGATTCATTCACAAAAAGGAAGCAATTGATAAATTTTAGTTCATAGCAAATTTTTATTAATTAACTTAAAATAGTTTTTGATCTTGCTCTATGGTATTGAACAAATTTCGTAAGTATAAAATTCAAGTTCCCAGTGGGATCTTTTGAAAGGTTCTTTTTTACTAGCAACAAGATCTTTTTAACTTTTCAAGTTTTTCGGGTGTAGGGGAATTTGCTGACAAAGGCCCTTTTATTTCTTTCAGGAAAATAAATTTGCATTTCGTTAATTTTGTCTGAGCAACTAATCATGGTTCTATTGTATTTTTTGTCATGAATTCATTAAAACGAGTCGAATTATACTACTAAGAAATCTGATAGGTAATCATCACTTACTAATGGGCGATAACTTTTAGATCATGTACCAAGCTACTATAATTGTAGTGTTTTACTTGGCCTAATGGTTAAAAGTAGCAAAGCAGGAAAACTAATCACACAGATGACAGACAGTTGAACAAAATAGACGTGTACTTGCTCAATAAATAATGGACCTCAATTTGCGATTCGACTTACTAATCAATAACGAAACATCTTACTTATATTACCAACATGATCAGCGCAGATATACGGCTGATGACTTCAACCTCTGCACAGACAATCAAATCAATTACTCGATTGGTTTTCTTATAATCGATATCGAAACGGCCTTGGTTCGAATTCCCGGACAGTTAGTGTTACCGATATCTATATTGCTGTCTTGTTACCGTTCCGCTGAAATTAGCCTTGGCAACACGTGTGATTCTTGTAACGGTTCACCAGAAGGCAATTGCATCTTCCATTGATTGTAAATTCGTTTTGAATTTTGCAAGAGTTATCGGAAACCGACTACGGTCTCTAGGTTGATTGAGATCCTGTCGGATTATAAAGTGTAATTGATTATATTTTAATAGTAATACTAACGGTATCTTCGGACTTCAGCGTGCTCTTTAACCTATCAAAGAACTTGTTACGAAACAAAACCCAGTTAATATTATTGAGGAATCTGAGATCGTTCTTGTCTATCCTCTTTATAGCGTGATAAATGACTCCCTTTATTGGCCTTATACGGG
This sequence comes from Colias behrii, assembly GCA_029959065.1. NCBI lineage: Eukaryota > Metazoa > Arthropoda > Insecta > Lepidoptera > Pieridae > Colias > Colias behrii. The sequence continues at coordinate 10,552,518 of JARWMC010000006.1, forward strand.
CCATAAAAATAAAAGGGACAATTTTCTGTGAGTGGCATTAAAATGAGTTTGTTATTTCTGTTCCGCTTGGAATCGAATGCAATCATAATTCTTGGTAAATCTTCCGAAAATATTATATTTATTAAGGTATAGGATTTGAAATAATTTCACTTCAAATTAAATAAATCACAGTCAGAAGTAGAAAATAATATAAATTATTAATAAATTTTACAACATCTATAAACATTATGCAAGTGCATAAGCCATATGATATTAATCATTAATGAGCCTTGTGCACTTGTAATTCTCTTTTCGTAAATTTATCCATTGCCGTCCTACTTCAGTCTGTGGGTACTCTGCACTTTTGAGTTCTCATGCATTCTTGGCTTTGTACATAAATTATTTATAGTTAGTTTAAGTAGTCACTTAAGTAAGGCAATACTTCAGACGATCCCGTTGCCAATTTTCCATTCTGACGGCATCTCCGCCACCTTACCGTAATAGACACGCATTCCACTTTAAAAGAGAATTCTGCGCGTACGCAAGGAATTCGTTTTGCACCGACCGACCGTATTCACTTAGCAGACCAAAATCAACCCTATTCCTTAACTGTAAGGCTTGAAGTTCAATGAACGAAAGAATAATACCGTCGCATTACTTTGAGTTTAGTTTATTGACAATGCAATTTGTTTACATTTAATGGATTTAATTCTATTTTCATGGCGGATTCAATCTGATATTAGCTCAATATTTACGATACACTTACTTCTCTTTTTCTCTCATAAAAATGAAGCTTTATTAATACCGATTTCTCTTTTCGTCTGTGTTGTTGGAAAACCGTAGTTTATTAAGGTTTAATACGCTTATAAACATACTTTGTCGGCAAAGCCTCTCTCGCCATATCATCTCATCGAAGGTATACGCACACGGCACTATCAATAATTTAGAAATAGAAATAGAAATAGAAAGCGTTTTATTTGCCACCATGTAACTCTTAGTAATAGAGTTGTATGAAATTCTGTTACTTACATTATTATGTATTTTGTATGATTAGTTAATAAAATGTTTCAAGTATATTCAAAGTTACCTAAATATGAACATTAAAAATCTATGACTGAATAATAAAAAACGGAAATTTATTAACATCAGAAACTTTATACGTAATTATGTATTTAATGTATCACATAAAAGAAACTAGCTAAGTATTTTTATTCACAAGTCATAAAAGCTCAAATAGTTTACGAGGAGTCATTGAAAGTAAAAAGAGGTTTGGTTAACCAAATGTTTTTAAATGCTATCAGTGGGGTTACTAATAAACATAAACAGTTTTTTACGACAAGTCAGCAACTGTGAATATTAATATATTTGTACCTACTTCTCATTGTTTTGTACATTTTTTTAATGATCATTAGGTGGAGAACGTACAGAAATTTTTACGCGACAGAAAAACAAAATCTTAAATTATAAAATTATAAGGTAAGGTATTATAAAATTATAAAATTATAAGGGTATTAGATGCGACGAATGCTTACCTACTTGTTTATACTTCTCGTACTTAAAAATGTATTGATGATCATTATATCCATTATAAATAATTAAACTACTCGGTTTATCACAATTGCTTTCATCACACACAATCCGTGTCATATTTGAAAAATTAATACTTCTAAGAATATATCCGTTTTGATGATATCTGTGCTAGTTTCCATAACATTTTTTAGTTCCTTAGAAGATTCGTATTACGCTTAAAAACGGATATTGCCAACTCGTCGAATTTGCTCAATCGCATAAACGGTATTAAAACTTTAATTTACGTGTTATCTGAAACCCAATTAGCTGTATACGCAACGGAAGGCAACGGACCATATGTTTCTTGTAGATCTATCTAAATCCTAGCCTCCATCTGAGTGCGTTTGGTGAAATAACATTCCATTGGTCAAATTAATTAATGGTACAGTCACGACTGACGGCAAATCTTAGCGCCCGACTCCATCCGAATTAATAAGCCGCGCTGAATGCCACATTTCTGGGTTACACTCAAATAGCATAGCAAATTTCTTAAGATCTTTTTTTATATGCAACACGCTAGGCATTTACGGTATATGCAATTCGTTTTACGACCCACATAACCTTCGAGAAACGATTAAGAGATGATTTGAAAATTCAAATTTTAAGCACATTGTTGCGAAACACGACGAAATATATCATATTCGCGTATAGTCTAATCTTCTGACTTGTCTCAGTGTTGTATATTTCTCCGAATTGAATAAACTCAAAGGTCAGATCTTCAAAAGCTGACAAAGGAAATGAAAATAAAGCGTGTACACGTACAACTCTCTCCGTATCGAAAGTAATTCAACCAAAAACTTGAGCGGAGCTTGGCAAAAGAAAATGTATCTATAGAGTCGTAGTTACGCTTAATCAATTCGCAACGAAAATTACTCGGTGTTGAGATTATCTGCAGACGCGATGGAATGCATCTAGATGGTCGGCGAATATCAAGCGGCTGACGGAGGATGTTTCGATGAAACGTTTAAATATTTAGCAAGGTGCATAAAAAGTGCATCGGCGACGCCATGTTGAATGCCTGTATTTTTAGTTGGACGAGAATAACCGAACTGTGCCGTCGCTTTTATATCACCTTTGTACGTTAGCGGAAGAATATCCCTCGTGATATAATGGTCTAGACGCTGTATTCGGAATATTCGTGACTCGCGGCCCGCTACGGTTTTGGACGTGAATAAATATCCGCGATGACAGATAGAGTAAAATACGGTCGCAATTTATCTGAGAATGGAGCTTATGTTTGCAGTAGTCGCTAGATTGTCGCTGTCTACGTGCATATCGTTGATGCTTCATTTTATGGGTTTATTTCACTTTAGAAATAGAATTATTTTTACGTACAATGCTATGTATAACAAGGAAAAATGAGGAAAAAACACAACGATAGCAGAATATCAACGGTTTATACCAGAAAATAGAAATAGATATTCTTCACAAGCTACTATATAATAGTATATAATAGACGGGCATTTCTCCGCAACTCGACGTCAAGCGCCTATTTTGCGTGAGAGAGGGAGGTGGGGGAAACCAGCTAAAACTGAAACCACCCGAGCTCCTCCATGAAGCCAAGCAGCTTGTGAGGGCTGCCAAAGGCTTCGGGAAGGGACCCAGGAGACCCCAGGTGTCTCGCCCTGTACTCCGCAACCCCCTTACATTCCATGATGACGTGGGCTGCCGTTTCCTCGTTTGCCATGCATGCTCTGCATAGCGGACTGTCTGTGATCCCTAGATTGAAGAGATGTTTGTTAAAGGGGCCGTGCCCTGTGAGGATCTCTGTTATTACGCGTAGTTGCACTCTACGTAGGTTGAGAAGCCGACGTGCAAGTCTCGAGTCAATGTCCGGTAGGGCTTCTCTGGCTTGCTTACAGTCAGATCTGCTTGACCATTCTGCTCTCTGAGCAGTGCTAGTGAGCTGGGTAATCATCATCCGGGTCCAGCTAGCAGGTATCGGTATAATGGGAAAAGGTCCCATGACCGGTGTTTCTGATGCCCTTCTGGCTAGTTCACAAGCTACTTGACATGATTCAATGACAATTCATAATTTAATATATTTTCAGTCAACAGTTCCAAACATAGCTAATTCTTAATGAAATAACTATTCAAATAGTTTCTTCAAAGACACGAAGCGACAGCTCCCGAGTCCTTTGTCTCCAAATTCAAGAGTCAGCATTCGTATAATTGCCCGTTTTCGAGTGGCTCATTCAACGTTCCAAGGATCTCGAAGTTATTTCAATCGACTCAGTCATCTTCGCCGCGAAACGTGAATTGGCTGGTAAGAAAAACTTGACGAATTTGCTCTGCCGCGCATTAATGTGACTTATAAAAATGGTCTAAGATCCGAATATAGGTCGACCTTCACCGGCGTGATAATAGAATGAGACCAATTTTATAATAAATGTAGTCTATTAAAAAATCTATTAAAGATGGGTTGACTGAAAAAATCCTGGACAGGACATTTTAATTAATTTTTAAAAAATACTTTTTTTAATTAATTGCAGTACTTATCAAGATAATAAAAAAAATTATAATAGACTTGAAGTATGAAACCTACAGAATGTGCAGTCATAGGGTTTTCTAATATTTACCTGGACAAACTGCTAGGTTGGCAGGTATAAACAGGCATGTCCGTACCAGTTACTTTCACTTGATGGGATGATAGAAAAAAAATATATATCAGCATGAGCGCTGTTTTATAACAAAATTGTTTATTGTCTCAACACTGCATAATTAAAAAAATAAAAAGATTTTTTTAATAATTAACTAAAAATATCCTGTCCAGGATTTTTTCAGTAAACCCATCTTTAATAGATTTTTTAATAGACTACATTTATTATAAAATTGGTCTCATTCTATTATCACGCCGGTGAAGGTCGACCTATGTTCGGATCTTCGACCAAAATTGGCTGGAAAAACTGCCATGAATTGAATTAAGAAACATGTTTAGAGACGTGATTGTTTATATGTTGTTATTGCATAAGCAAAGTATTAGTTCTTAATGTCCATTTTGTGTACTGATTTATCCAACCATGAATCCAAATTACATTTGTTTCTTTCACAAAAGTAACTGCTCTTTCTTTTCAAGTCTTCGTCTTAATTGACAGCAAATTTGCGTACCTCAAAATCCACATTCAATTCCATAGATCGTGTTTAAGCTAAGACGATAAAAATGTATTGTTAGTTGCCACAGGTCGACCTGCGCACCGTGAGAGCGTTATCAGTGATCACGACCCGATGCCCGTTAGCCGGTCGAGGCTTATCGACTTGTATCGGACCTTTCTTGTGCTGGATGAATTGCAAATTGTTATGGGTTTGGGCGATAGTTGAATGTGTTTGGGCAGTGAAGCTTGTGGTTGTAAGGGGAATTTTCGTTTTTTGGCATTGGGTTTGATGAGCGATGAGATGATGGGTTTCATATACATTGTACATACGGTTGAGTTTCTGTTGTTTACATTGGTAAAATAAAATATGTTACCGCTTAAGGTAGGTACTCTTTCTAATGAGTTTCATATGCAATAGTGAGGAGATAGTTGAGCTGAATTCGAACAGAAAAAATTAACTTAGGTATTAGAATATTTAAACATAAAAATTTACGCGGAAAAGACAACCTTATATCTATTTTTACATTACGGATTTACGATAGAAAGAAGCAAGTTATTTCAAAGCTTTACTGGGTACTCCATTTGAAAAGTAAGATTAGAGAAATAGGTTTCAGGTGTTAACGAACTATTTATCTCTACTTGATGAAATGTTTATATAGTGATTGACACAAATCTTTTTATCTGGATTATATAAAATTTCGAAGGACTGCTTACGCAGAAAAAGGTATTAGGTATTACTTCATAATAAAATACAAAAGAATATTAGTATACCGAGATGGACAATATTTTTTTCCAGGCGAAGCCAGGACGGCTGGTATACTGTAATTCCATATCCTGCAGTCATTATGATTATCGATAAAAGTCACAACACCCTTCTCAATATATCATGATAGATAACAATGACGATCTACCACAGAGACCTCCCACTTTGGGCAATAAATCAGGGATAATATTTAAATAAATAACTGATAACACTATCTCGCAAGAAAAATTTTCAGGGACAATAGATTACAAATATAGAGCAGGCTCCAAGGAGATGTTCGTTTGCAAAAATAGCGGACCTAAATCTGACTTCTGATATATATTGTATAGGTCCCAGACATCCTATAGACAGATGTTGCCAACCAGTTTTGTGGTCCCCCTGCCCGCACCCCGGTAATTAAATATTTCATACAAAGAAAAAAATAAAAATTTCCAAAACATGCCGTGTGGGGTATCAAATGAAAGAGCTTATTGAGTAGATCACGAATATATAGCATACTATATACATTTCTTACACTTTCTCTAAGATTTTTTAGAAAATTTACGAAAATGGTCCATTTTTGAGTTAACTTTAAACCACTATAGATTGAAAACTCATGAATATATTTTTTAAATTATTATTTTAAATAATTAACAATAGTCCATTGTTTATGATTCAATAGTTCGTAATATAATATAAGTGAGCTATGTGGTGGATTTGATGAAAATAACTATATACTATATGAACTTGAAAATATACTCGCCATCTTTGAATGCTCCCCCCACTCCCCCATGCAACTATTTCACTGTACGAAATATTGAATCGTAAACAATGGACTATTGTTAATTATTTAAAATAATAATTTAAAAAATATATTCATGAGTTTTCAATCTATAGTGGTTTAAAGTTAACTCAAAAATGGACCATTTTCGTAAATTTTCTAAAAAATCTTAGAGAAAGGTGTAAGAAATGTATGTAGTATGCTATATATTCGTGATCTACTCAATAAGCTCTTTCATTTGATACCCCACACGGCATGTTTTGGAAATTTTTATTTTTTTCTTTGTATGCCATATTTAATTACCGGGGTGCGGGCAGGGGGACCACAAAACTGGTTGGCAACATCTGTCTATAGGATGTCTGGGATCTATACAATATATATCAGAAGTCAGATTTAGGTCCGCGATTTTTGCAAACGAAACTCCACTGAGAGTCCGGTCTAATATAGCATTGTTGTTTATTACGTTTTCGTTAGCTTGATGTTCTTTGAATGTAATAATATCCTTTTTAATATCCATTATAAGCCTTATCTTATAACTTATAAACCTCGTAGTTAATCGAAAAATAACGATTCAGGTTTAGAAGAAATGTTCTGAACAAATTGTAATTGAATAAAAAAATAAACAATTGGTACGAAAGCAATATTATTGCAGGCGGATGGCATGAGTGATAAGAAACATTGTCTTATCGCTGACGCAGACAGCCGACGATATCTCGCTAAAAATAACACTCGATTACTTTTCGAGTCAAGTTAAATTAATTTTGTTAAATGTCTATAAATGAAATGTAAGTACCTACTTCATAATGGCGATTTGTTTTAATATTGTTTAAAACGATTTTATCTTGTCGATTACATCGAGATAAATAATATCAAATCAAATCTCTTCTTAAATCGAATTGTATGTAAATAAAATATAACATTCACGTTAAATAAGACGCAAGAATCTATACTAATATTATAAAGCTGAAGAGTTTGTTTGTTTGTTTGTTTGTTTGAACGCGCTAATCTCGGGAACTACTGGTCCGATTTGAAAAATTCTTTCGGTGTTAGATAGCTCATTTATCGAGGAAGGCTATAGGCTATATATCATCACGCTAAGACCAACAGGAGCGGAGCAATGCGGGTGAAACCGCGGGGAACAGCTAGTATTACAAACAATTAATTTAAAGATAATTCATTGCAAAAATTGGTACAGTGCCAGTCTGGTTTAGATTATACAATAATTTTAAATATTTTACTGACATAATAAAATATACTTATCTGAAATATATGATACAGAGCATACATATTTTGTTACATAAAAATATATAATAAGTTTAGCAACTCAATATTTCCATAATATGTTATACATGAGCTCAATTGTAATTTTAAGTTTAAACAATAGAAATTTGCGTTACCACACTAATGAGAGTGTCAGACATGGCTTGTTTGTTTTGGTGTTTATATTGCTAAGTAGTTGAGTACTCAAGTATAAAGTGAATATGCAGTAGAGTGCATTGTAGCATCTTGGATTGGCTCCAACAGCTAGCTGACCGATATCGCTCTTTATGCGGCGAAAACAAACTGATAAATTTTGTTTATTTATATCTTGATACATCGTTATTATTCAACACCCAAGCATCTCTGCTATTGCGGGATTGTGAAATGACTGCGCCAAAATACATTTGTATGATAAGTTTATTGTTATTTAAGTTGTTTAATTTTATGTATTTTCTGGGCTAGATTATATGTAATAGTAAATAGTTGCTCGTTTTGCTTTTTATAATTTTATTATTGGTGCCCGCCCGCCGCATTACTCCGCTCCTATGGGATCGCACCATACCGTGATTTTGTTATATATAGCATATCCCGGATAAATGGGCTATCTAACACTGAAATTATTTTCTAAACAAACTCTACAGTTTTATAATATGGATATAGATCATGTTGTGCTTTTTAAATATTAAGTAGTTGCCTGTTTTACATTTTATAATATTATTATAGAATGCGTTTCTTTTCTGCACTCTTTATTCAGATTTGAAATGTTGATATGCCGTAGGTATTATATTTCTGCCTTGAATGGAATTCATTCCGATTAAGGTATTACTTATTTCTGTACAAAGTAAAGTTGTGGCTTGTCATTAGCATACAAATTATTGGAGTTAATATTGCGTTTCCTTTGTCTCTGCAAAATTACTGTAACTCAAAAACATAAGTAAATATTACTAAACAGAAATTACTAAAGAGCGTAACAAATTGTTAGTTTAAAATGATGTCTCGTTAGTTTTGAGTGATTATTCGTATATTTTACAGTTTTTCATATAGAATGTTTGGTATTGTTAAGCATTTTGTGTGAATGGACGGAACAACAAAGCGTCAGGTGCAATGTACCGATTGTTTTGGAGATTTGCGGGACGTTTCGCTCGTTGAGACTTATTGCTCATATACATAACTATATCATGGATATAAAATGAGTAAATATTTTTTCATAGAGATTTAATATAGTTAGTTAAACGAATTTGGGTGTTAGTATTCTGGTAAATGAATTGTGAATAAGTTACATTTTTATGAACGCATATCTGAAAAGAAAGATACCATAATTATTGTGAATATCAATTTTAAAAATTTAGGCATCCGAATTTATTTTCATTAAATTGTCTAGAATTTTCTTCAATGTTCTGCATATCTCTTATCTCAATACATACGTCATTATAATTGGATTTACCTTAAAATGAATGAAAAAAAATGAATGAAACACGATAAGAGTTTTGAATATAAGAATTGTTTTTTTTTTTTTTCTTTATAAATTTCTTAATAAACATTATAAATATATAAATTTGCCAGTCTGCATAATAGATTTGCCAATATCTCACTGATATCCTGATCAATAAAAAGCCGTTAAAAAAATGATTTCTCAGTTTCTTACAGTAGCGGAAATCCTACACGACTCTGAATGAAGTTCTTATAATATTTTCCCTTCAAAGAAATATACCCACAGTACATCACATGTGAAATTCATCTTCCCAACGTTTCACATGACACGGGATTTGCCTCAAACACGCAATATCCATTAGTTATACAGAAATCAGTAGGCTTGCGAAACATGTATTCAAAATAAGGAATCAGGAAAAGATAAGAGGAAAGGAAAAAAAGAAGCTGTTGTATTGTAATTGATGGTACAATAAATAAGTTCATGAAAAATTGTTCACTTTATTTCTATTCTGCCATACCGAATCCATTTCAAATAATAAGAAAATTTCCAAATAGATTGCTAAAAATAGAATAATATCATTTTTTTAACTTAAAGTAAATTAATTCCATATAGGTATATAAGACTTATCTGTTCACTAAAATACCGACAACGCTATTCGCGATTAAAAAAATTAATTTGATTCTCCCATGGATTCCGAATCGGCAATACCTACATCCCTGCAGTTACGTGTAGCGAGATAAAAAGATTTGCTCCAAGATAAGCGTTGGATCTTACGGTAAACAGGATTGCTGTCTTATCGCTTGCATGTACGACGCCATCGTTCTATTTTTATAGACCATTTTATTGAGTTTGTTTTGTGCAACTATGGGCCGATTTTTCAATCCTTGGTTAAAATTTATCCGTCCAATAAAGTATTACACGAACATATTAAAATGTCACCTGTAAACTGTCAAATACGGGGAAGTAGAATACATTTTTGAAATGGTAGTTAAGACGAGGCTCCCTAACATTAATTCTGGCACTGAGAGACCGGTTACGGTACTAGACGCTAACACAGCCGTAATAAAGTTGAATATCGCGTGCGCTCTTTGATCGCGTTCGAGTTCGAAAAGTAAGTCTCAATTCTTATTTCGTTTATAAGTTATAACTAAAGTAATAATTGATCTAGAGAAAAAATATCTTGGGATTCGATAGTAAACTCTATTTTCTTACTGTTAACATTTATTTTAGACATAAAGTCCAAGTAAATCTTTAAAAAAATGTAAAAATCCTTAAAAAAGGCATAATTTTTGAATAAAAAATGAATCGAGCGAAAATGTTACAATTACGTAACTGTCTTATACATCGAAAGAAAAAGACCCAATAAATCATATACTAAAGTTCCATTTTGATTGTATGTGTGACTGTTTCAGAATATTAATGAAAATTCACATAAAATTTAGGGAGCCTCGCAGGCAGGAATATGAATTTGAGTTGGTTGTTATGTTAATACAATTTTTGTGGAAATTATTTGGGCAATAGATGTCACAGTGCCAGTAACAAGACAAGTTTAATTTCAGTTTTGGCAACACTAGAGATATGTTGTTTACGTATAATGTATTAAGAAATTGATTCTCCAAATAACCGAAATATGTGGGTAATTTGTAAACATTACTCTGTTATAAGAAAAGTAATTGCTATCCTAACAATTAGCAATATTATCATCCGACGTTTCGGCTGTTAATGTTAGTTATTTAGTGTAACGAGCATCTGCTCCCTCCATATATAAGCTTCAGCTTAATGTTTATCTATCATTCCAACACTACTTCTCGCTTTCCTTCATAGAGATAGTATGTAGTACGTAGTACATATATCTCGATGCTTTCCTTATACTTAATTCATTCCTTTACATCTACATCTATAAACATGTTAATATAACATTGAAAAACCATATAAAGTAGAGTAATTACATCCATTTAGCTCGTAATATACGCATTATATTATCTCAAGTGTATTCTCAGCCGGCTAGACGATGGTTATTAATTGCACTTATCGGTAAAAAATCTATGAGATTGTCGAGAGGCGATATCGTATCGCTGTTTAATACTGGGTCGGGTCAAGTAGACTTTTTGTACTTGGCTAAAGGCATGTCCACACGAGATGCGTTTGTATGGTGTAACTTTTTTATTTGAAACGTTAGTGGATACTGCAAATGTTACTGATATGATACTGCAAAGGTGTAATTAAATTGACAATTCTTTTAAGTAGTAAGTAGTACTGCTTTTTGGTGTATCAACTAGGCTTTACTTCAAGTTAGGTAGGAGTTGATGGTTGATGTGAACAAAAAAAATATAGTCATATTCCCTAAGCATGTCATCTCAGGAATCATGTTAAATTCTACTAGTGAGTATGTTCAAAATTGGTCCAGTAGAATCGGAGTTTATTTAATACAAATAAACAGAAAAAAACTAACATCTTTAAATCTTATAATACAATAGAGATAATCGCGTAACGTAAATCGATATCCTAATATAATGTTTAGGCAACTATCTTACCGTATCAAGTTTTAAATATGGTCTCAAAAAACAGCTACTTACCGAGTTTCGTAACCAGCCTTAGTCGAATTGTTATCACAGTCGTACCGTGATTGTTGTATTTATTGTTTACTCCTTGTTTATACTATATGGTATTTTTTTTAATATACGTATAATTGTGTTATTATAATATTGCATTTAAATTATTATTATTATTAATTCCTATGTATTCTATTAATTAGTAGATATATTTATATATTATACAATATATATTTAAGTACACAAAAATTATAGTATTCTGTATGATATTTAAGTATTATTGATTCACATCTTTTGACTCGCACTCCAACAAGGGACTACTGAAAATCAGCGCTTCACAACATAACGTGTAGCACATGCTGAGTAGCTACCCTTTTTGGCACCACACTGATCAGCCGTACCTACCTTTTTTAATGTATTTTTTTTTTTCGTTTATTTTTGTTATTTTTTCTGTTTGTATTGTGTGGTGCTAAATAAACATTCTTTCTTTCTTTCTTTCTTTTAAAGTAACAAAAATTCTCACTAGTCAGTAGGTACATTATGTATCGAATATATTTGCATATCGCTTATTGGTAGTGGCATTTAGCGCCACTTCGATGAATGCGTGGGTGTCTCTTACTGTTCATGTTTCCTACGATGATTTTAATACTTAATTTGACGGTAGATTGTTGAGGTGATTGACCTCTCCATGTAAAGTTTTTATTCGTTCTTAAACATGTGAATATGGTTCTGTTTTTAGTCAATACACTTTCCTTGTATAATTTAGGGTTATGGGATAGCTGTAGATAATAATTTATATTAGTCTTATCACGATAGATATCTAATTTCGAGATTTATGTATTCGTGAAACAATTTTATTGCCCACTATACTAAAGCAATAAAATACTAATAAACAAACTACATTACCACCCACATGTCAATCATTTACAGCATATCATGTCTTTATGGAATGCAATTGAATTAATTGAAGCGAATTATTGGCCCCTTATTATTGACAATTAACACATGAGATAGATTTATGTGTAATAACACGTGAAGTGCGCTTATCATAACACTTGAAGAGAACGTGCCATACTGGCGCAGTGCCCATATTTGTATTGTGTTATCCATTCATAGCATTTCTTTTTGATAAATAAAACAAACTAGCTGTGCCCCGCGGTTTCACCCGCATTGCTCCGCTCCTGTTGGTCTTAGCGTGATGATATATAACCTTCCTCGATAAATGGGCTATCTAACACTGAAAGAATTTTTCAAATCGGAGCAGTAGTTCCTGAGATCGCTCGCTCAAACAAACAAACTATTCAGCTTTATAATATTAGTATAGATATAATATCATCGTCAGAACATATGTGTTCACACTGCTGGGACACAGGCCTCCTATGAGGATTTAGGCCATAATCCATCACGCTAGCCAAGTGCGGGTTGGCAGATGTCACATGTCGTCGAACTTTTTGATTCATCAGTTTTTCTCGAACTTCTTCTGTTCTCGAACCCACGTTTTATCGATTTGAAGTCCGAGATGCTCAGCACTGAGCCATTAGAAATAAGACTATCTTAATTATACACCAAATGCCAGTTTGATACATGCTTCATACAAATTATAGCTAGTAAAATTATTTTCAAAAGTATGTCATTAGAACGGTAATAAATCCCACTCTAAGATTAATTTTCTACTGAATTCTTCATTTTACTGTACCTCGTCATCAACAAATGTTTCCAAATAAAATTGTTATTAGGTTATAAAATTCGATATTCGTAATCTTTGTAAGTACTTATACTTACAGAGTCAAGTCAAATCACGGGTACCTAAATACTGTTTTGATCCAGATAAAATTTTCAATTTAGTTTCTATTGGAATGTTTACTAGTATCAGATGTTAGTTTATAATATAGAGCATTTCGTGCACCACTGGAAATCTAGAATCCGACCACGTCACGACCTACATGTATTCGTATAGCAATAAAGCAGTGTTTACGATCATCTCATTTCTATGTTATTTATTTCTTTTATTATGAGCAAATACGTGAAATTATATCTGTCTTAATCCTGCAGCGTCAGATAGTGAGCTATAAAGATAACAAAATAAATCATAATATCTGATGATATTACGTTAAGAGCAGACAAAAGAGCCGTTTTTCCATACAAACGTAGTCCCCTGTTTCCTCCCTGGATTGTACCACTAGAGCAATATATTTTTTACTGTTAATCTATGGTAACTTAAGCCATGTTCCTACGTTTTCCTTTTTGTCATATGTTAATTATTAAAAAAGATATGAATCTTTCAAAACGTAAGAAATAGGACAGATTTTCCGTTATGTTCCGTCTTCCATAAAACTAATTTTTGAACATTATATAAAAAAAGCAAAACGTAGGATCAAAGCCTATACTTTTCTCTACTAAATTGTTAAAAAAGTGATTAAATCGATCCAGTATTGGAGGAGGAAACAGGGGACTACGGAACGTCGAATTTGCGTAACTTTCCTAGGTATTTTCGGCCCCAGCTGCACTTGTCCCTGTCGCGCTCTTACGGGAGATGCTTGAGGCATAGCGCGATAGCAATAGATAATAGTAAAACCTAATTTTTAATTCTCTCACTCGTTTTGATGGCTCTTAAATCGTAACCCTCATTTATCCCGGAATTAGTAAGTAGTAGTCCCGGAATTAGTTAGTTCGCCTAAAATGTTACATTTGTTTACAAATAACAGTAATTTTGATTTATTAACCCATATTTTATGTTTATTCATATTTTTTTTATAAATAAGTATTTCATAGACGTTAGTACAAATAAAAGGTGTTCGTATTTTCACAAAATGATAATATTTCCACCAGTAAAGTAGGAAGTAGGTACTCGTGTTATAAGTCGCTTAATTAGTAACATATTTATTGAAGTTATACTTCTTTTAGATAACTAAGAATATTTCCTTTATATATTACAACGTAATACGTAAAGTAATGAATTGACTTTAAAATAAACCTTGAATAAAAACCAATTAAAACAAGAACATTCTAGATCAGGGGTTCCCAACCTTTTTTTGTCTACTGCCCACTTTAAGAATAAATTATTTTTTAACGCCCCCCTTTTTAAACATACTTAAAAAACGCTAAGTACTTATAACTGATTATCGAAACGCAACTTTATAGTAGAGTATCTTTTATTGAAAATAAAACAAACATAATCAATTCTTATATAAAAACTAATGTGAAGGTTGAATCTGATGCTGTTCAATAAGTTTGTTGATATCAGGTTCCAATTTACTCAAAAACAGCCGCAAGTCGCCACGTTCGGTAACACGCAAACGATTTCTCTTTTTAGTAAGCAGCGTTGCCACAGCACTAAATCCACGTTCACACAAATATGACGATGGGAATGCTATCAAGAATCGTTGAACAATTGACCACAATCCAGGGTACAATTGTGGGATCGGTTTTTGTAGCCAAAATTCTTGATATCCATTTTTAAACTTGATTTTTGTTTCTTCGTTTGTTGTCAATTCTATAAGTTCTTCTTCCAGCTGAGGTGACATTGCTGTGTTGACATTTGAAAACGGATCCAACACCCAGTCTGGTATTCCAAGTTTACAATGTCCTGGTATCGTTCGGTGAAGTCAATGTGGAGGTTTTCCAAATGTTGGCAGTAGGCAAACAAGTCGTCGTTACTGCAAAATACTGATAAATTCGGAAAATTGTGAAACTCACGTCTGCCCATATTCTTTTTGTGCAGAAGCAGTTTGGCTGCGAAAGCAGCAACGACATTTTTTGTTTTAATTAAATTTAGTTCATCGCCTTGCAGTTGGAGGTTCATGTCGTTGAACAGTTTATACAGGTCTGTCATGTAAGCTATATCATTCTTTGATGTTATGAGATTGTTGCGCAGTTCTGTATCTTTAGTTTCCAAGAACTCTATCACAGAGTCAAACAGGTTGTAAAATCGAATCAGACAATTGCCTCTTGACAGCCAACGAACTTCAGTATGAAGCAACAAACGGTTGAAATCTTCGTCATTAGTAGCACAAAGCTGATGAAATAATCTATCATTCAAAGAGCTGCTACGGATTTTATTGACTGCTTTGATGACATATTGCAGTGATTGAAATAGTCGTTCACTTAAGTTTCTAGCAACCAAATGTTGTCTATGAATAACGCAATGTATAGCAAGGACATCTGGAATTTTATTCTTTAAGTACGCTATGAAGCCTTTATGGCGCCCTGTCATAGCCGGAGCGCCATCCGTAGCAACTGATATAATATTTTTCAAAGGAATCTCTTTCTCTTCACAAAACTTTTCCAATGTATTGAATATGGTTTCGCCTTTTGTATCTGTCTCCAAATTTCTGGCAAACAATAGTTCTTCACGTATTTTCTCATCTTTAATAAACCTCCCGTAAGATAGCAACAACGCTTCATTAGTTGGTAAAGTGGACTCATCGAGCTGAATTGAGAATTGACTAGTCCTCAGATGATTGCACAATGATTCTTCAATGTTTTCAGCCATTTCATCAATTCGTCTTTGCACAGAATTATTACTCAAAGGAATTTTTCGGATAATATCTGCGGCCGGTTTATGAAGCACAGTAGTTATTACTTCCTTTATTGCTGGCAAAATTAACTCTTCTCCGATGTTGTGTGGTTTGCCTTTTTGAGCAATTAACAAAGAGATATTGTACGAAGCTCGAAGTCCGTACTCATCTTGCTTAGCAGCCGCCGAAAATAGTTTTGATACACTTGGCTGAGTATTATGCTTCTTCTCTAGGTCTTGAAAAAATGCTACATTCTTGTCTTTCTTATCTGGATGCATTTTATTCAAATGATCTTGCAGTCTTGAAGGCTTCATTGCTTCGTTCGAAAATGTTTTTAGACATAGAAGACACAAAGGCGACGACGGGTTTGTGGGATTTTCAATAAATCCGAATTTAATATATTCCGCAGAGTATTGCCGTCTCTTCTTTTTTACTTCCGACATTGTTTTGTTTTGAGAAATACGTAAGTGTTGAAATCAAGTACTGCTTATCTATTATGCGCGAAACCGCAAATGAAAATAAAATAAATTTACGTCGTTTATATAGGATTGCATAAGCAGCACGCACCAACAGGAATAAGACATCAAACGTGCATAAACTCGTTTATCTCATTCGACGCCCAATCGTACTCGACAAGCAAGAACAAGTATTATAGAACCAGCCGATTGATACAGGAATGTACAAATCGGATTATTTAACAAAAACTTGTTAAAACATGATTGCCCGCGGTCTATTATATCGAACCGATTTTGAGCTATATCTTAATTAATATTAGTTGATGTTCACAAGATGTCGACTCTCGAAGTCGAGAGCTCAGTTGGTTTCTAAGAGTCTTCCTAGCTAGGTAGATGAAATTATAAATCGACCCCAAAGCCCTACACAACGCCCCCTTTTTTTTCTGGGTCTCTTACCGCCCCCCTTTAGGCCTGCAGCGCCCACAAGGGGGCGTTATCGCCCACGTTGGGAAAGACTGTTCTAGATATTAAAATTCAAATGAAACGCAAACGGTCTTGATTAAGTTATTAACTTAAGTTGAACTTGTGTTAGAAGAAGAACGATTAGCATTAGCGACTATTGCATTATTATCACAGTTATTAACCCAGTTATTTTCTAAAGCATTTATTTATTGGTAATTAACGAAATTTTGTCATATATATTAATATGTTGTAATTTTTTAATTCTATAAAAAACAACATAGTTGGAATTGACCCGGATTTATACAGGTTCACGAAGGACACTCATAATATTTTTATAGAACTGTCAAATAAACTTAGCTGAACATACATGACCTACAAATAGATAAAGCCTCTAACTCTCATATTACCTAATACCTATTAATCCAGTCTTTCCCAACGTGGGCGATAACGCCCCCTTGTGGGCGCTGCAGGCCTAAAGGGGGGCGGTAAGAGACCCAGAAAAAAAAGGGGGCGTTGTGTAGGGCTTTGGGGTCGATTTATAATTTCATCTACCTAGCTAGGAAGACTTTTAGACGCCGACTGAGCTCTCGACTTCGAGAGTCGACATCTTGTGAACATCAACTAATATTAATTATTAAGATATAGCTCAAACTCGGTTCGATATAATAGACCGCGGACAATCATGTTTTAACAAGTTTTTGTTAAATAATCCGATTTGTACATTCCTGTATCAATCGGCTGGTTCTATAATACTTGTTCTTGCTTGTCGAGTACGATTGGGCGTCGAATGAGATAAACGAGTTTAAGCACGTTTGTCTTATTCCTGTTGGTGCGTGCTGCTTATGCAATCCTATATAAACGACGTAAATTTATTTTATTTTCATTTGCGGTTTCGCGCATAATAGATAAGCAGTACTTGATTTCAACACTTACGTATTTCTCAAAACAAAACAATGTCGGAAGTAAAAAAGAAGAGACGGCAATACTCTGCGGAATATATTAAATTCGGATTTATTGAAAATCCCACAAACCCGTCGTCGCCTTTGTGTCTTCTATGTCTAAAAACATTTTCGAACGAAGTAATGAAGCCTTCAAGACTGCAAGATAATTTGAATAAAATGCATCCAGATAAGAAAGACAAGAATGTAGCATATTTTCAAGACCTAGAGAAGAAGCATAATACTCAGCCAAGTGTATCAAAACTATTTTCGGCGGCTGCTCAGCAAGATGACGACGGACTTCGAGCTTCGTACAATATCTCTTTGTTAATTGCTCAAAAAAGGCAAACCACACAACATCGGAGAAGAGTTAATATTGCCAGCTATAAAGGAAGTAATAACTGCTGTGCTTCATAAACCGGCCGCAGATATTATCCGAAAAATTCCTTTGAGTAATAATTCTGTGCAAAGACGAATTGATGAAATGGCTGAAAACATTGAAGAATCATTGTGCAATCATCTGAGGACTAGTCAATTCTCAATTCAGCTCGATGAGTCCACTTTACCAACTAATGAAGCGTTGTTGCTATCTTACGGGAGGTTTATTAAAGATGAGAAAATATGTGAAGAACTATTGTTTGCCAGAAATTTGGAGACAGATACAAAAGGCGAAACCAAATTCAATACATTGGAAAAGTTTTGTGAAGAGAAAAAGATTCCTTTGAAAAATATTATATCAGTTGCTACGGATGGCGCTCCGACTATGACAGGGCGCCATAAAGGCTTCATAGCATACTTAAAGAATAAAATTCCAGATGTCCTTGCTATACATTGCGTTATTCATAGACAACATTTGGTTGCTAGAAACTTAAGTGAACGACTATTTCAATCACTGCAATATGTCATCAAAGCAGTCAATAAAATCCGTAGCAGCTCTTTGAATGATAGATTATTTCATCAACTTTGTGCTACTAATGACGAAGATTTCAACCGTTTGTTGCTTCATACTGAAGTTCGTTGGCTGTCAAGAGGAAATTGTCTGATGCGATTTTACAACCTGTTTGACTCTGTGATAGAGTTCTTGGAAACTAAAGATACAGAACTGCGCAACAAGCTCATAACATCAAAGAATGATATAGCTTACATGACAGACCTGTATAAATTGTTCAACGACATGAACCTCCAACTGCAAGGCGATGAACTAAATTTAATTAAAACAAAAAATGTCGTTGCTGCTTTCGCAGCCAAACTGCTTCTGCACAAAAAGAATATGGGCAGACGTGAGTTTCACAATTTTCCGAATTTATCGGTATTCTGCAGTAACGACGACTTGTTTGCCTACTGCCAACATTTGGAAAACCTCCACATTGACTTCACCGAACGATACCAGGACATTTTAAACTTGGAAATACCAGACTGGGTGTTGGATCCATTTCAAATGTCAACACAGCAATGTCACCTCAGCTGGAAGAAGAACTTATAGAATTGACAACAAACGAAGAAACAAAAATCAAGTTTAAAAATGGATATCAAGAATTTTGGCTACAAAAACCGATCCCGCAATTGTACCCTGGATTGTGGTCAATTGTTCAACGATTCTTGATAGCATTCCCATCGTCATATTTGTGTGAACGTGGATTTAGTGCTGTGGCAACGCTGCTTATTAAAAAGAGAAATCGTTTGCGTGTTACCGAACGTGGCGACATGCGGCTGTTTTTGAGTAAATTGGAACCTGATATCAACAAACTTATTGAACAGCATCAGATTCAACCTTCACATTAGTTTTTATATAAGAATTGATTATGTTTGTTTTATTTTCAATAAAAGATACTCTGTCCGAATACTATAAAATTGCGTTTCAATAATCAGTTATAAGTACTTAGCGGTTTTTAAGTATGTTTAAAAAGGGGGGCGTTAAAAAATAATTTATTCTTAAAGTGGGCAGTAGACAAAAAAAGGTTGGGAACCCCTGTATTAATCGATGTGCGAAAATAATAGTTTTTTTTTTTCACATATTAAATGCGGTGTGCCGCTGTAAGCCCAAACTTTCATAATCTACATCCTAAAAACGTTACTAAAATAATAATAGTTCACATATTAAACGTTTTTATTGTGAATTCCAGGTGACACATAAGACGTCAGGCAAAGTGATGGTGCTGAAGATGAACCAGCAGCGGGCCAACCGGCCCAACATGCTGCGGGAAGTTCAACTGATGAACAAACTGAAACATCCTAATATTTTAGGGTAAGCATTTAAATTTTTAAAGTACTATTTTAAATAATGAGGTAACGAAGGTTAAACGAATGCTGTGGTCGATGAGCAAACATACCTTCTTGCAATTTTTACAACTACAGATAGATTAAAAAAAATATGGTTCATTTCACCTTGAATTTGGAAGCTAGATTCCACAAATCATTGCCATAAAGTTACGACCCAAACATCGTAAAATATATATATATTGACACACGATAATAAGCCTCCGATAGTGTTTACTTACCGCACAAAGAAAACGACGACCCACCACCCGTTCTTCATACAAATTCGTGTTTATTTTAAGAGTCAATATCGACTTAACTGAATCGCATTCTTGGTGCTATATGTCATACTGTAAACTCGGTGTTACATGAAGGTTAAGAGGACGATCAGTGTGGTAATGAAATGGACAAGACAGTAGCGAAAAAATTATAAAGAAAATAATTTC
Organism: Colias behrii; assembly: GCA_029959065.1. Taxonomy (NCBI): domain Eukaryota; kingdom Metazoa; phylum Arthropoda; class Insecta; order Lepidoptera; family Pieridae; genus Colias; species Colias behrii. The sequence continues at coordinate 10,572,999 of JARWMC010000006.1, forward strand.
TAAATTAGAATTCGAATAAATGAACACTGTAAGATAAACAGCGAATGTATGACATTATTTTTCACATTCTATATTATCGCATTAAGGAATGTGAATGAATGTGAAAGAAAACTGAATCGTCATATTGTAGTTAGCTGCTATGCCATCACCAAAAATGATGTACAAAATCGTTAATCTAATCAAAATGCCAACTCCACTTTTTCTCCCAAACCGCAACCGCGCGTGTGAACCCGCGGAAAAAGAGCATTGTTATATAATTCGAAATCAACAGACATGACTCGTCTCATCATTACAGACAAAACATCCCATTTCCTTGTTTGCGTAATATTTCTTAGCGAGATCGTGTCATCCCGAACAATGGTGGCACTGTCTTCGCATTTCGCTTCATTTCCTCGTCTTATCGGAAGTAAAAAAACAATGCATTTCACTGCTCATTGTTGGGTAACTCTCGTCCCAGTTAGAGATTTTTATTTACATCACAAAGTTTGAACTTTGAACGTCACCCAACGGCACTATTTCGTTTTTACAACTCGATATTAGCATTCGGAGCTCTTAAAAGGTTCCCGCCGAGTGTTGGTCAGAGCTTAGCGTTTTCATTAATGGAATTTTACTTCGTACTGCATTTCTTTTCTTCTTTTCGTTTGCATAATTTATGATGTTAACTAAGCCTTTCGTAAATTCTAATTATTAAAAGTTTGCACCGTGTCTGGTTTTTTATAAGTTAAAAAAAATAAATAAAAAAAAACAGTCGTAGTACATAAAAATATAACTAGACAATACATATGCACACGTCTGTTGATAACTGGTGAAAGGCTTGATAACAAGTGACTTAGTTTTAATTTGAATTACGTATAGTTGCGCACGTATTATTTCGTCATAATATATACCTAGCACTGTTGAAATGTGTTTTTCATATTAAAATTGAATGCCTTATCTAAGCGTGGCCTTGTTCCGGTATGGCATTATAATTTAGCTAAGGATTTTATCTCTTCCTTATATTTTACCTGCCTGCTCAGAAATGAATTATAAATAACCTTTTTAAAAACAAATAAGAAGATTTATAAAATAGTGATTTAATATTATCTTACTAGAAATAATGCTGTCTCAATTAACGAACACAGTTCATTAAAACTGAACGACTTTTGTTCATTATATTAATTATTAACAATGTACTAAATTTACGGCGTTTTTTGCATACAACATTATCAATTTTGCCATGTTACAATCGTATCGATGGTTATGTACTTCCTGGGATTCATAGACTTTCTATTGCGTGCGAACTGAATCCATCGAATGTGTTTTTATGGTGGTTAAATTGTAATTGGGCCCTGCTAAGATGGCGATCGCACGCGACGCTTAATTGTCGTTTTGCATTGGCTTGATGGACCCGCAGGATTGAGACACCGGTTTCAGTTGCGTGATGGCTCATAGATAATGGTAGAATGTATTGGGTATCGACGGAGATGTTTTGTAGACACGATTAGGTCTTAGGAGACTGTTTTAGTTAGTACTAACTACTCAGTTATTGGCATTATACATAATGGAAATATTATGTATCCCGATTTAGCCGGATTTGTTTTTGTTGTTGATTTCGCTTTAAATATGTCTGACAAAACTTATTCACTGCTTTGTATGTTGAACTATATGGTTTCCAAACATTAATTGTGCCATGTTTTTTCTTTGGACGTCCTTGCTACACAAAAATATATACAATAAATAATCATGAACGACAATAATGCAAAAGTGAAACTTTTTATTTAATAGCAGTCTCTGCCTACAATTTTACTGCAAGTCATAAATTAATATTTATTGTTTTCTTCAAGAATAGTGATTTAAGCGTTGTTTTAAAAGAAAACGTGCCTATGAATTTTTGATAAGACTTGAACGAGTGTCAGAAGGTCAAACATCGCTTAGGTATCCTTGTTTATACATTTTCCTCGTAAGATTTTATTTTTATTTTATCACGTAATTTTCTAGAAGCGTTTTGTTTTTCTTTTTTATAAAATGATAATGATAATTCTATAAATAATAATTTTAATTTGTAAGGGTACCTACTTGATCGATTGACCAAGTATAGTATATAGTAGTAGGTATAAAGATAATTACGATAAAATTAAAAAGCGATCAAATCGCTTTAAATAAATTGCGCACTATATACGAGAGACATCGTAAACGTTAAATTAATTTTGATTGAGTACCGATAATATGTTAATTATCAAATAACATTTTGATATGTTTTTTGAAATTAATTCAAGTTCTAAAAGTAATTAAAAATTTATTTCCGCATACAGTCAACAAATTTGCATTCAAGTTTAATGTGTTTTTTTATTACTTATAAAAAATTGAGTATAGTAATCAGTATTTAATTTAAAACAAAAATTTCAAATAGGAAAATACCAAAGAACCATGGTATACGTACGTATTCCTCTACTCGTAACATAAAAAAATATGAAGTCGCACGACTAAACATGCTAGGTGATACGGCAGGTTCCAAAAGTGGAATAGCCCTAATGATCTTCCTTCCATAGAAATGACGCTTCAATGAAAAGTTCTTAAACGTTACAGATTTATGGGTGTATGCGTCCACGAGGGCCAACTGCACGCGCTCACGGAGTTCATGGAGGGCGGCTCGCTGGAGCAGGTGATACTGAGCAGGCCGCCGGAGCCCCTGCCGCAGCCGCTGCGCGTGTCGCTCGCCGCCGACATGGCGGAGGGCATGATGTACCTGCACTCGCTGGGCGTGTTCCACAGAGATCTTACTGCTAAGGTAAGTTATCTCAACCGTCCAAGACCATTTGCAATGGTATAGGGCCTTTGTAAAGGCGTTTCCTTCTCTGAAGGTGTAAGAGATAAGGAATGAATTGACGATAGGGCTAAAGTTAGACAAAGGAAAGAAAAGCTGGCATTACATTTTATAATACAGCTAATATAATAATAGAATATTTTGCTTTTCTTTAGTCATATGTTTAAGTAAGTTAAGGTTGATGTGATTTAAATGCTCACATAATCTATTTTGGTAGAAACAAAACTGATGAAATGTACACACACCGGCACAATTAGCGGAACAGAAACCGATGCGCGAGAACATCGTCTGGGATTTGAACGAATGGCAGCAGGTTCTCTTTACTGATGAGTGCAGAGTTATTTTAAAACTGATCGATGGGAGACAGCGAATATGGAGACGCAAAGGAGAACGCCACATACAGTCTAATTTTGAACACACAGTGGCTTATGGTGGCGGCTCGATTATGGTTTGGGGAGGGATATGTTTGGGAGCTCGCACGGAGTTAGTGATAGTCACAGGAGGGACCATGACAGCAGATCGATACATCAGAGGCATTTTAGAAGAACATGTTGTACCATTTGCCCCATTTATTGGTGACGACTTTATTCTAATGCAAGATAATGCTCGTGCTCGTAGTGCACAATCGGTACAGGCATATCTGAGCCACGTAGGTATACCGGTAATGCAGTGGCCAGCAAATTCCCCCGATATGAATCCGATAGAGCATGTCTGGGACTTGCTAAAAAGAAGGGTTAAATCCAGAATGCCAGCCCCCAACAATCTGAATGAACTTGGAAACGCATTACTTGAGGAGTGGGAGCGGTTGCCTCAAGAAATCATCGATAACATAATCTGTAGCATGCCCAGACGAATGGAAACCATAATCAGAGCAAGAGGGGGAAACACTCGTTATTAATTTTGCTTTAATTTCATTGTTAAATCATTTAATGCTTACTTTTTTTATTTTTCGTGATGGTTCATAATCATCTTAAAATTTCACTTATTTCAAATTTCTTTATTTTTCAATAAAAAATAACGAAGACTTTTCAAAGTCGTTGTTAAAAGATGTTAATCAATTTGTTATTTTGTGTCTAATTACATTTTCGTCAAATATATGCGTTATTATCTCATAGTCTCATTTTTTTTCTGTTCCGCTAATTGTGCCGGTGTGTATATTTTGTTTTTCAGAACGTATTATTAAGAAAAAAACCTGACGGTGAATACACCGCTGTAGTTGCGGATTTCGGTTTGGCAGCTAAAATACCTCATCCAATGTAAGTTGAATTATTATTTATTAGTAATGAACAAAAAAGTATTTAAATCAGAAAAATACTTTAACCAAATAAATCGCTATCGTCTGGTCTTTGAACTGCCTTGCGGTCAACGATACCGCCTTCGCAATTAAACGTCTATTACCCCTAAAAATATGAGCCATACATGATCAGCGCCTATTAAATCATGCAATGCATCTGTCCCTACTGCTATAATCTCATTAAGAGGCCAGCAATTAAACCGTCCCAACTCCCATCGTACAAATGAGAAAGCTAGACACGCGAGTTTGCGTGCGTATTGTATCATTTGTCAAGTTTGGACGATCCATCAAGGTGCCGTTTCGTAAGAACCACCCTTCACTTTTATTTGCGATGCGTGATGATTCGCGGAAACGGACTGGTCTAAGGAAATGTGGAGTGTGACTCGGCTTTAATGTGATTATAAGATACTTATGTAATGGTCCCATTTTTGTTTGGAATGAATGTGTACATTTTTCTACGTGATGATAAGGGACAATTTCACCCCTTACTATAAAAATATTATGTACTTCCAATCTTCTGGTCAAAATTTAAGTTGGTTCAAGCTAAGAGTGCTTAAAAGCCAGTTCGGTTTGGTGTATTTCATAAAAAAAATTAAATTCTCACATATTCGTGAAGTAACTGAATATCAGTGTATTGAAAAAAATATATAAACACTTAAATGCAATCTTACAATTTTCTTCTTCCTTTACAATTTTTCAAATTTCTGAAAAAAATGCACCCAAATGTTATTCTCCTACAAACGTTGCAGGAACGGCTACCGGCTGCCGAGCGTCGGGTCGCCGTGGTGGATGTCGCCCGAGTGCCTGCGCGGCCGATGGTACGACAACCGCTCCGATATATTCTCGTATGGGATCATACTGTGCCAGCTTATCGCCAGAGTGAGTGTTTTATATACTAGAGCAAATGTTGTTCGTTTTTTCTATGGGGTAGGTTAAGTCCAGGAGCTGGTGATATTATGTGCTAAATGGATATACAGGGTGTAATCGTTAAGTGAGCACAAGCAAATATTCCGTAACTATTACAGATATCAAAAAACTTTAAACTGATATCGAGAGTACCTTACCTATGGAGTAAAATAACAATATTTCTTTAAACAATCTTAATGGTTACGGAATAATCGCTTGTGCACTTAACGATTACACCCGGTAAAAAAATGACTTGTGATGCCTTAATTGCTAGCCATATTATGTATTTCTATAATATTCAGGCTACAGACATCGCCTTTTACAATTTTATTGAAAAAGAAAAATAAAATTTTCAATAAAATTTATATGGCCATGCAACTCCGTTTTCCCTGAAGAGAATATTGTTCACTTTGCCAGCACCTATGGGCCGTAGCGTTATAGATATTTTGATATATTCGATAAATGGACTATCTAACACAAGCATAAACTCTTCAACTTCAACTATACAGGGTGTCCCACTATTGGTATACTAAGCGCGAAGGGACTTGTAGTTTTGCATACACTGATCACGTAAAAAATACTTAAAACAACAAAATTACATCAAAAAATTTTTGCTAAATTTTTCCTGAAAATCCATGTTTTCTTCTCTAGCTTCGCGCAGCCGGCATATACTGCTTGGCTAATGTGAGCAATTTGTCTACGAAAACATAATCTTAAACGATAGGCCACGTGCTGGTAGCAAAGCTGGGTGGGTTGCTTGTTATGGGTGTTCACATAGAGGTTTAAGAATTCATCTATTTGAAAAAAAACTGCGTCTGGAATTTTATAAGTATTTTTTACGTACTCAGCGTATGCAAAACTATAACCTCCTTTGAGCTTAGTATACCAAAAGTGGGACACCCTGTATAACGATAAATATAATTGAATGTTTTATTTATTGTTCCCAGGTGGACGCCGACCCTGACGTGCTGCCGCGCACGGACAATTTCGGTCTCAACTACATGGCGTTCGTGGAACTGTGCGACGAGCACACCGTGCCTGAGTTCCTCAGACTCGCCTTCAATTGTTGCATTGTGAGTGCGATATAGCTACGAAACATAAATATTTGAGTTTGATAAAAAAAATTGTAAAGTACAGTACACTTGGCACATAACTTTGCAAGGTTTCGGTGGGGATAAGTTCGTCGTGTCAGGTGGATACTGGTCACTTTATTTCTTATTATTTTAAATCGTGTACTGTTTAAAATAATGTTAAAAAGAGGACAGGAATTCGTATATAACTTGCGCATCTAACGACCTTTACCAAGTGTAGTGCTTGCTTTTAAAAGAAGTCTATTTGAATAAATAAATGTTTGAGTTTGAGTATAAAGGTTTTTCAAACTCAAACTCATAACATTGTATATTTTTTGTTTTATATTTTTCCACCAATTCACTTATAAACCAAAAAACACAATAAGAATTCTAAAATGATATTCCAGTACGAGCCCAAGGCGCGGCCGCTATTCCCGGACATAGTGAGCAAGCTCGCCGAGATCAAGGAGGGGCTCGACGACGCCGCCTGGGGCTGCCATACGCCCAACACTTCGTACGATAGGTGCGTTATAATATTATTTGTTTTTTTTTTATATTGAATTTTGAAAATTTGATAAAAACAAATGTCTCAGATATTTGATAAAACTGCAATTTGATAAAACTCTATTAAATAGACAATCAATATTGCAGTTTTGTTGTGTGTACGTAGTAATAAAGGATAATATTCGTTTGCGTATAATAATATGTATATTTTTGAAAAGTTATTTTTATTAATTATTGCATATTTTAATATTGTCGGGTGTGACTTTACTTAATTTTTGTATTAACAATAGGTTAATTATTATATTTCTGACGCATTTGTTTATATTTATATTGCTATAAATGTTGTATTATTGATATGTTACAGTGAGGAGGCAGACTCGTCAGGCGCTCGGTCGTGCAGCGCGGCGTCCGCGTGGCGCCGTCCGTTACGCATGCGCTCTGAGAGCGCGCACACACACCGCGATCAACGTGAGTTATATGTTTTTTTATGTTAATGTAAGAACTTCATTTCTGTGGGTTGTTCATTGTAATAAATTATTTTTTGTTATTTATTTGGTCAGCTAACAGAGTAGTTACCAACATTTAGAAAATAGTGAAAATACAATCATTGTCTGTGTGATGTTTAGTTGGACGGCCTTCTAGGAGCGAACACATCATGCAAAAAAATTTAAGCCTACTCTTGTAACAATAACTAAAACTAACAATTAAAAAATATGAAATATTTGTTAGAATACATTTTTTGATTGTACTGACCGATGCATTAAACAAGTCAAAAGTTTAGTTTAAGTAAAAAGTGTGATAATATTGGTGTAGGTATTATTTATATGTAATGGTAAATTTTAACGTATTATAATGCTTAGAAAGTTTGATAATAGTTGATTATGGTTTAATAGAATGTGTTATCGTTGGTGTTGCAGGCAGCGCGGCGCACCGGCGCTCGCTGTCGGAGCTGGAGTGGGCGTGGCGCGCGGCGGGCGGCGGCGCGGCGGGCGCGGCGCACCGCTCGGCCTGCGCGCTGCCGCCCGCGCCGCCCGCGCCGCCCCGCCTGGCGCGCCTGCACCGCCTGGCGCACATCATGCTGCTGCGCGACACGCACGCCGCGCCGCGCCCCGCCGCGCGCGCGCTGCACTCGTTCCGCGGCGTGCACAAGATCCTCGAGCCGGCGCCGCACCGCTGCTCCAGCGGCGACCCGCCCGCGCTGTTCGCGCCCGCGCCCGCCGCGCCCGACGCCGACGAGCCGCGCTCCGCCTCGCTGCCGCCCTCGCCCGTGTTCTCGCGCCGCGCGCCCGACCTCGACAAGAGCGACTCGGCCGAGCTGCGGCGCCGCGGCTCCTGCGAGAGCGGCATCTTCTCGGTCGCCAACGAGGACTTCTGCGCGCACCCGAGCTACGGCGCCATGTGCCCGTGCTCGCTGATGGGCTGCCCGCGCTGCTGGTGGTGGCGCCGCGACGGCGACGAGGAGCGCTCGCTGGACGAGTTCGACGAGCGGCCGCGCCTGCGGGCCTGCGGCGACTGCCTGGCGGGCTACGAGCGCCTGCTGCGCCGCCGCGCGCCGCCCGACGACCCGGCGCCGTCCACCGTGAGCTCGCTGCGCAGCCTCGAGGACGAGGACAAGGAGGAGGCGTCGCCGTTCCTGTGCGGGCTGCCCGACGGCGACGACAGCGAGCGCGAGTACCACGTGCTGACGCGCTGCTGCTGCGCCGGGCGCTGCGCCGGCGGCTGCGGGGCGCACCGCCCGCTGGCGCCCGACGAGCTGCGCCGCGTGCTGCCGCGCGGGCTCTGCTTCCCGTCGCCGCTGCTGTCCGCCTGCAAGCGCACCTCCAGCGTGTACACGGACAGCTCGGAGGACGTCGCGTCGCTCGGCTCGGACAGCCTGTACGACGACCGCATCCCGCGCCACGTGCGCTCCGCGCAGATCTCCAAGATCGTCGAGTACTTCGAGCGGAAGGGCGCCGACTTCAAGTGCGACAAGTTCAAGGGGCAGCGGCTCAAGATGGGCGGGCTCGGCGGCAAGATGGAGATGCTGCAGTTCGGCAGGGGAGAGAAGACTGAGAAGGAGTACTTCGTGGACGTGAAGCACCGCGGGGGCGTGGCGGGGGGCGGGGCGGTGGGCGGGGCCCGCATGGAGGCGCTGGGCGAGGAGGGCTGCGGCCGCAAGTGCGCGGCGCAGCGCCTGCTGGTGTGCGAGGGCGCCGTCAAGTCCAAGCTGCCGCTGTTCGACAAGAAGTCATAGCGGCGGGGCGCCGGGCCCGAGCGGCGCCCCAGCCACTGAGGGCGCCGCCGCGCCTCTGTCTTGTGTCAAATTTGGTGACTTCCAATTGTAGCGTGTAACAGAATTTTAAAGATATTTATATTCGCAAATATTATACATATACAACTAAAAGAGCGATATTATATGATCGGTATGTGTCGTCGTCGTCGTCGTCGTCGAGCAGTATTTCCGAGGCTAGTGCCAATTTATACGGTGACATGTTTAGGGACGATACGTCGAGTGACTCGTCCCGCGTCCGTTTGACTGAGTGTGCCGTTGTGACGTCACGAAGCGGTAAACTAATTCGACTCTACCGTCGCAGTGGCCTACGCCCTATTGGGGACTTAGTGAAAATATTATGTGAAAACGTCGATTTAGTTATACCCCGGGATGTGTATTTTTCTTACTTAATTAATGGAGGCGGTGGACGCCGTGTAAATAATTATTTAGATTAATTCTGGTTAATAATTTATATACAGATAATAATTTAATTTATGTATACAGTATTACGTTATTACTTGCCAGTTCACATTAGGTGTATATATGTTTAAAATCCGTAAGTTATTTCCTTTATTTTTCATGTTAATATTCGAAAGTGGCAACGTCGCAGCGCTTACGTGGAATTTTATTTTCTATTTTGTCTGAAGCTTACGTTTACAAAATTTTCAAATAAATTTATACTTATTTCGTTTATTTTTGCGGCCTCCGATCCGAGGTTGAGTGAATTCGTCCTGAAAGTTTATGAACAAAATTATTTATACATCGGTGTCGCGTGCCTAGTCTTATACAGCGCGTCACTTAGTCCAACTTTAGTGAATATATAGATTAATCGCACTTAGACATAGATAGGGGAGAAAAAATTGGTTTATACTAGTTAATAATTTATTTTTCTTTCGATGCGTGTCTACAAAGTATTGACGATTCTAACTAACTCTAAATATCTGTATCATCATATCCTTTAACTCCAATATAATATGTACAAATTTGTGTCAAATCAAAAAAGCCAATCAATCGAATAACTTGACGGAGTTTTTTAAAAAATACAAATATCTCTAAGAACCTCTGATTTGATTAATTTTACACCTTTTTGAGGTGAAATTTATATTTTATTATTTGTACCGATGTACAAATGTATCGAAAATAATCACCGTCAAGTAATATGAAAATAGTTATAAAAAATTATCTTAGAATATTAAAGATCATTATAATCGATTGAATACATATTTTTGTCATAATCATTATCGTCAGGGTATTTGGAAAATGTAAATATTGTATATTTAATTATATTACAGAAATATCCCGAACGGACGTGTTTAGAATTTAGTGCCAAAACAGATTTCCTAAATATATCCATAGAATCCACCTTGGTTGAATCCAGTCGGGATTTTAAGTGTGTACTATTTTATGAAAAAAATCATAATTTTTTTCGTTTGACCAAAACAACCAGATGATATTTTCTCTCTTTCTATCGTTCAATAATTACGTATGTTAGAGTAAGACGGATAGCTTTTCAAGTAGTCTTTCTCTGTCTTGCGAATGCTATTTTTGGAACATAGAAGGATACAATATAAAAATATTTCAAGTTTTGCCATTGAAATAAAATTAAGTTTCTTCAAACACATTCATCTTTAATTATTTCAGTAAAGCGCGTCACACACGGTGAAGATACTATAATATTTTATCTTAAGATACTGTAATATTTTATATTACAGTATCTTAAGTTATCCGGTATCAGCGTTCTGACCATCATTTTTCTTTTTGTCATTGCGTACTAAGACCCCTGTAGAACCGCCATCCTGTTACAAATGACCCACAAAATTTCGGGTACTGTAATATAAAATATTACAGTATCTTAAGATAAAATATTATAGTATCTTCACCGTGTGTGACGCGCTTAATTGTGGACAATAAAAACCATAAAATATGTGGTAACATAGCAAGACTTAAAATCCCGATTGAATCATCATTTCCTACTATTGTGAATCCTTCGATTAGCTGCTGTTTTTCTATGATTTCATTTTAAAATGTTTACATTTTATCTGGTTTCTTTGTGCTAGAATATTATCCGTCCAGGTAATTAATGGTATATTGTTTGTAAGGATGGTTGAATTTACACAAATGTGAAGTAAAATAGTATCTATTTAAACAGGAATAAAGTTGTTTTTCCTTCTTAACATTTTTTTATTAAACGCGTAATCTCAACTATCCTTAACAATATATTTATCATTTGTTATATTTCACATTTCAATTTCATATAGTCAATTAAAGTCATTGTAAAACATAGTTGATGTTTTTGAACCTATATTTTTACATTTCCTCGGTTTACTGTTATTAATTCACAGTGTAACTTTCTTTTGTTTCCATTTATATACAATAAATCGTTAATTCAACGTCATATTGTATGAAAATGTGGAGAAATGCTGTTTTTTCAGTAATATACATAATATTCTGTTTAAGACTGGTTATAATTACTATTGACGGTTCATTTATATTTATAGAAATGTACCTGTTTAAAATAACATCATGAAACATGTTGTAAACTCAAATGGGATTTTTAATATAATTTTCTTGAACTGATGTACTGTTATGAATAAATTGAAAAGATTAAAAGTCATTATTTTTAATAAGAACGACTTTTAGTTTTTTATCAATTTATTAGTATAAAGTTAGGAAATATAGTCACATGGACGTTTGCCTTTCGCTATACAAGGCAGCTACTTTCTGATTGACAATAATTTTTAGCATTGTAATATCAGTACATAGAAAACTTTGGAAGTATTTTAAGAACTTGAGTAACATGGATAAATTACTCATTTAAGACGGTTTATTTCTGTGGAGAATAGACTGAGAAAATATCATCTTTTCTAATGATAATTTACAACGGAGCTTTGTTACTTTTAATTTTTTTTAATTTTGCCTATTTCAACTATTACAATAAATAGAATAATTGGTATAATAACATCGCACCTTGATTTCAATTGTTACACTGCAAGACAGAGATAACATATGTTTTTCCTTATATCTATCCTTTTCTTCTCGAAAAAAGACCAACATTATTAACTTTTTTAAAAGAGAGTAAAGTTGCTGGTCTTCTTGATGCTGTTCTAATTTCTCAGTCTCTTCTATTTACTCAGAAACCACATGAGATATAAATAAATTGTTTAGTTCTAACTTCTAATGGAACATTCCATTTGTCGCATCGTAAGAGTATTGGAAGAAAAAATCTGAAAATAAATCCTTTGAAGATCAACATTATACACGAATCACTTACTATTAAATGATGATATTCACATTCATTTCTATTTTTTAAAGTTTATGAAACCTAATTCTTATGTTAACATCAACGATAACGATCACGTGTTTATCCAATATTTTGTATACAAAAAGATTGGCCTAAATATCATATAGGTTTTTTCAGATTTTTCCACCAATTCTCTCACTATGTCGATGGAATGTTCTCGTTAATATTTTTAACTCATCCATGAGTTATTCGAACACAGTACTTAACAAAACGTGGTTACTTCACTAACTTGCCACTACAATGTTACACTACAAAGCATATCAGTTTCAAGAGTGTTAACTCTAGTTATTTTTGTAGGGAAACTAGTTTTAAATACACGGCCTATGATGAGATTTTTAATACTCCCGGTTTCTATTGATCATCTGAATAACGCTCTTAAGAACTATTAAAAGTAAATATACCTAGAAAATTCGATCACTAATTGTTGTTTATGACCTTGAAACGATTTTCAATAGAAATTGGGAGTGTTATATTGAATCTCAGTCGACGTGGCTCGTGTGACTTTACGATAAGTTATATTGTATATGATAGTTAACGTTCCTTGTTTAAGGCACTAACTTTTACTTAGAACATTTCGTTACGGTTGTGTCAAGCCCGGTGTAGAATCGCACCAAGCCGAAATAGCGGGTGGCTTCTACTACATTAGGGAAAACTACGTTAACACAAAATATCGATGTTCAGAAATAGTGAGCAGCAAAACAATGCACCACGTACCTTTGAGATGCTGCAGCACTCGATGAATTTACGCCCAATTATCCGATGCGATACACGTGTTTCAATGGCCGCCGCGCGCGCACAGCACAGGAGCGGCTCGATCGAAGGCGGAAGTACAAGTGTCGACCACAGATTAAGGTCTCGACTGTCGTGGTGCATGACAGTTGCAAAATAATTTGACAACCTTTGTTTGCATACTCTGTGCCAAACATCGATAATAGACACCACGATCAATTACACGGTAACGAAACATCCCGCCCACCAAAATGCCTATGGTATTTTCTGGTCAGACGATAAATAGAACATAATGGGAACGAGAACGATAAAATGATCCGTATAATTATTGATGATACTTATTGATTACGATAAAAACTAGTTACCTAACGAATTGATTCTGTATAACACGATAGATGTTACACAGACACGATATCTTATTACTAACGATAACTTAATGTCTAGATACCTTACGATACTAAAAAAAAGATAAACGATTTAAGCTAGTCCTCGATTGGTAGAGGGCATAACTTAACCAACGGTCTTTGAATTATATGATTTTTCGCTGTTTTAACTACTGCTATCCGAGCGACACCATCAGAACCGGGTAAAAGATCCACTACTCTGGCAAGAGACCATTGTAGTGGCGCACGATTTTCATCCTTAATTATCACCATTGAGCCTATCTGAAGCGGTTTAGAATCTTTGGTCCATTTGGCGCGTTGTGTTAGTGAGTTAAGATACTCGTGTTTCCATTTGGACCAAAAACTCTGGTGAAATGATTGTAACAACTGCCACCGATGAAGCCGACTTATATTAACATTTGATAAATCTTCATCAGGGACAGCTGTCAAAGGCTCTAAGGTAAGGAAATGGCCTGGAGTTAAGACCGATAGATCATTTGGATCCGAACTGATTGCACAAAGCGGTCGCGAATTTAATACTGCTTCGATTTGCACGAAAAGCGTTGTAAGTTCTTCAAACGTAAGAACTTGATCACCAACTACACGAAGTAAATGAGATTTAGCCGCCTTGATTTGAATTTCCCATACACCACCGAAATGAGGAGCTGATGGAGGATTAAACTTAAATTCAATCTTTTCTAAACTAGAAGCCTGACGCATAAGAGACGATAATTGATTTCTTGCACCGATAAAATTTGTTCCACAATCCGCGTGTATCACGTTACATCGACCACGGCGTGCCACGAAGCGTCGTAACGCAGCTATAAATGCGTCAGTTGACAGTGTAGACACCACCTCGAGGTGTACTGCTTTTGTTGTAAGACAAATAAAAAGACAGAGATAAGCCTTTTCAATCTTAGCACCTCGATGTGGGCCTAATTTAATACGAAACGGTCCGCCGAAATCGACGCCTACTATAGAAAATGGTTTGACTTGATTAACACGGTATGACGGTAAATCACTCATAAACGGTTGTAATGGCTTCGGATTAGTTCGATAGCATTGTATACATTTGCTTAAACGATTGCGTACAGTACGTTTTGCCGATATGATCCAAAATTGTTGAAGAAGTAAGAAATGCGTAGTATTGATGCCCGGATGCAAGTAGTTACGATGAATGTTGTCGATAACTAAAAACGTTAATGGATGATCAGACGGTAGAAAGGCTGGATGCCTTTGTTCGTATTCTAAACCTGCGCGTGAAATTCTACCGCCCACCCTGAGAATACCTAATCGATCGATAAATGGATTGAGTTTTCGAAAAGGTTTTGATAAAGGATTAGCAATTTCGTTCGAAAAGACTTGACTCTGTACGTGTTTAACGATTTTTAATAATGCGTTGTGCCTTTCAACGTTATTAATGAAATTATTACGATTAGCTTGAGATGATTGCACCGATAAAATTTGTTCCACAATCCGCGTGTATCACGTTACATCGACCACGGCGTGCCACGAAGCGTCGTAACGCAGCTATAAATGCGTCAGTTGACAGTGTAGACACCACCTCGAGGTGTACTGCTTTTGTTGTAAGACAAATAAAAAGACAGAGATAAGCCTTTTCAATCTTAGCACCTCGATGTGGGCCTAATTTAATACGAAACGGTCCGCCGAAATCGACGCCTACTATAGAAAATGGTTTGACTTGATTAACACGGTATGACGGTAAATCACTCATAAACGGTTGTAATGGCTTCGGATTAGTTCGATAGCATTGTATACATTTGCTTAAACGATTGCGTACAGTACGTTTTGCCGATATGATCCAAAATTGTTGAAGAAGTAAGAAATGCGTAGTATTGATGCCCGGATGCAAGTAGTTACGATGAATGTTGTCGATAACTAAAAACGTTAATGGATGATCAGACGGTAGAAAGGCTGGATGCCTTTGTTCGTATTCTAAACCTGCGCGTGAAATTCTACCGCCCACCCTGAGAATACCTAATCGATCGATAAATGGATTGAGTTTTCGAAAAGGTTTTGATAAAGGATTAGCAATTTCGTTCGAAAAGACTTGACTCTGTACGTGTTTAACGATTTTTAATAATGCGTTGTGCCTTTCAACGTTATTAATGAAATTATTACGATTAGCTTGAGCTGGGTTTCTAGAGTTATTGATAAAACGATATACAAATGCCAAAATGTTAACGATTGTTTGAAATGATGAATAACGATTAAGTAAAGAGTCAATTATTGTTGGTTCGATTGGAGCTCTCTCTTCAGCGGAAAGAGCTACCTTACGTTGCTCCTGCTCCATAGCGTCCTTCTCCTCATTTGATGTGATAACTGTATCCGTAGGCCAAGTATCACTACCTTGGGCTAACCAGCACGGTCCCGCCCACCATAAGGCATTGTGCACAAGCTCACTTGGAAATAAACCTCGCGAACACAAATCAGCAGGATTATCACCTGAGGATACATGATGCCACCAGTCTGTAGGGGTGATATCCTGTATGTGACTGACACGATTCGCGACAAATGTTGTCCAACGCGAAGAATGAGAACGCAGCCAAGACAAAACGATAGTTGAGTCAGACCACAAACATACAGAATCAATATGAATACGAGAAAGATACGTATCTTTTACAAACTTGTAAAGATCTGATAGAAGAACTGCAGCACAGAGCTCGAGTCGTGGTAACGATGTATGTTTAAGAGGTGCAACTCGAGCCTTAGAGCAAACGAAGAAAACATGAATATTACCAACAGCATCTGTAACACGTAAATAGATGACAGCTCCGTATGCAAGAGTAGAACTGTCACAAAACCCATGTAGCTCATACGATACAGCATCCGTGCAGGTAAGTTGCCGAGGAATTAGAAGCTCACTCAAGAGATTAAGTTGAGTGCGATGTTTGTTCCATGTATTGATGATCTCGTTAGGCGGCGTTTGGTCCCATCCAACGCCGAGAATCCACAACTTCTGAATTAAACATTTTGACTGAATTGTGATGGGAGATAGAAAACCTAACGGATCGAAAACCCTAGCGACTTCACTAAGGATTGAACGCTTAGTACATGGCCGATAAGTAGATTCAATTTCGAAAACGAACGTATCTGTGGATGGATTCCATTTAAGACCTAATACCTTAAGAATTTGATTATCAGAATTGTCTAACGATACGGATCCAGTCAAACAACTATCACTGGGTAGATCTGACAATAACTGCGGTTTGTTACTAGCCCACTTCCTAAGTTCAAACTGTCCACACTTAAAAAGTTTAATAATCTGTGACTTGGCTTCCTGAGCGACCTCTAACGATGAAAATCCGGTTGTGACGTCATCACAATAAACATCAGACAGTAGTACTCGTTTTGCGAGTGGATAAGAATCTCCCTCATCTTCAGCAAGCTGTCGAAGAGTACGGCAAGCGAGAAACGGAGACGAAGCTAATCCATATGTGACTGTATTTAAACGATATTCTAAAAGGGGCTCCTCAGGAGAACTCCTCCAGAAAATACGTTGGTAATCACGATGTTCGTGCGCTACTACTATCTGTCTAAACATTTGACGAGCATCAGCCATGAAGACAACGTTGTGTTCCCTAAAGCGTAAAAGTAAATTTAAAATATTCGGTTGTAGCTTTGGGCCGATAAGTTGTGTGTCATTCAGTGACTTAGAATGCATATCCTTCGCAGAAGCGTCGAATACGACGCGGAGGCGCGTGGTCGCAGAGTCAGGGCGTAGAACGCAATGATGAGGTATGTAGTATTTTCCTGTACCAACTTGTGCTACAGGAACCACTGTCATGTGACCACTTTCGATATAATCAGACATAAAGTCGACATATTGCGATTTTAATAAAGCGTCACGTGACAACCTACGTTCAATAGCATAGAACCGACGCAAAGCAACTTCGCGAGAGCCCTCAAATGTAGGTTCTGAATTATTCTTAAATGGAATACGAACAATATAACGCCCAGATTGATCACGTGAGTGTTCATTAACGAATTTACGTTCGCATAATAACTCATCTGGAGTCAGCATTGAAGTTTGCGGTACTGAATCTAATTCCCAAAAACGTTGAACTAATGAGTTTAAATCATTATTGATTACAGGCAACGTCTGCAACAGACTACTACATGAAATATTAGTTTTACCTAGAAGTAGCCAACCAAAGATTGAATTAAACGCGGTAGGTTGGTTGACACCTCCCTTGATATGTTGATTAAGAACAGAGTCAGCGAATACATCAGCAGCAAGCAAAATGTCAATGGGACCAGGTATATCGAAACCAGGGTCCGCTAACGGCAACGATTTAATATGGGACCAACTCGATGAATTAAGTTGAGCGATAGGTTGATCGCCACATATTTTAGATATGACGTGCATATCCAAGTTAAATAGAATTCGACCGTTAGTGCCGATAGAACAAGTGACGTCACCAATAATAGGTGCATCCGCTTGCCCTATGCCACTAACTGCCGCGGTTGTTGAAGCCGGCGTTAAATTTAAAAGTTTTACTGCTGATTCCGTTATGAAATTGCTCTGACTGCCCGTATCAAACAGGGCACGAAACGATTGCATATTACCTGAAGCATCCTTAACCTGAACGATAGCTGTGGCTAACAGCACTGTATGATTCGTATGTGACCTTGACACCAGCGACGACCCGATTTGATTTGATTCGATCTTAGTGTTATGATCGCGATGGAGTAAGGTGTGATGTTTACGCTTACACATACGACACGAAAAAATAGATTTGCAATTTTTTAATTGATGTGATGGCTTCAGGCAATTAAAGCACCAATTGTTTTGAGTGGCAATAGCCATACGATCGTCAATCGATTTACTAATAAAATCTTGACAAGAAAAAATAGAATGCGACTTATGGCAATACGCGCAGTTGCTTGAATAAACTTTAGACTTATCGTTCGAATTACCTCTATTGTTCATAGCAACAAGTGCATTTGAATTGAAACGTTTCGTTGATTGATTTTGAGTAGTCGAAGGCTTTAAAGATTTGTTCACACCAGAAAAATGTGTATCTCGTAATAAGGCTTCGCATTTGGAACGCAAAAAACCCCTTAATTGATCATAAGACGGCAACTCCACGTTAGAATATTTCTCCTCAAAATCGCGGCGTAAGTTCTTGTCTAATTTTGATAAAATATGGTAAACTAAAACAAAATCCCTACGATCTATCGGTAACTCAATAGATTTTAAGATATTTAAATTTTCATCGAATAAGTCGAGTGACTTTTGAAACTCAGTTGCGTTGTTATGCATGAAGTTAGTGTTTAAAATATCTTGCCAACAAGTAAAAGCTAATGTTCGTTTACATTTATAGCGATTAATAAGAGCTTCATACGCGTCGCGATAATATTCATGAGTCATAGGGAACGCCTTAACCACCGATAACGCATCCCCGCTAAGAGAAGAAATTAAATAATGAAACTTTTCCGTGTCCGAAATTGACGTTGAGTTATGAATTAAAGAATTAAACGTATCATAAAACACAGGCCACTGCTTGATATTGCCCGAAAAATGTGGCAATGTAATTTTAGGTAAACGGATATTCGATGAATTGATGTTCGAGTTAATCGAATTATTTGTATCATGTTTAGTTAAACTAATATAAATAGACTGTATCTGAAAATATAATTCATCGAATTGTTCCTCAATTTCAGTTTCATTATCCGCGTCGTCCGACAGATCGAGTATATTAAAATGAGCATTTTCGAAATTTGAAACGATTTGTTTAATTTCCTGATGATACGATAAAAATAGGTCGTATTGTGAACGATCACTCAAAGCTGCATTACCTATTTCTAACGCCTTCGATAATCTTTTAAGCGCTATAGTACGTTTTCTACGCAATGTCGATAAGTCCTTAGTCGTATAATATTCATCCACCGATTTAGATTTTGATTTTTTCAAAGAACCTAACTTCCGAGTTGTTGTTGTTTTAGTAAATAAAGACATCTTGTTAAATTTAAATTTAAATATCGAATAAACAAAATGTAAAAACGTTTATAAACAAACAGTCAAATAACAAAGTTAATCTTCGATGTAATTTTTCAAACAATGAAATAAAACGAAACAATGAAATTATTATTTCACCTTTACGCATATGAAGTTAAGGATGAAAATCGCGTGAAACGGTAATGTGAATGAATACAGATTATAACTTACAATAACAAGTTACAATGATGATGCGCTGCGCGAGCCGCTGGAATGTTCGACGTACGAATAATTGTCAATTTACCCCCGAGTTTTAATATAAAATGAAATTATTTTATATTACGATTTAACCTAATATTACGTTTTAATATTAGTTATGTAGTTAGGATAAACTGTAACGTGAATGAATTATGTTTTGGAATGTGAAATTACTATAGGCCTGTGTAAAATTAAGCACCGATGAGATATGTGATTGCTTAACTAGTTCCTACAATAATTAAACACTTTTGACTTGTACTTCTGAATATGTATTAAGTTTTAGAATATGAAATTGTTTTAAGCCGATTGAATTTAAGCACCGACAAAATAAGTGTTTGCTTAAATAGATCTTATAACAACTTCCTACTTTGTTAAACAAAGAACCTAATACGAACGGAATTGAATTTGATTTTAGATTATGAATTACGTGTGACCAGTAATACCATAAGCTTTTGAATATGATAATTGATACGCAAATTCCCGGGTTTCGGCACCAGAAATAATGTAGAATCGCACCAAGCCGAAATAGCGGGTGGCTTCTACTACATTAGGGAAAACTACGTTAACACAAAATATCGATGTTCAGAAATAGTGAGCAGCAAAACAATGCACCACGTACCTTTGAGATGCTGCAGCACTCGATGAATTTACGCCCAATTATCCGATGCGATACACGTGTTTCAATGGCCGCCGCGCGCGCACAGCACAGGAGCGGCTCGATCGAAGGCGGAAGTACAAGTGTCGACCACAGATTAAGGTCTCGACTGTCGTGGTGCATGACAGTTGCAAAATAATTTGACAACCTTTGTTTGCATACTCTGTGCCAAACATCGATAATAGACACCACGATCAATTACACGGTAACGAAACACCCGGGTTTGCAATAGTTATACATAGTTGAGCCAATGAGGCAGATGATGGATAATTTGTAAAAGGTGGTAATAAATATATTTTGTTTCAATTTGCTGTTTTCTTTCATTCCCCATAAAGATTTGATTCCTTGTGAAAAATAACTTGGCATTGATTTAGGTAGTAATTAAAAAAAATCATTATTTTAATCAATGTTTAATTGAACCATATTTGAATTCAGTAACAGTTAAATATTTAAAAGTTATAAAGGATTATAACTAAATAGGTTGACAAAGAGAAAATGTTTCACAAAACACAATGTTTTCACGTGTCGCAACGACAGGGTTTGAAAGGCTCTGGAGCACTTTTCTGAAAAATAGGAAAAAAATTGTTAGAGCATTTATTCGTTAACAGTTACGATTATTTACCAAAATGACAATATATCTAATAGAGTTATTTTTTGAATGTGGATAGTATCCGATACTTGATATTTTAATAATTAAAATTAATGAAGAGATGACAATTTATTTCTCTACATGAAAATAAATATTCACTGTCGATACTTTACTGAGAAACATTGAGAAATCGTATTAATACCGACTTCGTTAACTCGGATCAACGAACGACGAAATATATAAACTTTTGACCAAATACCAAGCAAGGCAAAACACGAACATAAACTAACAAACAAATAAAATATAATATAAGTAAAGTAACCGGCTCAAAACCATCACACGGGCCCTTATCACCCAGTCCCAGGAACTTTTTAATTTCTTCATATTTCTTATAAACCAGGCCAGCCATTAGAAACAGCGAGCCTCCGATTAATGGCAAAATGTTATCACCGAACAGTAGGGCTCCGAGGCTAGCGAGGAAGCCCGGCGGGGGAGGGGGGGACGTGCCTCGGGACCGCGCCGCCCTTAACCTCCTCTCCCTTTCCTCGGCGCTGGAAATCACAGATTATACTAGAAGCATAGACTATTTAATATAGAGACTAGTAGTCTGCTCTGGCTAAGTACACCTATCTATACTAATATTATAAAGCTGAAGAGTTTGTTTGTTTGTTTTAACGCGCTTATCTCGGGAACTACTGGTCCGATTTGAAAAATTCTTTCGGTGTTAGATAGCCCATTTATCGAGGAAGGTTATAGGCTATAATATATCATCGCGCTACGACCAACAGGGGTGGAGCCACGGGGGTGAAACCGCGCGGAGCAGCTAGTCTATAATAAAATTGGAGTGTCTGTTTTTAATATTTTTACTAAATGCATATGGATGTATACCTACACTGTAGGTACAGTGTCATATACCAAAATAGTAATTTTTACAATTTTTGTCTTTTGGTTTGTTCCCGCTAATCTCAGGAACGGCTACACCGATTTGACTGGACTTTCACTGACAAATAGCTGTTGTTATGAAGATGCCGATAATCCCACAGAAACATTAGAATTAAAAGGAAAAACTGATTCACGCGCGCGGGTGAAACCGCGGGGCGCAGCTAGTAATATAATATATAGCACTCAGGGATCACGTACATATCCAACGATGAAAGAGTGTTTGAAATCGGTACAGTAGTTCCTAGAAATCTTTGCCGTAGTTCTTGAGATTAGCGCGTTCAAACTTCAAGTAAACAAACTCTTCAGCTTAATAATATTAGGATATAAATAAAATATAATTAAGCATCACATCGATACTATGTCATTATTAGCTATTGAATTCAATCATCCTAGCGTCTACGTATCAGCGAAATGCTTTTTGCAAAATAAACGCATTATGTACTTACCAATCACACATTGCATTGGTGTTTCTTCAATGTTATTTGGATTTCAGCCACTGCATTATTGTTGTTTATTGTTCTATTGCTTTTAACAATAATTAAGACATTGTCCTGCGACAGCCGTGGAGGACTTGAGTTTCTTCTTTTCTGTCAGTGTCTTAACTTGTCTGGATGAATGTGACACTACAAAGGTTTGAATACAAAAATCAATTGATCGATATTATGTATACCTAAAAATTGCCTAATTCTAGAAAATGAAAAGAAACGCTGTTTTCTGATTACATTATTTCAAATTAGGTAGGTAGACGGTAGTTACGTTCGCGTTACGTTACTGCTATAACTATTTATAAATATTTAAAAATTAAACAACAGAATACGTTTTTCAGTTTCAAGGAAATATTAAAATAAAGAAATCAAGATTTAAGACTTGAGATTTTACTCACGATTCCCTCCCCTTTCTTACAAGAACATTTATAATTCCTAACTCCAATATTATGCTGATAGTTGCTGTAGGGGCCGCCGCCGCAGAATGCCTTATAGAGTAGAGCGAGGAGACCAGCGCCCACCACCAGGCCAGCTGCTATGGGCACCCAGCTATCCCGACTGCTCATCTTATGCCTAGACACATACAATATCATATTTCTAGATATTTAAAACCACCCTATTTATCTATTTTACTTTTACAATGTTATATATGTATTCTTATAATCTTACCTACCTAAACTAATACTTTTTTGAGTTCTGAGCATAGTTTGGACTTCACAGCTATTTCTCAGACCTACCGCATACCTACAGTCGAAGGTCGGCCGTTTCGGAGGTGTTTAGTTACAAACACATCCGGGCACGAGAATTTTAACTACATATTCAAGTAATGAAACTTATTATGCTGACGGGTATTTTTATTAATATTGTTTGATCATATGATGGATAGCCGATTTTTATCTTCTTATAACTTTATGTACCTATAAATATTTAAAATATACGCATGCAATTCAAAGAACCTTTCAAATGTTTTTCATTATTTTAACTGTTACGTACTTAATAATTTCTAAGACTTGTTTAGGGAGATGGTCAAATTCAGTTGTTATTTCAACATTTCTTGTCATTTGATCAAATCACTTAGGTCTTAGCAATCTTAGGAATAAGACCAATGTGGGTTTGTTATGATTTCCCTTCGACCTATAACACAACTCATAAAGAATCAAACCTTTAAAATGCATATAAATATTAGAATTCGATAACTTTAATTCCGCGTATAATTTTAAATTGTAACGAATTATTACTTTCCGTCTAGTCTTCATAATCATATGTTTACAAAGTCTACAATCTACTTACATCAATAGGAAACTGTTTTTTCTACGTATAAATAAACGAACAAACATTTTAATGTAATTACTTTGCTGAGTAAAAAAGCTTATCACTAAGTTCTCATGAATAAGGCGTTGTCGTTGGTGCTTGGTGGTACATACTATGCCGAATATTCAATTCTTCAACATAACGAATTTAATTTATATAACAAAATAACACCTTTGATGAATACCTTTGAAAGAATGAGCTAGCTATCGTTTAGTAAATAAAATTCCTCCGCACTGTAGCTGTTGATATAAGTGTTTATCATAAATCACTTTACGGATAGATATTGTGTTCTATCGTCACCAATTCCGCTGAATGTCTGATAAGAAATTTCTAATATGATTGTATGATATTCTTTTAACTATATAGGTATAAGTTTATCTACTTATACAAAGAAGAAAGAGACGAAGAAGAAACAAATTATAACATCAACTAAAAGTTTGGACACAGACTAATAATAATATACTACGTATGTTTGGAGAATCCAAAAGTGCACAACTCCGAAAAGAAGAATATAATTTTAGTTTTCCGATGATAACTATTAAACGATGCTAAATAATATCACCATTTTCAATAGATACCAACCTCCGTATATAATTAGTAGATCTACCTACTTAAGTTTTACACGTGTTTCAACCGAAAAACTGTGTTGATTGACGGGAATTATTATTTTTTCTATTTCTACATTTTATATTATTCGCCTCTTTAATCTCAATTTAATTATCTATAAAATGATGTGTAGATTTAGGATATTACGTGGATTACCAATCCACCAATCCAATGTATGCAAAACCAAGGCAAAATAATTTTTTCGAACGTAAAGCACTCTAATTATGAGTCGCGCAATACCTACAAGATTAATAGATACATAATGCACTACTAGAGAAATAAATAAAACTAATATATGGCTAATGTAATGTTATTTTACTGTAGCCTGTAATATTTTATTCTTTATCTGGCTTGGCGGCAGGCACCACCCATCCGATAGGATGTTTCATCTCTTATCAAACGTGAAAACCCAAGCATTGCACTACGTACGTACCAATTTCCACATGATTTCTTAATTTTTTAATGAATAATTTTTGTAAATAGTGCCAAGTCAAAATACCATGTCACATTGTCATTTTGATGGAAGAGTTCTGACGTACTTGGTCTATCCTTTTCACAATCCTTTTTCATTATTTGAAGAACACTGCAGTCCCATTCCCGTCCCAATGAGTCCCAAAGAGCGCACGCGATATTCAACTTTATTACGGCTATATTAGCGTCTAGTACCGTAACCGGTCTCTCAGTGCCAGAAATGAAAAAGGGAGCCTCCTCTTAACGGTGTGATAACGTGTCTTAAGAATTAACATTGAGACCAACATTCATTTACTTTGTAAGGATAGTCATAGGTTTAAAAAAAAAAATAGCTTAGATTCATTTTTTTCTCAGGCCTAAATATGTACCTATATTTAATTGCTAGTAAAAACTCTTTTTCAGCCCTAGTCAATAATCACAGTTGTGAGTTGGCAGAAATCTTAGTACCTGTGCTTAGTACATATTATATATTTTATTATTTATGGCATACTTGCTGTGCCGCGCAATGTCACCCACCGAAAGTCCGGCCGGACGAACCCGCATAAAAATCAAGTATTTCTATAGCTCATGTGTGATTCCGATGTATAAGTTATAACCTATATTCCTGTAAAGTTTCATCCAAATCAGTTCCGTAGTTTTTACGTGTAAGAGTCAAACATCCATAGCATATACAGGCAATCAGGATAGCACAGGACTAGATAATCTAATAGTGTGATCTTCACTCCAAGACTTTAGAAGCTACGCTACTAGTGTAGTGGTAACCCTAGAGAACACATATTTCACCAAACTACTTTGTAATTCAACGCGTTGAGTGTCCTCTGTTTTAAGAACACCTTATTGGACAGAGACCCAGAGACAGAGGTATTTTCAGTGAATATGCTTATATTATTTTATTATTATCTAGCTATCCGCCCACGACAAGAAGAAGAGTTCCCGTGGAATTTCCGGGATAAAACTAATTTCATCCATATCGGTTCAGTGGTTGAGGCGGGAAAAAGAAACAGACCTACCTACAGAAAGACTAAAGAGTTACATTCCTATTTATATAATAATGGGGCATTTCACGCGAAGCGGACACAGATTTCAGGGTCAGGTTTCAGATTTCGGTTATATTTTAGTATGTTACAACTTACACCTGCATATATCCTCGGTTTGTATACGAAGTATTGTATATATATCTGTGGCATCTGGGAGACACCTGTTAACTCCATTTTTGGCAAAATTTTGTTAGATACATGTTTGATAAGTACAGAAAGCGCAGATTTTTTTGATCCAGGCGTGATATCTCTACGTCCACGGGAAGTAAATGAAAAAAAATTGTACACTCCTGTTAAATCCAAAATTTTTTGCTACAATCAAGATATATTATAATTATCATTAATATATCATAGTAACTTTTGATGCCAAACCTGATAACTAATATAACAAGTACATAAATGTTAATTCCAAGCTTTATGCCTATGGACTAAAACTTGTTAAGTCCCAGTTACCGCGTATGTACCAAAAACATGAGATACCTACATGTTAATTATTGCAACTTATCAGATTTGGATTTATATTTCCAATTTGGTATATATAACGGTGACTACTAAATAATTAAAATACAGTGTTATTTTAATGTAAATATCTATTTATTTTCAAAATAACCACCATTTTGCCGATGGGGGATAATTGATGTGGCTCCAGGGCGACTAGGAGAGTAAACTCTATCGTTATGGCGGTTATGAGACTGTTCAATCGGAAAAATTTCTTCATCTGTGAAAAAAATATTTTTCCACGCTTCACCAGCGGAGCGCGCTTTCAGTAAGCGACATATTTCAAGGAGTATTTTTTTATCTTTATCACCCAACCGCTGCGCTTTTCGCAGCTTGTATGCTGTTAACTTGAGCTCATTTTTAACAACTCGTTGCAACGTTGAATGACTTACACCTAAATCTCGAGCCATTTTTCTTACCTTGGCTTGTGGATTGCGGGTCAAACTTTGTTTGACGATATGTCGAAGCCTAGGCGTCCTCAGAGTTCTTTTTCTGCCTCTTCCCGGACGATCACCAAGATGGCCAAGCACATCGTATTAAAGTCGCAGTATCTCGCACTGCCGCTTACCATATAAGGATATTATTGCAAAAAATTACTAATTTTTAATTTATTCTCTTCACAAATAACTTTAAGTTGGCGCCAAATCATGTGAAAATAATAATTAAAAAACAAAAGCAACGCAGCATGTCCCATTTTTTAAATTTATTATTTTCAAATTTGTCAACTTAATTTAGAACCACCCTGTATATTACCTGTTATGTATTGTATTGCATTGGCTCAAAAATCTACCCTTAAAGAAATCCACCACAAGTTTCTCGTGCCAGGTCACACTCATTTTATTAGTGTGACGGTGATCATGCGTTGATAGAAAGATTTGTTAAAGAGTACAACCCGAATATTGCAGTTGAATGTTATAAAAATGACAAGCAAAAATTTCTCGGTGAAATTTATGACACAAACCGAATTTTACGGTTTTTCGAAACTACTAAGAATTTTGTCAAAAAAATATTGACACTTCAAAACAATCTTTTGCTTGGAAAAGTATTTTCTGGCTAAAATTTGAAAAAAATCAGCGGAAGTAAGTTTTAAGTATTCATTGGAGAAATCAGAGCCTTTTAGGACATTTTCAATGAAAAGAAGAGGAAGGCAAAGTATATTTTGTTTAGAAACATTACTCCCTGAACAGGCATATGTCGGAGGATTGGCGATTGATCCATTAAATCTTTAACCAAAAAGTTTAAAGATTTAATGGATTTTATGCAATTCATTGATCCAGTATATCGCGATTTCTATTCTAATTTAAACCAATCAGCTTCTGTTTTGGAAAACTACTCAGATAGCGAAGAAGATTATGATTAGTATCCAAATGAGTGATTCTTTTGTTTTGGTATTTATTTGATATGTGCCTTTATTTAAATTTTTCGTTGCATGTGCACTCCTGTTAAGTCCATACTTTTATTAAAATTAGCCATAAGAGTGATTGTTTGTGAAATTAACTTATAAATAAAGAAATATAACAAAAATAACGTAAAATTGTTTTAATTAAATGAATAGCAATGAAATAATCATTATTTTTATTTTGCTCATTTTGAGATAAGTCCATTCCACTGCAATATTTTTTTTTTTGTTAAAATCTGATAAGTCACATTATTCGCTAAACTACTGCGTCAATTTTGTAAACTGTACAAGCAAAAAGAGGGTTAATATATAATATTTCATTATAATATGACATAATTCATTTATATCTTATATCCGATTTTTAGCAGCCAATAATATGTTAAATTGCTTCTCCTGAAAATTTAACTTTTTGGAGTTAACAGGTGTCTCCCAGATACCACAGATATATTATATCTATTATATCTCGTCAATTATTTATTTTAGTAGAAAACCTATTTATAAACCTCCAATTAATTTTTAAAGACCTATCCGTTGACACCTCATTTAATTCAAATTTCTCGAATTTATTTTTTATTCCCGTTTGCATGAATACAGCAGTGCGTCGCGCTAGGCGCTAGTATGGGGATATTGCCGCGCTTCGCCATAATAATACGTGTAGCTTCTAAACTTCTGCGATGACCACTCTAGAACTTTGCATGAAGTTTAAGCATAATATAAGCCATTTATTTAATAATCTTAAAAAATAATAAAAATATGCTAAGTTTGTAAAAATTTACAAAGAAAAATATTTTTAAAATGAAACTTGTATTACATCGTCTCAAACTTTTTGGTCTGTGTAGCGCATGTCGCGTGACGGTCGAACCGTACGATAATTATCGTACAAATACGATAATTTTGTGCCTAAGTTTCACTTTTACCGTGGTTTCATAAAACCACACAACATTTTTAAAGTGAAACTTTTATTACATCGTCTCAAACTTTTTGGTCTGTGTAGCGCATGTCGCGTGACGGTCGAACCGTACGATAATTATCGTACAAATACGATAATTTTGTGCCTAAGTTTCACTTTTACCGTGGTTTCATAAAACCACACAACATTTTTTTTTTCTTAGGAATTTAAAAATAAATTCGAAATTAAAAATATGAGGCTAAAAATCTTATTTAATGCGGTTTATTTTTCAGTCATCAATTTATTTAAAAATTCCCTTTCTTGAACTTATAATTACATTCGAAGTCGACATCTTCAAAGACCTGTATTTTGAAAACTAAGCTTCTAAATGCAAAAATATTTCGTATACAAACCGAGGATATATACAAGTGTAACATACTAAAATATAACCGAAATCTGAAACCTGACCCTGAAATGCCCCTAATATTACATAGTTAGGATTAATATAAAAAAAATATATTATTTCGCAAGGCATATCATGATATCAAGATAATATAATTAATACCAATAGTAATTAAATACTGTATTAATTAATATATTATTATTATGTCTCTCTCCATAATACACGGGTACCACCAGAAGGAAGATACCCGGTTCTTTGGGAGGCTTACGTGGGGACACGGATCCAACACGCAGAGGCCCTTTAGAGAATTTAATGTGTTGTGGGACACCAGCCGCAGCCTGCCCATGACTGCACTATAGAGATACAGCCCTGGGCAGTCCGCGGCCAATGTAGGACTATTGCAGAAAAATGGAAATGAACAAAACTGGGTTATGGAAGGGGGTGTTAGATGGACTGGTATATTGGTTCTATGGGGACTATGGACGTCTGCCTTTTCAATATTAAAAATTGAAAATAATGGCAGACGGTGACTCGCCAGTTCGGTCGATGGGCTCCCAAAAAGGTTACCGAGAATGGCAACAAGGGGGCAACATCAGCTGAACGGCTAGGGGTGTAGAGAGGTGCGGCACCGGTTTCACCATCGCGGGCCCGCGGGCCCGGAGCGGGTTTCCCCGCTATTACGCCATTAGACACTTCCACCCCCGAGCATATAGCTCTGGCGGCTCCACTCTGGACGGCCAACAAAGGCAAGCCAGAGGTGGGGGATCCTGAACCTCGTCATTGTTCACTCCGAACTGCCACTGGGACAGTCCAGAGGTGAGGACAGGGACCTCCCCCGGGAGCGCTCGGTTCCCGCGGGGTCGCTACTCCCCGACACCTCGCCACAAGGTGCCCTGCGGGGTGACTGACTGCACGGTTGGGATATCTATTGTAGATATGCCAACCGGGGGCGATGGGGTCGTCACATCCCTACGCCTTTATTATTATTATTATTATGAGCGTGAATGGTTTGGCCATATTTTGTTTTTTGTGTTTAAAAGTACCGACCAAAGACAAGCTAGTTCATTCAGAGCCAATCAGCGGCTGACGCACTTATGCTAGGCGTCCACTAGGCGGATCGGGCCGGGCCGCATCGCAACGCAAAAATACGCCGGCCTATGTTTTGTATGAAACATCGTCCATTAGCGACGGATCGGGTCGGGGCGGGCCGCAACGCATTGGCGGATATGGTGCGGTGCGTTCCGGCCCGCCCCGACCCGTCTAGTGGACGCAGGCAGGCGGATGTGAGCGGCGAGCGTCTGTTAGATAAAATCCGCCGCCGCGCCCCGTACAGGTGGACGCAGGAGCAAACAGCGCGTCCATTAGAGACGGCCCGTTGCGATGCGACCCGCCCCGATCCGTCTCTAATGGACGCCTAGCATTACATTGTCAAGGGTAAGGGCGTATTCAGAAAGAAAGCTTGAAACTTATAAGCGCTTATAAGCGCTTATCGGCGCTTATAAGCGCTGGTTACCCGCGCAGGAAAATATATGAACATGCGCTTATAAGCGCTGATAGGCGCCGACAAGTTCCAACAAGTTTCAACAAACTTGTCGGCGCCGATCAGCGCTTATAAGCGCATGTTCATATATTTTCCTGCGCGGGTTACCAGCGCTTATAAGCGCCGATAAGCGCTTATAAGCGCTTATAAGTTTCAAGCTTTCTTTCTGAATACGCCCTAACAACCAATAGCACGCTGCCCAGTAAGTAAAATACATACTGTCTATGATATCTAAACTCTACCTCTGTCATCTGTGTTTAAAAGGAAGGACTTTAGTATAATTACTTTTTTTTTTGGGGGGGGGAGGGGGAGGGGGGTTAGGGGGGGGATTATATATCCCCCCCTGAAGGGGGGAAGTTGCGGAAATACATAGTTTTCGAGTTTTTTTTTTTTTTGTAAAATGTGTTTTTGAGGTTAGGAATTAAAACAATAGCGAGTCGGTTCTGGCACTCGCCGGCCGCTGCCGCGGCACGCTCGCTTCGCTCGCTCGGCTCGTGCGTGAGGATCTCAGTTCAAACCTAACCTAACCTACTGAGTCGAATTTGACACTTAAACCTATATAAAATGTGTATAAACATTATAGCATGTATGTATGATATTATGGTGAAGAAATAAAACAAATAAATAAGTTAGGAATTAAAATCGCTTCGCTCGCTGGGCTCGTACGTGAGGATCTCAGTTCAAACCTAACCTAGCCTACTGAGTCGAATTTGATACTTAAACCTGTATAAAATGTGTATAAACATTATAGCATGTATGTATGATATGATGAAGAAATAAAACAAAATAAATAAATTTTATAAACTTTTTTTATTGATTCAATCAATTCTTTAAATGGATCAATATTCTTATTGTCTATATCTTTGCGCCAACAATACTCAATCAACCAATCCTCAAAATTCTCTTTGTAGTTTTGCTTATGGAATCGTTTTTTTAAATTACGCCACTGGCTTTCAATCCTTTGGGTGTGTGTCCCGTCGGGGCCGACAAATGGGTTTTCTGGATCGGAGTGATTCACAGTTTTGTGGATGTACCCATGATTATTGAGGTCATTATAAGCTCTCCAGCAGTCTGTATGTATTGTCGACCCCTCTCGTACATGTTTTTTTATTATTGGTATTAATGTTTCAGAATTTCTGCAATTTTCAGGACACACCACCACTCTTAAATCGTTGCTGCCATCCTCAATCATTCCCAGCACCCAGTGACCTTCAACTCTTCTTCCTTTATTAAATTTTCGCTTTCCAAATTTACTCTCGTCGATCTGGATGACTTTGCCAGGGCCGCCGATTGGTTCTTGATACTTGTTTTCAGTGTAATCAACAACTATGGTCTCTCGACAGTAGTTGAACCAATCGGCTATTGTTGCTTGTGAAACAGCTGTTTGTACATTTTCACTGGCACACTCTCTTTGTGTCTGCCTATATGACAAATCTGCTGCAAAACAGTACATTAATCGGAAGATTATGAAGAGTGGCAGCTTCACACCTTCAAACCAAGTACCCAGAGCTCTTGATATAATTGGTTTTCTGCAGTTCTTTTTAAAGCAGCGGAAACTGCCAACAGGGCCCCCAACATCCACCAGTTTCATTGGTACACGATGGTATTGACATTTTTTTTGTGTGAGTAACAGTTCTTCTTGTTCTGCAAACAGCACACACTGCTCATTTGTGCGAAGGTGTGTATGCAGTTTTTCAAAATTCCACTGCCCTCGAATTTCAGAGGTATACAAGTGTTTCCTTGTGGGCGGTGCAGATGTCGATGGTCGTGATGGCCCTGGCGATGGTTCCACTGCCTCATGAGACGATGAAGCGTTCTGCTCATCGTCTGGAGTGGGTCGCTTCCTCGAAACAGTCAGACTGGAGTCCAAAACTCGCGACACTGGGGCACTTGAGCCGAGTGGCTCATTTGAGTCTAACACTCGCGACACAGGGGCACTAATAGAGGCTAGCGGCTCATTAGAGTCCAACGCTAAGCTCTCTTCACGTGAAGAACAAGGCACAAAAGGAGCGCGCGGCTCTGTTGAGTCCAACACACGCATCACTTTTCTTGCACTGGTATCTTCAGATGGCAGGTTCGGGGCTTCGGATGAAGACTCCATGGCATTCGACGGTTACTCTCAAGCGTGATTACAAAAACGATGCTCTCAACGCGAGTGTTAACAGCGAATGAAACACCACGATATGACATTAACACAAAATGGCGGCTCACGTTTCGTTATTGCATATATTTTTTTTATATTTGATATTTACCGTATTAGATTTGTAAAGTAAAATATACATATTTATATCATATTTTTGATTTAATACATAATTGTTTAATTTGCGCTTTTATATTAACCGTAAAAACACATTTATTAAAGGAATCAGTCATTAATTACAGTGAACGAAACGTCAGCTGTCAAAAACGTCGTAAATATTAACGTGAATGAAACGTCAGCTGTCAAATGTGTCGTAATTAATAACCAAATTTTCTGAACTTCAAAAAATTATATCTTGAAAAGTAATGGTTTCCGCAAGTTGAAACTTTCCACAATTAATTAACAAACTTAGAACTATAACTAAAAAAAAAATTAACGCTCTAGCGAAACGTAATCGTACTAAAGACGAGCCATCAAATCAGTCAGTGGTTTGTGTGCATGAATAAAATGAGTACAATTTTTAAAATGTATGTGAATATTGAAAATATCAGCTTTGCTCAGAAGCACATAGCAAGTAATATACCTCAGGGCTCAGAAGCTTTTCAGACTTCAAAGCGGTAACTCGTACTTCATTCAACGAAGATCTCGAAAATATTGAAGTTGTTGAGATATTTTAAGGTACTTATTTTAATTTAATTTTTAATTACTTTTTAATTACTTTTAATTTTTAATTACTTAACCTTTTTAAAAATATAAAGATCCCCACCTGGAATTAAGTATACTTAAATATATTTCATGCTCATATTCATATAGAATTATTATTCGTTTATATTTTTGGTGTACATATTTTATAAATTATTACCTGCTTTCTTCTAACAGGAAAATGTCGACAAAAAAAAGAAGTTTGGATCTCTACTTGGCTGAAATTTTTAAAGAGTTTATTGCTTTAAAGGATAAAGATTTTAAAAAATCGCAGGAAGTTTTTAAAAGTGTATTTGAACAAGTAAAGCAAAAGATGGGAGAGCAGTGCAATTATTTCAATAAATATGCAACACAAGTAAGTTCATTCATATAAATTTCTATTATTTTTCAATTGTAGTTTTGATTCATGAACTCAAAAATGAAAGGCAATTAAAATGGCAAACTATTGAAAGATTGAAAAATAAAAATAGCAGTATAGTATAGAAATATAAACATGAAAATGCACTCTAAAGGTTTACTAGTACTGCAATTCAAATATTATTCATTAAATTTCTTCATAGCTTAATTTGTTTTACTGATATATCACAAGTATTAAATTATAAAGTAGTATTATCTGTGATGTTTGTTTTAATCTCATACTAGCCAGTTTACATGCATTAAAAAAATAAAATATATCTGATACAAGCTGTGCCTGCGGGATTACCTGCATTGCCCCGCTCCAATTGGTATTAGCATGATTATAATATATAGCCCATAGCGGCATAGCCTATGTATTCCTTGATAAATGGACTATCTAACAGGGAATAATTTTTCTAATTGTACGTGTGGTTCCTGGGATTAGCGCCTACAAAACAAACAACTCATCAAATTGTTTATCATTATTGTTATAGGTACTTTACGCTGGAAGTGTATACGATGGGATAAAGGTGTCGAAGTTGGACGAGTTTGACATGGATATTGTAATACGGCTGCCAATTAATTACGATGATGGTGATGAGGGCATTATTATAGAAAATGATCAGCCTGGATTTGTAAAATTAAAAATTTGCAAAGCATTTGACAATCTAGATAAACAAAAAGTGAGTATACCTTAATAAATAAATATTTCAGGACAATTTTCACACACTGCACAATCTGATCCCATACTAAGCTTTCGCTTATGTCATAGAAACCAAATGGCTGATAAACATACATATATATTTTTTTAATAAATTTTTATATATAGATAATTAACAGACACAGAGCAAACATCTGTTCATCACACAAATATTTGGCCTGGGTGGGAGTTGAACCCACAACCTCTGGCCTGGAAGGCAGGGCCACTACCAACCAAGCCATAACGGTCATTCAAATTTAGCTACATGAATATAATATTTTAAAAGTAAAACTGTCTTTTTAATATGTATTATAATTTTTGGTTTCATAGACAATGCTAACAAAAAAAAAGTAATTATAACTATGATGCTTAAGTACTGATTTCCCGGCAACTTACCATGTGTCATGTACATCTATCATATATTTGCATTATTGTGGAAAAATAAGGCCTTATTACTAGTTACTACTGTTTGCTTATATAAATTTAATATTTTGTGATTTCATTTAATTCATGTAACTCAAACTTGAAAATAATAAATTGAATACTTAAATATAAATAAAGATGGTTCCAAGCATGCACACAGCACAGCTACCCTATTATTGTTCAGTAGCATTCATCAGTACAAAAAATTGGTTGTCTGTAAAGTCGGTTTACTGACGATAGTTGAACGTGACAACGTCCGATTGTGCTTCTTTGTCGCTCGTTCCGCGCTCTCGCTCGCACTTCAAGCCTTACACGGAACGCCTCAGAGCGAGGTAACGCCGCATGAGTCATGTTTTTTCGTGCGTGCAGCCGGCTCTATCGAATTATAAGACGTTGTCACGTCAAAATATATAATATAAATATTATAGGAATGGGATACTTGCCATAAAGTGACGCGCGACTGGAGAGACGATAACAAATACTTCCTGCAGAACAAATTCCGACAATGGATGCATAGCATTGTACAGAAGGCTCTAAATACTATGAACGGTGAGGTGACAGTCAATGGTGTGAAATACTTGATGACGTACAAGGCTTCAGGCCCCGCATACACACTGAATATAAAGAATTCTGACGGAGAAGAGGTTTTCAAATTAGATGTTGATTTAGTACCAGTCATTAGATTTATGTTACCGAGATGGCCAAAAGGTTACAGGTATGTGTATAGTAATTGAGAACTTATTTACTAACATGGGATGGTGTTTTACTGTTCTTACCAAACGTGGTTCCTGGGTAGCATGAAACACTTTTCATTGGCTGCTGTGTGGACATATTTTAATTCTACTTACCCATATCAGTTAATACAACAAAATAAAGCTTTTCAAATTATTTAAAGCCTAAGAAACTTTGCACTATACATTTTTTTTATTATAAGTTGACTTACCGCCTGTTACAATGATGTTAAACCGTGGTAGATACTAGACTATGTTGCAATCTAGCCTCCTAACTATCTCCATCCCCATTGTGTTGCAATTCGAAAGAAAGATAAATCAAACAAGCATACTTTAACATTTATAATATTAAGTAAGGAATGCGTCTATCTGTCTATCAAATGTAATCTGTGTATCAACTGGATTGATTTTAGCTTATGCTGCTAAAAATACAAAACCATTATTTTTTATTCTTTCATAAATAGAGATCTTTCAAATAATAATAATTAAATAATTTATTTTAGACAAATTAATGGAAGTCAAATAAAAGAGTGGCTAGTAGTGCCCAAACCGAACAAGGCCATTCAAGATGACAAAGTAAAGAATCGATGTTGGCGTCTCTCTTTTCAAGACTATGAACGGGAAATGATGAAAGATTTAAAGCAATTGAAATTGACAATAAGACTGGTGAGGATTTATATTTTATGAAATTTTTTTATTAAATTTAAACTTCTGTAAATCTGTCTATTATATATCTTTGATATTATAGTTTGTGTTGCTGTTTGAATTTTCTAATTAATAAAATATCTTTATTACACCAGGTGAAGAAACTACGCGATGCCCTCGGGATGAAAGCCATAGCCAGTTATTACATCAAGACATTATTCCTTTGGAAAATCCAGAAAGTGAACGACAAAACATACTGGCAGAGCAGAGTCAGCGTAATTTTCAGGGACATGATTGAAGAATTTTACAACGCCATAAACAAAAAGAATATTCCATACTTCTGGAACAACAACAACAATCTGATCGAAGGCCTCAAGCCGACGCTCCAAAAGCTGTACGCCGACCAACTGAAAAACGTCCTTAATAGTATCGACGCTAACGACGTCGAGAAGGTGACGTACAGTCTCCTCACACCCGACGAAATCAAAATCTTCAAGAGCTCCGACTTCTACATGAAACATTTGGGAAATTCGGAAGGAATAAAAGTTCAGCTAAATTCGAGCTCTCCTTTTTTAGACAGACAGATGTCCAGAGATAGCGGACAAAGTGTAAAATCTAACGACAGCGATACTTTACAGCTCATAAAGAAACTAATGAGCAAAGTTGATGTTTTAACAGATCTGGTGATGGAACAAAATGAACGAATTAAGATCTTAGAAGCGAATAGTTTGAACAAAAACCTGGATTCTTCAAATGAGAACAGAAATTCGACGAACAATAATTATATAAATGTTGGTGCATTCGACGAAAATGAATGTTCACAAAATTCCGATACTGTTGATGATTTACTGACCTTTTAAGTCTATACCCAATTTATGAAATATTAGCCCGGTGTCGAATAAGATATAGCCTATATTACTCTTATGGCGCTTTTAATTTATGTGTTTCGTGTCGGACGGCTGCGGTGCGTTAGACGCACGGCGGACGGACGATTCTCTTTTTTCATACAACACGCTCCGTGCGGCAACAGTATGGCGCGTACCGCGAAATATTATTTTGTCCTGGCTCTATCCTGTTGAACTGAGATAAGAACTAAAGACATAATATGTGCAACATTGTGGCACACATTCTGTATGTGTGCCACAATGTTGCAATCTTTTGGTGAAATAATTTAAATAGTATTTTGTCATAAAAAAATCTTTAACAAAGGGCGGCGTTTAATTCAATTTTCTGTATCAAAGCACCATTGTTATATTAATAAAAGATATCATTCAGTTTAGACACTTGATTAAGGGCCGATTTTTCAATCCCGAGATAAACAGTCTAATAACTACCCCTCGAATAGATTTATTCAATTATTTATCTAACTCATAACGGCTCGCCTATTTTTCAATCGTGATTTATTTGATGAATAACTATCTGACCAAATATTTCCATATTGGCAGCTCTGCTCTCGGAGTGGCGAAACAAACATATTAAATTAGTCAGGTTAGAGCGGGATAGAGTCAACTCTTGCAATTTGTCAACAACCGTCATTATGACTCACGTCAGGAGTGCATTTTAAGTTTGTCTTGTATTGCTCTTGTCTTCTATGATTGTTGATTGTTGTTTTGATTCGAGTAAAGAGTTTGGTTAAATTTGTGTTTCAATTTATATATTTTACGATGGAAACGACATACTTAAAGGCAGCGTTCGGCAAATTTTCAATGGCATGGTCATCAGTACTATCAAAAACATCAATTTCAATATGATTTTAATTGATAATAATTATATAGAAAGAGGTTTAATTGTTAATAATTCTACGCTCTATGTTATGACATACGAAAATATCCCAAATTTGACGCGTCAGTTGTCAACTCAAACGCCTAACCGTCGAATAGCGCGCTATCTGGCCGTTGGAGCGGCAAATAGATTTATTCCTCAAATAACGTAGTTATTCGATAGATAAGTCCTATTCGTCTATTGAAAAATTGAATATTTTGTTAACTGAAGAATAAAGTCTATCTAGCTGTTTATCTGGGCATTGAAAAATCGGCCCTAAATTGCGCGTTTTTATCAATCGTATAGGAGGTAGCAACGTTGACAAGAGAGCATTTTAGTATAGTTGGTTCTTTGATATACTGTTCCTCTTGCTATTTCGGTTAGAGTCCGGGCTGTCTGGCTGGTCGCAGTGGTTGCGTTTATTAGTGCGCATCTTATCTGCACAGGAAAATATCCTTAATTTAAAGTCATTTTTTAACGCGTAATTTTTAATCTTTTGCCTTTAGATAGATCCATGAGACATAATTTTTTTATTGCAAGACGTTTTTTTCGTTGTTAAATAGGTGCCATACGCAATTTTTTATTTCAAAATAATTAAAATGTCATCGAAATAAGTGAAATTCCATCAACATGAGTCCCCGTGAAGGATAAGTAATCACTGTGTTTAATATTCATTTTACTATTTACAATTTTTTTGCAACAATCTACCATGGTGCTTCCTTTTCCCAACGAACCTCAAATAGGATGTTAATGTAAACTTGATAAAAACCAAATATCATCAAATTCATATTAATACCCAAAAGTGTAATAAATATGAAACCATCTATTAAAAATATTAGTTTACTAATTATTTAATATAAGTATTAAAAAAGGATAATATAATATAAGTAATAAAGTTATTACTTACCTTTTAAGCGGACTCATGTTGATGTAATTTCACTTATTTCGATGACATTTTAATTATTTTGAAATAAAAAATTGCGTATGGCACCTATTTAACAACGAAAAAAACGTCTTGCAATAAAAAAATTATGTCTGATGGATCTATCTAAAGGCAAAAGATTAAAAATTACGCGTTAATAAATGACTTTAAATTAAGGATATTTTCCTGTGCGCACTAATAAACGCAACCACTACCGCCAGCCAGACAGCCCGGACTCTAACCGAAATAGCAAGAGAAAAAGTATATCAAAAACCCAATTATACTAAAATGACTTTTTTTAAAACGTTACTAGCTCCCGTACCACAAGAGCTAATTAAACCAAGCGACTACAATATCATACCTACTATAAAATTGTATATAATTTTTATTGATAAATACCAATGGCACTGAATTTGGATCTTTCGTCGATTATTATTTGCATGAAATACAATTTCCATGCTAAATATAAATTTTATATGATCATTATTATTTTTATAGATATTTATAAGACCTGCCTAGAGGGATGATCTCTGTATATACAATTCAATAGAAAATCGATGCCACCATATATTGTTTCTCCAAAATTTGTATCTGGTTTAATATTGAAATGGCCCTTTAATTTAAAATATTGACCATTATTAATATAAAACTTATTAAATCACTAATTGAATTAATAACCCTTTTTTAGATGGCCCTTATTATCATTTGCTAGCTTGCAGGGAATCATTGAAAAGGTTTAGAATTTTTTTTTCCAGTAACGTATGAAACGTAAAGTACTTGAAACCGCCTACTAGATTATATATTTTGTACGATATGAAAATGTGCTAGTATGTTATTCGTTAATTGGTTAATTTTTTAGAAATTTTTATATGACAATATTTTATCTCAATATAATGCGGTAGAATCTATTTTAACTAAATGAGCAAATAAAATTGTTTGTTCACACTGTACTGCCTAGTTTAAGCTTTTTTTGCATTTAATATAACATCACATTGTATTTTAACTTTACATATTATATTACTAGCTGTGCCCGCGACTTCGTCCGCGTGGAATAGTGACTGCATAGTAGTTACTACTTAACTTTTATTGAATAAACACGTACTACCATAAATAATTAAAAGAACAGTTAGTAAAATTTATTACTAAACTGAGCTAAAAAATAAAAAAAATAAGTGCCTAATAGTCCGGGATACATCGCCCATTTTTGCAAGTGATTACTATCAAGCAAATTTTTCGTGAGTAGCTTTATTTTGATGAGATGCCCAATAATTTCATGTACGAAACTCTCGATTGTGGTAGCTACCAGAGGAAACAAGGATAAAATATTTTGATTTGATGGTTCTCAAATATTAATTACTAACTGAATGTTTTTTTTTTGTTCAATCTCAAGATAATTATCTAAATTATTAGAAAAAATATTTGTCCTACAAAATCTATGGTTTGATCAAAGAGTCCCCCTTTCCAATGTGTATCGATAACGAAGTCATCATAAATGATTACTAACCAGCTGATTTTTTTATTTTCACTTATTTAATACTTAAATAATTCAACAGACATATTGTCCTACAAATTGCGTAATAAATATTTGAGAACCGTCAAATCAAAAATTTTTATCCTTGTTACCTCTGTAAGCTACCACAATCGAGAGTTTCGTAGATGAAATTATTGGGCATCTCATCAAAATAAAGCTACTCACGAAAAATTACCTTGATAGTAATCACTTGCAAAAATGGGCGATGTATCCCGGACTATAATTAATTTTTTACGTAAAATTTATTTTAAATTATGGCATATTATTTTTTAGGCACCAGGAGGGAGAGGAGCAAATTTATTTACCTTCCTTCCTTGTATGGATGTTTTTGACAATATATTGTGCAGCAACTGAGTGCCGAGGCAAACGTCAAAACGTAAAGGAATAGAATCCGCTATCGATACTAATTGACATAAGCGTATGATGTTTTGCTAAGGATTTGTTCACCCTACCAACGACGACGACGACCACGAACAAAATTTTCATCCAGTCGCAATTTAATAAAATTGTGCAAAACACAATTAAAAATCAATTATTAAAATTTCCTGTCGTTCTGGTGATTGGAATTTTTATTTTTGAGATCAACGATGAATGAAAAAATAGATTTTTCGTAGAAACAGTGGCTCCTAGAAAAAAATGTATGTGAAGTTTTTTAAAGATAATTTTATAATCTACAATTTTGGTAAAAGTTAAGGATACCATACCATACCATCATTATCATAATAATATATCTTATATATATATATATTTTATAATGGTACTTAATTTTAAAGATCGTCGGAAAGTTTGTAAAATTATATATATTCCTTTTCCTTCGTTGCGTTGGGTTTTTTTTTTTAATTTTTAAACTTCGGTTTCTTATTTTCATTTAATATTTTCAAGTGAGCGAGACCTA
Source organism: Colias behrii (assembly GCA_029959065.1). Classification (NCBI taxonomy): domain Eukaryota; kingdom Metazoa; phylum Arthropoda; class Insecta; order Lepidoptera; family Pieridae; genus Colias; species Colias behrii. The sequence continues at coordinate 10,614,131 of JARWMC010000006.1, forward strand.
CCTCTACCTCCATAATACATTCCTACATCTGACATCTTTTAAGTTGGGCCGTAACCGTGCATAAATTGTAATGGACCACAGTGGCAAAAGAAGTGGTATATTTAAGAAAAAAAATTGCCAAGGGCCAGGCCTATGTGGCTTTGAGAAGAGTTCAAAATTTCCAGGGTGTGGCTATCCTCTCGCTCCCATGTCCCCCTCTTCTTTCACAGACTTTCAACCTTTCCATCCCTAGTAAATGGCAGAACCGATTTTGATGTAAATAATATTATCTAATTGTACCTATATGTACACGTCATATCCTATCGTTTGATGCTCCATTTGGTTTATTTATCTAACCACTGTCACCCCTAAAGTGCCCTATATGTAAAAAACGGATGAACCGATTTCGATAAAACATTACTAATTGTAATTCACCCGTTATGCACATTCATTTGATATATCACTTAGGTAGGTACTATCCAGTGGCGTGCCTAGGGTGTAAGGACTGGGCAAGCCCAAAGTTTTCAAAGTTTTTGCTGGGTACCCTTTTCTTGAATTAGAAACCTTCCTAAGGTACCTATACTGTGTAATTACCGAATCAAATCTTCTAAATTTTCACGCGCGCCCGCTAACAGTTGAGTCAAACGTTTATCATTAAAATCGATAAATTATAATTATTAAACTGTATGACATTATATTATTAATAAAATTGAACAGATCATTTATATTCTAATAATTCAAAACGGCGATCTTCTGAAGGAAAGATTTTATAACATCGGAATCGGAATCGGAATCGGAAGAAAGTAGGTGATTGTTTTAGAATTCAATTACCTAACAACTTTCAATTATTGATAATTCAATAAGGCGTTCTTGGCCTTGTGTATTTCTTAAATACGTACCTATGAATTCGATTTAACGATGAGAAAGCACGCTCCGTGGAAGAACTACCTTATACCTACTAGCAGAAATCATAACTACCAAGTACCAAATGTGCAAGTTTCAACAGCTGGGGCTTCTAAGCAATTCTTATTCATGAAATCGATTAATTCGTAAACATATTTTAATTAAAATTTCGTTTATGTGACTTACTAGCTGTTTGGGTAATGCACAAATCGGGAGTTGGTTTTTATGAAGAAATTAATTGATGTTTTTCAGTAAAGTTTAATGATTTTACCTTTCCCCCGCTGAGCACAAAGCAAACCATCACAATTTACAACACAATCTGCTGTCGCGACACTCATTTTATCACAAAATTCGAAAAACATAACCTAAATTACACCGATATAATCACCCGCTCAAACAAACTATACCTAATAACAATAATATTCACGACGTTCGTTCGCGCAATCGTAACTATCTTCACACTGTTAAAGCCGGGCTTTATCGTGGCTTTATTTTCCATACAGATTGCTATAGAATTCTATGGCTAGGTATGTAGCTACTTAGACGAAATTTCATACGTTAGAAGAGATGAGCGCAAAGCCCGGTAAAAGCCCACGCGTGCAAGCGAGACAACTACATGTTATAATCCATCCAATTTAGATTGTAACGTCAAAATAAAAGGTACGACCTTATTCTGATAGGAAGAAGGATGAAATTAAAAGTTTACTCGAATTCGTCATTGTTTTATGCTAGGCGTATTATATATTATATTGTAGGTGAGTTTTCATTGAATTTCGGAGCAAATTATGAACTGCTCATTGCGCGCGAATATTCAAACGTGAATTTGGTTATTTTCCTATCTCGTAGCGAATTTCTAAGGCAAGCCGGGCTTTTCGGCTTGTATGAACGTACCGCCACTGGTACTATCACAATATTTGACAACATTCCTTTCTTTCATTCCCACTTATACCTATACAGGTGTAATCGTTAAGTGTGCACAGGCGATTTTTCCGTAAGTATTACAGATAACAAAAAACTTTAAACTGATATCGAAAGTACTTAACCTAATGAGTAAAATGGCGGTAATAAATTTTTAAAAATAAATCGAGAAATATCAAAAAAATTATCTTTAAACCCTCCCATTCATTAAGTATGAAATATGAATATCCCATATACCTACATTTAATATGAAAGATTTTAGCTTTTTTTTTTTTCTTTTTTTGAAGTGACATTTTCCACATTTTTCCGGACATTTTCACGCATTTTCCGGATATTTTCCGGGAATTTTCCAGGCATTTTCCGGACATTTCCCTGACATAGCCTGTAAATGTCTGGAAAATCCCCGGAAAATGCTCGGAAAATCCCCGGAAAATGTCTGGAAAATCCCCGGAAAATGCCAGGGAAATGTCCGGAAAATGTCTGGAAAACATCGGGAAAATCCCCGGGATATGCTCGGAAAATCCCCGGAAAAAGCCTGGGAAATTCCCGGAAAATAACCGGAAAATGCCTGGGAAATGCTCGGAAAATGCGTGGAAATTTCCGGAAAAACCGTGGAAAATCCCTGGAAAAGGCCTGGAAGATATCCGGAAAATGCGTGAAAATGTCCGGAAAATATCCGGTAAATGCGTGGAAAATCCCCGGAAAATGCCAGGGAAATGTCCGGAAAATGTCTGGAAAACATCCGGAAAATCCCCGGGAAATGCTCGGAAAATGCCTGGGAAATTCCCGGAAAATGTCTGGAAAATCCCGGAAAATGCCAGGGAAATGTCTGGAAAATATCCGGAAAATGCGTGGAAATTTCCGGAAAAAGCGTGGAAAATGCCTGAAAATGCCCGGAAAATGCTCGAAAAATGCGTGGAAATTTCCGGAAAAACCGTGGAAAATCCCTGGAAAATGCCTGGAAAATATCCGGAAAATGCGTGAAAATGTCCGGAAAATATCCGGTAAATGCGTGAAAATGTCCGGAAAATATCCGGAAAATGCCTGAGAAATGTCCGGAAAATGTCTGGGAAATGCGTGGAAAATCCCCGGAAAATGCCAGGGAAATGTCCGGAAAATGTCTGGAAAACATCCGGAAAATCCCCGGGAAATGCTCGGAAAATCCCCGGAAAAAGCTTGGGAAATTCCCGGAAAAACCGTGGAAAATGCCTGGAAAATATCCGGAAAATGCGTGAAAATGTCCGGAAAATATCCGGAAAATGCCTGGAAAATCCCCGGAAAATGCCTGAAAAATGTCCGGAAAATGTCTGGGAAATGCGTGGAAAATCCCCGGAAAATGCCAGGGAAATGTCCGGAAAATGTCTGGGAAACATCCGGAAAATCCCCGGGAAATGCTCGGAAAATGCCTGGGAAATTCCCGGAAAATGTCTGGAATATCCCGGAAAATAACCGGAAAATGCCAGGGAAATGTCTGGAAAATATGCGGAAAATGCGTGGATATGTCCGGAAATAGCGTGGAAAATGCCTGGAAAATGCCCGGAAAATGCTCGGAAAATCCCCGGAAAATATCCGGAAAATGCGTGAAAATGTCCGGAAAAAGCGTGGAAAATGGCACTTCAAATTTGCGAAGTAATTAAAGCAGAAAACCAAAAAAGAAAAAGAAAGCTAAAATCTTTCATATTAAATGTATATGGGATATTCATATTTCATACTTAATGTATGGGAGGGTTTAAAGATAATTTTTTTGATATTTCTCGATTTATTTTTAAAAATTTATTACCGCCATTTTACTCATTAGGTTAAGTACTTTCGATATCAGTTTAAAGTTTTTTGTTATCTGTAATACTTACGGAAAAATCGCCTGTGCACACTTAACGATTACACCCTGTATATAGGTATAGTAAATGGATGAACCGATTTTGATTAAATATGTCTAATTATACTTTACACGTCATGCCCTTTCATTTCATATGTCACTTGAGTCAAAATTCACTTTTTTTATTATCTACCACTTTTATACCTATATCAAATAAATGGATGAACCGATTTTGATAAAATTTGACTTATTTTTACTGATAGGTCGTTCACTTTCATTTAATATATCACTAAAGTATATTCGACAACTTTAGTTATTTTCATTCCCACTTTTACACAATAAATGGATGAACCGATTTTGATACAGTTTATTTAAGAACCAGCGTCGGAAAATATGCTGCCTAACAAAAAAACATCATCTAATTCGGATTACCTGCTAGCGAGCTACGGTGGCACAAACACACACACACACACAGCGGTCAAACACTTATCACCCATATTTTTGCATCGGGGGTAAAAAATATAATATTATAAATACGACATTATTTAAAGGACATTTTATGTATAAAATTTACCTAGAAATAAGTATAATTTTAATTTGACCCCTCCCCCCTACTACCTCAGCTTACCCCCCCACCCTTGGGGACTTTCGATATGATCACTTGGACATAACTGTAGCGTATAACAGATAACTTACGTTTTATCGTACACTGTATGTGTACCATAGAATGCCTTAGCAAATGTTCGCCGTGAGTACTTAAATGGTCATAACTTTTTTATTTATGAACCGATTGACATGAAATAAACACTAAATGTTAAATGAAGATTACCACAATATATTAGTGAAAACCGCATCGAAATCGGATAAGCCGTTTCTGAGATTAGCGTGTTCAAACATACAGACAAACAGACAAACAGACAAACAGACAAAAAATTTTTTAACTACAGTTTTGGGTTTGGGATCGATTTAATAATAACCCCTGCTAATTTTTTTTTACATATTTTCATTGTACAGACACCACTTTTCTAGAATTTTATTATATGTATTGATGATTTACTAACTAATTGTATACAATTGGATAAATAAATAAATAAATGTGGAAAAAAACTCTTTCAATACACCCCTGACCCCATCACCTGTTATCTATAAAAAGAAAGTTTTAAAATCACATTTATAACGACTCATTAAATTAATTATTTATTCAATACGTAAGAAATAAATAAAAAATATAATTTAAAACAATTTAATAGTTTCTTTTCACCACTACGATCTGTGTGTTCATATAATTTAAAAAGCCGTAACATATCGACAATAATAGAGCAAATCTCGAATAAAATAAACATAAACACGAGAGTATCATCGATTTTTTTTTTATCGTATTGAGAAGATAAGTTGTGTAAGTGCTTTAATTTTATGCAAAATCTTTTGGCACATGAACCCGAATATTTATTTTAGGTATCAAAAAAATCATAATATTATAAAGGTTTCTGTTTATTTATTTTTTATTTTTTTGTTTATACTTATTATATTCGAGACGTGCAATATTAATTAATCTCTGGCTGAAATTTTTCGATACTACTTAAAATTGAGATTTAACAAACCATAAGTAAAAGCCATAGGTGGCGTCGTGATATTTGCTATACAAAGTAAATTGTGACGTAAATAAATTAAAGTAAAACACATTTTACGATTCCTAATTGTTATAGCAAAATAGAAACACTTTTACAGCATTGCTACGGCAAAATATACAAAGAGTTAAATAACTACGATAGGCACGTGACCTTCCTTTTTTAATAATATGTATATGTCACATTTGGTGAATAGATACAATAACATTAAATGGTTAAATTCAACCTACCTAAGTTCGAAAAAATTTTCCTTCCATAATCTACTACCTAAATGAAAACCGAGAAATATCTCAAAATAATATAAACAGCCAGGATATTGTTCCCAAAATATTTGTGTTATACCCACTGTACTTTTATTATAGATTTGAAGAGATATTGTATAGTAAAATAAAAATAATTGTCATTGATTGCAAGTGAATATTTCAAAAATAATTCTAAGGTATAATTAAACCAAAGCGTTGTCATTTCATTGGGGGATTAAATTTCAATTATAAATTAAAGTATATTCCTAGGGCAGGCGGAAATTCGTACAATGACACGAAGTATTATGTTATCATCAAAATAAAACGATACCTATCGCTCTTCATACACTACTTTATCGTTTACGCAGCGTACCGCTTTTCATGGTACAAGGTGAGGTGAGCGACGCGGTCGTTCAGAGATAACAAACTTGTTTTGACATGTTCAAATGTTCAAATCTATACATATAATAAAATCGTAGGAAAGTCAAAACTGTACATTGAATATTTTTTTAAAAGAATACATAATCCATGATCTATAATCGATATAGAAGCCAAAAATATAGTTTTTAGAATTTTTGTCTGTTTGTCTGTTTGTCTGTTTGTCTGTTTGTCTGTATGTTTGACCGGGCTAATCTCGAAAAGTACTGCATAGATTTACTTCAAATTTTGCATGAATATTCCTAAGAGGTCGGGTGAGGATAGTTTAAACATATTATCATGATATCACCTTCGGGGGAGGAGCTGTGAGCCTTTATTTTTCTTACATATTCCGTGTACTACGACAGCGTACAATCTAAAGACTCATGTTTAAATGTTGGTTTCGAGTAAGCCATGCTATTATCTAGCTTTACAAAATAAAAACTATGTCATTTACGTAATTTGGGCAGAGAAACAGTTAAATGAATCTTAGCAGTATAAAGACAAATTTGAAACAGCGCCATCTATGAAGTGTTAGAAAAATCGAACACACGTTAACTATTGGAAATTAATAATCAAATGACGCATATATAAATGTTGTTTGACAATATCTAGATTGACACTATAAAAATTATGCCATTTAAGTAACTTGGGAAGAGAAACATAGTTTAAACACAGACTAATAATAATATACTACGGTTTAAAGAATGTAAGTTGTATAATGTTAATTTTGTAACAGCGCCATCTATGAGATTTCGTAAAAATCAAATCAATTTAGATGTTAACACTACTGAATACACAGTTGGAAATTAATAATTTATATAATTATGTTATTTATTTAACTCTTTAGCCCATATCTTCCCTTCCCTATAAGGTATATTTCGTGTAAATAATAAATATACTACATTTTTTTAAAGTGAGGGTAGATGTTTATTATTTTAAGTAAAACTAGACACCATTATCTACAGTTAATCTAATATTGATTGCGTTCATTAGTTACAATTTTAAAAATCTTCGTATTTTATAAATTTACTAGCTTACCGCCCGCGGGTTCGTCCGCTTTGTCTAAAACCTAATAAATTATATACTAAAACCTTCCTCTTGAATCAGTCTATCTATTAAAAAAACCGCATCAAAATCCGTTGCGAAGTTTTAAAGATTTAAGCATACAAAGGGACATAGGGACAGAGAAAGCGACTTTTTTTATACTATGTAGTGATATTTATAAAGCAATTGAATGCCATAAAACCAAAAATATCAAATGCAATCTTCGTGTTTTGTGAATTTTCACCATCATGCGTTCCCACAAAAAGTAAGTTGTTACTTATAGGTATTTATTTTTTATAATGATAGCAATTCATGTTTTTTGTTGGTAGGTATTATATTACACTTTTAGAATGAAATAATAAAATGATGAATTCTTTTATTATTTTGAGGTGCATTGGGAACAGTAGTTTTTGATAAAATTTTATTTGTAAGTAGCTTTTTTTATAGATTTACAGTTAACTTTTGATTTTGTTATTTACAGATTCAATGCTCATAAAATTATATCGCCTTTGGAAGACGATTTCTGCTGATATTTTTACAACACCACTTGAAAATTGATGATTTGATGGTAAAGATAGTAGCAGCGAGGATTAAGTGGAAATTAGTAATCATCCGCTTCGTCAATTTTTGACTGAAGTTAATGTCCAACGTCCAATGGTTCAATCATTGGAAGTATCTCGGGAAATTTTATTTATTTATTTTTTTTTTTTTTTGGAGGATATTTTTCAGGAAGGAGAGGAGGGGCAGCCAACCACATATCAAACGACTACGTTTTAGTACCGAAAAAAATGTTATTCCAAATGAAACGTAAATTTTGCACTCACAACTGTACAAGTAATGTTTTTATTTTGACTTTGCGGTTATCTGATTATAATATTTATCGTTATGGCTATCGAGGTACCGACCGTACTGGGATCAGAGTACATGATACAGTTCATCATCCAGGATTGCTAAGAGCATTTTAACACTGAAAAAGATGTTTTCTTTGAATCGTAGTTGCTTCATTTATTTATTTTTAATCATTTTACATAATATGTTTTATATTTTATAAATATAATATCATTTTCATTATTCAAGTAGATAAAATAAATTATGTAACGGTTTTATAAGAAAACACAGTATATTTATTAGGCGACGGTGATTTCTTCCAGGCAAAAGATATTCATCAGCTCAATAAAATTGAATAGTATGTTGTTAGTTATTCTTTAGATTCACAATTGTAATGAGCATTTCCGCAAGCAAGTTGTATCGTAGTTTAGATATATCATAGTTTTGACATATTAAAGTTCCAACAAAACCCTCAAATTTTTGAGCAGGGTTGAGCAAGATAATTTGAAAAATGTGCCGTGTTAAGTATTATAGAAAAGGTTAGTTCGTTGGTAATTATTATTTCTTCTTCATTTACATGTTGTTAGTAAAAATAAACTTTGACTTGTTAGTCAAAGTATATTTTAACTAATACTACTTAATATCTATTATACCTACTTATGTTCAGTATTTATCTGTATTATTCATCATCATCAGCCCATATACGTTCCCACTGCTGGGACACGGGCCTCCTATGAGGGTACAGGCCATAATCCACCACGCTGGCCAAGTGCGTGTTGGCGGATGACACATGTCATCGAACTTTTTAATTCTTCGACATGTCGGTTTCCTCACGATGTTTTCCTTCACCGTTCGAGCAGTGGTGATGTTACAACATGCGCAGATAAATTGAAAAATCAATTTATTTCCTGCGCGCTCGCCTGGTCTCGAACCCCGGACTTATCGATTCGAAGTCCGAGGTCTCACCACTGAGCCACCACTGCTTATCTGTATTATTATTGCTTGGTAATTAATATATTTTCATGTCGTATACCTAATTATAAACATAAGTTTGATGTGTAATTAGCTGGATTTATTTTTACACACTCACAGACTTATATTTTATGTTAAAAGAGTGTTAATAGTGTAAATCATGATATTTTTTCACAATTAATAATAATCCTTTTTTCTAATGGTGTTGGCATTAAATTAAACCGCGCTGTCGTTTCGTTCACAAAAAGTGATGTTATGAGGAGCATATTCGGTCCTCATATCATAAAAAATCTGTGCGAAAACAATAAACACGTGTGAGGCCCTCACGGCAGATCGGGGCGGTCTGACGCGAAGTGGGGACAGCGTTGTCACTGTATCGCTCTTGCCACGCTGTTCAACAGACTTATTCGATAGTTCAGTTTTGTGTTAAGACCGCTGTGACAACCAACCCGTGAGACAACCAAACCCGGTCTCCCCTACTATCCCGTGAGACCGAAACCTTCACTGAGAGGGTATGACGTCTCACAGCTGATCGCAAACGGCATATTGTACTATCCCGTGAGACCGAAACCCTCACTGAGAGGGAATTACGTCTCACTACTGATCACGACAGTCATATTTTATCTCGAGAATCTGAAACTTTACTCAATATGAAGACCGTTTGACAAATGATAGGGTGCATCATAATATTATTCGATCTCTTGAAGATGAACATGAGTATAAGCAATCACTAGAGTAGGGACGCGAATATTACAATTATATGAGACAAGAACGATTAATAAGTTTGTTTAATGAAAGATTAAGAATTGAAACTATTCGGTCTCTGGAAACGGACGAATAGCGAGAGGCCCGTCATTTCGTCATAGTCTTAATGACTTGAGGTAAACAATCTACGAATTCGGTGGTGTGGTCTGACAAATATAAAAGTGGGTTTGCTTATAACCTCACAATTGATTACAGATCATCTTCTGTAAAGGCGTAGTATGTTCTTTTTGTAATGCTTTAAAGTGTAGTAAGGAGTCGGCTTTCATTTGAAGATACACCGGAACCTTTGAAATCACTACTTTTAGAGGAACATACTGTGCAATGTAAACTGTTATTAGACAATATTCGCGCGTTTCAAATGATCCTTTGGTGCTCAATAATTATCAGAAGGTCCGTTCATGCTTACTTTTAAGATACAAGGTCAAGTTTACCATTTGATAGGATCCCTTTTGCCTGTAGGCCAACCTAAGTTTGTTTAAATAGGGTAAAAGTGGGATAGATGCCCCACTTTTTGAAATAGCCTCATAATTTTAAAAACATGAATCTTATACGAACACTTTGTATGAATATAGCTAGGTTAATTATCTGTTTTGAATTACTATATATATTTTTTATCCTATCATTTATAGATAATGTGTAATAAACATTTTTGTAGAACACCTTTTTTGAGGATAGATGCCTGCAGAGTGGGATAGATGCCTTACATACTCAATAAACGCGAAATCTAATAAAATTTATATGATAAACCAGCAAATGTCATGTTAACATAGTTGTTCTGTTGTCCAAGAATATACTTGCGCTCGCACTCCTTCTTTTCTTTTGTATTTTCGTGGCGTGGTTCTCCTACAATCAGTATAAGGGCAGATCATTAATAAGTAAGTATACATAACAAAAAAAAGCAAATTAAACGAGTAAAATCGGTTAACATAGAGAAAACCTCTGGCGCAATCAGGTAAAAATATTAACGGTACCTGTGATTATCGATAATAACATATACATAATATGTATTGAGGGATAGATGCCCTTAGAGGCCCCTAAGGGTATCTATCCCTCGAAAAAAAAGGGGCAACTATACTTTTTGATAAGGATAGCTGCCCCAGTATTTTTTTTATTAAATAAAAACAAAAGAGCCACTATTTTCACTTAGATTTGTAATTAATGAACCAGTGTATAGACATAATAAGAAATATAGTGAAATTTATTAATGCTTATAAAGTAATGCAAAGGCAAATATCAACCTTTTTAAATTTTAACGTGTTCGTGAAGTTCGCCGCGGATATTACAACACGTACTAGCGAAACACGTCTTCACCAAACAACAGCTCATGCGTACCCGAGGTGCGGGGTGATAGGAGCTCCTATTTAAATCATTAATTCGTAGTCACGACTCTGGGAAGTGAGGTTTTTTGAAAATGAGGCATCTATCCCGGTAAGGGCATCTATCCCACTTTTACCCTATATTTTGTATTCGACTACAACGAATAGTGGAATACAAGAAATCAATATTTCTCAAATTTAAAACTGAACTCATTTCACAATTTTAGAACAGGTTAATTCGTATGTATGCAGTTTTAAATCGACATTAGAAGCTTTTCCTCAAGATGGTGATATCGGCACTCAGGAACTCCCTGGACGTGTTATAACGCCCAGGCCACAGTATTACAAATTTTTCCTAAAATAGAGCAACGAATGTATTTTCGCATAGCAACGGAGGGGAACTCGCGGGGGGTCAAGTGACGCGTCACGCGGGCCACTTACCACAAACATGCTTAGTTTGTGGTACCGAGCGCGAAAGAAAGTCATCGTGTTTTTAGTAAAGTTACTATGTTAACTAACGTAATTTAATACTTAAGTACATATTCTATAATGGTGTGCTCAAACTATTAATCTACATTTAATTTAGATTATTATATTTTGATACTAAGTAATGTAGAATTTAAATCACATTCATTCATGTTTTCTTCAGATTTTAAGATTTTCTTATCAGAGTGTTCAATTTTAATGTAAGTAGTTAAATTTTATAAGAGACAATAATTAAGAACATTCAAAAATAAAGTGTCACGTATGTTTTTTAAACGACGAATGACGAAAAACGACCTAATCGCGGACGAAGTCGCGGGCAACAGCTAGTTATATAAATATACAAGTACAGTAGGCGCTCGATAATCCGGCGCTCGCCAATCCGGCACGCTCTGTAGTCCGGCACTTTGGGCCTCATATAGCCCGCTCTATAATCCGGCATTTTACAGAGCTGAACGCCGGACTACTGAGCGGCGGTAGAATTGTTCGAGTAGGTACTATTCGTATTATGTAATCACATATGTATTTGTGTTTATGTTAAGTACGTATGTATTTTTTTTTAATAATAAATTCACCTAAAACCATATTAAAATACATATAGTCTTTTGCTGTGGATCTATGATTTATGTATATGTGTAAAAACCTTTTACTTTCTATACAAATTCGATAATCCGGCAATTCCAACAATCCGGCAAAGAAGCAAAAAATCGGGTGCCGGATTACCGAGCGCCTACTGTATTATTAATTAATTTGCTTTTATTTTAATAAAAAATGTAGATTCTAAAATATAGAAAATTGGAACATAACACAATGCTGAAATAGTAATACATACGTACCTAAAAGCTAAAAGTAAATAATTCACTAATTTCATAAGATGTTACTAAAATATTTATTATTATTTTTATTAAGATATATAAAATTCTCGTGTCACAATGTTAGTCTGCATACTCCTCCGAAACGGGTGGACCGATTCTCATGAAATTTTCTGTGCATATCGGGTAAGTCTGAGAATCGGCCAACATCTATTTTTCATATGTACCACGGGCGAAGCCGGGGCGGACCGCTAGTTTTTATTATAAAACACTTAGAAGTGAGAACCTAAGAGCAGAAGTGGTCTAACATTTTTTTTTGTTGTAAATTGTGTCATACCTACAGCTTACTGCAAAGTAAGTTAGATATAATCAAGTCAAAGTCAAAGTGTTATGTAATGTAGGTTACTGAAATAAAGATTTTCACTTTCACTTTCACCCTTTAATTATGTTCTCAGGTTACCCCTGTAAAGGTAAAGGTCATTGTACGAATTTCCGCCTGCCCTAGGAACATACTATAGTTTTTAATAAAATGTACATAAACCCAACACGGAACTAAAGGGAATCTACTATTTTGTATCAGTCGTTGAATAAAAATTATCGCCCTTGATTGCTATGAATTATTAACATAGCAATAAAGCAGAATGAACTTGCTTGACTCATAACCCAATAAATAATGGTATTCATGATATTATATGAAATCATTGTATCAACCTTTTTTTAAATCAACAGAATTAGAATACGAAAATAATATAAAAATATAATAACTGCTCTGTTTTTAACTTGATAAACAATTTTAATTTAATGATACATATAACATTGAGTATAAAAGAAAAGTTTTTAAAATTTATCGTATTTAATAACAATGTGCACTCAGCAGATATCGAATAAAAAAAATATCACAAAATTAATTTACATATAAGACAGCTAATAATTTATTTGTTACACAAAAACTAAAAGACATTGTTCTTCTATTTATTAGTAGATACAAAACAAAAAGCATCACACTATATCGTATTTGTAACTTATTTTAGCTAATAATATGAGAAGTATATTTATACATAATATAATCAAAGAATCTATAGTAAATCTAAAATTCTAATTACACAATAGATATACAGTTAGAATGTGGCAACTGTTAAATATAAATTTCAGTCTTTTCAATGATTGAGTTATTTACCTTTTTTTTTTGTTTTTTATGTGATATTTTATTTGATTAGTCGAGAAAAGCCCTAAATATATTTATGTATCAATATACAATTAATTTTCTATTAGTATTTTTTTCATTTATCATTTACTAGCTGTGCTCCGCGGTTTTACCCGCAGTGCTCTGCTATAGCCTATAGCCTTCCTCCATAAATGGGCTATCTAACACCGAAAGAATTTTTCAAATCGGACCAGTAGTCCTCGAGATCAGCGCGTTCAAACAAACAAATAAACTCTTCAGCTTTATAATATTAAGTATAGATTAAATTTGCTCTAAGTTGTCTATCAATAGGACAGGGGTCCGCAAAAAGGAAATTACAGGAAAAAAAATGTAAAACTAAAGCACAAAAATCGGATGAGATGCAATTGTTTTTGACATAAATTTATTTAAAGTTGCCACATTTTTTATAATTGTTATAAACAATTATACATCAACTTCATATATCGCTTTCACAGCTGTGTTATCAAAATGATACGTATTACACGAAAATATAAGAGAGTGCACTCACTCAAGCTAAGATAATTACTTTATACAATCTTAAATGATTTCGAACAATTTTCACATCGAATTATAACTTTTATTATGTGCCTTATTAGCCCTTTTGATTTGTAGGAAAATGAATTGATAAACAAGTACATATTTTTTTAATTGATAAACTATATGACTCATATTACTTTTAACGTATCGTAAATATTGGCTGAAATAATTCAGAGGCCGTAGAACGTTCTAATTCGGTGTGAAAGCCAACAATTTGCCAAAACACGTATCAAACACTTCAGCTGCATACGATTAACAACCTACAATATATACTCTTAATATAATAGCGTAACTTGCAAACGATAAGTGTTTTGGCGAAATTCTAATTTATTTAATTAGCAATACGCAGTAACAAGTCGGCTCCGATTGACACGCGTTAAGGCGAAGTTAAGTGAAAAAATGTGGGTAGTCTGAAATTTTTCAACGATTGGTTATTCGACTAGGCTTAAGGTTAAATTCAAACCTCTAATAACTATTCGATAAGAGACTAAGGTACTTAGCTAAAGAAATCTTTCAAGTTGACCGTCAGGTCTCAATTAATATCTTGTGTTGTGTCACCAATATTTTTGTCTAATCAATGTTATGACATTAAATTTAGTATTATTTTTAATATAGAAAATTACATTAAAGAATTACAAACCACATGGTCTTTAGGATATTGGATAAAAAAAAAACATGGTTATATCAATACATAAGCAGTATTAATTAGTATATTCGAGAGAAATTTTAGCACACATGTATATTGGTGACCAACTAGACACTTAACTTACGATACATAATCACATTTTGATATTGGAATTTGAAGATCTGGCGTATGGGCGAAGTCCCGTTTAGGCCAAAGGTGCATGTTACTTACAAATCTGCTAAAAAAGCGGTCGACGCCAGTGCAGGCGAAACTACGCCTTAAGTGTTCCGGATGACTTGCGTTAGAGTTGAATATTGCTTGATTAGCGCGCGCTGCCCGACTTACTGTGCGCGATCAGCCACTGTAGCGTTATATCGATATTGTCCTTCTCCTTACACGAGATTGAATAACAACATATTTCACGGTCCTGGATTGCGGAGAGATTCCTGCAATGATAACATCAGTGCCGGATTAGCCACGTAGCAAGAGTAGCAAATGCTACGGGCCCCGCGACTCGGGGGGGCCCCGCGGTCCGTAAAAAAATATCAATTTATAATACACGTACCGTAAAAAAATACACGTACCTACCACGAGAAACGTTGGTATCAAAATCTACAACAATAATTTAAAATTTTACCACGTTTCTACAATTGAGCGCTGGCTACACCAAAAGTTGTGGTGTACTGCTTGCACTGCGCTACACGCAAGTTAGTAGCACGGCAAAACTAACAGGGGAATCCCCTGATATTGTCATCGAACGAGCTAGTCGTAACAACCCGATCAAATAAAATAGGATTCTATCGACTATCAAACCTTAGATTACAAAATAAAAGGCAGATGGAGCATGACAATCATCCATCGCCCTTGTCAAAGAAAATACGAAATCAAAAACGAATACGAACCTCCGCCAGTGCTATAGCGATTATAGTGTCATGCAATACGTCAAAAGGGGTTTGCTATTTTAGTAAAAAAATGCTGTCTTGTGATATTAAAACGCTGTAAAATTTGTTCCCGAAAACAAACAAAAAGATAAAACATCGTTTTACAGGTTCTCTGTAGATTATTTGGCTTATTTAATTTTGTATACAAATAATAATTTTACATATACGAAGGAATACAAAACTTCAACGTATGACGTATGCTGCCAGTATTTTGAAAATGAATTTGCCATTTTAATGGGTAAAACGGTAAAATGGTTAAAAGATCTTCGAGGTAGTGCTGTTGGATTTATATAGGTAATCATTGTAATTTTGAAACATTTTTTTTATGTAATTTATTTAATTAAAAATTTATCGTTTATGTAACAAAAGAATTTTTACAATATTATAAAAAATTATCATATACAAATATTTATATTAAAATTAAACCCTGACAGCTAATTTATGTAGAACGTCACTAACACCACTACCATAATAATTCAGATGATTGCAATGTCACCTCATAAATCAAAATCGGTTCAGCGGTTTATACTGCAGGGCGTGCCAAAGAAATATTATACATAGATACACTCGAAAAACATAACCCTCTTTCTTCCGTAGTCGGGGAAAAATTTGGGAAAATTTTCAATATCTGGTAACATAACACCCACACAGAAGCACCGTGTACGTACAGTGCAGCGGCGAAATGACAGCACACATAGCTTTATGGAAATGACAATAAATTATTCGGTTTAGTTCGGCAACGCTCCATCTGCCTTTTATTTTGTAATCTAAGTATCAAACAATAAGAAAATGCTGTACATTTATGTTTGGCACAACATAAAAAAAACTTTTAAAAGGACTTTAGATGTGAGCCATTCTTGAGAAAAGTTGTTTTGACTTTGTTGAAAATCAAACACCTGGACAACGTTTTGAAATTCAGGTGTTTATTGTCATTATTGATAACGTACTGTCTGCTTTAACTAAACGTATGGAAGCATATCATGAAATTACTGGTGTTTTTGGAATATTTCGACAGCTAAAATCCCTTACAACAGAAGAGATTTTGGAAAACGCCTCACGTATGGTCAGTGCTTACGAAGATGATTTGGAAAGTAGCCTAGGCGACGAATTAGTGCAGTTCGCTGAACTGCTGAAAACAGATGTGGCTACTGTTATTGATAGCAAGAAACAAGAGTCTCTGGAACTGCAATTTTATAAACTTTTATTAAATAATTCCTTAGAATCGAGTTTCCCAAACGTAGAAATTGCCTTGCGCATTTACTTGTCTCTCATGATCACTAACTGCAGTGGCGAACGTTCTTTTTCAACGTTAAAACGTTTTAAAAACGAGTTAAGAAACACGATGGGCCAAGAACGTCTTAATCACCTTACTTTGATGAATATAGAGTATAATTTGCTTAAAGAAGTCGATAGTGAAAGTGTTATCTCTAAATTTGCCCATATTAAATGCAGAAAAGTTTATTTGTAATAGTTTTGTTTTATTTAATACCCTTTAACTTGAGAAACTATAGCAAACGAAGGGCCTCTTGACAGAATTTGCTACAGGCCCCGCGCTGGCTTAATCCGGCACTGGATAACATCAGGGTACAATACAATTATACAACTAGCTGTGTCACGCCGTTTCACAAAAAAGTCAATCTATAGCTCATTCTGGTACATGAGCTTATTACAAGTATAATCAAAATCAAGAAAGAGTTACAAACATACATACATCCATCCTCACAAACTTTCGCATTCATAGTATTAGTAGGATGTAGCAAGTAGAATGATTTGCATAATATTGAAAATATTTGATAATTTGGAAATTAAAGACTAACGGATTATAAACGCAATTTATTTTCCTTTTTTCCCGTTATTTCTGGTTCATAGTGTGCAAAATGTAATTAATAAACTGTGTTTAAAATCCGTTAGTCGATAATTTCTAAATATACAATATATGTACTTGCGTAAAATCAAACACAAGAAAATACTAACATTAATTTGTTTAAAAAAAGCTACAGTACAGCAAATGCCATGAGTATGTTGCCTGAATAAATAAACCAACAAAATAGCCAAAAAACTTACATTCGCTCAATAAGACCATGCTCGTCCAAAGCATGAGGCAGGTCTCGCTTATTGCCCAACACAAGCACCGGTATACCAGTGAGCTGCTGCTTCTCCAGCAGGCTGTGCAGCTCATTGCGGGAGGCCTCAATCTTGTCTGGGTCCGCTGCGTCTACCATGTATCTGGAAATAGTTGAATATATACTATATAGACCGCCTACTGTACCTTAACCTCTTGTGCTGATTTTTATTGTCTTTCTGTCAACTTCATATGTGTGTACAATAAAGTGTTTTTATTTATTTATTATTATTTATATATAAATCTCGTGTCACAATGTTTGTCCTCAATGGACTCCTAAACCACTTAACATTATAATCATAATAAAATTCGCACACCATGTGCAGTTCGATCCAACTTGAGAGATAGGATAGGTTTTATCCCGGAAATCCCACGGGAAAGGGAACTATGCGGGGTTTTCTCTGAAAACGTGGGCGAAGCCGCGGGCGGAAAGCTAGTTATTATTTATTTATATTTTCTTATGCAAGAGGAAGCAACAGAGCAGACGTGTCTCCTGATGGTAAGCGGCTAACATCACCCATATGATAGATAGATAGATATAGTTTTAGCCACATTATATAGGAACACAGAAAATATAATATCAACAATGAATTCACATTTCAATGTATGTTATTTTGCCTGAATTGGGCACACATTCGTTCTATTTAAACATGTTCTTTAAAAAGAAATAAATCAAAGAAACCAATATTTATACCAAAGGAGAATGGCAAACTCCCATAGGACTCTGGGCCTGATCGTTACACTGATGATTTATGGGGGATTAAATAGATAAAAATATACAAATTCTATAAATTTAATAATTATTGATCTGTTCTATGGGATAGCAGAGATATTGGGGTGTAAAGTAACAAAAATAAAAGTTAGTTTACTTGAGTTAAATGAATAGCATTGCCTTTTTCTATCCAGGTAAGTTTATTTTCTATCTACATTGTCTAGCTAATAATAGTGTAACAGTAGAACAGTCAGGTAATAGAAATATTGGAACCAACACATATTATTCAACACACATTTTAACTTACCTAAACATCAACAATCACTAGGTAGGTACATTTCTTATATCTTTATAAATGGATGAATCAGGATTCGCTTTCATAATAAGACTAATCAATTCAAGTAATATATTTAAAGTAAGAATAGACGATTAAGGCAATTTTGAATATAGCGTTACTAAAACTTCACTCAAAAGTCAAACAACAAACATAACAAATCACGCATCACTGACACAATAATTATGATTAATAATTTGACATTTATTAATGGCCAGCTACCTAAATAAAAATGTTATAATTATTATTGATTAAGTAAAATATGTTTTTATTTTATAGAGGGCCGATTTTTCAATGCTTGGTTAAAACTTATTCGTCGAATAATGTATAAAACTACCATTTTAAAAACGTATTCTAATTGCCCGTATTTGACAGTTTACGTGACATTTTAATATTATCGTGTAATACTTTATTGGACGGGTAAGTTTTATTCAAGGATTGAAAAATCGGCCCAGAATGACCTAAATAAATTAAGATGTGTGTTAAAAAAAGTTAAGTTTTGCTTCTGATTTTTATAGCATTTGAATTCAATAAAACTAAAAATGAAAAATAAACATTCATTCGTATTAATCTATATATTTGACTATTTTACTCCTGACAACACTGACATCTCTGCTTGATAAGACCGGTAGTGAATGAATTATCTTTTTTTCAAAGATTTGTTTTCCCATAGAATCAGAAGTCAATGTTTTACAAATAATTATTAAAATTAACATAATGAATTTTAAATATATTATGATTTCTGTAACAGTTAGGCCCAGTTTCGCCATTCTCCTTTAAAACCAATAATAATGATTAATATTTACAACCACTAATTTAAAACTCTGCTGACTCGAAGTACTGTAGTTTTAGCAAAATTAATTTTATAAGTATACTAGCTTTCCGCCCGCGGCTTCGCCCGCTTTGTCTAAAACATAATAAATTATATACGAAAACCTTCCTCTTGAATCACTCTATCTATTAAAAAAAACCACATCTAAATCAGTTGTGTAATTTAAAGATTTAAGCATACATAGGGACATAGGGACAGAGAAAGCAACTTTGTTTTATACTATGTAGTGAAGCACTTACTAACACTCAAATATCAAAAGGAATTAAAATTTCAACACCAAATTCAAAGACAGAATATTTTATGCTATAAATTAACAATTGAACATGGCTTCTCATCCCAACAGTCCTTTTTAAGAATAAATAGTATTAAAACAATGTATAAAAATTACTAAATATATTACCTAGCAAATAACTATTCTTGTATGAATGTCACAAAAACGAACACACAAAAACAAGAGGTATACAATAAGTAGAGATATGAATAAATTAAGATAACTCACACAATAGCATTTACACCTCTACAATATCTTTCCCACATGGACCGGAACCTAGGCTGGCCGCCAATATCCCATACCTGCAAATTTAACAAACAATAAATTACTTACATCCAATATTAACGAGTTCTTACTTTTATTTCTGTTCAATAAAGGTTTATAAATTTATTACATTAAATGAATATAATAAATCAAGAAGAACAGAAATGAGTTACATATTTAAAATTATTTCTATGGATTGTTTTTTTTATTAAAGTTGTTACTATTCTTACCTTAATAGTGACATTTCCTTTTGTGATTTTTCGCATGTTGAACCCTACAGTTGGTATCATATCTTCACTAAACTGTCCTGACTGTAACATATTCAAAAAGAGAGATTTAAAATACGAGTATTGTCAAGAGAAAACATTATACAAAGCAAGATCAAGTGACCATGATCTTAATCAACAAATAAGATAGATTATCAAAATTCTCAAAGTTATACAATCCTGTGAGGGAGCTTTCTACTTTTCAAACGCCTAAGATGGGAAATGAGATTTTTAAATAGATAAATGTTTTGGACTTCTTTATACAACAGTTAAGAATTGATTACTTTTACGAACTATTATTATTTATAATGGTTGATCAAACTTCACTCCTTTATTTACAGCATACACAGCAAAATAAAATATTTCTATTGATTAGATGTAACATTTAGGGTGTCACATTAATGAGAATGAAATATGAGAACAATAATTATTGACTCGTATACAATTTTTTTGTAGCATGACGGCATCTTATGGAGATATTAACTAACGTTTAGACATTAAATCGTATTCGCATACAAAACGATAAGAAAGTACAAACAAAAAGAATGTTTTGTGATAATACATACGGCAATGACGTTCACAAAAGTTGTTTTCCCAGAATATTGTAATCCAACTAACGTAAGTTCCATCTCTTCCTTCCAAAATAAACTTTTAATCCAATCAAGGATGCGATTAATTAACGCCAACATTTTTGAAAAGTCACTGCGTTATTTTATTCCAAATAAAGTAAAATTCTTTACGCCTTTTCTACTGACGATATTTGACAGCTAGCGAATAAGCGAAGTAGACCGTGCTATAGTGTTACCATATAATAAAATACAAGTTCTTTAACGTTTACAAATTTGAAAATGTATTTTCATTATATTATTTATATAATATCTAACAAAGCACATAACAAAGGCATGCAAAATTTTTAAAAACAAGCACAAGCAAATATTGCAATATCCATTTCACAGCCATTTCCTACTTTTATTTAAATAATCAGGATACAATTACTTATACGAAATTCATAATATTATGTAATAACACAAAATAACAATTGTAATTTAATTACTTAGTTTATTTATAATTTGGTGTAAAATTTCTGAAATTAACAAACCTTTTTTAACTTTAATGCGGTCTTTTCATCATACTACGGTCTGATTTCTAGGGACCTTAGAGCATTATTAAGGGACTGACGTGTCTATTCTTTTTTATTTATATGGCAATACTGGTAGTATTTAAAGCGCCAATTTTAAAATATTTTTTCAACTCAAATTTTGTTTAAATTACAATTACATAATATGTTCAAGGAAATTAATTCTAATTTGCGGATTGTTGGTGGTGGCTTACTGTCGGAGAAAATGTTATCGAGGGTAAGTTATAGTACTTTAAGACTGTAACTAAAATAGTTTAACTGTTGCTGTCGCATATTGACACTACAGAAATTACTCAAAATCACAGTAATTACCTATGTCATTAATTAAAATTATATAGTACCAGAATCGCAATTACCACGTAGTACTGTAAACGCAATTACCGAATTAATGTGAACAATAATTGTTGATCAATTTTTATTTATTACTTATTATTACTCGCTCACCAACCCTTGGCTCATAACTTTGTACAGCTACAGGTCAAATAAACGTTCGAAATTATTGATTAAATTTCGGAGTGCCAAGAAAGAAAAAAAAAACTTTTTTATACTACCTAGTTGTAGTTATGAATCAAGTAGGTATTATTACATTACCTAGCCTTTAACTTATCCCTATCCCTACTATTCCCTACTATAATATTATAAATGCGAAAGTAACTCTGTCTGTCTGTCTGTCTGTTACGCTTTCCCGCTTAAACCTCTCAACCGATTTTGATGAAATTTGGCACAGACAATTTTTAGACCCTGAGAAAGAACATAGGCTACCTTTTATCAAAACACCACGCGGGCGAAGCCGTGGGCGGAAGCTAGTGGGCTATAAAACTAAAAAATAGAACACAATATTGTAGAATGCACATACAAATAAAATTTCCAAAAAAAAAATAATTATAACTATTGTACAATTTGGCGGATTTATTGGTCCAGTCATTTAAGGTTAAATTAGGTACGAATCTCGGAATTCGAGATACCCAGCTGTAAGTCTGTAAATACTTGTATATTGATACCCTAAAAGTTGTCTCAAAACCTACATATTGTAGGGTGTAAGCAACTATTAAATTTCAAGGTCAAAGGTCACAAAAATCGGTTGTATGCGCTTTCTTCGGAAATATCTCATTTCCTATGGGTTTTTTGCTATTTGCATTTATAATCAATATTGTAGAGTACAAAATTCTCTACTAATTTTGCTCAAATTTTTTTTTTATACGGTGAACCGTTTTCGAGATAAGAGGGCGGAGAGCGCGCGGTCACAGCATCACTTCAGGTTAACCGGTGCCTCCAGTCGAAAACGCGCCATATACATATAGTTGATGAACTATCGATAAATCAATGATTGTAAATATTTGTCAAATTTTATTAACTATTATATTATATTTTATCATTTTTTTTCTAAGTTATCCACTTAATATACTGAATAAATCAGTATTAATTTATTTAACAACACTTACCTGCCCATGTAATTGTAGAATTGTTATGCATCCATTTACACTAATGACATTTTAAATAAAAAATAATTTAGTGCCTCTTTAAAATCTATAAATTTTAAAATTCTTCCACTACGTCGAAAATTATACCTGGGAATTCTTGCTGCTTTCAAATATTCCACCAACAAGTGCCGCTGCTCATCGACATTTCAACCGTGTATATTATCAAGTTCAAACTTGGTTAGGACATGATTTGGAACCCCAGGTTGGGCAATGCGACACGATTTTCTGGAGTCTATCATGAAAATTTTATCACCTGCTCCAGAAGATTTGCTAAATACAATTTTCTGCAACTGTAAGAGTGGTTGTGGTTCGCGATGCGGATGCAGGAAAGCGAGCTTGCAATGCTCTTTAGCTTGTGGCCAATGTAATGGGCAAGCTTGTCTCAATGCTCTACCATATCAGAGCGACATTAACGAAGATGGAACCTTTGACTCCGAAATCATAGAAGAACTTGAGACAAATGTCGTTGAAGACGATAATGGAGACCAGTTTGAAATTTACCAGCAGCCAGAAGATGACGATGAAGAGGAAGAAGATGATTAAAATTATAAATTGTAGTTTTTGTACCCTTTATTCCATTTTTTACTTTCAATAAAAAATGATATTTCTTAATAAAAAGATTAATTCATAATTTGTTTTTTTTTCATCATGTAAGAAGTTATTAATATTAATTAGGTTAAAATTCAAATATAATTCCTTTATTTTCATTAACAATTCTGCAATTACATGGGCAGGTAAGTGTTGTTAAATAAATTAATACTGAATAAAAAGTGGATAAGTTAGGAAAAAAATGATAAAATATAATATAATAGTTAATAAAAATTGACAAATATTTATAATCATTGATAGTTCATCAATTATATATGGCGCACACCGGTTGACCTGAAGTGATGCGGTGACCGCGCGCTCTCCGCCCTCTATCTCGAAAACGGTTCACCGTATAAAAAAATTTTTAAACAAAATTTGTAGAGAATTTTTTATTCTACAATATTGACAATAAATACAAATAGCAAAAACCCATAGGAAATGAGATATTTCAAAAAAAAAACGATTTTTGTGACCTTTGACCTTGAAATTTAATAGTTGCTTACACCCTACCATATGTAGGTTTTGAGACAACTTTTAGGGTGTTAATATACAAGTATATACAGACGGGTATCTCGAATTCCGAGGTGAACTTCCTAAAATGACTGCACTATATTGCCTAGGAAAGATTTCTTCCGAGCAACCTTGAATTATACCTATAGGAGAAAAAAAATAATAAATTGTACAACTACCAACAGGTAGTACTGGTTTAATGCTCTAAGGGTAGTACAGTACAGTACCTGTTGGTAGTTGTACAATAGGCTATTTGACAAGGTTTTGAAAACTGTCTCAAATTATTAAGATACGTTTATAGAGCACACAAAACACATGTTTCTTTTTGTAGTTATTCATTGAGAAAATGGAAAATAAAAATATGATATTCAAATATGCCGCCAAAACACAATTTTGAAGAATATGGCGTCTCGCGACGTCACAGCTGCGTAAACATCAACTTGCTCCTAGTACTTATTGTTTTTTTTTGTTTTAATTATTATAGTATAATTAAGTTAATCTGTTTAAAAACCAGAAAATGAGTTCTTATAGGTGGTGTGTAGTTCCTGGATGCAGAAATACAACTATTAAAACCCCTGATAAACTATTTATATGTGCTCCAAAAGATCTAAAAATGCGTAGAAAGTGGTTGCAGTTAGCTCGCAGAAATCCAAGTGATATATCAATTAAAACAGTTTCAGAGCAAGGTAACGCCGCATGAGTCATGTTTTTTCGTGCGTGCAGCCGGCTTTATCGAATTATAAGACGTTGTCACGTCAAAAAATGCTATAAAACTGAATGATCCTAGGTCAGGATAGCGGGATATCGATGGATGCATGAAGGTAGTAGCTAGCCGAGGGAGGCCTATGTTCAATAGTGGAAGCCAGTAGGCTGAAATGATGATGCTGAACTTAAGTCAAATTAATTAGATTAAATAAGCGCTATTTATTCTGACTGCCATGTAGCCTTAGAAACTAGGTTTCACCTTTAAGGTTAATAAATACCCTAGAGTGTTATACCTCGTTGGATGGCTGATAAAATGTAGATGTTTTTAAGCACATCTGCAGAGCAAGTGCCATAATAATTTTTTGAGATATCGAGAAAAGAAAAATATTTTTTTATAATTTGTACTTATTTTCTTAAGTTTCGATCGTCTACAATGACCTATTTAGTTAACTTACGTGCAATTTTAGTCATTGAGGTCATTAAGCATCTCATTCTTCATGTAAAAAACCAAAAAAATAATCATAAGAGTCAAAAAAATTCAAAATATTCAATTGAATAGCCGAAAAATTGGGCATTTTCATAAAAAAAATTAAAACTCGAATATCTCGAAAACGGTTAAGTTTAGGATGGGGGGTTCCATAGTGAAATCATTCAGAAATGATGTGTACTACACGCCCTTAACGGATCTAGGTCGACTTTTCCTGTAACCTGTATATGGATTACACAAAAAAGTAATTTATTTTTTATACTGTCAAATAGCCTATTTATTATTAATTTTTTTTTCAATGTTTTCCTCCGCCGCGCATTTGTAACCATTTATTTATTTTTGCTTCTTCAAATGATAAAATGATTGAATCTGACCTAGTTATTAGAAAAACAGTAAAAAACATTATATGTACCTAGTTACCAACAATTAATAATTATACAATTCGATAAAATTGGTTCGTCTAATATCAAGTGTAACTTACTTGATATTCGACGACTCGATTCACAAAGATTTCGTAATCAATACATTGAGATATACATATGGAGACGACACCGCCTACATCGCTTATGTTCCGCTCAACATACGCCATATGGCGTAGGTAACTGCACGCTCATTTTTTATTTGTTTTAAAGTGAAACGCATCAAATATGCCTTCGTGTGTGTTACGATATTGCACAAATAATACAAATAATACGGAAAAGTGCAAAGGAATAACTTTTATCGGTAAGTACCTAACTAGATAATAATTTTTAAAACTTAGTTAGAGCAAAAAAATGGCGCACAGATTTTGTTCGTGGTGTCTCCTCCATACGTAGTAATATTATCTCAATGAATCAATATAATAATTACAATTTTGGTCAGTAAAATTATTGTAGGTACCATAAAAAGCAGCACATTGTACCACTCGTGCTTTTTAAATTTTAATGGCGCAGTCACATGACTACGGGCCGGGCGCCGGCCGGTGCTCGATTGCATGGAATGAGACGCAAGAGCGAAAAAGCGTAACCGACATACGTAGCTTCACAAGACTGACTGATGACACACACAATCGCTGTGAGCGTCAAACTGATGATACGTTTGTGTTACTATTCTTTGTGCCATTCATAAAAATACGCATATATTACCCCAATAGAGGATAGTGATGACCTTACCAGTGTTGTGTACTAATAGTGATGTTTGTATTGTGTAAAATGTGACAGAATTTGTTTTATAAGTGATTAAAAATAAAATAAACTAGTGACCGTGTTTGTGGTTTTGTGTATTTGTGACATAATTACGTTGTTGTTGTTGTGAAAAGAATATATTATGGAAACCCGTCATTATTGGGAGGAGAACGGGCACGTCGTCAAATATGAAAAGTAAGTAGGGTCAACCGGGGCAAATGCAACTATGGGGCTATGGCAACTAGTTATCATAACTAATTTATTAGAGTTGTTGTAATAAATCGCCACCTATGATTCAATAACTCAACGACTAATAAATCTTACAAGTAATAGATGGTGCCCCTACGATGAAAACTATTTGATTGATAGGCCATTGTGTCAAACCGCTATTTTGAAGTTGGTGTGCGTAAAAACAGGTGTCGAGTTTTGCAGACAAAAAAATTGTTTAGGAGTGATTTTTTGCAGGTGTTTTTGATTGGACACGATTATCACAAGCCGTTAAGCTTATTTCATTTATATTTTTAGTGCGTTAGTTGACTCTATTTTGTGTTATTGATGCAGTTACAATTGCCTCATGAAAATTTCACTGTGGGGTTATTGCAACTGTGAGGTTAGTTACAATAGCCCCTTATATTTTTGTATGAAACTAAAAACACTAGTGATGTGACAGTGTCGATATTTTTATTATGTATCCTTCTTGGTAGTCAAAATATACTTTCTTTATGATTAATTAAAGAAGAACCATCGATTATTTCTTCGATATTATACCCAGAGACGGGTTCATAAGTAAAATTCAAATTAGATAAAGCGTGGTTAAAGAATATAAGTAACTAAAAACGATAGGTAGGATAGTTCTGTGATTGTTCAAGTAATTTTTAGTAAACGGTTGATTAACTAATAAACGTTTTTTGTTTGGTTTACGTTTTTAACAATATTTAACACAAAGAATATTATTTGTTCTGACCAAAAACTAAAATTGACTTAGTAGGTAGTACACTGTTATTTTTTTTTGTTGCGATTTAAAGTGGTAAATCAAAGTAGGTACATGAGTTTTTCCTCTAAATAATGCGGCGCCATCTACGATCGCAACGTTATTGTATAGATAACGTTATTGTATATATATATATAGAATAATAAAAATATATCGATGAATAAGTTTTTTGCATTCCCCACACTAATTCTCTAACAAATAGTTGCATTTGCCCCACAATCAGAAAAATAAGATTTTTCCTGAAAACTCGTCCTTGCTACACGGTAATCCAGTTCAAAATCCTATGAATAACATGAAATCTCATAAATATATTCTATATTCGTTGTTTTATATGAAATAGAAGAAGAGCTATGGCAGTTAGTTGCATTTACCCCCGACTAGGGGTTAATGTAACTTTTTCTACCAATTTTAGGAAATATTCTCACTACCAGTTATTTATAAGACTACTGTATTGCTTGATTGGTTGAAAATAATCTTGAATAAATACAAAAATCACTAAATGGGTCAAATAAATGACCAAATATAAAAGGAGATAACTGCAACCGATCAAACTTGAAACTTGTTATTTTTTAGTTGCATTTGCCCCGGTTGACCCTACCTAAATTATTATCTCAGTACCTACCTACCTACACCAGTAAATTTGACAATGTGGTAAATAAGGTTAAAAAAATAAATCGCATCTGCTTATAGATACTTTTTTAATGATTATAGGTGTATTATTCATATTTTTTAGGAATTTTACATATTAATAATGTTAAGTCAGGTGCAGCCACATGACATACGATTATTATCGGTGTCCTTTGCACCGGTCTGAAACGGGAAAATAAATACCTATACCTAGGTATCGGTTAAAGCGATATAATGATATAGGTACGTAGAATGGGTCCTAAATACCTAGGTATTAAAAAAACATCGTTTTGCGTTTGTAATAAAATGATGATATGTATTAAGTATTATTTTCGTATTGATATTAACTAGGTACCTTCATTATATCTACTTAATTTATAATTATACAATTACTTTCTTACCTATTGATGTGACGTCTTTAATTATCTACCTACTAGTCTAAGATCCCACCGCAGAATTAGTGCGTTCATAGTTTTTTTATGAAAAATTATTTATAATTAGGACAATATTATATATCGACTAGGATGCAAGTCAAAATTTGGTCGCAATCATTTAATTAAATTTCTTCTAATCGATTTCTGGGAATAATTTCCATCACTTGTTTTTTTATATAAAACGTACCTACGTAGTCTACATCATGGCAAATTATAATATAAATATTCTAAAAAATCACGGTTGCCGCTTTTCACCTGGCCGCAACCTCATCAAATTAGTCCATACGATCAAATTAAAGCTATTGTTTTTCCTATTTATTATCATACTAGCTGCGCTCCGCGGGTTCACCCGCATTGCTCCGCAGTCCGCTCCTGTTGGTCTCTAGCCTTCCTCGATAAATGGGCTATCTAACACCGAAAGAAATTTTCAAATTTCCTGAGATTAGAGCGTTCAAATAAACAAACAAACTCTTCAGCTTTATAATATTAGTATGGATATAATTACTAAATAAATCCGGCCGCAAATAAGAGTTGCCGGCTGTTAAAGATGATGAATATTTAAGGTTAAATAAACAATAGGAATTAAGTACTTACCACTGATTATTTTCATACCTACATTTGTTTTGTAATTTTCATAGGTCTAATTTCGTAAGTCCACTTAAAAAAAAAAGGAAAAATATGAAGCTTATTATATTATTGTAACCTATATTCTTATCATTATGATGATCGTGAAGAATTATAATTGTATAGAATTTAATAATTTAACTATACTAATATTATAAAGAGGAAAGGTTTGTAATTATGTATGTATGGTTTTCACGCATAAACTACTGGACCGATTTCAAAAATTCTTTCACCATTAGAAAGCTGCATCTTCACTGAGTAACATAGGCTATATTGCATTTTCAAAAAAATTAGAGATCCTTACAAAAAATGCAACAATGTAACCCAAGGTGTAAAAAATTCCTTAATAAAAATTCTGTCATCGCGTGCGCTGCGGAATATATTCCTTGAAGTACGAGGAATGAGGATGGTTCTTATGAAAAAAAACGTAAACATGTAGGTACCACGGGCGAAGTCGGGGCGGACCGCTTAATAAAATTCTATCCTTAAATCATTTTTCATATCAATCATTGAGGTATTTTTAGTGGTACTGTGGTAGGTAGGTAGGTAGGTAGGTAGTCTCCTTTCTCATGTTGTCAAACAAATGATAATGAATAAGGGTGCTTTTCCACCAACAATGGGCGCAGTGCGAGGATGTGTAGCGAGGAATGTGTTTGTAATTTTTAAATAACCAATAGTACCTATCGCTTCAAACGCTAAACGCTTGAAACTTCAAACTAAATGAAGCTAGGTATATGATTGGTTATTTAAAACACATACATTCGATACACATCCTCGCCCATTATTGCTGAAAAAGCACCCTTAGCCATTGGGTTTCCCTATTTTGTAACATAGGATCTCTAGTTTCTTTCTATCTAACAATTTTTCGTGCAAATAATAATTTTAGATTTGTGTAAGTTTCCCGCTTTTGTAATTTAAAAGTTAAGTTTCTAATTTTTTATCACCAATAAATCAAAATATATAAACGGTGTGGCGTACTTAATGAATGAACATTATTATGGTACCTACTTACAAAACTGCAGATAGAGGACGTTGTGAGTTGTGACGGTTCAGAAGATATATTTTGCCTTTAGTAATAGTCTCGTTTTTCAACATAATGGACTCAACTATAAAATATTCCAGGAATACTATGCCAAAACCAGATTGAAAAAAATACTCTTACCACAGGCACGGAATATATAATACTACGTACCACAGGAAAGAGTGGCAAAGTTATTTGAATTTTTCGAAAATGACGATTATATCTGGAAAAACGAGCGACTTACTAAACACGAAATATATATTTCTGAACCGCCCCAATGTCCTCTTCCCGCAGTTACTATACATATTATCCATTCATTACGCCACACCCTGGTAAAAAATTCTACCTCATTGCTCGACTGCTCGCCCTAAAAAGCAAAATGTTCATGTCTACCCACAGACCACGGGAAATTTCCAATCGTTATATCAAGTCGATCTTGATTAATTCTGTTTTATAATTTTATAATTGCACAATATTTTGTTACACGTGCTATGTGTCTGTGTCCAATAAAGTTCCTATTAAGTAGTTAGGTATATGTACCTAACTAATATTTATACTTTATCAGGTTATTAAACCTAAACTCTGAAATACCTTTAAAGAAAATGTTTTGCCTTTGACCTGTACCCTGTGTTACTTTTTTGTAAAAAGCAGGTAGACATAATATTATTTTATTTGGCTGAGTATAAAAATATATAAAAATGTCCGATTTGGCTAAATCTTTACGTACTTATTTGTAAACTCTACAGTGTACAGTGTACTGTACATACTGTAGTATATTTTCATTATTTTTTATAACCTATCCACTTTATTTTTAGATTGTTAATTAGGTATATTATACATACATCATATTTCTCAAGTACGATGATTATCAATTTATTAAAAAAAAAAAACAAAACAAATCTGTACGATGCAATATCGAAATAAATTCGTGGTTGCGGCGAAAGCGCCCTGCGAAAATAGCAGCAGACGTCGTGAAACACGTGACTCGGCGCGGAGCGGGGCGGGGGGGTGCACGCGCCGGCCTCCACACGCCGCGCGAAATGTGACGATACACACAAACAAACCTGTTTACATGTTACGTTACACACACCTCTGTAGCGGTGTCACGTTTGTGTCGCCTGACTTGAACGAAGTCAACCGGATAGAAGGTGCTTATTTTTTACGGCTTATCTTTGCATGAGTTCGGTACGGTACTGGTAATCTATTGTTTAGTTTATTATAGCCCAGCTGTGAGGTGTAAAGTGGTTTTTTTTTTTAATTTCTGTTTGAGCACAATAAAAAACAATGAGTAGAAATTTAAAAACAAACTTTTTATTGGCTAACAACCCCAAAATACCTCTGCCTGTGTATATAAATTGCTCATGATTAAAGTAACATTTTTTGTTTTAAATTACTTAACGCAAAAAAAAACCTAATGTAATAAAAACGTAATTCATACATGAAAAGCAATTCTATTTTTAGGACAAATTAAGCTATAAATATTTAATGTTCATGGACATAATATAACTACCATAACAACATACAATGTGTAACCGGTGTGACGTGGCCTCCACATTTTCATTTTCTTCATTTTGTAGCCTTATTACGACAATTAATTAAACATGCAGATAAATAATATTTAAGCAAATATGTAGGTATCAGAAACTACCTACTGAAATAGTTTATATTTTATAGATACTTATAGTTAGTCTAAGTTCCCACCGCAGGATTAGTGCGTTCATATAGTTTTTTTGATGAAACCAAAATTTTATGTATACATATTTACAATTATTATAGGAGAATATAACGACTAGGTTGCCAGTCAAAATTTGGCCGCAAACATTTTTAATTAATATTCATCATCTTTAATAGCCAGCAACCCTCATTTGCGGTCCGATTTAATTAGGCAACCTTATATGATACTTAAAAGAAAAAATGGTTGCCTGTAAAGTCGGTTTTACGGGCGAAGATTTTAAGTGACAACGTCTTTTTCTCGGTAGAATATTTATGTGCTGCGCGCGCGGCAGACCGCGGGCCTCTCTCTCGTTCGGTGACTCATCGTAACGTTACCGAGCGTTACACTTTTTCATAAGTGACTCCCAGTCGCAACCTAATTTAAGACGTTGTCACGTCAAAATGGTTGCCTGTAAAGTCGGTTTTACGGGCGAAGATTTTACGTGACAACGTCTTTTTCTCGGTAGAATATTTATGTGCTGCGCGCGCGGCAGACCGCGGGCCTCTCTCTCGTTCGGTGACTCATCGTAACGTTACCGAGCGTTACACTTTTTCATAAGTGACTCCCAGCCGCAACCTAATTTAAGACGTTGTCACGTCAAAAAAAATAGCTTTAATTTGATATATGATTCCTAAATATGCGTTATGAAATATGAACGTGTAACGTGTGGATTGAAATCATAGAAGGTGCTTATTTTTTACGGCTTATCTTTGCATGAGTTCGGTACGGTACTGGTAATCTATTGTTTAGTTTATTATAGCCCAGCTGTGAGGTGTAAAGTGGTTTTTGACGTGACAACGTCTTAAATTAGGTTGCGACTGGGAGTCACTTATGAAAAAGTGTAACGCTCGGTAACGTTACGATGAGTCACCGAACGAGAGAGAGGCCCGCGGTCTGCCGCGCGCGCAGCACATAAATATTCTACCGAGAAAAAGACGTTGTCACGTAAAATCTTCGCCCGTAAAACCGACTTTACAGGCAACCATTTTTGACGTGACAACGTCTTAAATTAGGTTGCGGCTGGGAGTCACTTATGAAAAAGTGTAACGCTCGGTAACGTTACGATGAGTCACCGAACGAGAGAGAGGCCCGCGGTCTGCCGCGCGCGCAGCACATAAATATTCTACCGAGAAAAAGACGTTGTCACGTAAAATCTTCGCCCGTAAAACCGACTTTACAGGCAACCATTTTTTTGACGTGACAACGTCTTAAATTAGGTTGCGGCTGGGAGTCACTTATGAAAAAGTGTAACGCTCGGTAACGTTACGATGAGTCACCGAACGAGAGAGAGGCCCGCGGTCTGCCGCGCGCGCAGCACATAAATATTCTACCGAGAAAAAGACGTTGTCACGTAAAATCTTCGCCCGTAAAACCGACTTTACAGGCAACCATTTTTTTTTTAATTTCTGTTTGAGCACAATAAAAAACAATGAGTAGAAATTTAAAAACAAACTTTTTATTGGCTAACAACCCCAAAATACCTCTGCCTGTGTATATAAATTGCTCATGATTAAAGTAACATTTTTTGTTTTAAATTACTTAACGCAAAAAAAACCTAATGTAATAAAAACGTAATTCATACATGAAAAGCAATTCTATTTTTAGGACAAATTAAGCTATAAATATTTAATGTTCATGGACATAATATAACTACCATAACAACATACAATGTGTAACCGGTGTGACGTGGCCTCCACATTTTCATTTTCTTCATTTTGTAGCCTTATTACGACAATTAATTAAACATGCAGATAAATAATATTTAAGCAAATATGTAGGTATCAGAAACTACCTACTGAAATAGTTTATATTTTATAGATACTTATAGTTAGTCTAAGTTCCCACCGCAGGATTAGTGCGTTCATATAGTTTTTTTGATGAAACCAAAATTTTATGTATACATATTTACAATTATTATAGGAGAATATAACGACTAGGTTGCCAGTCAAAATTTGGCCGCAAACATTTTTAATTAATATTCATCATCTTTAATAGCCAGCAACCCTCATTTGCGGTCCGATTTAATTAGGCAACCTTATATGATAATTAAAAGAAAAAAAAATAGCTTTAATTTGATATATGATTCCTAAATATGCGTTATGAAATATGAACGTGTAACGTGTGGATTGAAATCATACCTGTTTGCACCAGGCTGCGAAGGGGTTGCGGCTAGGTGAACAACGGCAACTATGGAGACTATAAATAACAAGTGAACGGAATTTTTTTCAAAAAAATCGATTAGAAAAAATTTAATGAAACATACTTGCGGCCAAATTTTTACTGGCAACCTTGTGGATATATTATATTCTCCTAATTATAAATACATATAGGGTCAACCGGGGCAAATGCAACTAAAAAATAACAAGTTTCAAGTTTGATCGGTTGCAGTTATCTCCTTTTATATTTGGTCATTTATTTGACCCATTTAGTGATTTTTGTATTTATTCAAGATTATTTTCAACCAATCAAGCAATACAGTAGTCTTATAAATAACTGGTAGTGAGAATATTTCCTAAAATTGGTAGAAAAAGTTACATTAACCCCTAGTCGGGGGTAAATGCAACTAACTGCCATAGCTCTTCTTCTATTTCATATAAAACAACGAATATAGAATATATTTATGAGATTTCATGTTATTCATAGGATTTTGAACTGGATTACCGTGTAGCAAGGACGAGTTTTCAGGAAAAATCTTATTTTTCTGATTGTGGGGCAAATGCAACTATTTGTTAGAGAATTAGTGTGGGGAATGCAAAAAACTTATTCATCGATATATTTTTATTATTCTATATATATATACAATAACGTTATCTATACAATAACGTTGCGATCGTAGATGGCGCCGCATTATTTAGAGGAAAAACTCATGTACCTACTTTGATTTACCACTTTAAATCGCAACAAAAAAAAATAACAGTGTACTACCTACTAAGTCAATTTTAGTTTTTGGTCAGAACAAATAATATTCTTTGTGTTAAATATTGTTAAAAACGTAAACCAAACAAAAAACGTTTATTAGTTAATCAACCGTTTACTAAAAATTACTTGAACAATCACAGAACTATCCTACCTATCGTTTTTAGTTACTTATATTCTTTAACCACGCTTTATCTAATTTGAATTTTACTTATGAACCCGTCTCTGGGTATAATATCGAAGAAATAATCGATGGTTCTTCTTTAA
The DNA here is from genome assembly GCA_029959065.1 of Colias behrii. Taxonomy (NCBI): domain Eukaryota; kingdom Metazoa; phylum Arthropoda; class Insecta; order Lepidoptera; family Pieridae; genus Colias; species Colias behrii. The sequence goes on from JARWMC010000006.1 coordinate 10,649,031, forward strand.
TTAATCATAAAGAAAGTATATTTTGACTACCAAGAAGGATACATAATAAAAATATCGACACTGTCACATCACTAGTGTTTTTAGTTTCATACAAAAATATAAGGGGCTATTGTAACTAACCTCACAGTTGCAATAACCCCACAGTGAAATTTTCATGAGGCAATTGTAACTGCATCAATAACACAAAATAGAGTCAACTAACGCACTAAAAATATAAATGAAATAAGCTTAACGGCTTGTGATAATCGTGTCCAATCAAAAACACCTGCAAAAAATCACTCCTAAACAATTTTTTTGTCTGCAAAACTCGACACCTGTTTTTACGCACACCAACTTCAAAATAGCGGTTTGACACAATGGCCTATCAATCAAATAGTTTTCATCGTAGGGGCACCATCTCTTACTTGTAAGATTTATTAGTCGTTGAGTTATTGAATCATAGGTGGCGATTTATTACAACAACTCTAATAAATTAGTTATGATAACTAGTTGCCATAGCCCCATAGTTGCATTTGCCCCGGTTGACCCTAATATATAAAATTTTGGTTTCATCGAAAAAAGTATGAACGCACTAATTCTGCGGTGGGATCTAGTACTATTATTGAAGTATTTTATATCAGTAAATCATATTTTTCTCATATAATTTACTAGTTGTCCCGTTCGTCTACTCCCAAAAGCAATATTTTTTTATGAAATAAAGTAAAGGTACCTACTGACATATTCAGTTATTTAATAGAATTACAATTAATTAGTTATTCAAAATTTGTTTGTGTCGTTTCATGTATGAGTAGACTTTTTCTATTGCATAATGCATTTCATCTCTTTGTCCATGAATGAGCTCAAATCATATTATAGGTATCTAATATCTAAGGCTCGTGTATTCACTTGCGTGGTTACATTATTTATATTTTATTTATACTGTAAGCCTATTTATTAGTATTATTTATATGTTATGTTATACCTTTATATTATATTATTGTTTGTATATAGGTACTAGCGGTCCGCCCCGGCTTCGCCCGTGGTACATATTTACGTTTTCTCTACATAAGAACCATCCTCGTACTTCAAGGAATATAATAAAAAAAGAATCATCGAAATCGGTTCAGCCGTTCTCAAGTTATGCGCTTACCAACACATTTTGGGATTCATTTTTATATTATAGATATTAAATGTGCATAAATACATGATATTGTATCAGTTTTATTTCAAGTGAGTGCACAGTGGGAACTGGAGATATATGTACATATATATGTTTAGTAGGTACATAGTTATATTAACCGATTTAAGAAAAAATGAAGGAGGTTCACAATTCGACCGGTATATTTTCGATGATGATTCGATGATGAATGATTTAAGTAAGTCGTAATTATTTACACATGTTATTATATCACGTTACGTCTATTTTAAATGATAAATAGAATTTATCTAGCACACGCAATTAACCTGACCTTGTGTTACTGAGTATAGACATGTATAGATATCACGAGAAGTGACGTAATTATGCATGTTTCACGACTAGAGCCTGAGGTTTAAACTAGTGACTGGAATTACTAAGAATGCACCTTATAGGTAAAATATTTTCTGAAAGTAGGTACCTTGATTGCAACGTTTTGTAGAGGTTGCAACTTGTAGGACGATATTATAGGAATGTCAGAATTTGCAAGGTTCTTTCAGGATCCTTGTGGATTTTAAAACATACATGCCTCCCCTTACTTTTTATTCGTATAAACTTTAGTTAATTGAGATTAATTTACAAAGATGTGTCCGAAAGTACATTCAGACTTTTTGTTATTATAATAAAAATAATGTAAAGGAGGACGCGTCAAATTGGGCCTGAAACTTGGGTTAATAGAGCAGGCTCCAAGGAGAGGTTCGTTTGCAAAAATAGCGGACCTAAATCTGACTTCTGATATATATTGTATAGATCCCAGACATCCTATAGACAGATGTTGCCAACCAGTTTTGTGGTCCCCCTCTCCCCACCCCGGTAATTAAATATGGCATACAAAGAAAAAAATAAAAATTTCCAAAACATGCCGTGTGGGGTATCAAATGAAATTATTGAGTAGATCACGAATATATAGCATACTATAACATTTCTTACACTTTCTCTAAGATTTTTTAGAAAATTTACGAAAATGCTCCATTTTTGAGTTAACTTTAAACCACTATAGATTGAAAACTCATGAATATATTTTTTAAATTATTATTTTAAATAATTAACAATAGTCCATTGTTTACGATTCAATAGTTCGTAATATAATATAAGTGAGCTATATGTATGTGGTGGATTTGATGACCCCACAAAATGTTTTAAATTGCAAGGCGCAACTTTCACTGAAGCACACCCCGGACACTCCATACAAAATTATCGTTTTGACAGTCACACTGTAGAGACTGCAAATGTGTGTGTTAACGCTTTATGGTTGGCACATTTGTGACTAGCGTAAAAAAAAATTCGCGTTTTTCTATGGTTTTTCTGATGAAATACATCCGTAAACAGCACAATATCTAACCATTTTCTACGAAAAACGATAATCACAAATCCAAAATAATAAAATTACTTTAAGTCAATTTGATTAATGTTGTCAATCTTCGTTGCGTATCGTCCTTGCAGAAAAATGTGGCCCATTTTAATCACGATAGCGCGGGGTGAGGTAAGTTTAATTTTGGCGGGAGGCGGAGAGTGTCCGTTCTGTAGCGTTTAGCTACTATTATGTACATATTCTGTGACTGAAGTTACCGATTTGAAATCTAATCACACAGAGGCTGATTCAAGAATATTCTGTGTCTGCCATATTTTTCATTCTGTCAAACACAACGACAGTGCAGAGATAATTATTCTAAGCCCTGACACCGATATTTTTGTATTAGGCCTTTATTTCTGGCATAAACTTGAAAATATACTCGCCATCTTTGAATGCTCCCCCCACTCCCCCATGCAACTATTTCACTGTACGAACTATTGAATCGTAAACAATGGACTATTGTTAATTATTTAAAATAATAATTTAAAAAATATATTCATGAGTTTTCAATCTATAGTGGTTTAAAGTTAACTCAAAAATGGAGCATTTTCGTAAATTTTCTAAAAAATCTTAGAGAAAGTGTAAGAAATGTTATAGTATGCTATATATTCGTGATCTACTCAATAAGCTCTTTCATTTGATACCCCACACGGCATGTTTTGGAAATTTTTATTTTTTTCTTTGTATGCCATATTTAATTACCGGGGTGGGGAGAGGGGGACCACAAAACTGGTTGGCAACATCTGTCTATAGGATGTCTGGGATCTATCCTATTAATATTATAAATGTGAAAGTTTGTATGGATGTTTGTTACTCTTTCACGCAAAAACTACTGAACCGATTACAATGAATTTTAGCACACATATAGAGGGTAACTTGGATTAACACATAGGATAGGTTTTATCCCGGAAATCCCACGGGAACGGGAACTATGCGGGTTTATCTTTGAAAATGCGGGCGAAGCCGCGGGCGGAAAGCTAGTACAATATATATCAGAAGTCAGATTTAGGTCCGCTATTTTTGCAAACGAAACTCCACTGAGAGTCCGGTCTATAAGACCAATACACACGAAATATTGTTTTTGTGATAGATCATTACACATACCTAACAAATAAAATAAAATAAAATAATAAATCAACCGGGTTCTTGTACAGTCAAGGCAAAAAGTTTTATTTATTTAGCTATTTTTTTGCGCACAATAACGCTGTTTTTAATTCGAGTGAAGTAAATAATATAAACCTAAATGTCACTGGAGTGACTGAGTTTAACCACAAAGAACGTCTATAACTAAGTTGAATTATAATAAACACGGTATAGGTACCTGTTACAAAACATAATATAAGTGTATTTCGGTTATTAGAAGGCTTAAGATTAGTACGTCTTTGTAAGTGAATGTGAATTGGAGTAACATAAAGATATTGAAATTGTCCTATAACAGTTATTAATTGCAAAAAAATATTATGTGTTCCGTTTGACGTCCGTAGTCCATTATGAGAGAGTACATCGCCTTTTCCCCGTGAAGTCGCTAGATGGTGCTAGTTTTAAGCCCGTCACGTGGTACCGCCGCCAGCGCCGCGAGTGGTGGGAGACAAAACTCACCACAGTCCCAGCAAGCCACCAGAAATATTCTCATTGTTGCGTCGTTTTTCAAACCGTACGCAAGTCGTTAGATTATATGTAATTTTAAAATACTGTATTTTAAATTACATATATACATAATTTAAATTTAAATAATAATTTTATACGAACTTTCGAGATTGAAGTAGAAAGTTCATTTTTTTCTTTTTAAATAGTTTTTATTTAAGTCCGTTACGTTTCATAGTGAAATGAATATTCAAGTGTTACCTGCGTTATCGTTATTTCAAACGAATAACGAAAATCGGATTTATTTGAAGTATAAATCTGCAACCACGAGCGTGGCATCGCGACCATATGTCTATAGCGCAGGCCAAGGGCCTACCGAATCGTGTCGAGCGTCTTTAACAGCGCGTTTTCTACGTGTTCCGAGCTGAGTTCTTCTTGTTCGGGGTCCAGCGACGACGAGGAGCCGCCGCAGCGTGTATGGCGCCGCCAGCGCGCGTTCAGCCGCTCGTGTGCAGGTTTGAGATTTTGTCTCAACACGGTGAGTCATATAAATTTATAAATTTATAAAGAATAGAAAAAATTCGATCACGAGGCGGGACTCGAACCCGCATCCTTCGCGCCATTCCGGGGCGGATGCCTCACCAACTCAGCCACTCGTGACCCGCCCGAGTGATCGAATTTATTCTATTCTTTCAGTTTTATGTGTCTGAAGGGACACACCGCGCGCCATCTATTGAGATGATTAACAACCATTTCAACCAATATGAATTTTTTCTATTCTTTATAAATTTATATTTATAAAGCATTTGAATGCCATAAAACCAAAAATATAAATTCAACGGTGAGTCATGTTATTAATACATTATACGTGATTTACGATGATTTCAATACAAATCTTTCAACGTTAATGGTTATTACTGGATGTTACGCGTTAGATAACCTATTTTCACAAATATCGGTTTTAAGATAGTATATTAATTGCCGAAAGCAGATTCGAAACGTGTTTCGATCTTTTGATTTTATTCCTCCTTGAATCGTATTCGCTACGCGGACATTCTAAATGTATGTGAATTGTGCCTTCCTTTTCCGAATTGAGTGTAAATATCAAAAACGAATTCTTAATCTCGTTAGATTAGAAAATTCATCCGATACGAGTCGAATCAAGTAGAATGTAATTTTTGCCTGACGCATTAAATTAGTCCGCGACTCTGTGCCTAATTACTGCTAAATTTAAATGCGACTTCTATTCTCTATACAAATAAACTTAAGAATTAATAGAGATGCTTTGAAGGGGATTATTGATAAGTTTAAATTCATATAAAATTCCTCCCGCTGTGGAAAGCATTTTTAACTTACTAACATGATTAGTAGCATATGCAGATAGGCGGATTTGATAAGTTGGTTTAAAACTCGTCACAATCAGTTTTTACCAGTACATTCAATAACCGTTAAAATCGACTTTTTAAGTCGTTTCAAATCATTTCATGAATACAAAAGTTAGAATCAGGGGAAACACCAAAAGAATAAAAAAGGGGGGGGGGAGATTTTCAACAAATAAAAGCTCAAATTAATCTCGTCACCCTCGAATACCATGTAATTCGAAAACCAGACATAGTTTTCACTTAAGAGGTAATAATACTTATTTATTCTTTAACTCGTCACTATTGAAAATCAGGGGTTCGTCAAACGAACACCATGACTATTGTTAATCACCCCTTTTCATAATTTAAGAAAAGCAAGTTCTGCAAATACACAGTAATTTTCAATTTCACACCCACTGTTAACTGTGACATGACATACTCAACATAAAATCATAAATTTTTGTATTTGCGAGGCTATCGACTACCCGTACGTATCGACGCCTCCTATATCCTTGTATCACTATTGTATACCATATCGATATTATAATTATAAATACATCATAAACGAAGGTCAATTACTTAAGATAACGTATCAGCCCTTCGGGCTAGCGTCAGCTCAAAGAATGTTTGCAACAGTCACAAACTGGACTGCTGAAGAACCAAGGGACTGTGGCCTTTACTTGGTGATCTACATGGGCAATGATTTGCGTTCACCAGAACAGCATGTACACCACATTGAAACGAAATGAAATGAAATGATTTATTTTGCAAGAAATGTGAAAAAATTTACATATGTTATATTGTTTCATTATTCCGCACAAATCGTCAATTGATTGGCTTGCAGAGACTTTGGAATTGCAATTCAACTCAATTCAATTCGAAATAAAGTTCGTCTCTAACCTACTTTGGAATATCAATCCGATAGAATCTATTCTGACACCCGAGCGTTGCTAAGATTTTCTACGAATGGTTTGGAGCACGGAAGCAAATTTGAAATTGGCGATGGAAATTAAATTGAAAGTGTCAGTGCCTAAAAACAGGCTTAATAGCAGGCAGTTGGTCCCTCAAGCAGGCATACCACCTCTTAGGGTTTCTCAACTTTGCAACCTTCATCACCCTCCGGGGAAGGATGCACTGCCGCATGCTATAGCGCCAAGGTAACGCCTCTCGGGGCTTATTACCTTTGCAACCTTCATCACCCTCCGGGGAAGGATGCACTGGCGCACGCTGCAGCGCTACAGAAACGCCTCACAGGCTTATCACTTTTGCAACCTCTATCACCCTCCGGGTAAGGATGCACTGGAGCACGCTGCAGCGCTACACGAACGCCCCACGGGCTTATCATTATTTTTGCAACCTCCATCACCCTCCGGGGATGGATGCAGTGGCGCAGCACGCTGCAGCGGTACAGGAACGCCTCTCAGGCCTTTTATTTTGAAACCTTCATCACCCTCCGGGGATGGAAGCACTTACGCACGCTGCAGCGCCACAGGAACGCCTATCAAGGTTTGTCATCGTTGCAAATTTTATTACCCTCCGGGGAAGGATGTACTGACACACGCCACAGCGCTACAGGAACGCCTCTTAGGGCTAATCAACTTTGAAACCTTTGTCTCCCTCCGGGGAAGAATGAACTGCCGCTCTTGTTAAAGATCTAGTTCAAAAACATATTTTAAAAGCAAGTAAGTGAAAAAACAAGTATAATATCTACCAGCCGTATCCAATTCACAGGATAGTCTTGGCAGTGAATGAAAGGACCTTGGACCCAGTGTCATTGAAATGTTTGCAGTAATAGCTTTCCTAATCTTGACTGTCGGTAGTAAGAGGTAGTAAGAAAAAATTTCATTCAAAGGCAGAACGAAATCTCTTTGACAAGAGTTATTAGTTTGAACGTTTGAACACTTCACAACCTTCTAGGGCTGTACAGCTAGGAAGCCGAATTCTCGCGCAATTGCACCGGCTCCTAATACAACGTGCTCGAACAGTCGACACAAACATTTCCATTCAGAGGGGAATTCTACAAATAAATTTTAATCACAGCTCAAACAGCTTACGTTATTTCAAGTAAGACAGTCTTAAACAACCGGCTCTATTGCCTCGAGTTCATTATAATAGTACCCAAGTGGAAGAAACCCTCTTTGCACCCAGACCTCAAGAGGCGTGCTACTATCAGGATAAGTCCTCTCAATCGTTCACTGACAAACACGCACAGGTTCAGCTCCAACGCAAATACAGAACCTACAGCTGAAAGCCTGGCTCATTTTGAATAGGTCAACCTGTTGTACACCTTGATGGACAGCTTAAAAAAAAAAAAATAAACATACATAGACTGCTGGTGACCACTGACCAGGCTATAAAAGGATGCTAAATACTTAGCTAAATTATGTATAACTGATGGTTTAGTACACTATTCTTATACATAAAATCAGTCAGTTTGTATTAAAATAAAATTATATTAAAATTTCATCTGATCATTTAAGCATACATTACCTTAGGGTATTTCCTTAGCTAGAACAAATCTTTCAAAATTACAAATCCGGAAGGCAAGGAAGGTTATTCAAAAACTCTTATCGAGATATTTTTAAAATAAATCAGCATAATAAAAATAATTATTTAACTATGTGATTTATAAAAGGACAGCGCTAGTCGTCCGCTAAACGGATGAATAAAATAAATTAGTCGTCCGATTACCGGATGAATAAAATAATTTAATCGTCCGATAACATCTATTTATCTATATAGTTAGGTTATCGGGGTTTCTTTAGAGAACTGCCGCACGTATTATAGGTTTTTTGTGGGGGAGGAGAGGGGGGAGGAGGGCACACGTAGGTATTTGATTTTTTTTTGCGCGTCGACGGTCCTCCTTCTGTGTAGTTTTTTTATCCTCTTTTAGGCTCCTATTTCTGTGTAGTTTTTTTTTTAAGAAACCTAACCTAACCTAACCTAACGGCTAACCTAACCTAAACTTGATTTTTTTTTGCGCGTCGACGGAGCCCCGCGGGGCTCCTATTTCTGTGTAGTTTTTTTTTAAGAAACCTAACCTAACCTAACCTAACGGCTAACCTAACCTAAACTTGATTTTTTTTTGCGCGTCGACGGAGCCCCGCTTCGCGGGGCTCCTATTTCTGTGTAGTTTTTTTTTAAGAAACCTAACCTAACCTAACCTAACGGCTAACCTAACCTAAACTTGATTTTTTTTTGCGCGTCGACGGAGCCCCGCTTTGCGGGGCTCCTATTTCTGTGTAGTTTTTTTTTAAGAAACCTAACCTAACCTAACCTAAAGGCTAACCTAACCTAAACCTAACCTAACGAATTGAGGGCGAATATCTCGGCCATTTTTGATTTTAGAGAAAAGTTGTTCCTATAAAACATGCTTATATTAGCGTAATCTTTACGATAAAACAATAATAAATAGGTGTTATAATGACACCAACTCCATCAAAAATTTTTTGTCCTGCGCCCCCTTTGCTTTAGTCCAACCCAACTAGCTTTAGTGTTAAAAGGTTATCTAGTCATCCGAATAATCGGACGATTAAATTATTTTAATCATCCGTGATCCGGTAATCGGACGATTAAATTATTTTATTCATCCGGTAATCGGACGACTAATTTATTTTATTCATCCGTTTAGCGGACGACTAGACACTTCGTTTATAAAATTAATAAAAAATTGTTTGCATTTATTAACGCGCAGCTACTATACTGTGATTACTGTTATTAACTTTTGGACGTGTTCTCTATTTATTCCTGTTTACATTGCAATTCAAAACAATGGGTCGAGAGTGAAGACGCGTTTACCTCGCATTCCGCAAGTTAGCTAATTTATTGTCACATATTATGTAAATATGAATCCAGTTTCAAGCGCATTTTCCAATCCATAAGAGGTTCTCTGACTAATCTGTTTATTACTACACAGCATCCGGTGAGTCCAGCTACAGCGGCTATCATAGGTGGCAGGGTAAAGTGAGCTCTTTTAGAGTCGAGTTTGAAATCTGGGTAATGTTACATAGTTATAGTAGCATCATCAATCTATTTGGAGAAATATCTAGTTATATCTAGCTATGTTTATAAACATTATTATTTTCGTACAAATTTTTAAAGAATATAATAAATTCGATCACAAGGTGGGATTCGAACCCCCGTCTTTCCGCCACAGGGTGGAATTATTATTATATTACTGGCGTAGTGTATCTAATACTAATCAAAATAGAAGTCATTAGTAATCACAATCGAGATTTTTCAGCCTACTCAGGTTTAAGTGCATATTATACTGATTAAAATGTTGACAAGTTAAACTTGTAGTATATTTATGGATGTATTTTATGCATGGTATTGAGACAAATTTTCAATAATTATCAAAGTCATGATTTTATACATTATATACTTTGTTTATAGGATGTATATAAGCTTTTTGGGGCATTACTCTATCACATTGTTGCATCTTATTTATCAAGCCACCAGGAGATATCAAACAACTCTCTCATAATGGACTACGGACGTCAAACGGAACACATAATATATAAATTTTACCTTAAAATAAAATTTGTATTATGTTTCCTAAGACGTCCGTAGTCCAGATAAGGTGATCCTGGTGTTATTTTTGCACCATTCATTCCGTATCATTAATTATGAGACGAACAATGAGAATATTTCTGGTGGCTTGCTGGGACTGTGGTGAGTTTTGTCTCCCACCACTCGCGGCGCTGGCGGCGGTACCACGTGACGGGCTTAAAACTAGCACCATCTAGCGACTTCACGGGGAAAAGGCGATGTACTCTCTCATAATGGACTACGGACGTCTTAGGAAACATAATACAAATTTTATTTTAAGGTAAAATTTATATATTATGCACAAAGAAATAAAACTTGATGTGACTGTACAAATACCCGGTTGATTATTTTTTTATATATATTTTTCCCGTTGTGTATGTGTTATGATCTATTATAAAAACAATATCTCATGTGTATTGGTCCAACTCAAGTGTTCAGGCCCAACTGCCATAGTAAAATGCCCATTCTCCTTTAATGGAACTAAATGGAGTAAATTTACAAAATGTTATCTATACTTCTATACTAATATTATAAAGAGGAAAGGTTTGTATGTATGAATGTATGTATGGTTTTCACGCATAAACTACTGGACCGATTTTGATGAAATTTGGCACAGATAATCTTTAGACCCTGAGAAAGGACATAGGCTACCTTTTATTGATAAATAATATCTTTCTAAACATTTAGTCAAATTATGGGTCTAATCTAACACAAAGGTCTTAGCAAAACAAACCAAACACCACCATACGTGGAATTAAAATTGTGAAATCAAATTTTCCTGTTTCAACTTATCTACCGTCTATACACGTGTAGAATAGATAAATAAAGAACATTCACTAGAAAATAACATTATATTATCTCCTACAATTCTCTTTGTTATATAAAACTTATTGACCTGATAACAATTAAAATGATTATTTATTTATTGCGCTTATTATAATTTTTATAAATGGTGACTTGGAAATGAATAATTGCCTAATTTTCTATACAGAAATCACGTTCATAAATATATTACATATATACCTAGGTAACATTAGAAATAATAAATATTGGATTTATTTAATCATGATTTTCGAAAAAAGGATAACTTAGGTTTCCCACGGTCTATGATTCTATGAAGTATTGTTTAATTATGCTCAAGTAAGAGTAACGCTGTAGACTCTACAGTTGCAGTGTAGAGTAGACTGTACAAGAGACGTGTCTATTTTTATCAACACCATATAATATTGTGTGATTCTATATTATAAGCTTTTTATATGTTTAATAAATACAGTAGCATTCTTTAAATAGGCTGGCACGTGAAATTGTCGATAGAAAAACAATCCAGCCAGTGTTATCTGCCAAGCTATTGTAATTTGTTATAAATAAATTCATATTTATATTTTCATGAGTCATGCACACTTGGCTGCCTTGAAGATGACGAGGTCATGGTCTGCATTAAGACTAGGCATGCTAAACTATCTAATGTAATAAATAAAGGAAGGAAATAATAACAAACAAATTGAACAACAATTATTAAGTAAAAATATTTATTGCCCTCAAATTAGACACCAAATTATTGAAAAATAAGTAGGATGATTATAATTAATATAATTCAAAGCAAAGAAGGTGAGAAAATATAAATATTTATAAGTTAATCATTTCACTATTTAAAGGTTATCCATGCTTCTTTTATTGCTGGCACTCCATTAGTTTTATTACATTCTGTAGAACAAGATCTTAATGGTAGACATATTTTTCATTACAATCAAAATGTCTATTAAGTTTTATACCATAAAATTGTACCTATGCAGTTTAAATCGGCGCAGTGCCCGAAGCACGCACGTGACGCGGCAGAGCATAAACATTGCATGGAAGGATCTCGGTTATAATTTATCGAATTGTTCTGATGGAAATTTCCCAATGTCAGGACGGGACAAATGATTGATTGAAATGGATCGTATAAATCAGAAACGATTGCTTCCATTTTTACAAGAAAATAAATATTTCACCTTTCACCATATTATCTCGATGCCTTTCAGTTTCACCTTTAAAATGTGAAAATTGCCATTTCATTTTCCTTCGCTTTCGATTCGCTCCTAATTCTATAATCAATAACGAGAGCCGCCTAGTAAATTAAAAAGCCCACAACCTTCACACGTTACTTTCTAAACGGCGACCTTGCGGGGTTTTCGAGAGATTTCCATTACGCGTTCGGTAAAAGCGATTCTATCGCCCTCCCCAGCGTTGTTATCTGAGCGTTATCGGATCGGTTACGTCACGGTAGCGGCATTCGAGTTTTCGCAACGCCTCGTGCGTGGCAACGTGACTGTAGATCACGTGTCGACCCACGCCGGGGCCGTTGGCGGCCGTCACGTCGCTCGAGGCACGTACGCGACGGATCCGATGCAATCATACGAGTATGCTGCGCGCTGTTGACTCATATTAGCTATATTAATTCATTCAGTGACTTTTAACTGACTTTTATTTCGATTATGATGACCTACTTTTCTGTTGGTTAAAACTAGAACCATAGTAAAATAGAGTTAGAACTTTGGTTTAGTGCGCGTCTGGACTCTGGGAACTGAATCACAAATTAGTAAATAATTATTGTACTACGTAGGTACCTAATTTGAAATGTGTTTATAGTTCAGGATCCATCGCCCATTTTTGCAAGTGATTACTATCAAGCTAATTTTCCGTGAGTAGCTTTATTTTGATGAGACGACCAATAATTTCATGTACGAAACTCTCGATTGTGGTAGCTAACAGAGGTAACTAGTATAAAATTTTTTGATTTGATGGTTCTCAAATATTTATTACGCAATTTGTAGGACAATATGTCTGTTGAATTATATAAATATTAACTAAGTGAAAACAAAAAAAATCAGCTGGTTAGTAATCATTTATGATGACCTCGTATCGATACACATTGGAAAGAGGGGACTCTTTGATCAAACCATAGATTTTGTAGGACAAATATTTTTTCGAATAATTTAGATAATTATCTTGAGATTGAACAAAAAAAAATTCAGTTTTAGTAATAAATATTTGAGAACCATCAAATCAAAAAATTGTATCCTTGTTACCTCTGTTAGCTACCACAATCGAGAGTTTCGTATAGGAGATTATTGGGCGTCTCATCAAAATAAAGCTACTCACGGAAAATTAGCTTGATAGTAATCACTTGCAAAAATGGGCGATGGATCCTGAACTATTATCTATTCGTTTTTTTTTTGAAATATGTATCTTCCTATTTTTTTAACAAACTAGAAAAATTTTACTATAAAATTTGTAGAAACGCATTTAAATTATAATTCTTCTTTAAATTGTTAATATAATATTTTCTACAGCGCGGCGCAAGAAAGTCGTGACCTTTGTCTAGCTGCTAGACAAACATGAGACATTATTCACAAATAACAAAAAAATATTGTTCCTTATTTAGACTTTATCTCACAGCATTATTATGATGTAGGTAAACTTTGCTGAGTCATTTATATATCCGCATACGTTCCAGCTTCAACTGAATGTCTTTTCCAAAGACATGGTCTTTTCCTTTATTTCATTGTAAAATATGCATTTGGTCATGTGATGATCTTCAGCAAAAATGTTGTGAGTTCTGACCACAAAGGTTTTTGAAAATAAAAACCAACTAGGTTGTGAGAATGATCATAATATGATGGAACTACTAGATACTTTTTCATCTACTTACCTACTTATTCCGGGAAGTTTTGAAGTGAAACTTATTTAGGCGCGTTGAGAGTAGAATTTCAAGGTCGCATCATGGCAATACCGTCACGTCCGTCATAGAGTAAGGCGACGATTTTCGTATGTTTGAATCTTGCCAAAGAAGTTCCACTTCTGATACGTGTGCTCGACACACATGCTCTTTTTGTAAAAATAAAAGCATTCTATGATATTGCGTGGTAACTTTTACGGTTTTCCCTTCTTCGCTATAATTGTTAAAGTAGGACAAATGACAAATGTTACAATACAATACATAAAATATAGGTAGATATTTTTTGAAGTAGGTAATTAAGTGTAATTTAACACTCTGTACATCTGTATAAATCTATCTCACACAGCCACAGAATATAATATAATAGTACTCAGCTTTCATTTTCATTGATTCGGTCACAGTATTACAATATTATATATATTGTAATACTGTGGTTCGGTTGTATTATTAACTTAGGCCCCGGAATCACAAACACAATAGAAAATCTATTGTGTCGTGGACCGATCGGGCCGTTCGGGGCTCAATGGGTTATTCGTACCTAAATCGTAGCGGGCTGCGTGATAACTGAAAAAGCTTAGCCTTCCTAAATAAATGGACATTCCAACACTAATTATTTTTTCATTTCGAACCAGTAAATAATTCCTGAGCATGAGCTCTTAAACGAACTATTAAATATAGGTATGTATTAGGTACTTATATGAGCATGGATAAAGTTAAATTTACTGAAGACTAAAAAGTATGTAATTGACTAAATCCTAGTTTCCAGACATTACCAGATCTCCCCACTCTTCACATCAATCTAATTTATATTTAACTCGAAAATAGAGTTATTTAATTGTAGCAGTAACATAAACTGAGTAAATATTATGTTAAATGATCAGTTGAATGTTGATAGAAAATACACGTGTTTTAGATTAGGTAGGAAATGCAAAACATCATGAGATTGCAGGATTTTGATCTTTTCTCATATTTTAAAATATCATTGTATAATATCTAAGTACAAAAAATAAATTAAGTTCAGATTGAAGTAGGTAATTTTTGATTAAATTATTAATTTATCTAAGTACATATATATTTTTTTTATTAAATACCATCGAAGGTACTAGGTAAATGATCTAAATCACAATTTGCGAAACAATCGACACTTTCTAACTGGAAAGGAAATCAAAATGTTCAATTGTACAGGCTATATCCAGGTGAGTCAAGCACTTCCCGAAAAGGTCAGGTACAATCCTGCACACCATTCTTCATAATGACGCAATAGTAATGCTTCGTAGAAACATCAGTCCAATTTGATGTCACACTTGAGAACACGTGCGCCTCACACGGCCCTAAACGTGGTTAGTAGGTAAACAAACTGACATACTTAGCCGAACAGTCAGGGTCTACATAAATGTATATTAGATTTTTTATGTGGTTATATAAAGGTGCCGTAACTGCTTGTAATTCTAACTTTCTTCTTGTGTCGTTTCGTTTACGTTGAATAATGAGTACTTGGAAAACTACGTTGAAAAAGAGTAAAAAGCGTGAATGACGCTTGGTAGTAATTGGCATACCATTTATATGGACTGAACATTATTAACGGTGCGTTATCAGTCAGGTCACGTAGAGTTTTAATTTGTTATTAACGGAAAACAGTTGGAGACTGGGTCATAGAAAATAAAGACATTAATAATGAGGTTAGCAGATATTATCAATAAATAATGTGTATTCATGATGTAATTAGTAATTATTATATGCAAATCGACCGAGTTATTTGATTGATTTGTTTATACGAACGATTTGAGTATTTACAAATAACTAATTATAATTATAATTTTATCACTAAGTACATATTTCAATTTTTATGCCATACAGATAAATATTATTGCGAAAAGCAAACGTAACGTAAAAGCACAGAATACATAATAGTAGCTAAACGCTACAGAACGGACACTCTCCGCCTCCCGCCAAAATTAAACACTTACCTCACCCCGCACGAAGGTTTATATGTATAATAACATCCATCAAATAGTGGAGAAGTACTGTTATTTTTGAGGTTTCTAATGTGATGTCGTAAAAAATTACATTTTTTTCCGCTTACATTGCAAACGCAGGCTGAACCCTACGAGTTTTATCAAAATAATGTACTAAGTATTATACACATTGAAAAGGTCTACAGAAAAGTCCGCGGTGGTATATGTCTATCTCTTATGGATAACCCACAATAACTTTTTTTTGTCATTTACTTTTTACGACAAATAATGGCTAATTTTCGAAACGATTTTAACCAATACAGCATTAATCCTTAACCAATTAAATACCTTGAATACATTGTTCATTTAATATAGATCTATATGGCCCTTTACACCGTATGATTTAAGTGAATATTTTCGAAGATATTACAGATTTAAAAATTGCGGGACGTAGCGTTTGCGGCGGCACCGGCCGGCCGCCCGGCTATATATTTTATACCCGTGCGAAGCCGGAGCGGGCCTCTATGTTTTTATATACAACGTTCACAGTTTTTCTGTAGTGTATTTAGTATCAGCATTAAACCCGTGCGAAGCCGGGGCGGGTCGCTAGTAAATTATATACTAAATAAAACCTTCCTCTTGAATCACTCTATCTATTAAAAAAACCGCATCAAAATCCGTTGCGTAGTTTTAGAGTTTTAAGCATACATAGGGACATAGGGACAGAGAAAGCGACTTTATTTTATACTATGTAGTGATGATCCACGTGATTTATGTTAATACATATGACGGAAGAAGGGCCCAAAGGCTATTTTTAAAAAGAGTGACGTCAGCAATTCTGACGTCACCATCATCAGAGCAGGCGCTCATACTCGAAGTAGAACGCCCGTAGGTATTTTACTGCCCTTTTTATCTACGTCGAAATTATAGAGAGAGCTCCGAACGCTCCGACGGCCGGCGCGTGAATGTGCTCTGTGCAGGGTTGCCAACCGTAAATTTCTTTTCCTCGTACGTTTGCAGGAAAAAACCTCGTATTTTGGCTTTCGAACCTCGTACATCAATAAAAATCGTAATTACCTATGTTAAATCAAAAATAAGGCATAAACTACTGAATTTAGGACAATGAAGTTATCTTTTTCAAGGTTGCTACTAAATAAAAAACGTTGTAAGTATTAAAAATAATCTTGTTCACATAGTATACCAGAAATAATAATAAAAAAAAAATGCTTGGCAGTAAGTAACTTCTAGTTTTAGTTTACATCTCCAAATATGAAGTCAATATTTTAGATCAATGTTCTATGTGTTTTAAAGACGACTAATGTCAGGAACGCCATATTTTATTTTCTGATTAATCCCCGGATAGTGACACACTTAACTATAAACTCCCTAAAGTTCCAGTTGTTATTGTGGCTTGGATACTTACGATTTACGCTACAAAATGTTGCCTGCAACGAAAAATTATAATTATAAAATTTCCTCATACCAAAATATCGTACAAAGTTGTACGAGGCTAATAGTGTCCTCGTACCTCGTATGGATGACCACAAATCTCGTATTTGTACGAGGAACCTCGTACGGTTGGCAACCTTGGCTCTGTGCCGTCGGGCGCTCGTATTTAAAGCGAACCATGACTCACAAGAATTAGTTTGAGTGTTGCCACTTGAATTTTTACAATGAATTTTTATCAGTTTTAACAAACATTAATTATTTCGTTAATTTAATTATTTCATTAGTGGTTGATTAATGAATCAACCACTTATTTAAAAAGATCAAAGTAAACTTTAGCTAGTTATAATTATTTAGTAGTTTGAGAGTAGTCGTTTATCGTCGTTGCGCCGACACATATAATATTATGAAAGTAAATATTCATAGTAAACTCTATATCATTATGTTATCTAGTTCATTTTTCTCAATACAGAAATAAAATAAAATTATAAAAAAAAAATGGTTGCCTGTAAAGTCGGTTTTACGGGCGAAGATTTTACGTGACAACGTCTTTTTCTCGGTAGAATATTTATGTGCTGCGCGCGCGGCAGACCGCGGGCCTCTCTCTCGTTCGGTGACTCATCGTAACGTTACCGAGCGTTACACTTTTTCATAAGTGACTCCCAGTCGCAACCTAATTTAAGACGTTGTCACGTCAAAAAATAAAGTAGAAATGGTATGTACTATGTACAAATATTATGTAGGTACGTTTCTAATTTCTATATCCGATGCATTATGCATCTATTCTGATTGCTGTTTAAAACAAGATGGTCTTCTACTGCATCAAGAATTTTTGTTAATGTCAAATTCGGAGCCTGCCAATTTCTTCATATTTATACTATCGTGAAAACATTTATATTCTACTAAGAAACATTCACAGCAATTAAATATATTTATAAATATTTAATGAGGCTTACAGGCTACAGCGCACATGACTTGGTAAGAAGTTATTCGCTAATCGGCCGACATCGCGTGTATTTCAGCACGTGACTTGTGATACTATGACGTCATACGCTTGTTTATACAAATGTGCCCAATCACCTCAGTGCAATTTAACTTGAAAGATATCTTTCTTTGATTACTTGTTGTAAGGAGGAATGATGAATTTTTCGGGTATGAATTATGATATTTTGATCCGTAATTATTGTAATAAAATGTCGTAAATCTATACCTACTTATTTAGGAGTTTATTTGTTTGGTTGAACGTTCATCTCGAGATTTACGACTGTTCCGATTTGATATTTGTTTTTTGATGGATATTCAATAAGCGAAGAAGTCAATATGAAGATGTTATGTAGGTAATATCGTGTTGCGAAAGCGGAAAAATATAACGTATGAGAGCAGACGAAATTACTGTATGAAAAATGAAATAAAGGTTTTAAATTCTCCTGATATTGCACATGTCATATTCTTCGCACAAAAGGCCTTTTCATAATATATTATACTCAGAGGAAAATTACTTACGGGCTTCGCTCCGATGAATTTGTATAAGTGACTAGGTATGTAGTAGACATGTGCGCCGATGCTCTTTTGACCGGCGGCGGCGTCTAGCATCTTATTTGCCGGCGGCGGCGGCGTCATCGGCGTAATCGGCGTGGATGGGGAAAATGAGTAAAATACGCCTAAATCTCCATTAAATTTCTTATTTATACCATTGGCGACAATCAAAATCAGAAAAAAAAAACAAGGAATTATAAAATAGGGAAGTACGAGCAAAATATAAATGACAAGTACAAATAATATGCAAATTATTTTACCTTTTGTACTTGTTTCTTGCACATGTCATCTGAATCGGCCTTAACAAGATTGTCGTCATGTGGGATAGTGATGTCTACCAAGAAAATCCTGGAAGTTGCTCGGTCCATCACCACAATATCAGGTCTATTCGCTAGAATAGTCCTGTCTGTGATGATGGGCCGATCCTAGTACCATTTGGCACGGTTATTTTCCAGGACCGGCTCCGGCGCGTACTTGTAATAAGGCACTTTTCCGTCAAGAAGGCCATACTTCAGAGCGAGCTCTTGGTGGATAATCCTAGCTGCTAGGTTGTGCCTGTGCAAGTACTCAGTGTTGGCGAGCATGGAACAACCGGAAGTAACATGTCGGAGAGTTTCTCCAGGACGGTGACACATACGACATAAGTCCTGGGTCCCGTCCTTTATGATGTACTTCCGATAATTATTCGTTTTAACCACCTGATCCTGTATCGCACAGACAAAACCCTCGGTTTCCCCAAAGAGGTCACCGAAACGCAGCCAGTGAACGGAGGACAAGAAATCTACATGAGGTTCATGCAGAATCCTGTGAAACCTACCGTGTAGCTCTTTCTCTTTCCATATGGCCTCCCTGTCGGAAATGCTGAGCACTGCCGGCTTTTGCCAGTCCTGTTTGGCCAGGGACAGGGGAGTGAGTCCTTTGTCACATTCTATGACTTCAGCATGGATTGCATAACCAACATTGCGAGGAAATAGTCTCTGAGTTTGCATATCTCACGATTGTGCAGCAATATATTAATTTATTATTATTATATATGTAAAAATACTAATGCTTATATAATATAATAAAATCGGCGGCGTCGGCGTGACTGAAACGGCCGGCGGCGTGCGCCACGCCGATCGGCGCACATGCCTAGTATGTAGTAGTAACACATTGTATGCACACGTGCTTGTTCGAAATAATTAATATTATAGCTATTATTACTTGTTATTATTTTGGCGAAAACGTTTTAGCTGACATCAAAAACAGAGGTTATCTATTCGACACGTGTGAAATTATCGGAACTGCAAAATATTTAGATATGATAACATTTAGTAACGGTGTATTATATATAATTATGTATATGTATTTTTCATGTAAGTAGTTTACATATAAAATAGTACCTAGGTACTTAATGTTTTTGTTAATTCCTAGTTTCCTACAAAACTCTTCTTTACCTAATGGCGCATAAACCGATAACATGTTAACGTTTATTACCTACCTACCCTTAATAATTAGGTATATTTCTTTTGTTTAGTTTCCTTATATTTTTTTTAAAGTCAAGATTGAGGTACAACAAGCAGGGCTTTGTAGTTTGTTCTTCCAAATCGTAATCGTATTTTTATAAATTTTAGTCATTTATATTACCAAATATTATCCTTTCAAAGTTTCAACCCTTATATCGGCCTATCACGTGAAATTTGTCACGCGTGCTCTTTTTCCAATGTAGATAATGTATCATCATTATTAAGAATCTGTAACCTCACAATCCAAAAATAGGTAATCGAAACGATAATTAAAACCCACTATGTACATGAAGTCGTGGAGAATGGACATATACAAAATAAATTATCAGTTATCTTGATTCTGATATAATGAAAATATCATTGCGCAAGAAAATGATTATTATGATCAAATCTGCATTTACCACGTGCAGAAATAATGTCACATGGAAGAATCACGCGTACGTCATCGCCTTGAGGTACGCGTGACTTCGTGAATTTTACCTTTATACATTTTTATAACGAGATGTTGGAATATATTTGTAGAATTATTAAATATAAAAATTGATATATACATATATATTAGATAGGTACTTGTTTAATACCCAGAATTATGTATACTTAATAGTGGAAATCAATGTAAAGTATATTATGACCAATTAGTTATAATGATATCACACTAAAATAATCCATATCATAAACTTTATTAACGTTAGGATGGTTATGTGTTGGTTATGTGGATTAGACATAGGTACCTACTTAGGTCTGAGAGTTACAATATGTCACCGTAATTATTATAGTAGAAAAATAAAATAAAGCTTGCTTCGAAGCCTAAATAAGATAAAAAATCCTTTGTTTTAAAAGTTTTATTGAATGATGTTCATCGTTATTTTTCGTATTACAAAGGATTACCAGATCAGTCTTCCGGTGACGTAATAATTTCATCGGAAACTTATTTTTTCAACTTTCAGAGAACACAGCTGGGCTTCCGCCTCTCTCCCAACGTATTATATAAAGTGGAGATGGAATAGACCTTGAATAAACAAAGATAATATGATACATGGATGATGGAATAAACATTTATTTAGGACAATAATTGAAATAACGATACGAATAAATAACTGGTACCAATATATTTTAATAATAGAGAGATAAATGCTATTTATAAAAAAATCTGCATGTGTGTCCTTCAAAACAGGTGAATATAATTAATTTCAAAATAGATTTAAGGTGATCAGTCGATAAAAGTGCGATACGATAAGATTTGCATAAGACCTTGATAAATCCGAACGGACTCACGTGCTTTGTGACAAAAAATCATTCAGCGTCCCGCACACAGACGCCTGCAAAACGTGGAATATATTATGATGACTTGTTGACAATTTTGAATCGTTTGTACTGAATTATTGATATGACATTGGTATAGTTCTCACTTCTCCGAGAGTGGGAAATCTGTGGTGGGAAATACAATGTAGAGTGATCGATTTAACTAAATAACGGTGTAACGATGATTTTGCAGTGTATGTAATGTGAATATAGGATTTAAAGTTCACATAAATTATATCAATAAGATAACAATATATGAGAGATAGAACCAACCGGTTTTATGACTTTATTCCATGACTTACACAAAGTGTTAGGTAAATGATAAACTGCACTTTAAGAATAAGACGTATCAAATATACTAAAATAATAATAATAAATGTAGTATCGGTAACATTTTTGGGAGCCCATCGACCGAACTGGCGAGTCACCGTCTGCCATAATTTTCAATTTTTAAAATTGAAAAAGCAGACGTCCATAGTCCCCATAGAACCAATATACCAGTCCATCTAACACCCCCTTCCATAACCTAGTTTTATTCCTTTCCATTTTTTCTGCAATAGAGATAGACATTGGTCGCTTACTGCCCAGGGCTGTATCTCTATAGTGCAGTCATGGGCAGGCTGCGGCTGGTGTCCCATAACACATTAAATTCTCTAAAGGGCCTTTGCGTGTTGGACCTGTGTCCCCAGTCCCCACGTAAGCCTTCCAAAGGACTGGGTATCTTCCTTCTGGTGGTACCCGTGTATTATGGAGAGAGACATAATAAATGTACGGTAGAAGCTTAGACCAATACATTTAATGACATGAGGGTAAAAATATAAATTACCTACATATAAATAATTAAGACATGCTTCAAGAGCCAAGACTTTCAATTATTGTCTTTACTGCTATTCCTCTGAGATATTACATTTTGTCTAACAGACATCTTTTATTTTCAGTTACAACTCGAACGATGGTTTCGGCCGCGCTGGGGGCGATCAGATCAACTTCGCGGTTCGGTCGGAGGACGAAGGCGAATACCCTGGAGGCTACATGAAGAAGGGGAAGGTCTCGAGGGCAAGTTATACTGAATATGCCCGATTTATCCTACTCAATTTTATATAAACTTGCATGCCGTCGATTTTAGTAAACAAACGATTTAACAAGGTTACTCGATTGATGTTAACGCTTCTAAGCACATCACGCATGGTCGACTTTATTTTTAAATTGTAGGTTATGCACGAAGTTTAAACTGTGAACCCGTTTTTGCTACGTGTTTGTTTACAAAAATCGACCAGTTTTTGTCTCGGTGTTGTGGTTTGTGAGTTGCATTTTTTGTTGAAATTTAATTGCATCCATACTAAATTAATATCCTGATAATGTTTCCTGATCGAAGGAATGAGTCGTGTACTGTTGTGTATCGATTTCTTCTAATAATCAGATAATTTTAAGTGCGTTAAAAACGTATTAAATCGATTCTAATCATTATTCAACTAATTCTGCTTTATGCCACAAGCTTATTAGTCCTAAAAAGTTTGGTTATTGACGTTTGATCTTAAAATTTCTGAATTGCTTGTAATTTGGTAAAATATCTGATAACACTTTTTTTATTCAATTTCAAAATAGGACAGAAAATTTAAATATAAAAAGTACCCAAAATCTCACAAGCTACACTATCTATTACAGCAAGACCCGATGTCCCATCGAATAATCGAGAAGCGTCGTCGGGACAGAATGAACAACTGTCTAGCCGACCTGTCCAGATTGATACCACCGGAGTATCTGAAGAAAGGCCGGGGCAGAGTGGAAAAGACTGAAATCATTGAAATGGCGATACGCCACCTCAAGTTCCTACAAGAACGCGTTAATGGTACGTACCTAGGATTAAACTAATTTTTAAATAAGCTCACTTTTTTTTGCAAGATAATAGTTCCTTTCTATTTTCTAGAATTAAATAAATCTTTAAGAAATATCATGGAGTTATTTTGCAGGGTAATAGTGCCTTATGTCTTCTAAGTCAAAAGATAAGTCTCCTCCTGTTATTCGCTAAGGTTATTCGCGTATATAAAGTTTGCTTTTCACCTGAGCTACCGTATAATTGTGATGTTAAGCTTTCTCGACAATTTAATGCAAAAATAATGCTTCAGTGTGAATGATATTAAATGTGGTATTAGATAGTACATATTTTAATTTATCCTGAGTTAATTTTAATTTCTCAACAAAATAGTTTTTCGTCGTATTCCAATATTTTTTCTTAACTATGACGGTTTTATTATTAAGTATTATTTCAAATTTTAAATTATGAAATATTAAGTAATAATTTCAATAAACGATAACTCAAAGTTATTTCTTTATCTCTATATTAAAATTAAATAATATGGATGACTGATGAGTATCTTTTTTTGATTTTATCAATTCTATTTCGAGCGTAGAACGAAGTAATAATACTTCGTTCTAAATAAGCCCCTGTTCATAATTATAGGGTTTGAAATAATAACATATTGATCTTATTAGCTATTATTTCTCTTTTTTTTCTAACGTGCAATTGTCGTGGTTATAGGTTTCTTCGGATGCTTTCAATTATTCTGATTTTAATTCACTTATGGTACTAATTTAAAACTAAAAAAGATTAAACTCTAATGTACCATTCTTTAAAAACGTTGGAATTAGTCTGAACAATTGAAGGTTAGTTAAATAACAATTTTACTAGTTAACGCTCTTATTATTGCTTACTTGTTTACTATGCTCGTTCTAAATTAGGTGACATCGAATAATTGTATGCAATTTACTATTTTATTCTAACATCATGAAAATCTTTAGCTGCATGATTTCGTTTCAACTCACAATCGATGAAATTCCTCATCTTACATTTACCCATGCCTAAAAAACAAAAATTGAGATTTGAGAATCATTCAATACCAGTAAAATTTGGCATTGCAATTCTCTCAAATAAACGATCATTCACCACCAACATTAGGTAATGCAATCCTAAATAAAACGAGTGTATCAAGTATTGACTTACAATAAACAACTAAACTCACAATCACGCTCAAAAATTGTCTGAAGTCAAACTGCCTACGCGTCTATTAGGCAGAGTTTTCTAAAAGGGCTGATAGACGTACGAACTTTAAAATCGCGGTTTTAAAGTTCGCGTACTTACTCGGCTCGACGTCGGTGACACACGCAAGAGCTTGGTCAGTAGCTTCTCGCGTGTCACCGATATCGAATGTCGCTATGTCATCAACGGAGGGAATTTTATGTTATTCAGGAATTAAATATAGACATTTTTAATTTAATAACCAGCACTAATTTTTAAGTAAATAGCATTCTAACAAAACAAATGTTCAAAAATTGAAGGACATTTTCGTTTTTACTATTATATTTTGAGGGTACTTTACAAAAAAAGAGCGTGTGCTCCGAGCCCACGCGTCAGGAGTGAAACTTCCTTGGCGTGATTCAAAGATACCTTCGCCAATATTCAATTATATTATATTCATTCATATTAATTATATTAAATTATTTTCATAAAACTAAAAGAAGAAAACGAAATCAGCAAAAGTGGGTGAAAAACTGGCTTACAAAAAGAGAGCGTTTATCCCACGTAAATTTGATGAAGGAGTTACGATGTAGAAGGAAGACTTGCGTAATAATTTAAGGATGCCTGAGCCATTATATGATGATTTTTTTGCACGTAGTAACACCTATTATAGCTAGACAGGCTAGGCTCGCGGCTCGCGGCGGTGACAGACGTGCGAGCGAAGGCGGGCTACGAGTAAAATTTCAAACATGTTGGATCGCCAACGAACTTACTCGACGGTTTTTAAGTACGCGTACTTGGGGTGATACACGAGCGAAAAAGGTCGTCGAGCCACAAGTTCGCGTACTTACTCGTACGTCTGTCACCCCTTTAAGAAGCGTTTACAACAGAATTTGAACATTACTACAACGAAATAAGGTGTTCATTTGAAATACACCATGTAATAAATATAAGTTAATGCCGGTCGGTCGTTTTTTTTTCGACATTTCAATAGTCGATTGTGAGTATATTTGTTTATAGTACGTCAATGTTCACAAGCGATATTACGAGTGCGAACTAACGGGGAATAACCCCGGGGGGTATAACCGCGAGTTGCTCGGAAGGTGTAGGAAGGTTGTTTATAGCGGCCGAGCGGCAAGCGGTGGAGGACTTCAAGGCTGGATACAGGGACGCGCTGGGTGAAGCCGTGCGGTTTCTCGTTGAAGTGCAGGGCTTTGGGCCAGCTGATGGCCTGTGTGTGCAATTGGCTGCGCATTTGCAGAGGCATTGCGATGTTGTTACTAAGGGTGAGTAGAAATATGTGTTCACTAAGATGTACCCTAAAAACTCTTTCTTTAGGTATTGTTAATGCATAATAGTCTTATTTCTTATGCATTAATTTGATAAAATAGCCGAAAATAAATGGCATTAGTAAACGGCACCGATAAGGAAATTTAATTAACATAATGTTTTTTGGTGCATTAAATAAATCACGTTTACATACAGAAGCTCTAAAATTATTTTAAAATATTATACTGTGTTATTTTTTTATGAAATTCTTTAGTTTTTTTCCATATATTTGGACAATTTCAATCTCCATCAAACGGACACATTGCATAACCAGCCAATCAAATGAAAAATTTACGATATTTAATATCCGTCTATGTAACCTATTCGAAACCATAAAACAGGTCTGTCTGCAGTGAAATAACATACTCTTATCTCCAATAACAGGAGAAACGTTACCCAAAGAAAAGGTTCGATCCCACCAGGGCTCGTCATCAGAAACCACCAGCTCCTCCAGCAGTTCGCACAGTTACGCGGTTAAAGTGATACAGCAGCCGGAACCACCACCGGCATTCCCAAGAGAACCACTTGAGATAGAGAGAACGGCAGAACCAAGTTACCCCATGGAGTGTGATAGAGGTTTGTATTTTAAAATTTCTTTTCGTGGTTATTCTAGTCGTTTCTTCTTTGCTGTGATCAATTATTGTTTAATCCTATGCGTAATAATTTGCCTGAAATGATTGGAAACCAGTATACAGACAGACGAGTGCAAATTTTTTTTGGTGATATTGATCACCGTTAGCCAACCCACATGCTCGTTTGCCTGTTCTAAATTAAATTAAACGTATTGCCATCAAACATGTCTTTTTTCCTTTACTTTGAAAGGACAGACTTAATTCAAACTTTGTACACTTATCAAGGATGAGTAACAATGTGAGTTTATCCTTTGAAACCGTGATTTTAAGCTATTGCATAGCTTCTATCGCGGGCCTTGAGCGCGGGGACCGAATCCAGAAATTTAGTAACGAAAAACCTCACGCTCCCCACTTCGACGGGCGCGGAGGTGTGGCTTGAAGGCATAGCATGCAATAGCTTTACCGCGGCAGTCCCCGAGAGCCACACGTCTTTTTTTATTGTTTTTTTAAGTATGTTTATTATAGTTACAAGCACAGGTTACAAGTATCATAAACAAGACAAAGCTGTATGATATTTAATATAAAATGTATATTGTATACTTGACAATAATTATGCTAAGTGCATAAACGCACGCGAGTGGTGACGTTTATTTCTCGGATTGTTTTTGTGTAATAAATAAAATCGTGAAATATCATGAACGTCATCTTATTGTGTGGAATTTTTCCCTAACGTAAAGATCAGTATCGTAAGTCGTAACCTTACCTGTTAAACTATTTGTTTAGAAGTCTACAGCTTGGTACTGTGCTAAGAAAATAATATTTTATTCGTGTAGGAATAGGGTAGGATAAGAATAGTAAAAGACTTTCGTGTAGTAAATTTTTTTTACAAAAAATACTTTTTTAAGCGTCTACACCTAACCTCACATATACATTACCTTGTAGCGACAGTATAATTCCTGGAAGATGAAGATGACGATGCATAGGATGTTATTATAATAAATAATTTCAACCAATTTATTTCAGTAATCGTCGGTCCGGTATCTCTAGTGAGTACAGAGGTTGCGGAACCAGAACCACTACCACTGGACGGTCGGTTGAAACGAGAACCCACGTTACGGAAGATTCGTAAACCCGAGCACGGGGAGGACTATCTACATTCCTACAAGTTCAAGAACTCGATAGAGAGGAGGTTTTCTCGATCGCAAGATTCTGAGGTGAGTTTGGTTACTAAAAGTGGTCAATGGTAGGGGTTCAAAGAAATTCGGAATTTGTGGGATGGGGCTTTGGATTGTGTGAATTTATTGTTAGTGTTATATACTATGTTACATATTAGAAATATTATGTAGTATTAAGTATTTAATTTAATGATATAATGTTGGTTTATCGATAGTAAAGCATGATAAGTATACATTTTTATTATTGTCATAATTTGCTTTTTTATTACCATTTGCTTTTTTAATTATGTCAATGTTGTAAATCTTGATATGAAATATACCATATTTTTGTTGGCATAATAAATGCTATAACTTCTTTTAAATATTATTTGGTAAATTTAAAATTGACTATTACTTTACTCAATATAAATATTCCAAATCCATTTTACCGTCGTCAAATTTTAATTTGGATGTAAAGATTTTTTCCCAGTAATTTAGAACAAGAGAACTATTATTTACGATAGCAGCTAACACCGGTGCCTGATAGAGGCGAGAATATACTACCAACCGTGAGATGACTTTGGTTGAGGTAAAACGCAAAAAGCGAGTACCCTTACCAATAAATTAATAAATATAAACACTAACATACATATAGAATGCTAGATAGACTTAGAAGTAATGAAAATTTTCGTACCTTTGTAATTTAGAAAAAAAAAGTTTGCGATGCTATAAACAACTAAACTCACAATCGGGGCTCACAAAAGTTCGAACAAGAATGTCCGAGCAGTGCAATCTTTCAAAATATAAAAGCCTTATTTCGTGGCAGTAATGTTCAAAGTCTATTGTTTCGCTGATTATAGTAGAGCCATTTTAATAGGCAACATTTGACAGTTCAACAAAAAATTAAAGACTTTTTAACGGATTTTAAACGCGATTTATTCATTATATTATTTTCCCGACGTTTCGAACACTTTACAGCGAGCGTGGTCACGGGGAGACTGTCTGTGGGTCAGTGTGTGAATAAATCGCGTTTAAAATCCGTTAAAAAGTCTTTAATTTCTAAATGTATAATACTCACGTAAAATCAAACACTAGAAAATACTAAGTTCAACAAAATTCAACAACGTAACCTAGTAACGACGACATAGAATAACATGATATTTCGTTTTGTTAGAATTGCACATTTGCTTAACTTTTTTCAATTACGATTACATACATTTATAATAATAATGACCGATACAAGTAATTTTAAGATTTGATTTTACTGATAAACCATTCTAAACATAATAAACAATATCTAATATAAAAGAACTGACGTCGCTACAATTTTGTGTCGATAAACCTTTTTTCTTTTTAAATACCAGAGACGTTACTCTAAAAATCGAAATCTGACATGTAGAATCGAGTGCATTGATACCTTGTGAATAAAAATCATCATAAATTAATAAATGCGTTGTGTTTTTTTAATTATGTATTATACTTGTCTTATTTTGCTCCTTAAATTTACGAAAGAAAGTATATTACTGGGACAGGGATGAATTTTAAAATTGACATGTGTTTCTGTGTGTTTCAAGTTCGATTGACAAATATTTCAAGTCCGTATCAATTAATTCACTTTAATCGATGTTTTTAAGCAGGTTACCTCTCTTCGAAGATAAAATTGATAGACGTCAACTGTTGCCTATTAAATTGGCTCGCGTAGGCAGAGTTTTGCTTCGGACAATTTTTGAGCGTGATTGTGAGTTTGGTTGTTTATTGTACGTCAAGGATAAAAAGTAAAAACTTAAAATGTTTTTGTTTATGTACAAAATTTCCCTTTTATTTCTTTAGATAATAAATACAATTTAACGGGCATTAACTATGCTGTTTAAGCTAGTTTCGAACACTTCAGTAATAATTGTTTTAAATCATTAGACTTATACCTAAATAAATAATATCCAACTAAAATCAAACACCTTTTATTTCCGTGTCTAAATTCAGTAAATTAGTACAAAAGAGGCCATGCATCGGTTTACCTGAGCTGATTATCTTCCCACTGAGCATATGTATCTGTTTAGCCTTACCAACTTTAAGAAGATTAAGATATTAAACAACTCCAGTATACTTTCCACGTGTATTTTTGTTTATTTATGTTTACGAATTCAATTAAAAATTGCTAATTGTACCTTGTAGCTGTAGCATATTATAAGGATTATAAGAGTTAATTTTAGGGATGTCAATAATATATTTTGAGTAATAGTTCCAGAACAGAATAGAGAGGTATAAATTTATAAAGAATAGAAAAAAATCGATCACGATACTGGATTCAAACCGGCATCCTTCTCGCCAATCCGGGGCGGATGCCTGACCAATTTGAGACACCAGTGATCCCGCCAGAGCGATCGAATGAGGCTGCTCACTTTGTGTAGACCCGCTTATTGACTCGATATTCTTGAGTGTGTACCGACATAACTAATATTATTTGGGGGGGTCATTTCCCCTGGGACCTCCCCCCCCTTCGGACTGCGCCTGCCATTCTCGAATAAGCTTAGCACATTCAGCGAGTGATTGGGGGGTCATTTCCCCTGGGACCTCACCACCTTCGGACCGCGCCTGCCATTCTCGAATAAGCTTAGCACATTCAGCGAGTGATTGGGGGGTCATTTCCCCTGGGACCTCACCACCTTCGGACCGCGCCTGCCATTCTCGAATAAGCTTAGCACATTCAGCGAGTGATTGGGGGGTCATTTCCCCTGGGACCTCACCACCTTCGGACCGCGCCTGCCATTCTCGAATAAGCTTAGCACATTCAGCGAGTGATTGGGGGGTCATTTCCCCTGGGACCTCACCACCTTCGGACCGCGCCTGCCATTCTCGAATAAGCTTAGCACATTCAGCGAGTGATTGGGGGGTCATTTCCCCTGGGACCTCACCACCTTCGGACCGCGCCTGCCATTCTCGAATAAGCTTAGCACATTCAGCGAGTGATTGGGGGGTCATTTCCCCTGGGACCTCACCACCTTCGGACCGCGCCTGCCATTCTCGAATAAGCTTAGCACATTCAGCGAGTGATTGGGGGGTCATTTCCCCTGGGACCTCACCACCTTCGGACCGCGCCTGCCATTCTCGAATAAGCTTAGCACATTCAGCGAGTGATTGGGGGGTCATTTCCCCTGGGCCCTTCCCGCCTTCGGACCGCGCCTGCCATTCTTGAATAAGCTTAGCACATTCAGCGAGTGATTTTTGAATACTTACATTGGTAAATCTATTATAATTAAATTTTCATTACTGCACCACCTATTGTTTTTCCCCTTTTTAATTCAAAATCCTACCCATAGGTTGCCTGGTAGAAATCGCTCAGTAGCGATAAGGCCGCCTTTTTGGCTTTATATTATATTGTCTTTTTCTTTTTGTTATATTGTCTGTTTTTATTTGGTGCTGAATAAAGTGTATTTATTATTATTATTATTGGTACAGGCGGTATCGCCGGCCCGCGCGCCGCACGCGCACGCGAAGGTGTACACGCACAAGCGGCGGCGCGCCACCAAGCCCGCGCCCTCCACATCCACCTCCGCGTCCGGATCTACTGAGGACGCGAGGGATACTTCGCCACAGGTATACATATAAAAAAATAATAATATATTACTATTCAATATTTACTATTCTTTTTATAATTAAATTATAATCATTAATACTTATGTAAAAGTTAGATTTTGTTTTGTTTGTTTAGTAATTTAAGTATTTGTTTTTTTTCATCAATATGTTATATTATAATGCCAATGCATTTGCATTATAATATGTATAATAATTTGATGAAAAAAAATTAGGGTACTCTTATTTGTAAGCTTTGTTCAAAATTAAGTGTTTCTACCAGGAGTTTTTTCCACTATGGCCATAATAGATCCCAAAGTTATATAAAATAACTTAAAATTGAATATGATATTATTTGTTTCAGGACACGTCGAGTGAGTCTCCCCACCATCATCAATACGATAAGCCGCCGCCCCCGACGCAGTTTGTGCCTGTTTTCGCACTTAACGCGCACGGTAATTATATAATTTATGTATTATAGTATATCAAGTTACATAGAAGTAGGAAATTTTATCGTCGCACCGGTAGACGATTTTTTAAAAATGTTAACACTTAATATCCTCGTCCAATCCGAAGAAAATCATTAACAATTAGCAATTAAAGTGATATACAGATTAGCAATTAGCAATATATCTTTATTTATTCCAAACTTGCAGGTAAATACTACGTTCCGTTAAGCGTCGACTACGCGTGTTTATCCCGCCATCTTGGCCCGTATGACATTCTGGACGCACGCGCGGTACATCTGTCAGCGCCATTACATCCTGTCACTATACATGTCAACTTTCAACCGTGTATCAATTATCATGTCAAACGCGAACCCAACGAAAGGGACTGGAGACCTTCGTAAAATGTTTAAATAAGTGTGTAAATAAACGTTTTTGTGTCATGGTGTTGTTATTTAAGGGCTAAAGCCAAAAGCTGATTTGTATGTGAAAATAAAATGTTGGATGAACATTTTTGTTGGTAATTTTTGTGTTACATCAATTTTTGTTTGGTACCTATTGAAAATTTTTCGAAAATTTACGTTAAAAATTTGTACACCTCAGTTAAAGAAGCTTTTGGCTTTAGCTATATTTTATTTTTAACAAGAAATTGTATTTCTTAAAATTAAAGTAACATAATAAAAGGCGGCTTATACTGTTCTAAATTACAATATTGAAGTGTTGTAAAATAATATCCTATTAAATAATAATAAGTTCTATTATTAGTATTGACGTGAAACCAAAAGTTAACTTGTAAATATATTTCCAGAAAGACAACTATGTTAAAATACTATACCTATACAAATGTGTCAAAATTTATAGTAAAGAATAAATTGTATTTGTATAATGTTATTATTTTTTTTATGTTTGGAGTTTAAAATTATGAATAAACTAAAAAATTTTTCATATATCTGTTATCTAATCGGGTTCAATATAAATTTGTATATAAAATATCTTGTAGGTCTTTACGGAAAGCATAAGATTATTGTAAAATGCCTATTTTATATTTTATGGATATAAGGTGTATTGAACTGACAAAATAAGTGTAAGAGGTGATTATGCATATATACGTACATATTTACTTAAATTCCTATATATTTTTGTTATAATATTTGGTGAAAGTTTGAAGAAAAGACTGCATAAGACTTGGCGGGGCGACGTTCGGTGTTCTAGTTCCGGCTGTGATAATAAGAATGTACCTAGTCAAGATCTCTGGTGATGCTTGACATATAATTTTTCGAACATTATTTTGTTATAAGACTAAGCGTTAGTTATAGATGTTTATTTTACTAAAAACGTAATGAAAATTATCTGAGAAAAATTTCGTTGATGGCAATATTCAGGTTTCTGTACTGTATTCATTTACGGGTGTTTTAGTTAATTGTTGTTAATTGACGGAATGATGGAGAAGTGGTTTGAGGTGGGCAATTTTTTATAAAAATCGCGAGAAGTACAAACTGATTGCTAGTGAAATGTGAGTCGGTTAATTTTGAAACCGAGGAATCAAGCATCGTTGTTTTAAAATTGCAATTAAGCAGTGTTAATCTGGCCATTATAAAGATATGGCAACCCGTTTGTAATGCCATTAAGGCCCATGTAAATTGGGATTTAGTTAAATTGTATTATACGTATCATTAAATAATTCGGAATTAGACGGTAAACACAGGGCGAACAGCCTAGCGAAGCTGCTTAATCAGCGTGGAAACGCCTCGGCTGAGGAAAATGCGGGACCCGACGCTTTCCTCGGCCGAGTCTCGTTCACACTGACCGAGCTGCTTCGCAGTTCGCGCAGCAATTGCTTCGCGAGGTTGCTCGCTCTGTGGCGACTCGTCTATTGACTAATCGTTGGTCAGTATGTTGTTGAATGTTCGTAATACGAATTTGTATGCGCATTAAACTGTAATTGAATAAGTTTAACATGATTTTTGTCTGTTTTAAATGTATCCAGTGATTTAAAAATGTTATTGTTATGCATAGAATTAAAAATATTCAAATCTTAACTTCTTATTTTATTTAAAAATTTTCCTTATGCTTGCGTCATTATTTTTTATCACATCGCCCGCGTGGCAGAAAAAAACTGCTAATGGTAGCGCCTTCAATCGGAATTCATAAATTTCGGCGTGATTCAAAAGCTCAACATAATAATTTGTTTCTCCACGGGAATGAGATTTTACCTAGGTGGGTATTATAAAAAGAATCCTATGTCACATTCTAGCCTTCTACCTAGATAGGTAGATCTGGAGATCCAGAAACAATAGCTATTTCACGAAGCCGCTCCGCAACGTGAAATGGACAGACATACAAACACACTTAAGCATAAATTATGTAGATATATTATTTTATAATATAAATATAGACTATAGGATATAGGCAGATTAAAAGCGTTCTAAGAGCGGCATGTTCAAACTTTGGTGTTCTAATTTCTTTTTCACCTGCGATATTATTGAATCATGCAATCTTGCTTTGACACCATCTATGGACACCATCGATAAATAGTGTGACATTGAAATATGAAGTTCTGAGATTAAGTTTAACTATTATAGTGGTCCGCAGTCGCACCGGCTTCGCCGTGGTACATATATACAGGGTGGAAATCTTTAAAAGCATTTCTATTTATTTTTAAAGATAAAGGAATATTTCCTTTCAGCAAAATTTGCTGTCTCCAGTATTAAGTACTTCCCTTCCAGGGCCCATACAAAATTTTCACCATGATGTAGTCTAGCTAGACCAGGGGTTCCCAACCTTTTTTTATCTACTGCCCACTTTAAGAATAAATTATTTTTTAACGCCCCCCTTTTTAAACATACTTAAAAAACGCTAAGTACTTATAACTGATTATCGAAACGCAACTTTATAGTAGAGTATCTTTTATTGAAAATAAAACAAACATAATCAATTCTTATATAAAAACTAATGTGAAGGTTGAATCTGATGCTGTTCAATAAGTTTGTTGATATCAGGTTCCAATTTACTCAAAAACAGCCGCAAGTCGCCACGTTCGGTAACACGCAAACGATTTCTCTTTTTAGTAAGCAGCGTTGCCACAGCACTAAATCCACGTTCACACAAATATGACGATGGGAATGCTATCAAGAATCGTTGAACAATTGACCACAATCCAGGGTACAATTGTGGGATCGGTTTTTGTAGCCAAAATTCTTGATATCCATTTTTAAACTTGATTTTTGTTTCTTCGTTTGTTGTCAATTCTATAAGTTCTTCTTCCAGCTGAGGTGACATTGCTGTGTTGACATTTGAAAACGGATCCAACACCCAGTCTGGTATTCCAAGTTTACAATGTCCTGGTATCGTTCGGTGAAGTCAATGTGGAGGTTTTCCAAATGTTGGCAGTAGGCAAACAAGTCGTCGTTACTGCAAAATACTGATAAATTCGGAAAATTGTGAAACTCACGTCTGCCCATATTCTTTTTGTGCAGAAGCAGTTTGGCTGCGAAAGCAGCAACGACATTTTTTGTTTTAATTAAATTTAGTTCATCGCCTTGCAGTTGGAGGTTCATGTCGTTGAACAGTTTATACAGGTCTGTCATGTAAGCTATATCATTCTTTGATGTTATGAGATTGTTGCGCAGTTCTGTATCTTTAGTTTCCAAGAACTCTATCACAGAGTCAAACAGGTTGTAAAATCGAATCAGACAATTGCCTCTTGACAGCCAACGAACTTCAGTATGAAGCAACAAACGGTTGAAATCTTCGTCATTAGTAGCACAAAGCTGATGAAATAATCTATCATTCAAAGAGCTGCTACGGATTTTATTGACTGCTTTGATGACATATTGCAGTGATTGAAATAGTCGTTCACTTAAGTTTCTAGCAACCAAATGTTGTCTATGAATAACGCAATGTATAGCAAGGACATCTGGAATTTTATTCTTTAAGTACGCTATGAAGCCTTTATGGCGCCCTGTCATAGCCGGAGCGCCATCCGTAGCAACTGATATAATATTTTTCAAAGGAATCTCTTTCTCTTCACAAAACTTTTCCAATGTATTGAATATGGTTTCGCCTTTTGTATCTGTCTCCAAATTTCTGGCAAACAATAGTTCTTCACGTATTTTCTCATCTTTAATAAACCTCCCGTAAGATAGCAACAACGCTTCATTAGTTGGTAAAGTGGACTCATCGAGCTGAATTGAGAATTGACTAGTCCTCAGATGATTGCACAATGATTCTTCAATGTTTTCAGCCATTTCATCAATTCGTCTTTGCACAGAATTATTACTCAAAGGAATTTTTCGGATAATATCTGCGGCCGGTTTATGAAGCACAGTAGTTATTACTTCCTTTATTGCTGGCAAAATTAACTCTTCTCCGATGTTGTGTGGTTTGCCTTTTTGAGCAATTAACAAAGAGATATTGTACGAAGCTCGAAGTCCGTACTCATCTTGCTTAGCAGCCGCCGAAAATAGTTTTGATACACTTGGCTGAGTATTATGCTTCTTCTCTAGGTCTTGAAAAAATGCTACATTCTTGTCTTTCTTATCTGGATGCATTTTATTCAAATGATCTTGCAGTCTTGAAGGCTTCATTGCTTCGTTCGAAAATGTTTTTAGACATAGAAGACACAAAGGCGACGACGGGTTTGTGGGATTTTCAATAAATCCGAATTTAATATATTCCGCAGAGTATTGCCGTCTCTTCTTTTTTACTTCCGACATTGTTTTGTTTTGAGAAATACGTAAGTGTTGAAATCAAGTACTGCTTATCTATTATGCGCGAAACCGCAAATGAAAATAAAATAAATTTACGTCGTTTATATAGGATTGCATAAGCAGCACGCACCAACAGGAATAAGACATCAAACGTGCATAAACTCGTTTATCTCATTCGACGCCCAATCGTACTCGACAAGCAAGAACAAGTATTATAGAACCAGCCGATTGATACAGGAATGTACAAATCGGATTATTTAACAAAAACTTGTTAAAACATGATTGCCCGCGGTCTATTATATCGAACCGATTTTGAGCTATATCTTAATTAATATTAGTTGATGTTCACAAGATGTCGACTCTCGAAGTCGAGAGCTCAGTCGGTTTCTAAGAGTCTTCCTAGCTAGGTAGATGAAATTATAAATCGACCCCAAAGCCCTACACAACGCCCCCTTTTTTTTCTGGGTCTCTTACCGCCCCCCTTTAGGCCTGCAGCGCCCACAAGGGGGCGTTATCGCCCACGTTGGGAAAGACTGAGCTAGACTCTTATAGGCTTAAATAGCACTCGGCCACTCGGGGATCACGTAAATATACGATGGTGAAAGAATCTTTCAAATCGGTCCAATAGTTCCTGAGATTATAGTACGAGATCCGGCTGCAGGATCAGTGCGTTCATCGGTTTTTTGCTGAAAACCGAATTTTTATGTATATTTATAATTAGGAGAATATATATCGACTAGGTTGCCAGTCAAAATTTGGCCGCAAGCATGTTTAATTAAAATTTTTCTAATCGATTTTTGGGAAAAAAATTCGTTCACTTGTTTTTTGAATAAAATGTAGTCTACATCACGTCAAATGATATAAAAATTCTAAAAAATCACGGTTGCCGCTTTTCACCTGGCCGCAACATCTTGGCAGCCTGGTGCAAACAGGTATGATTTCGATTCATTTTTACGTTCATAACGCACATTTATGAATCATATATCAAATTAAAGCTAATTTTTTTCTATTTATTATCATTTATGGTTGCCTAATTAAATGCGGCCGCAAATAAGGGTTGCCGGCTGTTAAAGATGTTGAATATTTAAAGTTGAGTGTGATGATGATAAAGATGTTGAATATTTAAAGTTAAAAACGCGGGCGAAGCCGCAGGCGGAAAGCTAGTTATCATATATGGTTGCCTAATTAAATCCGGCCGCAAATAAGGGTTGCTGGCTTATAAAAATTATAAATATAGGATTAGTGCGTTCATCGGTTTTTTGCTGAAAACCGAATTTTTATGTATATTTATAATTAGGAGAATATAATATATCGACTAGGTTGCCAGTCAAAATTTGGCCGCAAGCATGTTTACACTCAACTTTAAATATTCAACATCTTTAACAGCCGGCAACCCTTATTTGCGGCCGGATTAGGCAACCATATATGATAATAAATAGAAAAAAATTAGCTTTAATTTGATATATATATGATTCATAAATGTGCGTTATGAACGTAAAAATGAATCGAAATCATACCTGTTTGCACCAGGCTGCCAAGATGTTGCGGCCAGGTGAAAAGCGGCAACCGTGATTTTTTAGAATTTTTATATCATTTGACGTGATGTAGACTACATTTTATTCAAAAAACAAGTGAACGAATTTTTTTCCCAAAAATCGATTAGAAAAATTTTAATTAAACATGCTTGCGGCCAAATTTTGACTGGCAACCTAGTCGATATATATTCTCCTAATTATAAATATACATAAAAATTCGGTTTTCAGCAAAAAACCGATGAACGCACTGATCCTGCGGTGGGATCTTAGACTATTAGCACGATGAAAAACATTTAATCTTCAGTCTTATATTATTCAAGTATAGGTAGTCATAGATCATAAAGGAATTTAGGATTGTTCAACGAACGTAGTATGCAACTAGTCAGTGAATTTAAAATATAAAATATTAAACTACATAGTTAAAAATATTATGTATAAGAAAAACTGTCCGATCATTGATAACAACGCACACAATCAGCGACAATTAAATAACTGTCCTCAAAATCATCGCCTTTGTAAATCATTCGAGAAAGGTTTACTAGGGTTTAATTTATTTTGGACTATATTGCCCTAATGTAAAGCCAGATTGATTTTGCTAAATGTTTGTTACTTGGTATTGCGAGTAGAATTTTACAAACACATTGGAAGACAATTTTTTCTTCAGTGTATATCTATGATCGAAGTCTGTAATTACAAATTCATCAATTAGTGTCGGAAAGTGGTCGGAATCGTGCGCAAGTTGTGTGAGATTACGTGGACAATAGTAAAGCGGCAACAGAAGCCGTTAGTTCTAATTTATTTGGCTTAATTCTTGTTTTTCATCATCTAATAAATTGAATTAACAATAGGTATATATTTTCTTATTACAAGATCCCACTGCTTTTAAAATTAATCAATAACATTCGTTTAAAACTAATTTCATCAAAAAGAAAAATAGTTATCATCAGAATGGGATCTTAGGCTTATCTTTTTATGTTATGTACCTATTTAAACTTTAAAATGCTTGATGTTTTACCAATAAAAAAGTTAATCATATCTGATATTTTCATCATTGTATAAGTGTGTGTTTTTGTGTATTCTGTAAGGAAAGGGTGAAAGGAAAGGCATTTCATTCAAACGAAGATTTTATGTAATTAATTATCATAACATCTTTTATTCTATATTATTATTTTAAATTTTACATGCTTACTTCAAACATTAAGAAAGAAATAATCAATATTTAACATCTGGATAATATACAGCTCTATTTTATGATCCACTTAAGAGTTTAAAAATTATATAATTGCAAAATATTCCATTGTTATAATGTCTTAAAAATAATCGACAGAAGACAACTCGGTAAGTGGGAGGAAAACTAACCTCAAAAATTATCAAGTGATTTTAATAATTGTTAACAAAATATATGTAGCTTTTTGCTTAAACATTAATTATTTTTAATATTTACATTTACAGACAGTTTTCTACTGAATGATATTTAAAAAAAAATATCACAAAGATTTCATCTAATAGTCTACGAGACGTTAAAGTGCATATCAAGTTCAAAATTAAAGCAACCAATAAACACACATATTCTTAAACTTTAGTATTCTACGTTATTTTAAAAGAGGTGTTCATCAAATCATGTTAAAATAAATATACTTTTTTGGAAAACGATCGTTCTAAAAATCTTTGCAATTAGTACAATACAATCAATAGAACACGAAAATAAATGTATACTAAAGACATACCAGTAAATAATGCTAAAGTAATTAAAATACCAAATAAAATATGGCAACACGGATAAAAGGAGTCTTAACAAAATGCACTTTAACTTGAAGGGAATAAGCGACAAATTTACAATCTATTCGACAACCAGTTAAAATATATACAATTTTCTTATTCTCTTGTCAATGTCGACCTCCAAAAACATTAACACTTCATATTACACCAAATTCCGCTAAAATAGCTTTCTGTACAAAAAATATATAAATCGTGAATTACATAGTAAAATAGCTAAATCATTTTCCGTCTACTTTTTTCACTACACGTAAGCCTTTAGGCGATTATTGCAACACGTTGACTAAATCTAAGTTCGATTATGCTTGGTGAAATGACGTTTACCGAGTAGGTAGTCATCAATGTTGCCACACTTGCAAACGTTTCTTCTAAATGCCAAAGTATTTATAAAATTATAAATAACAATATTAAAAATAATGAATGTGACAACATCGTACTTATTCACACTGAGTTTGTGCAGAAACCGGTTCGACACGAGAATGGGTGACCACATAATAAGTGCAAAGAATAAAATAAATTCTCCAATGGATAGTTCGATCACTATGTGACTCCCGACTGATTGTATCACAAATAATATTAAGTAACGAAATGAACACAAGAATCGTGTATGGCTGTGCCCACTTAAAAATAAAATTATAGGCGGTAAGAAGGTTCAATTTAGGCGATAAGCTTAAGGCTGACCGTGTAATTTGGAAAAATCATTTCTGAAATCAAATTGTACAACTTTTGAGCAATTTCGACGCACTGGGCTTGATTAACCACGCATTGACAATGCAATGGACAAATATAACGGATAGATACTGCAACGACATAATTTAAACTGAGTCAACTGGATACCGCTTAGATATTGCATATAAAAAAAACAGACTGGTATTTAGTAATTACATCTAAATTGTATTCAAATAGAGCTGTGAAACTGAAATGTGGATTAAAGAGGAAAGCTGCAAAAGGACTAACGTTGTTACACCGACATATTGTAAAGTTACCCGACCGGAGACTAGATGAGAAATTGTGACAGAAACACGAGATAGTACCTGGACGCTCAGTTAGGCCCGAACAAAACAACTGTATTCGTCACAACCAATATAATATTTTGCATTTCGCACATTTTCACTGGGAAGGTGACGTTAGCCCGAGTCCTACTCACAACATACATTCGTTGTCATGTTAGGTATAGTCACTGTCTAAACGTGAAATTATATCGAATACGAGACTAAAAACTGTAACGGACTCGCTAATTATCATCTATAGGTACAATCAATTAAAACAAGTGTGTGAAAAATCGTTTTTACACTAATTATATCTAAAACTGCGCATTATTACTACCACTAATATTTTTAACTATTGCAATACACTACGTTTATTAAATCGATTATAAAAATATCATTCATTAGACAGCAACCATACCGATGAATATAAAAAATTGCTCTTGTAATCGATGATTATGTTACAATTAAAACAAACATAAAACATGCTACGGAATTACAACGAAACGTACGGGGAATGAGGTTTTTAGACAATTTATAAAATTTAATAAACTGTATGAAACAAAACTTAACACGGCACAAAACATATCCTGTTTACGATATTATGATATTAATTAATGTGCGATAACACGTGTGGAAGTTGTGCAACATGGCCGACACGTTCCGACGCACGTGACGCAGACACATAACGAATAATTCGCGATCATTGAACGTGTTCTAATAAAGAAAAGAGCGGGGAAAATATAACTGGGAGAAATGAACATGAAACACGACAAAACATTGTGATGGTGTGATCGTTTATTGCAGACACGCGCGCACCTAAAATTATGACACATAAAATGTAACCTCTAACAATGGCTAATGCGAATTCATATCGATTCCTAATTACACCCCTAACACTACGCCTAGATAGCCTAGGGGAGTCCCGAGACCCCGGTGTATACCCTAAAAAAAAGTAAAACAATAAAAACAACTATAATTTACTTATACATTATGCGTACAAAATCTTAGCCGACGTTCCCTAGGACGCGCCATCAAATAAATATTATATTAATAAACATATCAATAAGATACATAAACATTGTACATATATAAAAAATCTTTTCACATACCGTTATACATACGTACCGCATAGCTTCCCTACGACTTACATTAATCTATATACAATATGTACAGAGGGGAAAATAAAAACAATTTGTACTTGCAGAAAAACCGTGAAGTTAAAATAAAAAAAAGTTGAAAACTGAAATATACAACGCCTCACACACAACTCGATAAAAAAAGTTACATTTATAATATATTACAAGCGAAACGTGAGATTTACAAAAATATTTTCTTATCGCATGTGCGTAGAGTCGCCTCTACCTCTCGCATCGCTTCGCGCCCTCCACCACATCTGGAAACAACAAAATGCACTGTTAATAATTATAAATCGTTAAACTCTCAATATTATTATAAAGAGTAAGGGAATAGTGAATGCACTTGTGTAATATTTTTATAGACATCTTTAATGTGACTACTTAGTCAGACAGACAAGATAATCACAATTTAGTGACATTATTTATTACTTTTAATTTAGTTCAGTGAACTTTTTTCGTAGATGTAAAATATGATTTCAATTTCTGTCTGTAAAAGCAACGCACACACTATTCATTTAAAACACAACACTTTTATTTGAATGTTAAAATTGCGATAAACATATTTCAAAATCAATAGAATTTGAATTTTATGCACTCGTCTAACCTCGAACCTCTCGACCTTTAACAATAACTTTTAACATTCATTTACAACTAATGTGACTATCAAATTGTTAAAATAATTACATGTGTACAGTTCAATCGTCAATTACTTTGGTATGCATATATGAATAGAAAAACAGCTACGCGTTAAATAATTTAAATTAGTTCAATTACATTCAATATACTTTGATGTCGAACGCCTTACTACTTCATTTTGTTAGCTTGGTTTGATGCTCATAATGGTGTCAATTACCCTCACATAATTTAAATATAGGAAAATAAACTTCTAAATAAACAAGACGCGAGGAAATTCAAACAACCTTATAAATGCGAAAATTTGTCTGTTACCGCGCTTTCACAATTGAACGACCGCAGGGATTTTGTTGAAATTTAGAATGAAAATAGTTAATGAGACCTAGGATCCAAAATAGGCAACGATATGTTTTAAAAAACAATCCGTCAGGCATTGAAATAGAGAACGAATCATTTTTTTATCAACAAAGCTAGCAACTAACATCTATAAATTTACAAATATGTAATATTAAAAATATATATTTTTTGTTTGTTTATTGCGATTTTTAACTCTAAACTACTCGATCAACTTGAAAAATTATTTTACCATTAGAAAGCGATATGTTTAGCTAGTATTTTTTTTTATATATTTTGAGTAACCTTTTTACTTTTTTTTATCTTTTTCTCAATCAAATGTACAGAATTATCATACCAGCGGTGTCGGTGGGCGGCCGCGCCTCCTCGTCGTCGGGCAGCGCGAGGCCGAACTCTCGCCGCAGCCGCGAGCTGAGGTTCTCCCGCTGCCGCTCCGACGCCGTCGGCTGCGCGTCGAACACGCCTGTGGGCGATTCGAATTTCGAATAAGTTTTTTTTTTCGAATTTTTTTTTTTATGTTTGTGGCCAGATTCAAAACAGTTCTTTTGTTTGTGGCCAGATACATTGGCCAGACAGTTCATTGGTTTTAAGCCGGATAGAAATCGAACGTGTTAAATAGATTTTTTTTTATGTCAGATACAAATCATAAAATTGACTTAAATAATATAGAGTAAAAATGGACAGTTAGATTAAATTAAGATTTTTTCACAGGGATTGATGCAAACTAGCTTTGTAATATAATGCACAAATCCACCAAAGCATTTGTCAAAAAAATAACTTCTTTCCTTTCCCAAAATCCTCCATATCCTTCTCAAATTTCATCCCAATCGATTCAGATGTGAAAGCGTAAAAAACAGACATAATTTTTTCGCATTTTTAAATTACAGTACTATTATTTTAGATGACAGGCAACATTAGTTTAATAAGACTGTATTTAAACAAACAACAAACAAACAAACAAACAAAAAATTTTTTTTCGAAAAATGTACAGTTGTAAGTGTAAGTATAATAAACTCTCAGATAAATAAAATCTCTTTTCAAGTACCGCAAACTATTGCTGTTAAAAACCAATGACATCACGTCATATAAAGTATAAGAATTAAGAACCTTCTATAAAACCTTGCAACAAAGAAACCCCTAACATTTGTACAAACATTCCTATTGTTGTACAAGAACGTACAACATTAACTATTCGCAGTATACGTGAGCCGCAAATCCGGATTTCATATTAATATGTTGTTAAAATATTCATTCAAAATTAGGTAGTTATAACAAATAAAACGAAGTTATAAGTCACTTTAAATGTTTGTTATAAAAATAGTTTTGTATTTTTTGCGGTTTGATGTTAATGCAAATTTTTCACGTGTTTATTTTTTTGCAGCTATTTCTGCGCCATAGCAGTGTAAAACCTTGAGTTAATCTACTAAGCAAGCGTACATTCATGATTTACTATTACCATACATTGGATTAATGGCAATATCCGCTGGATGCAGTAAAAATACATAAGAGTCTATTTATAAATCAAATCGATCTCTATTACATTAGTTGGCAAGACCCGACCGATGTGTTCCGTCCGTAATTTCTAGACTGCGCACAAAAATAGATTGACAAAACGGCTCGTGTAAGCATCAGGACGCTTCAATTTACGATAACGAGGACAAAACCGCCAGTATCAATTATCTCTCGCTGCATAAATCGCCCCTATTAGT
Source organism: Colias behrii (assembly GCA_029959065.1). Taxonomy (NCBI): domain Eukaryota; kingdom Metazoa; phylum Arthropoda; class Insecta; order Lepidoptera; family Pieridae; genus Colias; species Colias behrii. Next base: position 10,693,445 of record JARWMC010000006.1, read on the forward strand.
CAGGCCATTTGTAATGATTCATTTAAATTCATTTGCATCAAGAATGATCAATTCACGTACGACCAGGCCCATCTGGCACTTGGCAAGAAAACAGCGGCCATTCGTCGCAACAAAAACATGTTTGTGTATTCAAGTATTCACTTTTGTTTCCAACAACGTCGAGTTGTATGTTAATTTCATTGTATGGAACCTTCACGGCAGATATCAATTGAATTATTGATTCGATATACGTTTAGATAAATGATATGGCCTGGATTAGATGGTATTGATCCCGTGATAAGGGTATAGAGTATATTTTACGTTATAAACGCGTCGTGCGTGAGTTACGACGCAATTTTAGTGACGACATCCAATGTACTCTCAAATTTAGTTCCTGTTCTGATACTGAATCAAAATGTGTGACCTTTGTTTTTGTAATGCGGTACGATGAACGTTCAAGTCACGATCTCGCGTTTTTTATATTGTTTACTTATGCTTGATACTGTGTTGTGTACATTGTAAGCAAACAAAGTTTGAAAATCGTGCATTTAAGAATAAAATTGACCCAATTTTTAATTGTAACTAAAATGACATTATTTAATATCGTAAACATGATGCCATAAAAACATCTATAAATAAGAACTAAACTAATCGATAAAACAACTCATCGATATAACTTTTTAATTAGTCATGGAATCATAATAACCCGATAAAAGTGCAATTAATTACATAGATTTATGCAGCGAGCCGGATGTAGGCGGGTGTTTATTTTCTAATTGCACGCAAAGGAAGTACGTACAACACGACAATAATTGTGTGTAGTGTAAACTCATTATATACTGACGGCTTGATTGCCACGCAATTATCTCGATCGCTTTGGCAGTCTTTAAATAACGTCGACAGGAACATAAAAGAGTAGAAAATGTAGGTTAATCTGGGCTCATCCAGAATTTACATTTTACGGCTTTTAAAATGTTGTAACTATAATTGCTGCAATGCAATTTATTCCTATGTTATTAAGCAGAACTCAAGGTAGCCTTAATCGATTTTTAATCTATTCTACAAAATATAATCCTACTACATAGTTCGACGATTTGATCAACATTAAAAGAAAAAAAATTAAATAATATAAAATGTATCATGTTTTAATGCCAGAAATCTATCCATTAGAGTCGTCATCTTTAGGTATATGCAAGCCTGCAAGGAGACGTCTTTGGTAGCTCTGCTGTCTGCGTACATTTATCCGCCTCAAATTCTCCTAGTGGAACGAAGCCTCAGCTATGTATATGCGAGGACAGATCATTGTGCAGGCGCTTCTCCGTCACCCAAATACTCCACATATACAATCCATCTCTACCTACAATTACACGAGTTAGAAGCTGCAAAGCAATCTCACTTTAAGTCATATGGGTAGAGAGGTTCCAGTCTGTTCACTCATCCAAATACTCCACCTACACACTACACTACTACCTATAGGCACGTACAGTGCCGGCGTTAGGGGTAGGGCGAGAGGGGGCGATCGCCCAGGTCGACAAATTCTGGGGGGCGCCAAGGTCTGAAGTTGGAGTCTCTTGCCTCTCCTGGTGCAAACCTTCAGAACACCTCAAGTGGGCGCCACATTATTTTCTCCCGGGGTGTCAGCGGCCCTTACACCGGCACTGGGCACGTAACTTTACACCTGCAAGCGAAACTCACCTTTAGGCATATGCGACGAGAGGTCCTTGTGCAGGCGCTGCTCCAGCTCGTCGACCGCCGCCGCGGCCGCCGCGTCGAGCCGCTGCGGGGACAGCGACGCGGAGCCCGACGAGGTGGAGCCCGAGGACCAGTCGGGCCCCGCGCACAGCTCCCCCTCGGGGGGCCCCGCGTCGTCCGCCGCGGCGGGGCCCTTGTGCCGCTTGCGGTACTCCGTTATAGAGAGCTGCGGGGAGCGCGGGGTTAGTTGCGTGTGCGTGTTAAGTATGGATAGAATTTATATGTGTGCTGTATAAGCTTAATATAGTATTTTATTCCATTGTAAATTGGTGTAATGTATGAACGAAAGTATATTTTTACTTTTAGTGAATAAGATATTTTTTTTTCATTTGTAGCCTAGCAAGTATAGAGTATGTACCAATGTAACTACACTACACCTCAAAAACTATAATTATTTATAGTGTCCAAGTGTTTACTGTTTATTACATATACTCAGAAAAACAACACTTTATCAAACACAGCACGAAAAATACACCTGATTTATTGTAGTAGGCATCATAAATAAATAATAAAAATAAGTGCTAAATAATAAATAATTAAAAACGATGACTTAGTAAATATAAACATTTCAATAATCATGTTTGGATAACTGCTTTTATCTTATCATGCTAACCTTGATCTGGTTAAGTTTTGTAAAATATCACACACCTCCACAATCAGCTTGCATAACAATTAGTATCCAAATGTTAATGTAGTCATAATGATATATGTATGCAACTACAAGATTATCCATCATTTTACTTAAGCATGTTTAAAAAATTTTTAGGTATATTTTTAATATGACTATTTATAGTCTTGAAATAAAAAATGCTAAATTAAATATTATTTTGGTAGTAGATATAGCCATGTATATAGATTATATAGAATTATTGAACATTTTTAAAAAACAAAATGTTTGTATGTTGGTAACTGACCTTCCTGCGGACGGGTTTGGGCTTGTCGGCGGGCGGCGGGTTGAGGCGCGGGTCGTTGCGCGGGCAGTAGGGCTTGCCGCGCGCGGCCGGCGCCGGCGACGCCAGGCTCGACTTGTTCGAGCTCTTCAGCACCCCCGACAGCAACACACTGTTATTCGAGTCCATATTGTTCACTCGCGTCAAAATCTCTTGCACACTTTTCAATTCGTCCACTGGCGTAATACTGTCCTTATCGAATATACTACTGTCTAAACTTGTAGTCCTATCTATTGCACTTTTTATTAGAGACATGTTCGGTATGTTCTCGTTTATCGACGAGTCCACTTTGAACGAATGCGTCATGTTGCTGAATATGCCCGAGAACAGGCCGGTCGAGCTGAACCTGGTCGAGAACGGCACCGTCGATTCTAAGACGGTGGGACGTTCGATGATCTCTTTCTCCTCGAGTTCCGGAGGTGATTCCGGACACGTTTGTGCTGGATTCGGTTTCATCGGCTCCTCGGGAAGAGGTATAGTTTCTGGAGGTGGAATTATTGGCATCGGATCGGTTTCTTCTGGTAAGGGTATGGTCTCTGGAGCCGGTAGCGGTATCGACTCGACGGGAGGCAACGGAATATTTTCTGGCGATACGTGCATCTTCACATCCTCATGCGAGTTTGCGTCGTCGTGAATATCCCCATTGCTCTCCGACCTATTACTAGTATCGCCTTCCGTCCGCAACTGAATACTGATCTGATCGTCAACCATGTTAAGATCGAAGTTTAGATTGACTTTCTTCCGCTTCTCCTTTGGTGGTTTCTTATTCCTACTCTTTAAAATCATTATGTTTTCTGTATGAAATGAATGTATTTTCTTTTGAATGTCATCCATTTCGTCACGTTGCGGAGACGAGTTGCCACTCGTATCGGCGGATTGTGAGCTGTTAATTTTTTCGTTTGGACTTTCGATGCCTTTTACTTCAGTGTTGATCTCATTAGATTCTATTTTTGATTGCGTTATCACAGTCGTATCTATTTCCATTGGCACAACTTTATTGTTAGTCTCTTCAATTTCCAAATTGTTATTGTTATTTGCTGGTATGTCGACTTGTTTAGGTATCTCTGGCGTTTCTTCGTCAGGGACACCGATTATCCTCCTTATATGTTCAGAATTATGTGGCCCCTTTAAATTTACGTTTAGAACATCATGGTCAATATTACACTGATCATCGGAACCCTGGCCACTGTCGGACCGCGTTCTATCTCTAGCGTACATATCCATTATATTTCGTTTATATTGCCGCGCCAATGCTAACGAGTCTTCTTTCACCGGTGAATCTTCAGACGTTAACACCGGCGAAGTCTCATCGTGACTCTAAACGAAAATATAAAAAATTATGAGATACTAATAAAACTAAGCTACAATACTTATATTTACAATTGACCATAATTAATACATACGTGATCTATAGGGTTTTGGTCGTAGGACAAAGATTCTCTGGCCAATCTTCGCTTCTTCAAAGGAGTAACCATTTCATTGGGTGGAGATTCTGAAACAAAGGTGTCTACATTTAAAATAGTAAAAATATTCATAAAAGAAAAAATACAAATATATATAAAAGATGTGACGCAATACCTATACATGGTGTGTCGCTCTCTTCACTGATGGCCTGTCTTAACCATCGCTTCTTAGCACTATGCTGCATTGGTTGCGCGACTTCCGGAGGTTCAGTAGGCGGTGTACTTCGTGTGATCCGTTTAGCTTTCTTTGGAGGTTTATTTCTATCCCGTCCTGGTGTTCTCGGCGGCGAGTGCGGTTCTTCTTCATGATAGTCTTGACCACCACTGAGATCGCCAATCATGGTGGAAGCAACTCTCACCAAACTCTCTAAAGACGTAGCCGAAACTAAGGGCGGGCGGTATGGAGAGTTGTACGGTGAAGGAGTGCGATCCGGCGATCGACCGATCCATTCGTTAGCCATAGTCTTCTTAGTTTTCGGTTGTTTGAACGCCGATTCTACGGACCCAACGGCCGCCTCCACAAGGAGACACGCTGAACTCAATCCCAGATTCTGAAATAAAATTTATATTAGTCTTGTAATTTATAATCAGTAACAAATTATATGAATAAAAAAGACGGGTTGCACTCCGGGAGTGCCGGCAGAAGTGAAAACTTGATTATTAACGTTCAGCATGTTTGATATTTTGGAATGGTATCCGTCTTACGCATGAAATATAAGGGCTAAAAAAAAAAAAAAAAAAACATCCGTCTTACGCTTTTTCGATCAGGCCACGTGTCCTGACGCGAGTTTAAGATTTTATACCCAACGCCGCTAAAGAAGTTTTCACTTCAAAAAGACAACAATTTTTATCAACATACCTCAGAAACAGGTTCATGTGATTTATCTTCATCAATAGATGTAAGAACATCATTTCTAGAATGTTCTGGAGGTGGGGAGAAAGGCTGTGCCTCATCTCCTGAAGTCACAAGATCACTGTCAGCAGAGTTAAGACGACGTCGATTCGATTGCGAAGCAGTGCGTGCACGACCTTTACGTCTGTAAAATAGAATTAATGTATTAAATATATTAAATAAATAAATTTCACTTGTTCATTCGCACGTAAAAATATCATACATTCAACATGCAATTTAAAAACTACACAATACCTTTTCCGCTTTTTGAAGCTATTATGTACGTCATCATCGTCATCTTTTTCGTTGTAATTATGAGGATGCGGATCTGATTCTCTGCGCTTTTGTCTCTCTTTAACCTCCTGTTTCCTTTGTTCAGCTCTTTCCATCCTTTCAAATGCTTTCATTATAGCCTCCATTTTACGTTCTTCACGAGTCTGCAAACAATTATTAGATTTAGCATAAAATTTATCTAATTTAAAAATAAGATTATTAAAACTATTATGGGTATTGCTTACCATTTTCCTTTTATCTTTTTCTTTACCAGAAGGTGTTGGCAATTTGTCTTGAGAATCATCAGTTTTATCATCTAATGAGTCTTGATTAACACATGTGGTTCTGCTTGATCGTGAAGAGCGATCATGACACGCAGACTTAGCCGTAACTTCACGAGTCACTGGTCTCTCATCTTCTGATTTCGGTTCAGTTTTAGGCTTTCCTTCTTCTTTTTCCACTTTTGGTTCCTCAACTTTTTCTATTTTTGAAAAAAATGAAGGCAAGATTGGTTCTTCGGGAGCTTCGTATAGTTCTATTTTTGGTTTTTCTTCTTTAATTTCTTCAATCACAGGTTGTTGGATCACAGTTGGACAGCTCGGAGGTTCCGGTTCATAATTTGTTTCAGGCATTGGTATTTCTTCTGGTTTTTCCTCAATCTTAGGCTCAATTTTAACGAAATCAGGCTCATCTAAATCAGGTTTCATTTCCTCTTTAGCTGTAAGATCTATTTCTTGATGCTCTTCTTTAATTTCAGGAATTTCTGATTTTATAGGTTCAAAATACTCAGGTGACATTATAGGCTCTTTAACTGGTGACATTGGAGGAAACTCGTGTTTTATCGGTGATTTTTTCTCAGGTTTTATGATTGGAGCTTCTGATTTAAATGGTGGAGCAATTTCTTTTGTAGGTGTAGTTAGTAAAGATGACAATGGTGGCGATAAAGGTGAAGACGAACTGTAACATCTGTTACGACTACGTTTTTCTCTTGGAGGGTAATCAATCGGTTTTCTAGGTGCCATTGAAGTAACACCATTAATTTTGCAATGTTTGGGATTGCCACAAGCACAAGGTTGTTTACTACCATCTGAATCATGACCAACCGTTATTTCCGTATTGGACTGAATAACGCCAATAGTTACTAAATAAACATGTAAAGCTCCTTTTACAATGCAATGTTGCAGTTCAGCATTAGGTTTACATGACCTACGAACAAATCTCGCCTCATTACCATATGTCCTAGTGTCAATACATATCTGAGTGTTGTCTTTAGGTAACCTGTAGAAAAACACAAAAGGTCCAGGTTTTTGGCTACCTGCCCGTGCCGAGTTTTGTAATTGTGGGCGGTGTTGATTTGAAAGCATGTATTTTCCTCTCAATTCAATTATTGGAGTGTTCTCTTTTAGATCTTTCGTAGCAATCAAAATTTTGCCGCCAGCGTGTGGCACTGTTGTACATAAATGTGCTGTGATAGACGAAGCCATGTTGGATGTATTACCAAGTTTACTACTGTATTTCATGATTTTTGCCCGTAATTCTGGGCTATAATGATTCGTCATTGCAACTTCGTAAAGATCTCGCCAGTGCGATTGATTATTAGACATACTACTACTTGTATTGTACTTGTTTCTATTCAACATCAGTTCCTTCTTACGTTTAACACGTTTTTCTGTCAGCTTTCGTTTTGTGCCTTTTCTAACCATTTCTGTTTTCTTTGGCCTTTTTGGCCCTCTTTTCGGTGGTAAAGGTGGTAATGACGGTTGCGGTAGAGGTGGAAGTACTGGAACAGTAGAATTATTATAAGTAGTAACACAAGATCCACTTGTATTTGTATATGTCGTAACTGTTAATAATCTCTTTCGTCTTTGCCCAGGAATTCTTGTGCATTCTGACGAATCGGAGTCAGAAGCTCCAAGTGCGCTCAACTCTTCTCTTTTCCTTAATTGTATGGCACGAGCATGACGCCTATCTATGGCGCGAGGTTGACAGAGTTCACACATATAAGCATCAGGTATATTATTTCTGTCAATGCCCATACAATCTACATGCTGCCATTCTCCACAACGGTCACAACATATCATGTATCCATCATCATGTGTAAAATCACAAATGCATCTCGTTTTGCCTTCTTCTTCCCCTTCTGGAGCTGTTTCAGTATCACTGCCACCTTGCTCTGGAGGTCTCCTCTCCCCTTCAATTGATGATATAACAGATGCTGCATCATCATCTTGCGGAGGAGGTGGTTGTGGTTTGTATGTAATGCAACTTACAGCTGGTACTGTCGCTACTACTGGAAGGGGTGCTGGAACCGCTGTTGGAATAATTGTTGAAAGAGTAAGATCAAATGGTGTGGTGGTTGGAATTGCAGGTGAAGTTTTCATAGGGCTTAATGGCGATGATATTTGTGTGATAGTAGTTATTGTTGTTGGTGCCGATGTTGTTGTAATTGTTGTAGAGAGACTTGCAGGTGGGGTAGAAATTGGAGCAGGAGATGGTGACGAAACTGTTGATTGCTTTTGCATTGGCAGGGCATATGTATGATCCAGCATTATAAAAGCCAATGCCTGGTGTGTATATCGTCGTAATTCCTCTGACAAGTTTGGTCTCTCTTCTGTGCCAATGATATCATCTGCAGTTAGTAAAGTTGACTTATCTCCACTGTAAAAGATAAAAATTTATGAGTTAATTATTTGCTTATCTTATGTAGGTTTAAATTTAGACATATTTCAGTAATATATATCATGTTTTTTACTTAATTAAAAAATTATAAAACCTACTAAAAAAACATTATAAATATACTTACAAAACAATCCTTTTGTGATTAATAGGTTTAACTTCAGCTATCTCCTCAATGGGATGAGGAGATATATTATTTCTTTTTGAAGTGACTGGTGTAGGGCTCTGTTGAAGCATGAGCTTTGGTTGAGATAGTGATTGTAAAATTTGTGCTGTTAACTGTTGATTAGCTGATACTTGTGATATCGTAGAGAGCTGATTGTCAGGTCCAAATGTTTGAACATATCGAAGATTAGGTGTAGCTCCTGACTGTACATAATGAGGTCCTTTTGGAAGACTTGAGCTCATTGGAGCTGTGGTTAAGAGAACAGGCCCACAGGGCGATTGTAGCACCAATCGTTCTGCTTTTTGCACCTTTTGTAAGGCCAAAGGTTGTTGGTTTTTATTGGAAGGACTGCCCACCTTTTGTATTACCTTAGAAGTGTTACTTTCCATATTGTTATAATTAGAAGATTGGCCTTTATATGTAACATTGGCCACAGGCCATGTCTTACTTTCTGTTTTGTGCGCAGTACCAGCCTGCTGTATAATCTTTATTGCTCTTGATTGATTTTTTTGCACTTGGGAATTCTTACCCTTGAATGTATTTACAGATTTCTTTCCAGAATGTACAGACACCTTATTGGGCGCAGATACAACTCGTGACAAAATGTGACACTGCATGTTTCCAGACGATGCAGCCACCATAGTATTAAGATTAGCACCATTGTTCACTTTACTTATATTTGTGCCTTTAGCGAATCCATATGATACATTCTTTACCGGGCTGTTGTTAATAACTGTAGGTGATAAAGTTGCACCACCAATAAGGGACTGACTTTTACCTGTCTTAGTACAGAGGACAGAGTTGTTAATATGTTTTTGGGACACCACATTAGCACTTAGTTTATATACATGATTCTGGTTTCCATACACTTGAGTTGTCATATCTTTATTTTGTGTTATATATTGTTGTGAATAATTTGAATTTTTGGGTAAAGTTATGTTACTAAGAATTTGCACTTTAGAAGTTTTAGGACGAGAATTATAATTTGCCTCTATTATATTTGCCCTTCTACCGAGATTAGTGTCATTTACATAACTTTCACTTGTGATTATGATTTGTGATACACCTTGTTGTCTATCATCATCACTTTTATTATCCGTAGGTGCACTTGTTGCAAGAATTGTAGGCAACCACAGAGTTTGGTTACCGGTAACATCTTGGGAAACATTTTGTATAGCTGTTATATTTCCGACAGCTGCATCAACATTAATTGTAAAGTTCTGAGGAAGTTTAGCAACATTCTGTACAATTGCACTACTCAGAGGTGCTTGAATAAGTGTTGCAGTATTCTCTATATAATTTCCATCACTGGAGTCATCTGTTTCTTGTAATATGGGGTAGGCAATATGCCCCACGGTATCAAGAGAGGCCTCCTCTATCCTCATGATTCTAGGAAGGGAATCTACAGACATCTCACCATCACACCCTTTATCACTAATGTGATAATCAATATCTTTATTCTCTACTTTATGAACAGATTTTATAATACTTTCATGGTTTGTGGAATCAGGTTCAGGGTCGCCCTCATTACTAGATATGGGTACAGCCCTCAAAACTGGAGTACGAACACTTGGTGCATCCATAGTATTCATTACTTTTGATTCCAATATGTGTTCAAAAATGTTTTCACTGGAGGTGGTCGGCCCGTAACTCTGTAACAAAAATATATTTACCAGTTAGCTGTGTTATGCTTGTTTAGGACACATACATTTTTACTGTTATATTAAACACATAGGTATAATTTTGGTTATTGTTTTTATTTATTTATAATATAGAGATATCATATATATAATACATCAACCAAACCTTTTATCAAATAGACGTACTTGAATATCAAATCAACATCCCATATCATGTGTCCTAATTCAAATTGATAGTAATACACCAACATTATATTTATAAGAAGTCCACAGAACTTACCAACCTTATGGCTAATACTTAGAATAATTTTAAAACTAAAGGATGTAATAATACAACATTGGTAGAAAATTCTTTATTCAATCGTAAAAGTTCCTGCAGCATACAATATATAATTATGAGTATGAACTGTAAAACAAAGAAAAAGGTGGTCGGATGAGATAAGGAGAGTGGCAGGGCCGCTCTGGCTACGGAAGGCGAAAGAACGTGGCGAGTGGAAGAAGTTGGAAGAGGCCTTTGTGTCACAAGGACACGCTAACACACACAAAGCAATTTAATTTTAGTTAATAAGTAAAAATGTAACCTGTAATATTGGCAATAAAGGCTATAAATAAATAAATAAATGAACTGTAAAACAACATCAATAGATAAATATATAAATTTTGATTAATGGAAATACCTTTTCACTGTACAATAACCTTTGTCACAGACTTAAGATCATGACCAATGCAAAATAAAGTAAATTTTTTGCATTTTGTTTGAACTATGCTTGTTAAAGTCTAGAAAATCTCATAAGGATATTAATTAACACTTCAAAAACAGTACCTTCTAGCTTATTTTTTTAGACATTTCATAGTATGTGTCGAGCTTAGCAAGTTAGTTGTGTAAAATGGATTTTTCTAAGATAATTATTTTACTCACTTGCCGGGCCACAGGTTCATATTCCGATGAAGTTGACATGCTGAGAATACCATCTTGGGTCGGACCCGAGATGATGCCGTGGAGAACGCCTGGTCTCCGAATTAAATTTATTCGACTGCAATCGAAAATTGATGGTTTATCCCTGCGCCTTTTGATATCTTCATATATAAGTTCGGGATCGGAGTATATTATGTCCGGAAAATATTTTTAACGCTCGTATACGACTCTATTGTCGAGGTCATTGTTCCAAATTATATTCAAAATTCACATTATTTCGCTTCCTACGAGAAAATATAAGGGATCACAGCAAAATAAAATACAAAAACGCATAGGAAATATGCGTAAAGTTGTAAAATAAGCAGATAGGTTAATATTCACTGCCGCCATTATTGTGGCACGAAAATGAAATGTCTCCAAACATCAAAAAAGTAAACACTAACCTAAAACCAAAAATTTGTAACGAAATACAGCCCACCATGTAATAGTTAACTTGCAATTACTGCATGAAACTTTTAATTTGATTCCGCTTAGTAACAAAGAAGTGAAAAATATAATATAATAAGAAAATGAGGTTTGTGTATTTTCTTCAAGTAGATGTAATCATTTACAAGAAATAAAAGGCAGAAAGGTTCAATAGCAAAGGTAATCAGGATAATAGTATGAAAAGATTTACATCTATACTAACATTATAATTTTATAAAGAAATCCAGATGTAAACACTTATAGAGTAAAATAAGAATAAAAGTTGTACTAACCTTTTCTCAAATAAAATAACAACCCCTACGACGTATTTAGGCGCTATCCGTCAAATATTTTCATAGCACAAATTAAAAAGGCCTTAAAGTCCGAAACTACGACCAAAACATTCACAAGAGTCGAAGATGGCGGCCATTGCATTTTCGTGATACAAAACAACGGGGGGGTTTCATGGAACAAGTCGAAGTACTATCGACTTCCGGTCAAATTTAGAATAAATATTTGTAAGTTTTATCATTGGAAAGTATCTTAGATTAATCTTAGATACTTTATAAAATAAATAATATTTTTTTATAAAATAAAAATTACTAACCTTGTAATTTTATTCTCATTTCATTAAAAATGTAATATATTTGAAGAAATGTTTTCATAGACAACGTAAATTTATTAGATATGGTCTATTACTTATGGTACTTTATTGCTTATGGTCTTTACAGATAAATAAAACTATTATTATTCTGTATTTAGAACAACAGATTAATGAACACGTAAGTGCATTCTAAGGGTGTCTTCCGTTATGCACTGCGACCACTGTAAGGTGTGACGTCAATTCAGTATACTGTGAAGCCGTTCGTTTATAGCCAGTTATACTGGTTACGATTTAAAACGGAACGCAATCCAGTATACTGTCAGCCGCATTTTTTGACGCAGCATTAAAATGAGTGTATTAAAGTTTTCTAGAACATAAAAATAAACTGTTTTGGAGTACTGTCCAATTAAAAATATTTTAATTAATATTAATTGTAAATTGAATTTAAAATATAATAAAAGTAAGTACTTTTTCATAAAAAAGAATAAAAAAGAACTTTCAGCTCGTATTGAACATTTTCAACACAGTCTAATAAAGTTAATTTTTGCAATTCTTCCATTGTTTTATTTATTAATCCAAACTAATTACAGAACTTTAAAATTTTCTGATTATACTGTAGCTTTGTTTATAAGACGTTAGGCACTCGAGTGGTTTTGACTGATCATATTACTTGCTCTGTGGCAAAGAGTATAATGTATAATAGGTCTGTGGACTGATCACGTGATCAAAGTACTGCGAGTACCATAGGGCGTATTCAGAAAGAAAGCTTGAAACTTATAAGCGCTTATAAGCGCTTATCGGCGCTTATAAGCGCTGGTTACCCGCGCAGGAAAATATATGAACATGCGCTTATAAGCGCTGATAGGCGCCGACAAGTTCCAACAAGTTTCAACAAACTTGTCGGCGCCGATCAGCGCTTATAAGCGCATGTTCATATATTTTCCTGCGCGGGTTACCAGCGCTTATAAGCGCCGATAAGCGCTTATAAGCGCTTATAAGTTTCAAGCTTTCTTTCTGAATACGCCCTTACCTCGAAAACGCCAGTGCTCACAGTAGAATATGGCGGCGATTAATGACGTCATAAATTTCCGTAGGGCGTATTCAGAAAGAAAGCTTGAAACTTATAAGCGCTTATAAGCGCTTATCGGCGCTGGTAACCCGCGCAGGAAAATATATGAACATGCGCCGATAAGCGCTGATCGGCGCCGACAAGTTTGTTGAAACTTGTTGGAACTTGTCGGCGCCGATCAGCGCTTATCGGCGCATGTTCATATATTTTCCTGCGCGGGTTACCAGCGCTGATAAGCGCCGATAAGCGCTTATAAGCGCTTATAAGTTTCAAGCTTTCTTTCTGAATACGCCCCTAGGGTACTGCGGCAGTATACTGGCAGTCCATAACGGAACGAATTTTTCTACAGTGATAGCACTGTGCAGTGGTTGCAGTGCATATCGGAAGACACCCTAAAATGTAAGATATTTAATTTTATCATTTAATTTTCAGGATACGATACAATAAATGTATTTTTTAATCTGTATGTGTATTTACACGTTAGCGTACTGTATTGCATGCCTCATCTAATATTTTAGCTTGAATAGTAACATCCAAAAATCCAAAATTTTACGCTATTGCATAGCTTTTATCTCAGACTTTGAGCGCGGCGATCGAATGTAAAAATTCCGTAACGAAAAAATCTAACACCCCGCACTCCAACTGATGCGATGCGATGCAATGCAATAGCTTTAGAGCTAGCGCGCAAGAGCAACTTTTGTCTCCGCAACTATTTTGTCTCTCCCATTAATTTTATGGGCTAGTAAGAAAGTGCGCGCACGTAGCGACACAACTCCCCATAGAGTTGATGGGAGAGACAAAATAGTTGCGGAGACAAAGTTGCTCTGACAGACAAAGTGGCGTGCCCTTACCGTGACAGTCCTCGTGGTGCCACACGTATTTTTTAATTTTTATTTCTTCCATGATTGCACCCACATGCACCAAACTTTTTGAGTATGTATGTACTATGTTGCTTATAGGTGAATATATTATTTTTTTCTTATCCATACGCTTCGACATCTTTTTAATACATATTAATATGTTATTTAATAACAAAGTAATTTTACTTTCTATCTTAGTTATCTGTTATGAAAAGATTATGAACAACATTAAAAACAATAACGCTGTCTTTTTATAAAATTATCTATGGCAAATTATTCTGGCAATTCTATAATAAATAATAATTGCGGCTTGCTCCTTGGCAATGTCATTTGAGTTTGACAGGTTCATAACCACAGTTCATAACACAACGTGCGCTCAGCGCCTGAAATTTTTTGAATATTGTTTGCTAGGTTAAGCGGTTTTATAATTTCCTCACAATTTTATAAAACACCTAAAATGACGACGAGTGATTTTGTATTAAATGACAGTGAAAGTGATGTAGATTCTGATGAAGAGGTAATTATCTGGTTGAAAGATATTATGGTTATTTTATTAACTTTGTGTTAAATTTCAATTTTCATTAATTTTTTCCAGTTGCAAGAAGCTTTTGCAAAAGGACTGCTTAAACCTGGTCTAAATGAAGAAATCGAGAAAATTGAAAAACGCTACGTGAACAATGTAGCAGATTTAAAAGCGAAATTAAAAGAATTTGAACTAAAATTATCATGGGTTGAAACTTTAGACTTGGTTACTGCAGTTGCTCCTTTGGCCCCAGATGTGGCTTTGCAATTACAACAAACTGCACAACGTAGAAAGTAAATTATTGTATATTAAAAATTGTATATTTTATTATCCTATCATAGTTATAGTGTAATCGCGATATTTTGATAGAATGTATGTTTCTTACCCTTTAATGCTATACGGATTTTGATGATACTTGGCATTGAAATAGTTTCTTTACTTCAAAAACCTTAAAGGCTGTATATTATGCAGGTGTATCTGCATGGTACAGCAAATATTTTCTTTCTAGGTTTTTTTATATTAAACATATGCTAAACCTTTTCAATATGCAGATATTCAATTGAATTTTTAGGAATGTACAAGAAAATAGTAAAGGAAAGCAGGTGTATGATCCCGCACAAGATCCAGTATTGAATGAGTTTAAAAGAGAGAATCTAATCCACCGGCAGGCACAGGCAGCTGTTGTTGATGGAATCAAACGCTTGAAGGAGCTCAATATTCCAACTAAAAGGTATTTTATATTCACTATAGTATAAATATATAGATATCATGTTTTATAATATATAAAATATACAATATTATAAGAAATAGGGACAGATATATCATTTTCTTGTAAAACTGATATATTTTTTATATAGACTGCAATCAATATTTATAAGTTTTAAGTGATTTTACCATAACTTTGTTTGCCTTTCTGAATGCTAATCTTATTGTGAATTGTACTTATGTGTATACTGGACTATAAAAATAACATAAGGATTGTTATTTAACACGTTCGCGGACAGTAACGACCACAGGCGTCTAGACAGCTAAAAGTGATACGACAGTACGTCTGTCGACGTATCAGTTTTTACTTGCATAAAATCAGTACGCCAAACGACGAGCGATTTTTCATACTATCATAAAGAACGGCATGTTGTACTGTCATCACAGGTATAATTACGACTTTTGTACTGTCACTGCATTATTTACAAAAATTCGTCAAAGGAAGGTACTTCCACACATACATTCATATTTTTTTTACCCCTCTCCCCGCGCACACTACGCCCGTGGGCGTCATGTTTGCATACGGTTAGTCGAGTACTGCGCCGCTGCGGTGATCCCGCGTGCCGCGTGTGAATTGTTGTTTAGAAAGTGAGTATTTTGTTTCCAACGTAATTTAATTGTTTTACTCATACTGGATGTACTAATTCAAGTCTAGTTGCTTATGTAAACAACATATTTATGTTGCTATTGTTTGTTGTGAACACGATTTTGTTGAACTAAATTCGTAAGGAATATTTTTGCAAATGGCGTCTCGAGACTCGTTCGAAAAAGAACAAAAACGTCTTCAAGACCTGTTTGATGCAGCGTCTACCCCTGAATCGAGTCAAGACCCATTTGCTGATGATGGTGACTATGAATCTGACGCTGAGTACTTACGACGTTTACGCCTATATCCGTTCTGTCATATCATATGGTTTTTTAACCATGTGTTGTAACACTACGCCCCTGGGCAATGTATGAAAAAAAGTAGTGTCTCAGTAGCTGCAACCTGTAAACCAATACTGTCCGCGAACGTGTTAATCTATGGTTTTATAAAAATTACTTACATAATATGGTCATTGATATTTCATTACATACATCTTTCTATTCAACTATGTATCCTATATATCTTAGTGTTTTTTTCTGTTTCTTTTTGTAGTTTCTAATATTATATTCAAAATTTATTTCCCATTTCATCCTGCTTCTTTATTTTTTGAAAATATTCATTATACTACTAATGTCAAATAAAAACCTTATAGGCCAGATGACTTCTTTGCTGAGATGGCCAAAACAGATGAGCACATGCAGAAAGTTAGAAAGAATTTGATGGCGAAGCAAGCTGCTCAAGCAAGGGTGGAGAAAGTCAGACAGTTGAGGGATCAAAAGAAGATTGCTAAGCGAGTACAGGTAATGATATTTTGTTATGAAACTTGCTTTAAATTGA
The DNA here is from genome assembly GCA_029959065.1 of Colias behrii. Classification (NCBI taxonomy): domain Eukaryota; kingdom Metazoa; phylum Arthropoda; class Insecta; order Lepidoptera; family Pieridae; genus Colias; species Colias behrii. The sequence goes on from JARWMC010000006.1 coordinate 10,709,861, forward strand.
ATTTAAGTATTTCATCTCTAAGTTTCAGTTTCTAAGTGACAGACAGACAAATAGAGTTACTTTTTCATTCATAATAGTTTTCATACTAATATTGATGTTTAAAACTAATTTGTACTCATATCACATGATAATAAATGTTATCAACTTTATGTGGAAATATAAATTAAGTGACAATTCATTTTTTATTGATTTTAAATATTATTACAATATCACAAGTTGAAGCTGTTGTTTTAAAAATAGCATACGTCACTATCACAGATCAGTATCATAATTTTATATTTTAATATTTTTTTTTCAGATTGATACAAAATTGAAACAAGCTGCTGACAAAAGGCAAATGTTAGAACAGTTAAAACGAGTTAGGAAAGGTAAATCTAGTGATTTAGGATTTTTGGATGATAACAAAGGAAAAGGTAATAAACAAAACGAAGGCAAGAAAGTAAACAAAAGGCGCGCAATGAAAGATAAGAAATTTGGTTTTGGCGGGAAAAAGAAAGGCTCGAAATTGAATACAAGAGAATCTTCAAATCAAATGGAAGGTTTTAATAGCTCTGCTAAGAAAAAGCCTTTTGATTACAAGTCAAAGTCCTTCAAACCTAATAATAAGAAAAAGAACCAGAGGCCTGGTAAATCTAAGAGGAAAGGTGGTAAAAGATGATGCTTTTAAGTTTAAGTGGTAAAATAAATGTATTTCACTCATATTTGTGATTTTATTAAAAAGTAGCTATTAAGAATGTTCCATATATTAATGCGAGTATAATGCTATAATAAATACAAATATGTATTTCTGCGAATTTTTTTTATAATAAATTATCCATTGACTCAGTCTTTGGTTCACAGTAGTTCAATTTGTGTAGAATTTTCCTAATATTCCATAGATTAAGATGACTAGTTATTTTATTTATCACGAAAACTTTGAATCTTCTATAAATATAGTATAAATGTATGAATACTATGTTTAAAACTAAGTAGGCATCAATAAAAAACAAATTAGATGATAAATTTGTGGTTTTTTTTTTACCTACAAGTTTCTGCCTTACTTTTATCACTTATGGGTATGAAAAGTATATGGCCGATTCTTATATCTACACAATAGGCACACAAAATTTCATGAGTCAGTCGAGGAGTATGGTAACTAACTTTGTGAAATGAGTATTTTAAATATTAGATTGAAAAACGAAAACCTACCCAACTAATTTTACATACCTATTATTATTTCCCCAACATGTACTAAATTTGAAAAAACCCTCATTATGCTCTGCGAAATTAAAGATTAACATAATATTATGTAAAGCAAGTATGAAAATTTATAAAGTACACTTAGATATTTTTTATATATTTAGATCGGAAGTTTCATTGTGTATTGTGTTGTAATGCGTGTTAGAAGTACTCATTGCGAGCAAGTTACACGACTCATTATTCTATTAAATTCATATTTCATATTTTATTAAAGATATGGTTATTTCTACTATTGTAATCGATAGTTGTGGTCAAGTTAAAGCTTATAGCTAAACCAAATAAATACTTTGCAAGGAATACATTTGAACCAAAGACGTGTTAATACTAACTGTGCACCATGGCGCAAAAACCGGTCCGAGTGAGAGCGTTTTTCGTTTAAACTTGTCTCTTTTTAACTAGATGACCATGGCTTAAAAAAATAAGGGACAAATTTCTAGAAAAGCGAGCGGGTATACATATTATATTGATGATAGGCTACCTAATTTAATGAATGAAAAAATTAACTAAACCATAGTGTACGTATATTGTACGGTAAAAGTGTGTGTGATATGGTGCAAAGTCAAAATTCATGGTCACCCTAACTACCATTTCTACATAAACGTGAAAACGTCAATGATTGGTAATGAGTTATAGGGAGACCTCTCGCTCGGACCGTTTTCGGTTAGCTTCCGCTTATAAGGAAAAAGCAACCTAAGGAATATAGTTATAGATCATATTTTAATGTTTTTGGTGCACAGCACAGGTGCACAGTCTAGTTAATAGTATAACGCCTTTGATTTGAACACACAGGATTTTGATAACTTTTCGTTGTTTGGGTTTAAAAATAAAACAAATGTTGCCAGTAAAATCATTTATTTCTACCACTTTCGGCCTTTGCCCTTTTTCTTCTGCTGTTGTTTCCTTTGCCACGCACTGTCGCTCGACTTTGGTTCTATGCGAGGACTCTTGGCTGTAGTAGCGGCCGCGCTTGGCGTTTGTTTGCTCATGTCGCTGTAAAATAAAATATATTTTTTTTTAATTTGAGCAAAAAATATTTACAATATAAATGAAAATTAGTGTGTAAATTTCTGTGACTTTCTTTTAGAAATAGAAGGAATTCGGCGGTTTTTATGTGCTCAAATCCAGCCTTGTGATCGTTTTTTTTTCTATTTTTAATGAATTTAACATTTATAAAGAATTTGAATGTAATAAAACTAAATGTTAAATAAACACTTTAGTTCAAATGTTTTAGGGGAACAATTATTAGTTTTTACCAATTAAGTACGTACTAGTTCTATTTTTTTATAAAACCATTACTAGGAATGGCCACTTTTTCCACGTTAGTATATCTCAAATTACTTTTTAATAATAAATTATATTGTATACTCACTATTGATCAACGGCAGCGGTTGTCATCCCCTGGCTGCCCTTGATGACGTCACGACGGATGCCGCGACGCTTGCGGTAGGCAGTGCGCTCGTATTTCGGCAGCCATCTTTAATTGAAAATAGTTTTATTTACGGTCAGTTTGGACACTTTATAGTGAGTAATAAATTGAATTGGAAAATGTATGGAGACAGATATAATCCTTATACCACAGATAACAATAGCTTTTAACTAGAAAAAAAAAAATGGAAACAAATACCTCTTATTAAGACATTAATTATTATTTTACGATTAGTGCTTTTAGCATTCACATTTTCATGACAGTGTAATATATTACCTTTCTGGATCCGGACCTTTAGAGATATCGGCGGTGGGCGGCAGCTTTGTCTTGCGCTTCCTTTTAGTTTTCTTCTTTTGCCCGAGTTCGGAACCAGGCGTTCTGGATTTTATTGAAATCAATTTATGTACTCGAAAATATGAACGGAGTAAAACAAAACATTTAAAAGTATTTATTTAATAGAATTTTATGAAATAGTGAAAATACTTTTGGGAATATTATAAAACTGTTGGAGGTCTCAATGTACCTATTTTTCAAGATAAAAATAAATAAACATCTATATCAAATATACGCAACTAGAAAATAATAATAAAAAAAAAAATACCCAGGCGATTGCTCCTGTTTGCTCTGCACGGTTTTCTTAACCACCTTAGCACCCATCATCCATTTGGACGATTCCAATGCGTCTATATCGATTTTACCCTGTAAATAAAACAATACATAGGTGATTACTTAGGAAATATGTTTGTATATTCTCATAAATTTGCTCTAAAGTTGTGGCTTGTCTCCTTCCTGAATTTTGTATTAGCGCTTACGGCTTATTATAAAACCGTTGATTTCCTATGATCAATGAAAATTTCGTATGTGAGGTGAAACCAAGAAGCTACCTAACTTGGTAAGTTGGTGTGAAAGGGATAAAAAAACATACAGGCGTCATTCAACGTCATATTTTCTTGTTACAAGTTAATGGTCATAGTGCAATCTCCAGTGTATTAGATATAAGCTTCTTGGGTGAAACACAAATTATAGTCATTTTCGTTAGAATGAGACAGTCGAATTTCGAATCACACAATTCTAATAATTTCAAATATACACATAAATACAAACCTCTAGCTGGTTAATAGGGGGCAGTTTTGTAGCGAGCTTCTTCGCCTCTTCCGGTTCATGCAGCATTGCCTTCACAAGCCGCGCGAGCGTGCGCTTATCACCCGGCGCGACGTGCACGAGCGCCGCGTGCGCACGTGCGGCCGCCGCGGTGTCCCCCGCGCGACTGTGCGCCTCGCCCGCCGCGCGCCACACTGCACGGAGGGACTTGAGCTTCTAGAATGATTCGAAATTTAAAATTTGGAATGGAATTTTCTCGAATCGATTAGAGAAATCTCGGCTGTGAAATATCAAAACCCAGTATCTGCATACAACTAAATTTTACAGGAGAGCCGAAAAACGTTTTCATATCTTTGAGAACGTGCCGTTTCAATAATATTAGTCGTACCTTCTTGGGAGTGACTGCAAAATTTGAGGTACTTATCAGGCTTTATAAAAATGGAGTTTTAATGCGTCTATCATAAAATATGTACGTAGAGAAGCAGTTACTAATAAAAACATTGTTTCCTTAGACCAAACTTTTTGAGTGCGTCAATTTCAAAACCTAGTAACATCACTTGCTATGTTTTCATCTAGTTCTAAAATATACTGAGTGGGGACTAAACGCAAATTAATAGACCTAGTAAGATCACTTGCTTTGTTTTCATTTAGGTCTGAATTTACTGAGTAGGAACTAAATGCAATTTTATATACCTAGTAAGAAACAACAGAATAAAACAACATAAATATGGCCAGTAATAAGCAGTTTTAATGAAAAAGATAAAAAAATAACCTATAATCGGAAACCAAACACTTGTTGTTCACAGTAAAAAATCAAAAATAATCACTCAAAATATTTCAAAACAGTCAAATAAAAATATTTTATTCGCTTATTAATAATTGTCCACCAGAAACTAAATCAACTGAATTATTATTAATCGGTAAACTTTGCCAAAACTCCCTTCTGTTCATTGGCATAAGCTGTGATAAGGTTTTTACTATGCCTTCCTTTTTACTTTCTTTAATGCCTCTTGGAATATTTTTTAAGGTTGGCATGGTCAAGGGATTGTATTTTTTAATAAGAAAATCCAATTCAGAATACGGAGATTCAAAATCATTCTTATAAAACATATTGCGGGACCCATTTACAAATTTTACTTCAACCAAAGAACTAAGAAAAAAATTATTCATGGGATCAAGGTCATCATTGCGTCGCGGTATGCGTTTCTTTTTTACCCACTCATACGATTTTTGGACTTCGATAACTTCAATATTCGATCTGCAACCCAAAATTACATTCTTATAGTCTTCAAAATCATACACAGCATCTTTTTTTTTAATCTGCCTCTCTATATTGCCATGAACTCCATCAGCTGACATATGAGTGTGACCTTTAGTTAGGTATTTCAAAGTCAAACTTTCTAAATTGCAAAACCCTGAGTTTATTATAGTAACAAGTGATGTAAAGAGGATCCAATTTTTATTTTGAGCTGTGCAGTTATCACACCACAATATCAAATGATTAAGATCTCTTTCTTTTTCGATCATTGCTGCAATTGCATTAACAATATCAGTAGCGTCTCGTCCAGAATAGGCTTCATGCCATAGAACACAAATACTATTAACATTAGTTTTCTTTCTGATCGGTGCAAATGTCAAGTTGAAAGTTATCGTTCTACTCAAGAAAAAGGATTCTTTGACTTTAGGCATGTCGGGTAACAACATAACTTTTTGTAAATCCATCGAGTAGTATCTCACAGATGAAGTATTTTCTAGGGAGGAATCTTCTTGATATTTTTGTATTGCTTTATTTGCTTTAGCTTTGTGATCCTCGTATGCAGTTTTAACATCCTCTGGAATATCTGCACCTTCATTTACTTTAAGTCTTTCTTCATACAGCCCACAATCTACACATTTATCGCCTTTTGGATATTTGAATGATATATTCATAGTCTTTAATGTCTGTCTATATATTTCTTTACACAATTTGAAATTAGGGTGTTTGGTTTTAAAGTCGCTAAACATTTTATCAACAGTCAATGTCCTAGGGAGATATCTTATGTTAGGTGCATTGCTTCGTCGGTAATGGCTAACTGAGAGATTGTAGCTAAGAATATGAGCTTCAACATCGTTTCTGGCAATTTTAGGCTTCTTACCCCCCCTGTTTTCCTTTACATCTTGGTATAGTGGTTTACGTTTAATTGCTTTGCTTAATTCTGTAATAACCGAATCATTTTTATATCCTAAAGTGTTCAATAAAAACTTTCGGCATACCTGGATATCGGTATTATTTTTTTGTAGAAAGAAGGATCTAGTTTCATTTTTCTTAAAATTAGAGTCTGGGTTGTCGTAATTTACTGTTCTCCTTTGTATGTTTTTGATTGCAATACATTTATTTAAAAACTGTCTTCGTAAAGCATAATTCATGTTCCAATAATTATTCCATATGACTTTTCTTTCATCCACAGTAAATAAATTACAATCCCTTTTACATTTTTCGCCACAACCATTTTGTATGAAAGAGTATTTAGCTTTATTATGGGTTATTCTTTTTTTTTCAATATTTGCACGAGCAGGACTTACGGACTCTTCTTGTTGATCGTTTCCATCGCTATCATTATTTATTAGTCTAGAGTTGTTGTTATTGCAATTTAAAGCTGTGTTTATATAAATGGGTTCTGGATAATTAGCAATAAAATTTACGTTTTTTGTGTACGTCGCTTGTACCTCTATATACGATGCAGCAGATTCCTGATTGGTAAATATAAGTGAATTCGGGTAAGTTGCTATGAATACTGAATGTTGCGGTACGTTACATGGAAGAGCCGGAATGTTATTCGAAATTGACGGGTTGCAATTATTAGTATCATCATCAGATTCACTAGTTTCTTCAATGTATCTTGGGTATTTTTTAATATTTAGATGCTCTTGAATTGAGAAACTTGGATCTGCTACCGAATCATCACTGTCCAAAAAATTAGAAATATCCGAAATATTTTCAATAAACTCTTCCATGCTTCCGTCACTTTGCCGAGAAGAACATGGTATCGGATTGTCGTAGATGTTGAATGGTGAATCTTCAGTTACCAAAGGAGTGTTATCAGTTGAGTTAGTAAGCGAAAAGCTGTTGCAGGGTATATCAATAAGTGAGAAATTGCTATGCAATGCATTAGAAGATGGTGTTGTTAGGGTCTGAGGGTTGTAAGCATAATTTTTTTCTTGTATTTGGTTACTGCCAACTGATGAAGACAAACTTGAGGTGTTTTCATTTAATCTGAAATAAAAAGTTTTATAAAGCCAAGCATTACCAAAACCTTGCTAGTGTGTAGGAAACAAAAAGTAAAGAAAATAGAGATAACTTTACAGAACGTTCTTTGTAGCACTAGGTATCCACAGGGTGTTTTAGAAGTGCATGGTTTTAGTGGTATTTTTTTTAAATTTAATACCAGAATATTTGGAAAAAGTCAAAATTATTTCTCTAATCAGCTACCCAACACAACCCTTAAATTTGACCACGCACTTCTGGAACACCCTGTATAGTTAATAATACCAGAGTAAAGAAAAAAAACACAATAGTGACATATACGACCGTTATCCCCGATGGGTTCCCTTCGGGGATAATGGTCGTGAGTGCATAATAATATGTTACTATGTGTCGTAGTTAGGTTGCAGTAGAAACTGTGATTTAATCATTACCCTCGTGCTGCAAAAAAAGTTTGGAACCGTAGGGTAGCAGAAGGTACATAACATAGCTATAACAGAAATGTTTTATCCAAAATGAATTGAAATAAAGTATATTTGTGCATAAGCAAGATGTAATACCCACTTTCTAAACAGTCAATATTGTATTTGAATGGATAACGTCATTTTTCTTCTCGGTATCTTTAAACTTAAGTTATAGAAAAAAAAAACTTGCAAATACCATGCAATCACATAATCATTAAAACAAAACAAGACACAAAACAAAATCTCGCCAGTTACCAACAAATCTTACATGCTTGTTTAATTATTTTGAGGTTAGAGCTTTTATTCATACCTAATAAACCTTGGAAAACAAAAAAACTTTGACAATATTATACACTGAAGCGTACTTACATTTCACCATGTTGTTCCTTTAAAGCACTCAAGATCAATTTCGACCTATAAAACTGATTTTTACTCATTTTTTTAGACAATAACACGCACGTGCAACGACTTCTTCTCACTTACTAAAGTTGCGCGGGAGGTTTGACGTTTATTTCAACCATTTCATTGACTTAGTATCTACATGAACCATTTTATATCCAAGTAACTACAAGCACTTACTAGGTTTTTAAAACGGTTGATGTTAGATACTATGTTTTAATCTTGTATTTTTTGCATTTTGAAAACGTTTACTGTAGATACTAGGTTTCCGACTTTGTGCAACTTCGTTTTTGACCAATTTTTGGGAGTTTTTGCTATACTAGTATGTGGAGAGTGGTTTATAAGGTCGAAAATTGCAAAGACACGCTTTTTTTAAAATTTGTCAGATACTAGGTTTTAAAATTGGACAGCCGATCTACAGACTATAGAGTGCGCGCCACGAAAGAAGCGCTGTCGGCGCCTAATATAATATTGCCAGTATAATTTTATTCCCAGAATTGGGGAAAATACAAATAGAAAGAAGTATATTCAGTGCTTTTTATCTCAAGATAATATGCTAAAAATCTTACCTCTTCATCATTCTTATAATGTTCATACACTTCTGTGAATAATTTGGATGCTTTCTCATACTCATTGTCTGCAGTGAGCAAAGTACAAAGTACTCCAATCACGGCTGGACGGTACTTGAACTCGCTTTCTTCTAGAAGTTTCACCGCTGCTTTACGATCGCCCTGTAAAATAATTTCAATACATAAAATATAAATTAAATTGTCAGTTTTAAGATACAAGGTAATAATTTTAAATTAATAAGTTACCAACTGTTTGAGTATTCAATTCAAGTTGATGATGAAATGATTTAATATGTAGTTAGTAATGAAATATTGCTAAATTTATATATCATAACTTACTTACTTTTATTTAAATGAGTTTAAGAAAATTAATCTAACAGTGCCTGATAAATAATTTATTAAATTTTGAACTGAATACAAAACCAGTCCTTATGTCACATACAAATAACAAATTACCTGCGCCAACAACACTTGAGCAGCGGCCAAAGTCAGTGTACCACCAACTTTAAGCAATAGGTTCACGGCCTGAGTGCTCTTGCCGTCCTTCACCAACGAGGAGGCTTCGACAAGGACAGCGCGTTTGTCTGCGTTAAACTCACGGTTCAGTTTCACGCAGCATTGCTTGCAGAAGTCCGGCTGGAATTTATTTATTTTTATTGTAAATAAAAATAATAAAAATTTATTAATAGTGTAACGTGTTGGTTGTATTGCGTATATCTGTGCCAGATATTTACTGTCACATTTTTTTAATTTTCCCTGTTAAATTTTAACCCCTTGACCACCGAGCGGCCCGATCGGGCCACGACACAATAGATTTTCTATTGTGTCTGTGATTCCGGGGGCTGAGGGATTAAACGATTTTTCCTTTTTTTTTTTGTAAAATTGTTGTTTAAGAGGTTTTTCTAAACATAATTGCAATTTCTTCAAGGGGTTATAATAAGCATAGTTTTAAAAAGAATAATTATAAATTTTGCATCTACCAATTCCATATGGCTCTACAACTATAATCGAAAAGTTATATTATTTGATATATTATAAGCCATGAATATCAAATACCTGATTGGAGAATATAGCAAGTATAGCCTGGTTGTAAACAATGCTTGCTCTCTGTCTCGAGTTGAGTTTATGTTCCAAGCCATCCTGAGTTGCCGCCTTCATACGTTTGCGCGAATCAAACACATTTGTGTCCCTGAAAAATGTATGCTTTTTTAAAAGGAACATTTTGTGATGTTTTTACTTTTTTATTGTTATCATTTCAGCAAAATTGAGCTATCTTAGAAATACTTACATTAGATAAAATTACATTTTTTTAAATCTATATTTAATGAAAAATGTCATTGAATCATATAAATTTTAATACTTCATTCAGTTTTATGGGATTGAAAGTGAAAATGATTATGCCAATTGAAAATAATTTAATATTGTGAATAAACTATTAATTATTAAACTATAACTTAGTTTAAGTTATAGTTGGATTCTCTATACAAATTTACAAATCTATGGTATAATTCTATTCATTATGAATTTGTTTTGCAAGATAAAAAAATATTTTTCTGTAAATAATGTATGTACCTATTGATCACAACCAAATTGTTGCTAGCTATAGCAACCAGAGCCTGGTCACTTGGCTTGTCCTTCAAAACATTATGATATAGATTGGCTGCCTCCTTCTCCTTGCCAACCTGTTGCAGGCAGTATGCTTGTTGCACTCTAAAAACATAAATATTATTTCCCTATTTATATTATGATATATTTAAAAATTGAATAAACTTTGAATTAAGTTAGTAATTTTATTTATAATTTGCTGTATTTTATAAAGTCATCTTGATGCTTATTGGTAGTTAAACTTATTAACTCTTCTCCTGAGCTTAAACAACAAAAAACTAATTATCAACTTAAATTCCAGCGATTACCCTCCTAACATTTTCATTCCAGGACAAAGATGCAAATACAGATTTAAGTGTGGTAGAAAAGGGCAGACTACGTACAATATCTAAACTTATAGGAGTAATGTTATTTATCAAGTAGTAAACCTAATAATAGCAGCTTCTTCCTTCGCCTCCTCCTCAGTACCACCATCATCTATCACACTTTCAGAGCAAGATTGTTCAGCTCTCTTCAATACGGGTAGGGCTTCAGAATATTTTCCACGCATAGCGAGTGTCGTGCCTGCGTTGTATGACAGTTCATATGTTGTCTCTTCAAATTGTGGTAGGTCAGCATTCTGTAAAATGGTAACCGAGTGTAAAAATTTGTATGTTGACTTTAATATTCAATTCAATTTTTCTTGACTCTCAATTTTGTTTATGCACATATTTTAAGACTTGCAAATGAAAGGCAAATGAAAACTATAAACTTAAAAATAGTACTGAGAAATTTTATAATAGCATATTAGTTATTTCATTGGTATACATCAGTACTATCCTAGCATATAATTATTATATCTTAAAATTTTGCAGATTCAACCATTTCAATAAATTAAATAAATAAGAAAATATATATAAATCTTACTGTGTTAATTGCCCCCAAGTTTGCGACCACCGCAGACATGTTAGCTTTTCTTTCATCTTCATAATCATCAGTGGTGTTCTTCACAATATCACGGTAGAGGTTGTAGCAATCTTGATATTGCTCTAGGCGATACAATATTTGAGCCCTACAGACATACAATAAGTTTAATTTATGGGTTTTATGTTTTCAAATACGTAAATGTATGAAATTTTAAATAATACCTCAATTCTTTCAGAGCTGGTGTTAGTTCTGGAGCACTATCAACAGTTTGCAAGGCCTCTTTGGGACAGTTAAGTCTATATTGAGCATATGCCTTCTCAAAATGTAAATCGCTCGCCAATGACGCATTTTTAGGATTGCTTAGAGCTACTACAGCATCTTTAAAGTTGTGTAGTTGGATGAAGCATATTATTTTGCAGTGGAAAGCCTTCTGTTCTGTTGGTGCTATCTGTAGAACTAAAATTTGGCGGTACTAAGTTACGCTGTATTTTTTTGTGAAAAAGTATTACTTAATACTATAGTTATCACTTATTATAAAGGGCTGGAATTATGTAACCCCGCAATCAATTAAAACTGTTCTTTAATTACTATAAATAGGCACTATAGGGTTGAAGAAAGTGGTGCCTTGGGTGCATCAAATATTTAGTCATTTGGATTGGAATATCCTTAAATTTATATAAAATTATAGACATTCTTACTTTTATTAGCAGCTTTTAAGGCTCTTTCATAGTCACTGCTTTGACAAAATTTATTTAATTCAACATAAGCTTGGACAAGGTTAGTTTCCTTGTTGGCTGACATTTTTGATTTTACTGACAACCTGGCAAGTGGCAGCTGGAACTCAAACGTCAAAATTTAATAATGTCAGCATAGAATCGTTTAGAAATGATTTCTGTATTACTTTGTTATACATAGTATTTTATAAAATCTTTTAAATAAATATAGTTACTTGAATTTGATATTTTAAATTAATAGCATTAAATTGCTTTATAAATATATTTTTTTTAATAGAAAAATTTGATCACTAGGCAGTAAGCTAGGCAGGATTCGAACCTGCATCTTCTGCCATCGACGCCTGACCACTCGGCCACCACCGAGATTTTCTTTAATTCGCTTTTACTCACGTACACATGTCTTAATCAACTGGTTAAATCAAACGCTTCATTAATAGCTTATGCTCTTGATCTAAGCTCTTGATAATGAACTGAATCAATTTCTGGTTAATATGTAATCTTTAACGTTATTCGTATCAGACTTAAACTGAAGATCAGCTTCACATTTAGCAATAGGATACTTTTACCTTGCCAATAAGTATCTTTATGTAAGTGTGGCGGTCACTGCCGCGGTAACTGTTAAAATATTTCCCTTTTACAATTTACTAACTGCGGTCCGCGGTTTCACCCGCGTGGCTCTGCTCCTGTTGATCTTAGCGTGATGATATGCGAAGGAAGAAGCTGCTATGATGCTTATAGCCTTCCTCGATGGATGGGCTATCTAACACCGAAAGAATTTTTCAAATCGGACCAGTAGTTCCTCAGATTAGCGCGTTCAAACAAACAAACAAACACAAACACAAACAAATAAATAAACTCTTCAGCTTTATAATATTAGTATAGATTTATCACACTGTCGAACAAATAGGATGATACGAAGCTACGAGGACACGATTTCAGGGGCGTGCACAGGGTTTTTCGACAGGGTAGGCAGAAATATTGTAATTTGTAGGTAATGATAATAATAACGAATACCTTTACCTACAGTAATGTTAATACATATTTTCACATTGCTATACTCATATATTATGATTACAATACGTAGTATTCCCCAAAATAATGGAAAATATAATACGATATACACTCATATCTATAAAATAATTTTCAAAGTAGGTACCTTATTATTATAGGTATAATAACTAGGTAGTGTTCTGTATTATGAAATTAACGATTAACTTTACCTTTGTGTATTACAAATTCCGGTATAGATCGACCCTTTTTTCTATCACTAAGTCTCTGTTTGATAAATGTTTATTCATAAAACAAAAATAAGAATTTTTCGTTAAATTATACCTAATTAATAATTATCTTACAAATTAATACACTCATGATAGACATAATCTATTTACCACACTTCACTTGCAATTTTCTCAAAAAACAAATTTAACCTCAAAGTAAAATATTAAAATAACGTTTGTTATTTCCAAATTTCAAAACAAAACAAACGAATAATGATACTATTTGCAGATGGTCTTTACTGCTACAAAAATGTATAAATTATCACACTTCATAAATTGGTCGCGTAATTCGCTTCGTAAGGGTTCGTACCTAATTCGTATATCTTCGTAAAAAGACACTGCCTACCTTGTGTGTTTGTGTGCGTGGTTTTATAACATCAGTGTGCCGTGTTTATACGCACGCACACATATAAAATATGCGTAGACACGTAGAGCACACATATAAAAACTTAGACACGGATAGTTTGTGTCTTTGCCGTCCCGTGACGTACTGGGTCCCGTGGCGGCGCTAGTGCAGCGCATGCATAGTGACTTGAGCGGTGTTATAGAAATTAGATAATAATGCCACCAAAATACCACTAGATGGATCTGAAATATATTTGAAATATTTTGATTTTTGTTTCATACTGCTTGGCGTAATTAATAAAATATATTGACGCTGTGAATTTCATATATTATGGATATTAATAATGGTAGGGTAGGCAGTGTCTTTATGTCTTTATGGAATGCACGCCACTGCACGATTTGCTTTAATTAGCGCTCATTCTAAAGTAAGACTACAGAAGCTAGGGTTCTAATACCGTATCGTTTAAAAAAATCATATAGGTACTTAATTGGTCACTTTATTATTTTATATATTTAAGTCACCTCATCTGATTGAAGTCTTGCGAATGATTGCAGATCTCAATAATTAAAATAATTATATATATATTAGGTATATAAGTACTACTTGGTCACGTTTAGTGGTGTTAGTTATTAATGTGGTGATTTTGGTATAATAAGTTTTCCGTTCAATATAAACGCCCTTCTTGGTATCGATTTGCTTCCTGAAACTAATAATATATCTACATCCTACTAGTATATTCTAAGAATTTGCTTAACATCTCCAGCAGTTGGTTCAGATTAGCTCGATCCTTGACGTCTTCAATTCGACAAAACTATTTTCATTTTCCGCCTCAATTCGTCGGAGTGTTGCCAATAGCACGTCTCGCTCGCGGACATGTCAACATGGCGTCGCATCCGGCGGACGTGGCGGGTACGAGCCCCGCCATTCTGCCAGCGAAAATAAATCCATTGTTGTTGATGTGGTTGTTGATATGGTGAAAATTATTTATGAACTTGTGATTTTAATTAATGATATGTTTACGAACTGAATGTATTATAATATGTATATTGTATATGTCTAAACATGTATAACGTTAAGTCTTTTTTGTTTATGCAAAAAATGTAAAACGTAGTAAAGTTAAATTTTTGGAAGAAATATTACTTACATAATATGTACCTCTAATTTGAGATTTAAAATATATAAGGACAATAATTACAAATATTTAGTTCTAAAAATAATCACTACACATTTTCAATCCAACAACAGTGTTACCAACTCTCAAAAATATTTATCCCTAAAGTTTGTGTCAAAAACCCCTAAAAACGCCTAAATTATTCACTTGTCCCCCTAAAAAAATATACAAATATAAATTCATGATGATTTAGAAATAATATGCTGTAATATGTTTCAAAAGTCCTTTTATTACAAGTTATTTAATACATAAAATATTTCGTCTTCATCTGAAGATTCAGCGTTTTTGAAATCATACATGTTGAATAAATTTAACATTTTATTGGATGGATTAAATGTTGTACAAGATCCACCATTTCGATTTATTGTAAATCGGACCATCATGATGCTTTACAACATTTTATTTAATTACGTACTAGATGTCGCTATGAGTCGCTAGGTCAAGAAATAAATATCAAAACTAGTTATGTAATTATCAATATAAAAATATTAAAGAGTCAAAAAAATCCCTAAAAATACCCCTAAAAATTTCAGACCCCTAAAAAAATCCTATCTCACTTATTTACCCCCTAAATCTGGGGGGAAAACCCCTAAGTTGGGAACCGTGTCCAACAAAAGCCACATCTATCAAAGTCGAAGCACAGAACACTGAAATATAAACGCCAAGTTTAGTTTTGTGTTGAAAATAATATCGGAACACGACGACGCTTACGACGCTCATGTGTCGAACTCATCAAACTTGGACTACGAGTTTCTGAACGCACGCCTTGAACATTGAACATTTTAAAATTCTTGAACGAACGCCGTAGTCTACCTCATACTTTGTAGCTTTGAGAAATAAAACTACACAATTTTGCTTCAGTACACAAGGGAAAAGAAAATAATTATGTACATACCTAAGACGAAAGTAAGACAATATTTTATTTTCCAGTTTTTATTTTAGAAGTCATTCCTCATGTGGAGACAAACAAGTAAAGTATGTACAATTACAATATCTAATTTATTATTTTTTAGTATTGAAATAAACGTTTCTCTTTTATTTAATAACACAATGTGTTTAATTCGCATCCCAATATAACAAATGTTATCTAAATACGAAGGTTTATGAATTATTAAATGGACACCTACCAGCCGGACGTATTTTTAATTTCAGTTCGGAATAAAACATGCCTACGGATAAAATTATAGGTAGCTTCGATGTGCCATACTTTATCAGAGCCCGGCTGATAAATTGTACGAAATTCAATTTAAAAGGGTAATGTTTGTGTCCCTATTAGGACGTCACTGGCCGACGCTTGCCTATAAACTCTGTCGGTCCAATGAACAATTGGACGTATTTATGCAAAAAGGGACCAACCCACATCTTTTGCGAAATTGAGTTAAGTACACAGATAGTGTTAAAAAAACGTTTTCTACCTTCTCAAAAAATTTGGTAGAGCTTTGATAACTGTAAGTACAGTTTTTTACATGTCAGTTGCGGAACCAACCCAATTTCGCCAACTTTCATTATGCAAGATGGAACCAAAATTGGTTGGTTCTATTTTATCACAAAAAGCTTCATTAGTTTTCAAGGTAACCCGAACCAACTGACTTTGGTTCTTGTTTGCATAATGGAATTTCTCGGCCTTTAAGTATGCAAGGGGCTTGGTTCTATGTTGAATTTGGTTAATATGTTCTATTTTTTTAACTTTAATCATGTTTTTATTATAAAAAGCACTAAATAAGAATTTACAAAATGATTTACTACAATTTTACAAAAAAAATGTATCTACTTAAAAGTAAACATCTATTACCTACTTCAAAATCGGGAGTCGCGGAAAAGCCATTGATATCATCTTCTACAATATCCTTGGTCTTTATTTTTATTTAATTTTTTTGTAAAAAATTTGAGCGTTGTTCGGAATGAGATGCAAAAAAACTTTTTAAATCCGGTAATTTCTCCTCGGAAGTACGTATGGTTTTGGGCCAGAGCAAGCAGAGCCCCGCAGGAGTTATTTCAGAATATTAAACGCTCAACACCATTTTTTAATCTTTCCGTGATCCAAATCAAACTAACGAGGATGCTTAAAGCATTCATGATTGACCATCCAACAGTAAAACAAATCAGTCATAATTTTTTTTGTGTCTGGTCACAGTTTTTTATCCAAAGCTACCGATTTTGGCCGATTGAGTACTGAGTACTGAGCTCAATAAAACAAAGACTGTTTATATCCTGGAAAACTACATATAAATCATTAAATATGTAAAAAGACTTAAACAAAAGACTCTGTCTTCACAAATCTCTTCTAAATAAAAAAAAACATAATGAATCATCACTATCATGAAGACAGATGAAAGCAGAAGATGGGTCTACTGTATCTTAGTTAGATACAAAAGTAGTGTCATTAAAGTGAAACAAATATATGTATTTTGATATTATTACAAAATTATCGTGACCTTCGTGTCCTTAATCCATGTTATTTGGAGTCGGTTTAACACGGTTTATTTTTCTATTCTCCTGACAAACATCAGGGCATATTTTACTCATTATTATTTTTTAATATAACTTTGCACACTTACACCTCTTTCCCTTGGCCTTCCTCTTGTTCTGCATCCATCAACATTCATATCCATCACTTTCTAAGTCATATGCGTGTCATCTATCCTCACCACATGTCCATACCAAGACAGACAATTCCCTTTCAATCTTTCTGTAATAAAACCAGTTTAAATATTCTTTTTATATATTCATTCCTTACTTCATCCATTCCTGTCAACCCACACATCCATATCAACATTCTCATCTGCGCTAAATGTAATCGTTTTTCTTCCATCTTTTTCACTGCCCAGCTTTCTAATCCATACAGTACAAGACAAGTCTAATCAAGGATTTTTATATATTTCCTGTTAACTTTAAGGGCATACGTAAGTTGCAATTAGTTCCAGCGAACTGTCGCTGCTTTATTTAGCCTGTTTTGATCGGATGCTTAACTTTTTTCTTTAATTATGGCAACAATAAAAACCAAAATAATTTTGCTATAAAGAACCAACCCACAAAAGTGTTTTTTTGCAAGACGGAACCGGGCAGTTTTTCAAGGATTATTTTGTTAAAATTTAATAAATATCCATGTATCTGGTATCCCTAGATAGGATTCGATATGATACACACGCCTAACAACTTTTTTTCCCCAAATTTTACAACATATAGTTTTTGCAAACGATTTTCACAAAAACCTCATTTTCTCGAAATTGATTCGGTGTGGGTTGGTCCCTTTTTGCATAAATACGTCCAATTGAAATATCGTCGTTTCACCTTATTTTTTATAAAAAATATCCCCTACAATATCTCAAATGTCATTTTTAACAAAGCCGACTGTATATTCATATTTTCATTTAAATCGTCTATTCATAATATTCTAAATCTACAATTTTGTTGTCCCGAAAATATTAATTGAAGGCACATTCTTTGTGAGCGGATGAAGACGAATGATTATTTGTTTTTGTGTATTTTTATTGAGTGTTAATAAAATCAAGACTTTCTTTTAATATTGACGAATTTGTAGATTAGAAATATGTGTTATCCCAAAAAAGGTTGAACCATTTGTATCCGCGGGACACTTTTTCCAGACAAATTGCCTGAAAGTAATTTTTAGCCCAAGATCAGTTATTTATGTGTATTGCCAGCTTTATGTCCGTAAAACATTTCGGCCATGTATATTTTCTTACATAAAATATAAAACAGTTACGTCGTAATAGAATACGATAGGATGTAACGTAGAACCTTTTATCCTGATTGCGTTTGCTTGTTCATTTTTTTATTACACCCAAACTATATTTTTTGGGAATTTATTAATTCCCAAAAAATATAGTTTGGGTAAAATCGTATAAGTAGAGTTTGCAAAGTTAGAGTTTGCAGTTAATTATAGTACGGTAGGTACTGCGAGATTCTCGTATTATAACTGTCTTATGAAATTCACAATATTATGCTATAGCATAACCAATTTGAACATCGTAAGCAATATTTGCTGAAGGCAATCAGAATTTCACCGTCAGTAAGCCTTGAAGCTTAATACTGAGTAGTCTGCTCTCTCTCTGTTTAATCTAATCCTGTACTATGCAATAAATATGAAAGTGAAACTAAACATGAAATCGTTACAAAAACCAACCTTTTTGAATCATGGACAACATGCTATCAAAGGCTGCATGCATTTGGAAAAACTAGTAGGTTATGCATTTAGGTTATGCATTGAAAAACTGTTTCTTTACTTTATTTTTTTTATGGTAATTAAACTCCTTCATCGAAACCCAACCAAACATCGAAACAAATAGTGAATCGATTACACGGAGCTAGGAACCCCGATGTGGCAATTTCGTTAATGGTCCACGGACCTCACTGTACTCGTAGAATAATTACACCATCCTATCACAGTCTATGCAACTTCGACTGTCGACACGAGATTGGCGGCCTACAGATTGTCATACCAAGTGGGAAAGCGATCGCCTAATAAAGTTCCGCATGAGATTTCAATTTGGCGGCTTTTAAGCTGTGACGTGGCTTCAATTTGCTGTAGCACTGACCGGATCACTGAGGATATGTCGAGGATTATCCCCTTTCGTAAACAGTGACGTGTGAGTTGTGACGTCATGCGTGTAGAAAGATGAATGTGCGTTGAACAGCATTAGCGCTAGTTGCAATTTATTATGTAGTTCCAAATGAGCGGAGGTTTTCGTGCTTTGATCACGTCTATCATGGTAGTATCTGATAATTTGATTTTAAGGTATTCGGTTTAATTCACAAGTTATTTTCGATGCGCTTAAATAGCTATAGATAATTTAAGGATACAAAATAAAACTCCTTACCTAAGTCAAACACGACCTTAATTGTTCAAATACATATAGGTAACTGATTTATGTAAATTAAATTATTAGGGCCTATTTGTTAAAGGAATTCATATTTCATTTAAAGCTTTTTTCGTGCAATTTATGAGAAGAAAATCGCCTTTGATATGGATTTCCGGAAACATTAGAGGGAGAATTTTTCCCGATATGACTTTATCCGCTTTATTGAAATTGTTATTATGTATAGGTACTCCCTTTCAAGTGTATTTTTACATTAAGTTGTCATTTTACCAAGAATGTTTCCTGTGTACGCAGGGTTCACTCATTAGTAAATAAATACCCCTATGTTCACTTGACTGTACTTATGTCGATATATATCTATGATAATTTAACCTGCCAAACATTACATGCATGTAGGCCAACATTAGGTACATAAAACTCTATCTTTGTTTGAAACACCAAATGCTGAAATGATGAAACAGAAGTACCTACTGAACAAATAATATTTAAATGCTCTTAACATAAATAACTGAAAGAAATACTTTATTGATTTAACAATCAAATAAATACCTATAACAAACGCGTAAAACGGTAGAAATAACTTTTCAATTACGCCACAGAATACATAATAGTAGCTAAACGCTACAGAACGGACACTCTCCGCCTCCCGCCAAAATTAAACTTACCTCACCCCCGCGCGATCAGACATAAAAATATGGGCCATATTTTTCTGCAAGGACGATACGCAACGAAGATTGACAACATTAATCAAATTGACTTAAAGTAATTTTATTATTTTGGATTTGTGATTATCGTTTTTCGTAGAAAATGGTTAGATATTGTGCTGTTTACGGATGTATTTCATCAGAAAAACGCGAATTTTTTTTTACGCTAGTCACAAATGTGCCAACCATAAAGCGTTAACACACACATTTGCAGTCTCTACAGTGTGACTGTCAAAACGATCATTTTGTATGGAGTGTCCGGGGTGTGATTACGCCTCAGCTTCAACATAGGTCTCTTGAAGATTTGATTCCTTCTAACTAGATGTCACAATCCGTTTACCACATGTGATGCGACTATTGAAAGATACTCTACAATGTGCTCACATTTAAAATGATAGAAGATTGTGAGATAGTCATAAAAACGAAAATAAATAGGTATATAGCATTGAATGAATGAATATTGAGTAGTAGTACCTACTTACACAAAAGAAAAATTTATCATCTTCAGTTTTAACCTGCTCAATTAGGTTAGTACCAAAGTATGTTAACAGCATTAAAAAATGCAAATCAAGAAGATAATTTTATTGTCGACGAGGAAATATTTCAAAAAAGGGCGTATGCATTTCTAACACACCTCTACGGGCGACGTGCATCACTTTAATTCAGGAGGCCCACCTGTTCCCATGCCTTAATTAAAAAAAAAAAAAATAACATTTAAATAAAAATAAGATACACAAAATATTTGCGGTCCATGTAGACGAAACAGTTTGGCTTAATTTGGTGACTATCTGTATACGTTTTGACCTCGGGCTCCTCAGCGCCGGCGCTCGCACGGAAAATTGGCTTCCCTCTCTATTTGATTATGTTCTAAGATCCCCTGCGAGGTTTTGACGGGTTAACCGAAAAATTAATATCGATACGCGATTGATATAAATAGAACCGCTTTTGTATTTTGTGGTTATTGTCATGACAGTATTTTGGGGATAAAAATATTCTTGCGATCGCGAAGAATGTTTGGTCTTGTGAAGGTGTATCCGAATTAGGTGTGTTGATTGTCAACTGGCATTATTAAATTCTACGTTACGATAGGTTTTATTATATCCGTTTTATTTATTATTGTAGTTTTCATTTTATGAAGATTTTTAATTTCCATTTCAGATAATTGCTTGATTATAAAAATCGTTTAGTCTCATAAAATTACGAAATTATATAGGTAGTTAATACTAATGAGAGTTATATATCTTCTATCGTTAGTTATATTCATCTATTTATCTATCTAACTACCTACTTACTATAATGAGTAAAAAGGGTGAAATAAGAAATTTAACTGAAAACGCCGGTCGCGTGAAAACGAGACGCACGCGAGCGAAGAAGTGTAAAAATAAATTATTTTCAGAGTGTGAAAATGGCATATAAACGTCGTTCCTAAAATCTGTTTTAAAACGCAACTTTAAGTTGGAGTGGCTACTTATTTAAGTTAAGTAAGTTGAAGAATTATTCTTGTAATCCTTTTATTGGCTCAACTTTGGGTTTATTTCGTGTTGTCTAAGTGGTTACGTAAAGTTGAAATTCTTTAAAATATTAGTTATTCCGCCTGGAGGGTTGGCAGATGTCCAGCGGGGATTCATCTTTGTCTGACAAATGCTTGTAGTTTTGAGATTAGATGAACACACGGTAATACATAACAATTTAGATATTATCAAAAAAAATATTGTATGACATTGAGATGTGTTCTACTTATAAATTTTACGTAGTTTTTAAGTTTTCAATTCATCCTTGAGTAAGGTATATGCGCTGATCTAGATACTAGATTCAAGATTGTTCTTGAGTAATTGCTTACCCAGCCAAGACAGTTATGTGTAGGCCGGTCCTTGTTAAACATAGAAGCTTTGTTTGTTCATATTATACAGGGTGTAATCGTTAAGTGTGCACAGGCGATTATTCCGTAACTATTGCAGATATCAAAAATCTTTAAACTGATATCGAAAGCCCTTTACCTAATGAGTAAAATGACAATGATAAAATTTAAAAAATAAAACGGGAAATATCCAAAAAAGTTACATTAAACACTCCCATACATTGAATTTTCCATACATTTTATGTTCAAACAAAATTTTCAAAGAGACGTCCTCGTTTTGGAAAACCATTGTATTCCACATCGAGCTCTATTTACAGTTTCTAGATGAATTTTTATTAAAATTATTAAGCACAAAATTCAAAATAAGAACCAAAATTTTTCATATTAAATGTTTAGGATAGTCATATCTCATACAAATGTATGGGAGTGTTTGGTGTAAAATTTTTGGATATTTCCCGTTTTATTTTTAAAAAGTTATTATTGTCATTTTACTCATTAGGTAAAGGACTTTCAATATCAGTTTAAAGTTTTTTGATGTCTGCAATAGTTACGGAATAATCGCCTGTGCACACTTAACGATTACACCCTGTATAGGTAATATTAATTTTCAAACCAAAATATATGTACACTAGATTTCCGCCCGCGGCTTCGCCCGCGTTTGCAAAGGAAAACCCGCATAGTTCCCGTTCCCGTGGGATTTCCGGGATAAAAACTATCCTATGTGTTAATCCAAGTTACCCTCTATATGTGTGCTAAATTTCATTGTAATCGGTTCAGTAGTTTTTACGTGAAAGAGTAACAAACATCCATACATCCATACATCCATACATCCTTACAAACTTTCGCCTTTATAATATACAGGGTTACTTGTAAAACACCAGCAACCTCGCAGGACAAGATAACTAACATCATAAGTAACAACATTTGTTCTACGACTTTTGGCATAACGCAATAAATTATTTTTAAAGATTTTTTTAACTTTTATTGTACTCTCCTAACATTTGTAAGTCTATGTTCTATTCATTATCGAAAGGACCACGCGACGCCCCCTTCCCCCTCTCGTTCGCTTCTTGTTTACGTAATTTTTGGTATGCGCGTAGAGTTTATAATATTCAAACGGAAAATTAAATGAATATTTATCTTTGTATGAAAATAAAATCTAACAAATTATCAAAAGTCGTAGACCAAATGTTGTTACTTATGATGTTAGCTATCTTGTCCTGCGAGGTTGCTGGTGTTTTACAAGTAACCCTGTATATTAGATATTAGATATTTTAATATGTAATACATAATTTGAATTCTGATACTAACTATACTTGTGTTATCTATTTTGTTGAGAAAATTAATGATGCTACAATTTATTCATATAATATTTAATCAAATACAAAGTGTCTCAGTGTATTTTTCTGACAAAGGATCACTACAAGTAGGTAGGAATAATTTTAAAGCTTCATTACCAACAATAGTTACATCTGCAACGAAAGAAGCTTTCTTAAAACTTACCTACTCAAATTATTGTACATTTACCGAGAGCTCTCATGTCCGTACTTGAGTGTCCAAGTACTATTGGATTAGCGGTGGACTTGAGAAATAAGGTAAGAATTTTATTAGATAAAAATAAGTTCAGTAGACGGCATTTTCACAGTAAATCCTGCGAGAATAGCAATGAAATACCGAAATATTGTCTGGCAATAATTCTTATATCTCTAGCTTTTGACGTAAAGTATATTTATTATTTTGTTAATGGTTGAAATGTGTAGGTCAAGGACTTTCAGCAACTAGGTTTATTAAAAAGTGAAAAGGCAATTGGTTTGTAGGACGTAAAAGAAGAAGGTATTACAAACAAATTGCTTATATAAGTAGAATATGATTTTCTGTTTCTACATATAAGTAGAGACTATAATGAATGACAAGGTGGGGAATTGGGGCGGACAATGAGGTTAACACTAAATTAATTTTGTTTATTTATCATAAAGTATGCAAGTCTACTAATAAAACCATAAATATGATAGTTTGTCTTTCGTTTGGAGCGATTTTATGCTATGATTTTTGTGGAGACGAGAGTGATGTAGGGAACTTTTTAGCGCGGTAATACATCTCATTCCCATGAAAATTTCCTTTGACCAAGCAAGCGAAGCCGCGGCCGGAGAGCTAGTATAAACATGAATCGAAATTTATTACAAAAGGTCCACGATTCCATGAAAACAATTATTTTCGTTGATTTTCTTACATGAGTAACCACTAACCACCGACGAGTAGCCAATTCCTTCAAATCACATTAAATATGAAAGCTCTGTTTCTAAGACAAAATAAAAATAAAATACACTGGACAAATTTTGTTATACAATACCTACTCAGGTTTGATACTTAACTAAGAGAAAACCCTAGAGCTCTTGTCTTTAGTCTAGTAAATATTCCATTAAAACTTTAGGATTCCTGAACCCTTTTGAAACTTAAGAAATAGTTTTTATGTAAAGTCTGGAAAAACGGTAGTATGATTAACATAAAGTTACTGAAAAACATGCTGCAGGAACAAATACTTACCTACGTTTTTTTTATTTAGTAATTCACTTTTAATATTCTTCTTTTCAGATATAAAGAAGTCCATTATTATATACCTGATACCTACTTTTTATGAAATCAATTATTATAGGTGTATAGACGTCTTGAGAAGTTCGATAAAAGTAATAGAAGGATTTTTCCTTTGTTGCGGGACAAACGGTTCATTCTGCGCGTAATAAAGGGGCAAATTAAATTCTCAAGATTTATCAATTTTTTAGCCTGTTTACATTTACTTACACAAAAATTTGTATGGCTTAGGTAATTACCTACTATCTATAATAATGAAATTGAATATACAATGAAACAGATGTATAATGCATCTGCCCCTTACCCCACTAGGGGACATGGGACTTCACTTATAATAATGAAATTAATTGTCCTAGTCAATAAGATTTGTACAGACATAAGCAAAATATATTGTGATAATTCAATTAGGAAATAATTAGGAAACACAATTATCTATAATGATTGAGAATCATTAAAAGGACAATGTAAGAGAGGTCTCATTAATTTTAATTTATTGTTCTGACAAAGAAACGTCCTTTTCAGTCTAGTCGTCTTAAGTTTCATCGGATTTGTAATTGGTATTAGGAACTGAATTAGTGAAATAAAATGGCATTATTTTCTTTTTAATATTCCAGCGTTTCAGCGAAGTAGCTGTTTGTTTTTGCTTACTAAGGAATCGTGTCATTTATACATCTAGTTGGAGCTCGACGAATTATTTTCTGTCCTTATAAATCTACTTTATTAGGGCTTGTAAAATAAAAGACGATTAAATGAAGAATTTTCTATGTAGGTAATATACATTTTTTATTACAATAAAGCTGTAATGAAGTCAAATCTGTACATAATAGGTTATTATAATAAGCTCTATGAATTTTTGCTGTTGTATGTCTTTGATGAATTGTTTTATGTTTTAATATGAGAGAGAAGATTGCTGTAATAAATTCCGGCTTCTAAATTTCTTTTTTGGTCCGAATGATATAGATGATGTAAATTATACAATCATAGCGGACCTATCATATACAACTCTAGTGCATAATGTAGAAAATAGACAATAAAACGTACCTACCAAGTCAAAGGCATGAATTAGTAGATTATTAATTACGTACCTACACGTTAAGATCAATTAATATCCCCAGACGGGTGAGATGTTTATCCAAGCCTTGCCGATTGTTGACTACAAATTCCGTGTAACCGCACAATCGCGAGCCCAACAACAAATCTTGAGTTTTACCAATTACCATGTAAATTTGCGAACTTCGCGAAATAATTTAACGGGATGTAGACGCCGGATTCAAAACAATTTATATGTTAATTCAGCTGTATGGACTGAACAGGATCTACGTCTGTGTTGGTTTACATTCGAGTTATGAGTAATTTAGATCTACCATCTATCTGGAGACTTAATGAGTTATCATTTAAGCGTTCCATTCAGAAGGGTGCGAACTGCGAACTGCGATTTCGAACGAAGACTTCATGTATATTCATCATTTCTGCTGCTTATTTATTTTTATTCATTCTTAATTTTATAAATGCGAAAGTTCGTCTGTCTGTTACGCATCCACGCCTAAACCACACTTGGTTGGAATAGAATAGAAGATCTGTGGTCAAACTCTTAAGGAGTTGAAATAGGGGATGAAAGTTTTGGTCCGTGGTTTTGTCCGCGGGTGAAACCACAAGGAAACAGCTAGTTTTAGTCGGTAATATTATATTGTATACAGAAGATGGCCATGGTAGTTTCCATTATAACTCAGTGACACGATTATCTAATATTATGTTGTTAAAAATCGTGTAAAATATTATGTTGTTCAGAGATCTTAACCCTAAGCTTTTTATTAAAAAAGCCAGTAAATTATTTTTCTTTATAATTCTTTTTAATATTGAGTTACGCAGTGAAATGACTGCAGTGTTCTAATAATCTAATGTTCATCACACTCCGCAGGATATATTTCATTCAATCCATCCATGATTCTGCTGCTGACGGTACACGTTCAACTATCGTAGATATCCAAACTTTATTAGCGATAGCTCATGAGTACTCGCCACGCAAATATAACTTACGTTACAAACATTTAATCGAATCGTACCTCATACCATTTCAATCGAAAACTCGCTGAATCAGAATCGATTAACGAGAAATTTCGAGTTGTAATCGATTTGGACTGCGGATTCTTGGCAACTGGGAACGATGTCAAACTTGGTAAAAGTTAAATACCGGCCTGATTGTATCGTATTCAATCTTCAGACAGTTTAGAGATAATTTCGATTAAGTGAACCTACCTAGATTTGTGAGTCAGTTCGTAATATTACTATCTTGATGTCATCGTGGGAGTATTATCATAATATTGAACAGGAAGGCTTATGAAGTTGTATGCTGTTATCTCGTAAAAACAGATGAAAGTTAAACTTGTAGTTCTGCTTCACCAAAATTACACTATGAGTTCGTGTGGACGTGAAGTTTGAAGTTCGTGCATACAGTACGCTGATTGGTTTGCTTTAACTTGCTTAATACGGGTACAAAAAATACGGTACACTTTGTGGCTCCAGCTACTTAAAGGATTAATCGAAGTAAGTACATATTAATAAAAACTACAAAGTGCTAATGACAAGGAAAACTTATTTGTTGCTCGCAGTTTCATTCAGTAGTGTGAAAAAACTGTAACTGGTCCGTAAAATCTGAAAACAAGATCATAATATAATATGTTAAAAATCGTCTTTTAATAAATATATTCTCCCAATTTTTTTCGTTTGATGATTTGACTACGAAATTCCAAGTACACTACCTATACTTATGCTTGAATATCTTTTCATTTCTAAGGTCTTGTTTATCTGAGACTGAGAGATTGATCTTTTTAAATTCTCATTGGTTCTTATTTGTATCATGATGATTATTATGGTAACAAAATAAGAGTACCTAAACACCTTTAATAGGCAGTAAGTTTGCTCCTGTCTACATAGGTATATTTTTATATTCTCTTCTAAAAGTTTCTTACATTATGTCCCAGAGCAAACTTTGTAACACAGATGGGCTGAACACAATAGGATTTAACTCTGAAGAAAAGTGTTCATTACTTTAAACTCAGTACAACGTTAACGGGCTAGTTCAATGCAGTTCACAATACTAACCGAAACAAAAGTGGAGGGCGACATTTCGTTAAAAGGACCAGCTTTGAAAATTAGTCTTCTATTTGTTGTTGCAATTAGCAAAGCGACCTCTCTTTGCAATCTTAAATCGGCACCAACCCAATTGCTTTCATAAGGACCGCAACATGCATAAAGGCTCTGAGAGGAGGAAAATTATTTTGAAATATTAGATAATACCTTTTTCTGTAATAAGTAGGTAGATATCGCAGTATGTGATAAATGGAAATTCATTAGGTCCCTACTCTTTTCAAACTCACACGACTTACAAAACTGCATTGGATATTGAAAAATGTAATAGTTTAGTCTTTTCCATTTAGCCGTTTGAATTTTTATTTCCTGTTTTATAAGAAATTCCTTACCTCATTGGTGACTTTGTTGCTGTGCCAATAAAATATCAAAAGCTGAATTAGACAAGCGATCAGGAATAAACCGGCGGATAATAGCGCCCCGATGTCGTCTTGTAACTGGAAATCGTAGAATTATAATACCTATATTTGCTACTTAGTTGGTATTTTTTTTACAAATAAAGGGCCAATTTCGTCCTTCAACTGTTATTGATCGATAATGAAATAGTTATTTAAATCTCGTATGTTACGTAATAGACATCTAAATCTACAATTATTTAGTGAATTAGGCATAGATATTTTGCCCTTGCTTAATACAACCCTTGGGCATTTAAATGGGTTAGGTTTTCTTTGCGCTCTTTCATTTAAATTGAAACGAATGTAACTTTGATAGCATCTTAATCAATGCCCCTGTAGGAAAAAGACTACTAGACTTTGATATAATTAATGCTTCTCCAATAGATATTCCTGTATTTTTTTCTCTGTTTTCGTTGAGTTTCAACGAGCTTCGTGGGTATCGACTAATCACTAACTAAACTAAAGACACAATTATGAGAATTTCAAAGTAATTCGATTGAAGTTTAGTATTACCTCAACTATTTGTATTATACACACTCCCAGGCTCACGGAAATTACTATCAAGTACACGAACATGACTGGTGATATCAAAGAGTTGAACAATTTCTGGTACCTGAAATTAATTACCTTATTTTAGTCAAAAACTATGTAATTTGAAATTCTGTATAACATGTTAGAGATAATGAGCCTCAATGAGATAAAAAGTACCACTTTTGCAAAATTTTACTCACTTTACCAGCTCCGTGTAAAAGAAATGGCAGTTGGCAATTTGCTGGTGATGTTTCACAACGTTACCTCCATTGAAGATATTTCTACTGTACGCTCGAAATATTTTCAACTGTCCAGCAAAGAATATCATTACGGACACGACACATGTGTCCCATACCACGACATAAGCGCTTACAATATGTCCGAAAACAGTTTGTATGAACATTGAACAGTAATAACCAGGTGGAACACGACTGAATGGAGTATAACCATCGAATATGTACACGTAAGTGCTTGTTCCATTTCCGATCGACTGATTTTTCCGATATGGCTCAGAGAATATACTTAAGTTCGAGAAGAATGCTAGTGCCCAGAAGAAATAGGTAACCCTACGACTACGTTTAATGTAATCTTTCTGAAGATCGTTGAACCATTTTTGGTTTAACTGATGAGTCTCTAAGTTAGAAATAAATTCGATCATCTGAGACCATTTGTCGTATTGTCTATAGAAAAAACACGTTTTCACGATCCCCATATGAAATGGCATGTATTGTAAGATAAGTTTCACTGAATCTGTGTTGAAGAAAATAGCACATTTTATGTATTGGCTTATGAAAAATAGAACTGTTATGTAGAACAGAGTAATTTTAAACCGCGTTATACGGTTGAGCACTGGATGCCAGAGGCCAGTTAAGCTTAGCAGACGCAAATGCGGACCGAGGCATGGATATTTGGGATCCTCAAGAAGTTTTAAAATTTTGCCAAACATCTCTTGCGTATTACGAAATAGCAAACGTCTTGTAGCTATGCTAAAGTGCGAATTAAATTTCTGGGTCAATTTAATGATTGTGAGAACCTTTTGTATCAGAAGACATATGTGAATATTTCGCAACTAATTACATGTTGCAATGGTATGTCACATGTGATTTACCTACATAATTTATTAATCAAATATCTACTAATTGGAGTTGGCATTATATCAATTACTTTTTGTTATTATTTAAATTATTTGTGGGTTTCAAAAGCATGTTTAAGTTATTGCTTGTAATAAAGAACACATCCTCAAAAGTATTATTAAGCACCATATTCCAACTCGCATTTGTTCCGTCATTTACCTACATCTTATAGTATACTAGCGGTCCCCGCCTTCGCCCGTGGTACATATTTCGCAATAAAAGGTAGCCTATGTTCTTTCTCAGAGTCTAAAGATTGTCTGTGCCAAATTTCATCAAAATCGGTCCAGTAGTTTATGAGCCTATTCATTACAATCAAACAAACAAAGTTTTCCTCTTATATAATATATATGTACTAGGTTTCCGCCCGCGGCTTCGCCCGCGCTGTCAAAGAAAAACCCGCATAGTTCCCGTTCCCGTGGGATTTCCGGGATTGGGTCATTTTCCCGGGATAAAAAGTAGCCTATGTCCTTTCTCGGGTATCAAAATATCTCCATACCAAATTTCATGTAAATTGGTTCAGTAGTTTAGGCGTGATTGAGTAACAGACAGACAGACAGAGTTACTTTCGCATTTATAATATTAGTATGGATATAATATAATAATTATAAGTTTATTCATTGACTTCTAGTCAAAATTATCTGGAAAATAGACAATGAAAATAGATGTTAATTTCTAACAAAGAAGTCTAGTAGTTCTGCATTAAATTAGGTACCCTTGTTTGAGATAAATAAATTAAGTTTGCCAGGTGTACCTACAACTGTACAAGATTTGTCTAGCTTCCTTTGGTCTAAATACCCATATCATATTATGAAACCGTTCAGAAACTAGGGCTAGTATTAATTAAATTATAAAGGAATGTTGTTGGGTACTAATATCAGAATGTAGGTCCTAACTCTACGTGATATTGACTACGCAAAATTATAACTTTCCTTCTTGGAATCTCATGTTAGAATTAATTTCAAAGAAACTTTCTCAATTTTTTATATGAATTCGAGGACTACTGAAATATTAGTGATTAAAATATTAAATTTGATTCTAGTTTAAATGTTTATCAATTATCATACCTACTTTTAATTATTTACGTAGCGGGTAGTCATAGACATTGATGATGGATGCATTTTTATCTTATTTTTATAGGTAGATATTATCACTAAAATGTTTAAGACACACAACAAATATTCCTATGAAGTTTGAACATCACTTTTCTTTTCACCCCAGCCGGTCCCAAATCTCGTCTCTGCTAAACACAATAGAGGCGCGATGAAATTCCGGCTTTACCGAAGTTTTAGTGGAGTCCCCGCTGAATGCTAAGGCTCTCGTTATGTCCAGATAAGATCAGCGGCGGAAATTAAGAGGAAATTGTATTTGTTTCTTATACAACGACGTTCTTGCAATAAAGACGCAGACTTAGGCGCGTTGTATATAAATAAACGTTAATTTGGCGTGAGGATAAACCGGATTAATTGCATATCTTCGGTAGTTGGAAATTATTATTATTTATATTATTATTGGCACAATCTTTTTTCCTGCCATTTATTTTTGTTTGTTTATTATAATACGATTTATGACTGGTTCTTTTATAAATGGAGTACTAGAAATGGAGTAAGTACAAACTATTCATAGGGTAACGGCACCAGTGGTCAGCCTCATAACAGCTTTTTGAAGTTTTGACAATTGCCATTTCTACAACAATCGTCGAATAAAAAAACGTACAACATGTATGGATTTATTGTTTATTGTAGTTTCGAATCAACGTTTATCAAAAACAATAATTCTCTTAGTAAAATATATAATTAATTTTAAACAATAAATGGCCCAGTGTCCCAGTGAACAGCCTCTAAAAACCAATAAACAGCCTTGTTGAATCCAGTGTTCAGCCTTTAGTAAGTATAACTAATAATGAGATCAAAATAAACAATGTTATATCAAAATCAACTATATTAATCACATTTTTATAGCAACGATTCACTTAGCACAAAAAAATGTATATCGCACATAATAAAAATATTATTTTAAACATACTATTACAATCTCTTTGTGTCTTCTTATTTTCTAGGAACTTCTTATTACTTATCATAAAAACAGCAATAATTCTTTAAAAAAAATCAGCGATATTAGTTTATAATATTATGTCCTATTGATGTATCTATAATCCACAATATATATATATAATAATAATCAACCACAAGAGGATCTCTTTCGGAGGATTTCTCTGGAGGATACTGTTGTCTTGGCGGCATTTTTAGCTAAAAAAAAGGGAACAATAATAACTTTTGGATATGAATACACATAATACCATTATTTCAGGTAAAACTTAACTAACATGAAGTATTACTTATAGATTTAAACACAAACATTCGCATTTATACTTAAAATATTATTTCAATAACATCGTGGCTGAATACTGGATCATTCAGACCCAGTGGTCAGCCGCTTGAAAAAAATATTTTGAAATGCGGCTGACCACTGGGTTTTCTAACAATTAGGAAATAATCCCAGTAATCAGCCCCGGGGGCTGTCCATTGGATCTTTCATAAAAAATCAGTATCCAATGGTCAGCCCCTCAAATTTTTAAGTAAAAAAACAATATTTTTTATCAAATTTCATAAAATTAAATGCTGTTAGTAATCTATAAAGTTATTATCTATAAAACACAATCACATTTCATACTAAAATATGTTATTTCTCACCTTTCAAAAGAGCACCACGTGAAACAAAAAATATTGCGGACATGATACTTCTGCTCTTGTCGGCGGACAGCACCTGTACGAACGTGTTTACTTCTCTCCCCTGACCCCCTGCCGCTCCTATCGCGTGATGCATGAACCAATAACGAAACAGAGCTTCTATTTAAGTGCGTGTGATTTGGTTATTTTGATTACAGCGATATTTATGGCCAATAAACAACGCAATAGGCTGATCACTGGTTCCTGGCTGACCACTGGTGCCGTTACCCTACATTAAATTTAAATTTTGTCTAATCTAACTTTTACGGTTCTTATGTTATGTCTATGCATGTGTCTATGTGTGTGTGTTGTGCTGTCCTTGATAGATAAATGTTTCTTTCTTTCTTAATCTATACTAATATTATAAAAGGAAAGGTTTGTAATTATGTATGTATGTATGTATGGTTTTCACGCATAAACTACTGGACCGATTTCAAAAATTCTTTCACCATTAGAAAGCTGCATCTTCACTGAGCAACATAGGCTATATTGCATTTTCAAAAAAAATAGAGATCCTTACCAAAAATGCAATAATTTAACCCAAGGTGTAAAAAATTCCTCAATAAAAATTCTGTCATCGCGTGCGCTGCGGAATCTATTGAAGATAGAACAAAAAAATGTTCTACGGTATTATAGAATGGATCAATATCTACAAGAAAGTCCGCGATACCATATGTCCATCTTCAGTAGATAAGTTACTACAACAACTTTTTTACGTTTTCAAAGTAAATAGAAGTGCCGACAGTAATCAAACCATATTGTTATCCATACACATATATTAATCCTTATCCCATTAAATAATGTTTTATTATAGACTGTTTCAATACCAGAAAAATACTTTTTAAATTAAAAAAAATTGGATATTCCATTCAAAAGTTATAACGAATTTTTAAAAGTGTCAATTTACAGAAAATAGTAGGCATACTGTTTAATACAATGAGCAGGCGTAGTGCGGGACGGGGTGAGGGTGATTTTCATGTGATTAATGATTAAAAATTAAACCTATAGTCCGACCTATAGTAGACTTTTCACTGTCACGATATCGCTATCTATGCGGGTGAAACCGCAGGGCATTGCTAGTAGACATATACGAATAGTATACAATCATTGGAATGTATGTTTTAGAACACAATTAAAATTAAGACTCAATTGAGGTTAATTATTGAGCCAACTGCCACTACATTAAAAATGTTAGTAGATAGCGTTTGTAAAGCACAGACATTTTGAAAGGATACTGTGTTTGTACTTTGTTGTGGTTTCGTTGTTATATTATTAACTAGATGTTCACCCTGGCTGTGACAGAAAAAATAATTGTTTGTTTTATAAATTTTCAGTGATATCAAATCGATCGATCCACCAAAAATCATTAATAATTATTTTCATGATTTCATCCTTTCTTAACATTTTGAGTTATATATTGTGGTCAAGAAGCTTATATATAGTACACTGGAGATTGCACTATGACCATTAACTTGTAACAAGAAAATATGACATTGAATGACGCCTGTATGCGAGCCTGTATGTTTTTTTATCCCTTTCACACCAACTTGCCAAGTTAGGTGTGAAAGAGATAAAAAAACATACAGGCGTCATTCAACGTCATATTTTCTTGTTACAAGTTAATGTTCATACTGAAATCTCCAGTGTATAAGATATAAGATTCTTGGATATAAGCTTCTTGATTGTGGTGTTACATAATTTTGAATTTCGAAATAAAAGTAATAGTTACTCACGTTACTCATGATCATAATATTATGTATGTAGTCCAGCGCACATGCCAGCGAGCCTGTATAACAAAGCAAAATAAAATAGCACATTATCTGCTACTCTTTAACACTATATCTACAAAATAATCACTAAATCTAATGATATCTTTCACAATAATAATTGTAAATATTTTTCAGAAAATGGCAATAAATTACAATAATTATATTATAGATATATAAATATAGATATAGATAGATCTAGTCTTTCTCTAACATAATCCACAACATAATCATATAAAAACATAGAGGATAGGTTTCTTTCATAGAAAAATATATGAAACACAAACTAGCAATATACATTAGCTACTCAATTTATATTAATTGTTAATATTTTTTACGACTAAATATTTTTTTTATAGCAACACTAATTTATTTCAGAACGCATGACGCGACTGATGCTGTTTCGGCGGGGAACGGTAGAAGTAAGAAGCGTCTGTCAGTTTAAAATTTGACGGTTACGTTTAATTCGAATGTTTGAACTTCAAACGAAAACGAATTATCATGACGATTGGACTAGATTGATTTAATAGGACGTGTTTTCACTAGTATTTGTATTGGATTTGACTATTAAAAGAAAGTAACTATTTACGCGTGTGACAAACAGTGTGTGGTGTTAAATGTTACTGTGCTTGTTAACACGATGGTGAAAATGGAAAGAGGTCCCGGAGGGCCAAAGTCAGTTCTTGCTGCACCTTCAAAAAGCGGATCTACTCAAAACATGGCATCGAACATAA
The DNA here is from genome assembly GCA_029959065.1 of Colias behrii. Classification (NCBI taxonomy): domain Eukaryota; kingdom Metazoa; phylum Arthropoda; class Insecta; order Lepidoptera; family Pieridae; genus Colias; species Colias behrii. Next base: position 10,744,760 of record JARWMC010000006.1, read on the forward strand.
AAGTTGTTGTCAGGGTTCGACCGATGAATAGCAGGGAAATGGAACAGAACAACCGAATTGTGGTAGATGTTGTTGATGACAGAATGTTAGTTTTTGACCCGAAAGAGGAAATTCGTCCCTTTTTCTACCAAGGCGTACAGCAGCCGAACAAAAACTTTCTTAAACGCGCCAACAAAGAAATGAAATTTGTGTTTGATAACGTTTGTGGTCAGAATGCATCAAATTACGATGTTTTTGAAACCACAACTAAAGAAATGCTACCTTCCCTGATGGAGGGGTACAATTGTTCTGTGTTTGTGTATGGAGCCACGGGTGCAGGGAAGACATTCACAATGATTGGAAGCAAGGAAAATCCTGGAATAACTTATTTGACCATGGAACACTTGTTCTATACAATAAATTCTTTTGAAAAGGACAGGGAGTTTGACATTGGAGTTTCATATATTGAAGTAAGTAAAGTTAATGATAAATATTTATAATATATTCCTTAATGTACACATATTTTTTATTTTTACTGAAGCAAGGACATAAGAAGCAATCGGCGGATCTACTGTAAAATAGCAATTTAATTTCAATCAACAGGTGTACAATGAAAATGTATATGACTTATTAAAACCATCAAGTACTCCACTGCAATTACGTGAAGACTCAAAGTATGGGGTAATGGTGGCTGGATTAACTTTGCACAACATCAAAACAGCAAGGGAACTTCTTAATATGTTGGAAAACGGCAACAAGAATAGAACACAACATCCTACAGATGCCAACGCTGAAAGTTCTAGGAGCCATGCTGTGTTTCAAGTAAGCATACAATTGTAACATGTTTCTTTTAATACTCAAATTTCTCATTTTTTTATAGTTCAAAAAAATAATTTTCATTGAGATTATTCTAAAACTGCTTCTTACTTTACATAACATACTATACAGGGTGTCTCGTAAGTAGTGGACCAACTGGTTATGTAGAGAGACTTATTATCTAACAAAAATATTAAAATTTATTGTCCTAGACCAATGTATAAATTTTTTCTTGAATTTAATAGGTATATGTTAAGATGCGCTACAAGACAAGCAGTCAGCTACGTATAGTCAAGTTGTCTATGATAGATCTGGCTGGTAGTGAAAGGGCATCCGCCACAGGTTGCATCGGAGAGAGATTCAAGGAAGGTGCTAATATTAACAAGAGTCTGTTGTCTTTGGGCAACTGTATCAATAAACTGGCTGATGGAAGCAATTATATACCTTATAGGTGAATATGAAAATCATAATAAAAAAAGTTCTTAGTAAATTTCAGTTTAAATTTAAAGTTGTAGTAACATTTAAAAATTAAATTTGAATTGTTACTAATATTCTTTAGGAATATAAGAAAGTTACTTTAAATTTCAAATTAGATTGTATTGAACGAGATAATTAATAAATTATTATGATTTTATTCATTCTTTCATATTAAATTATCAAATTTCACAATACATTTAACATTAAATATATCTCAAATATAAATTTAAGCAACTCAGTTTCTTACCTATAAGCTTTTTACAGGGACTCGAAGCTAACTCGTCTTCTCAAAGACAGCCTCGGTGGTAACTGCAAGACAGTTATGATTGCCAATGTTTCACCATCAAGCCTTAGTTACGAAGACACATACAACACTTTGAAGTACGCAGCTCGAGCTAACAAGATACAGCTTAGTATTAAGAAGAATATAGTAGATGGAGAAATGCGGCTGTCACAATACCTGAAGATCAATGAGGAATTGAAGAAAAAGATTAAAGAATTGGAAGCAAAGCTGTCGTTGTCTTCCGTCAAGGTGGTTAAGGAATCTGACGGGAGTAAGGAGAAAAGTGAGTTTATTTTAATAAAAGACTGTATTTTGCTTGTTATTGGAATACTAGTGATGAGCACTGGTTATGCTTGCGTTAAACCAGTATTGAAACATGTAATTTTGTTTGTGTGATTCTAACATGTCCCTATCTACTGGTGAAATAATAAAAATGGTCTAATTTTTTTGTGTTTATTGTTACATATAGAAAAATAATTTACTTTTTTAATATTGTACAATACAATTATTGGTAAGGAGTTAAATATCTGTGAGTACTAATCTAAACTTATTTCAGTGAAACAATGGCGTCAGCGCATTTTAACTGAAGATGAAACTCACACTGCACTAGAGGAAAAGCTACTCTCTCTCATGTGCCAACAGAAAGTATTGGCTTTGAGGCAACGGCTGCGAACAAGGGCTTTTTCGCATGTAGCCGATTTAGCGCATAGGTCTTCGTCGGAGCCTTTGAATCAAGTATGTATCTTGAATCTGTATGTATCTTGCCTTTGAATCTAGTATAATATAAAAAAAATATTGTTTTTTTATCAAAAATATTTTGTGGAGTATCCATATTTATGTGGAAAATGTTTTGAATACGAGAATTTGTGATATTTTAATTTTTGTCTCATTAATTTTTGTTCTGGTATAGATGTCCAACAAGAATAAATAAATAATGCAGTACAGTGTACACATTTTTTTTTGTATTCACATAAAAAATTCCAAGTCATAGGTTTATTTTTAAATTATGTGCATAGAAATATAAAAATAAAATTTATTTAATAGATACGCACAGAAGACATACCGCGTCAGGAACGTGCAGCGGAAAGTTACGCCAAGAAGGCAATATTATTGGACACGAAAATCATGTCCACTTGGACAAAATGGGACGAAAGTCGGAACAAAATGAAAAATCTATTCAACAAAGCTTTGACTGACTGTCCTGATATCATAGACTTTGTAGAAAAACTTCAATTGCAAAGCGACTTCAGACATAGTAAGGCAAGAGACGAATTACGGTACAAATTACTAACAATAGAGAATCAGGAAATAACAGCGTTCACAGACTATATGAGCGATATGCCAAATATGCTTAAAAAGCTTTATCTGACTCTAAAAGGCTATGACAAAGCACCACCAGCCTTAACAGATGAATATCACGAAATTATGAAGAAAGCAAAATCTGCTAAAGGCATAACATGGTCAGACGAAGATGTAGAAAACGATGTACATTTTAAATTCATTTCCTCCCTTGATCTGGAGAAACCAACCACTACATTGGACTTTGGCAAAAAGGATGTCAATTCTACTATAGATATTGTAACGGACAGTGACGATTTAACAGACATAGAGAATAAGGAACCAGTTAAGTTTTCGCCTAAGAAACGTAAAGGCACGCCAATTAAACTGGCTAACAATGAGACTATAATAATAAATGATTCTTTTGAAAGTATGGACACGACGAGAAATTTGAATTCTGCTAAAAAGGTGAAGAGAGAAATTAGTCCAGCGATGGATGTTGAGAATAATTATGGTGTTATTGATCCGAATAGCTTGAATTCGACGTTTGTGCTCGCGAATACTATGAATTCTTGGAAGAAGTTGCCGGTTAAAGCGGAGCCTAAGGATAGAGAACCAGTTAAAACTGGGCTTCAGGATAGAACAAATATTCTTCACCGGCCCATCAGTTTTAATGATAGAGGTGAGTTTCGACTTTTGTTTTTATTTATAATCTAAACAAGTAGTTATTGAAAATTAAAATAACATAATGTTATTTTCATCTACTGAAAAATATTTACTTATTAAAAAAGTGAAAAAGAAATGTTCAAAAAACATTTTATTTCAAAAATATAAATTTTAATTGAATGATCATGAAATACAACAACGATTCTGTAAAACAAATAAAAAGTCGATATCAACCAATATCAGTTAAAATTGACGTGATTTAAGATTTTTATAATTTTATAGTTATTGTCTTTATTTATGAAAATATTGAATAATGACTTTTATTTATATTTTTAGCGAAAATAGTAAAACCAGTGGTGGGTAAAGCAGCAGCGTTTAGACGGAACCCACCGCCCCCAGTGAAACCATCAGCTGGTTTTGGTTCCAGTGTAGCGAGAGATGGCACTTCGCTGCAGAAGAATGTACAAGGTAAATATTAATTTTGGTTTTATTAGTAATTTAATTTGTTTTGTCTGTTTATTGATTTTGTGTTTTTGAAGTGAACCTTCTTTAGGCGCGTTAGTAAAATTTCAAGGTCGCATTATTGCAATACCTTCACGTCATGGCAATACCGTCACGTCATGGAGTAAGGCGACGATTTTGGTATCTTTGAATCTTGCCAAAGAAGTTTCACTTCTGTATAAATAGTTATTACTTTTATATTAATCCAATCATTGATTCAGTTAATTGAATTCTAAGAAAGATGATGGCTATTTTTGAAATGAGTAGGTGATTTAATTTTATTTCTCTAATACAAGAGCAGGGTTAACACGACATTTCTCAGTAAAGCGTTTATTTTTATTATTAGAAAAATAAATTTTGTATCTAAGTTATTTCGAGATTGAAATAATTGGATCAATGATTGAATTAAAATTTATGATTTGTTGTGTTCGTCTAAATTGGTGGTGGTAAAAAGATAGACTCAAGGCCTACATAAAAAGTTAATCTTATTCCTAATGTCTTCATGTAAATAAATACATAAGTAATAAATATTTCGTTCTTATTTTTGATGTCCGCTCCTATATAAGCCTACGAGTCTCTAGCAGTCATAGTCTACAAGTGTTATGAACACTAATGTATGAACTCTAATGTTATGGACAATCTAAAGGTCTATTCAGATAAGAGTATCCCGATGGCACGCGATTAAATCTCTTACGCGAGTAAATCTCTTATTATAGCATTGAGATATACATATGGAGACGACACCGCCTACATCACTTATGTTCCGCTCAACATAAGCCATATGGCTTAACTGCACGCTCATTTTTTATTTGTTTTAAAGTGAAACGCATCATATATAACTTTTCATCGGTAAGTACCTAACTAGATAATAATTTTTAAAACTTAGTTGAGCAAAAAAATGGCGCACAGATTTTGTTCGTGGTGTCTCCTCCATACGTAGTAATATTATCTCAATGTATTATAGAGACTCTAATCGCGTACCTATCCGAGTATACCGATGGGTATACTCTGGTCTCTGATACTAACTACTCTAATCTCAATGGGCCTTAACACAATAATTGTTTATTAATTCTAACCAGTTGCTAATAATAGCAGACAAATAATCCTTTTATATTAGTCAAACACTATTTACACCGCTAATATAAATAATATCGAACGTTCAGATTAGCCCGATATATCGGATTTACAGATAGCAGGCTAACACGAGGTTATAGGAAATAGTCTGTAATTGGCTGTCGTGCTTACAGTTATAGTTGGATGTTAGACGTTGACGTGTGACGGCACAAAGCTCACTGCTCTTGTCATATTAATGATTCGGAAAATCGATTTGGGAAGATTTGTGTTTGTCAGCTGATGGGTGTACATGTTGAACAGTAGGGGAAAAGTAAAGGCTTAAAGCAAGTTAAACGCGAATTATTACGTTGTATGCTTTATCTCGATGGTTCACTTAAATGGCGCGCTAAGGGGCAGTCTATTCGTTAAAGTTTTTAATTTCTACATCTTATACTACTCTTATTGGTAAAATTTAAAGTTTTTAAATTTTAAAATCAAAACGTAAGATAAAGTAATAAAAAAGGGTGTTCTTATAAGAATGAAATACATTTTGTTGTATAACACCATTTATTTATTGCCTTAAAAGATAAATAGTTAATAAAAATATTTTTTTTACATGAAGACATTACAGCGCACTAAGTCATAACTTTAAATTAATCTGCATTTAAGCAGATGTAATCTATGTAATTATTTCCACATATTTAAAGTATCCGTCAGTCTAATTCATTCAATGGAAATGCAATCATTTTATCAATTCATGCACAATGCTGATCAAACTACTATAGAATTCAATCACTTGATAATCGAAAATCGCTCTTATGTGCACGTCAAAAGAGACAGATTGTTATGAATTAGATTCACGGACCCTCTTCACATGATGTCAAAATAATCTTTACCTCAAATGTGAGTCTTATCACGTCTCGCTAGCGACCACGTTTGATATTTATATTATATTGATAGACCCTGGCGGTTATGTGAGGTATTAAATAATTATCAAAAAAATGTTATATTCATTGCAATTTTTTATGCGACTGCGCTCAAAGTTATTTTCTGAGTATTTCTTTTGGCACAGGATTTTAAGCGTTAATGGCTTAGTGCATTTAACTGTTTGTGTGTAAATATGAAAATAATAAAACATGGCGGACTTTTGGTGCCAATTTTTGTTTAGAACAATTTTTGTAATGTCCCTGTTTCTTTCAAAATGGCTTTAAATGCCAAAGTGCACAACAAATAAATTATTTTTATTGAAAATATCAAAATTCATCAATATAAATATAAAACGTGGTTGCTATCTATAAAGCATGATTTACGCTACCGTGTCGCGACCGGGCCGTGCCCCGTTCGGCGCTTGATCGAACATTATTGTATACTCTATCTATGAAGTGATTCATTCCTGAATCCTGACCGTGGCTCGGCCGTGTACGGTTCGGACCCGGACGGGGCACGGCGTGGAAATGTCGATAGATATTGTTTCATTTAGCACGGTAGCACGGTGTAGCTTGAATCACGCTTAAGCATGTTTCAATGTTTTACGTATAACATACTAACGTGTGTTCGTCCCTCACTAATCACTAACAGACGCAAGAAAGCCGATAAATCAAAAATCAGTTGGTTATAAAGCAGTTCGAGCGAGGGAAAGGATGCAGACTCATCCATATAGCAGACCAACCATTCGAAAATAAGAAGAATTAGCATAAATATGGATTAATAAAAAGAACTGTAATATAGAAGATTTTTGGGAAGTTAATGTAAGGGAGTGTAGAGTGTAGTGAAGATTGTGAAATTGATTCGAAGTGTAGAATAAGACGGCATTGTAATAATGTGACAAAAAGTCGTTGCGATTATCGAGCTATTTGTAATTTCTAATATGTAATAAATTTTAATTATGTAGTATGAATAAATGTGTAATAACCACTTTTATATGATCAAGCAAAAGATATATCTTGAGAAAATACAATTTAAACGCGATTTATGGTTATTGTTATGTGGCTTAGTAAATCTGAATATATTTTCAGATTGTAATATGAAAACAAATCTAAAATGAACGTAGAAAAATAATCGATGTTTTAAATAGCAATCGGCTAGTATTAGGAAGTATGTATAACAAAGTATAATATGCTTAACGATGTTTTTTTTAATATTGGTTATTTCGTTGGTAATATTGAGAAAACACAGTAATTAACAATAAATCGCGTTTTAAAACCAATTTCAACTATTCTCGGATACTGTAAAATAGCCCTTAAAACAAACCATGTAAGTACAAAATCAAAAACTTTATAATTTTATTCGTCTATTCTGCGTCAGTATTGTAGGAGTAAATATGAATTATGAGGTATGGAAACTGGTTTGTAGTAATAGGGAATATTTCCATGAAACGTGCAAAATTTCGACGAAACATCCATTTGGTTGAGTTAAATCAACTAGGCGAGTTGATCGGGTGAACACAATATACTGGACGTCACTAATTTGTTGTTTGGGCATTATTATTTTAGACCGGATTAAATACTTTTTTCATAGTGTTAGTTATACTTTTGGTCACGATGTTATTTAAAATACAGTTTAATAACAATATCATGTTTTCCATTTAATTATGATAAAAATTCTGATACTTACTATTACCTACTTTATAACGTCTTAAAAATAAAATCATAAAATCGAAAGTTTAGATTCTAATCTAAAAGAGAAATAAATATTATTATTTGAGAATATCCTAAATAAATCCATTTTCTGTTTAATAGTTTTGTTTTAATCTTTTTCTTTGTATACCAAATTTTAACCACGAATTGGAGAATAATTTGGGGTCGTGAACCAATTAACCACGCTTTTAAAATCTTCGCGGTCTTTATACCATAAAATAATTGTCCTACTCAAATATGTAATTCTACGCAATATATCATCCTACAATCCATAAAATACCACTTTTAAAATTTCAACAGACCACATTTCAAAGTACCCACATTCACATTAACTCGTCTTGCAATAGCGACTCATTTGCCCACCGGGAGTACAATAGCCTTCGAACTATAATGTGCTTATGAGATACAGGCTATAGATAATACCAATACCACCAAATTGCAAATTGCCTCTACGGTATTCGCTTTTATATTCAAATATTACGGATACGAGAATCGTCTTTTGAATTGCATTGACGGACCTTTTTACATAATTTAGAATGCCGTAATTTATGTAGGTATTGGAAAATGCTGCTTTTTTGCTCTATTTTTAGTTGAATGATTCATATTGTTGTATTCGTATATTTGGATCTTTAACTGATGTCAGTATTTGATCAATAAATGAAGGGAAAATTAATTAGTAATAAGCAAGAGCTCGTTTTTCAATGGTTAAATAAAATTACATTGAAAATAAATAATTCATCTGCCTCTTGGAATTGAGATTTTAATATAATATCAGTTATCTTTCAAGGTATTTACTTGTCCTTTAAAAACTGAAAGTTGATTACAAAGATTGACCACATACGCACAGTATTCATGTAATAAAATTTTTAATTGTTTTAACTGAAATATTAGGACATTCTATGCTAACAATCTCTTATATTGTTGGCATTAGATGAAATATTTATCGGTTGAAAACACTACAATCAAGGTAAGTAATGTAAATAAAACACTAGAATACGATAGATCGTATTGTTAGATGTTTTTATTGTTTTTCTTAATATTTCATTCGATCGAATTTGTAAAATGTTTGAAAATATTTAACCATGTATAAATGACATATTAGTAAAATTCATACAAAAAAAAAATGTATCTCCATAATTTCGGAACAATAGTACGGAGTTGAAGTACCTACCGACAATTAATTTGTGAGCTAACTACATAATAAAATAATGAATGTTTTTCGCAGGGCCTTTGCTATATATGAAACTATCAATCTAAAAGTTATTACAATAATTTCTTATAAACACCCTAGTCTACACCCACCTGGATAAATTATTTAATGATTATCACGCCACGATTTAGTTTAAATGAATATTTATATTGATCGGTATAAATTAAAGTACAACTTGAATTATTACTATTCACTGTGCATTTAAATTTAATCAATCAATAAGAGTCTTTATTCTTGTGTATCCTCTAATCAGTAATGCTTTTTGGATGATTACAAAATGAAGGGGTGGTTTGTAAATACATTAGTGCTTATTTCCTTAATTCTATTATATTTTGGTATTATATGAAAAAAACAATCTTCTAATGTAAAACTCATTATCTGAACTTACCCTAGTCTCAATAGGGACCTCGATGTACGATAATATACCTAATTATAAGTTTTCCAACTGACTATAATACTGTTTTTTCTTAATTTCAAATAATTTTACTAGTTTATTACCCCAAACTCGGTAAAAAGCTGGTTAAGGCAAAAAGCCGTGATGTATGAAAAGTTTACTAGTTAGCTAAAGTTTCTTCTATACATACTTAAGTATACATGCTATCGTTATGATTCGAATATTAGTTTTTAATATAATATATTATGTAATTTTTTATAAAAGGTGTGTAGCTTTAATATTGCAATTTTAATGAAAACATTTTAAATGGTTTTTATTTATTTTAATAACGGTCATGGTTATTCTGTAATTTCGTAGATTATATTTTTAATAATGTAAAATTTTTGATATAATGATTGTATTAACGATAGCTTAAGATTTTGATACATAGATGTATGTTTGTAATTTAGGTATGACCATTTTTCTTTATAAATAAATGTAGAGATTTAGATTAAGTTTTTCAAAGTAATATTTACATGTTTTTTAATAAGCTATAATATTGAAAGACGTTTGTGCAAATTATGAATTGTGTGTACTAATTTGTGTGCGATGGGTGGCTATGTTTGATTAAAGATTTATTTTATTAGATTAAATATTGTTTTTATTTTTACCTACCCGTAATTGTACCTAAAAATATGACTCTTTATCCCGAAATATATGTGGGAATTCGTGAAAATGTAACTGTAAATATTTTTTTTATATGATTAGAAATATACTGAATTACTGAGTCTATTTCTTGATAGTGAAACAAGAGGTTTAAAATACACTGAATTCGTACAACGCTATAGGTTAGAGCTTACTACATAATATAAATGTTAGCGGCTTAGAGTATATATACTATCTATAGAGTGCGAACAACCAAGTGGGAACAGTAGGCACAGGTGGGAACAACACGACGTTCCCGCCGCGAGCGCTCGTAGTCGTGGTTGAGTGCTGTTGAAGTGCGCAGCTCTGGAATTTTTTTCATATTTACGAATAAACATGGTGAAATGTGCAGTTCTATCTTGCAAAAATGATACTAGAAAATACACAAAATTGAAATCCAGTGTCACATTTCATCAGTAAATCGATTGTTGTATTTATTTTTATGAAAATAAATCTAGCATCGCGGGGGTGAAGGGGAAGTGGGAGGCGGACACGCGCAGGCTCGCTCGCGCACCTCACTGCCGCCACGTGATCGTAGTGATGTGACTTGACCAACGCTGTACTCGATAGTTTACAAGAAGAACTATATTTTAACATATTATTTATTTAACTTTAAAATTAAAACTCTTTTAAAAATGTATTAAAAATAATTTTGTGGTGTGTTTTGTTTCATACACTTTCTAATATTATGAATGCGAATGTATTATAGTGTAAATGTAAAGTATATTGTAATGTTACGATATTATAATTTAACCGCTAAATTGATTTTTGAAGATTTTGGTAGGTATAGAATTGATAAAATTGAGTAAAAAAATGATTAATAATATTGTTTATTATTTCATTTTATTTTTTTTTTATTTAACGTTTTTTAAATACTATTATTATATTTTTGATTTATTAAAAAAAATAGTAATAAACCCGTTCTTTATTTTATTAACTTTAATATTTAAGAAGTCCACACGTTTTTCAGATATTCCAATTAAACATTTTTTTTAAAGTACTTATAATAATTAATACAAGAAATATTCAAATGGAATAAACACACTTTATTCAGTTGGTAAACAAATTTAAAATTACATATTTATACTTTATTCATACATTTCTCCTTTAATAACATATTGAACATAAAATTTACTTAAGATACATATTTATTTACATAACTTATCGATAGCTCAACACGCAATTGATACCTACCCATCCCTATTGTTCACACACACATCTATATAGTATCTATAGCTCATCTGCCTACGATGTGCACTAAGCAATTTGTGCAATACACGCGCTCTATACTACTGTAATATATACTCTAAGGTTAGCGGCATACCAGACATTTGCAGTCGGCCTACGGTTGGTATTGGCATTCTGGCTTTATGTCTAATTGATACAATATATGCTCGATGACTATGTAAATACTACAGATTGAACAGACTGCACGGATATAATCTAATTTAACCTCTGGAGGAGTGAAGGTTTTAAAGCGTGTTAATTGATAGTCTGATTAGGAACTTAAATATGCTGCTTATCCTAGCACTGCCCGATTTGAGCATAATTATTCAGAGCGAAAGTAAAAGCACAGTATTACCATATTTCCTACAGTAGTGCGACGAATGTACTTGTGCAGAGAAACGGAGGGGAACTGGCGGGGGTCGGGCGACGCGGGCCGCGTAAAGCAATCACGCTGAGATTGCTTTACCTATCGCGAAGGGCAGACGCTTCAGAGTTTTTTTGTGTAATAATTTATACTTACGTATTCTATAATGGTGGGCATAAACTGTTGTGTTTATGGATGCAAATCTACATTTAAATCCAAGGACATAAAGTTTCATAGATTTCCTCGCGACGAGAGGTAGGTTTTTCAAATTCTGTTTAGTACCAATTCAAAGATGTTGAAGATGTTTTTGACTATACATATTTTAAGTAGCTATAAGATATATATAAAATATATTATTGATGATTTTCAAGAAAACCAATTTGTTTCTCTGTTAATTCAAAGTTTTTATTTTAAAGTTTTCACAATAGTTAACATACAAATAGTTTGTTACCTACTACAACAACTTAAAATATGTAATCTCACCTGTAAATTCAAAGAAACGACATTTAAAGTCCACTTATAATAAATCCTCAATTACAGTAAAAGTTCCTTATTCGCGGGGTATATGTTCCATAAATATGCCGCGAATACAGAAACCGTGAATACGGAATGGTAATTTATATGGGATTATAGGGGATACGTTCCTAGGTGACGATTGAGATTTTTTTCGTGTCGAAAGTTTCGACGAGTTTCGACTCGAAACTCGTTTCTCATTTTTTTTAGTTGACATTATAAACTAGGAAGAGTGCAGTGGACGTTACTCGATCACAATTTTTGTAACGAATGTGAAAGACGAAACAATAAAACACGCAAAGCGGCTTTTACTATAAACGGAACTACATTTAAAAATATACTTTATTTATTGAGTTATAAGGTTGCTTCCATTCTGTTTATTTACATTCTCAAAAACATCAATCGCAGTAAAGGCGGCTTGCGACAAAGGCGGCTTGTGTCAAAGGCCTCGGCGATATCATTTAACAACATAATAATTATGTACTTTAGGCTAACTTGTAATAAGATCTATTTTACTTTCTTATTAGTCCATTTGACAAGGATATTGGGTTAGATACCTATTGGAATAATTTTATTATCATGTATGTACTTATTAAATCCGCGAATAAAAAAAATTTTAATCGTTTCTCGCCATTTTTTCTTTCTGCTACGTCAATCCGAGCCACAGATAACATGAACACGCGAAGCGCGCCAAATTTGAATAATGATGAAATGTTATTTCATTAATCATTACATATAATATATGTTACCGGAAATGTATGAAATCATGGAATTGTATATGTTACCGGAAATGTATGAAATCAAGGAATTGTATACAAATCCTAGGAAATGTGTACAATTCCGATACCATTTAGGAAATTTATAAAATATTGTTTAATAAACTATTTAATGCATAGATATCCTAGGAAATGTATAATCTTCCTAGGAATTGTATATAATTGCAATATCGTATTAGGAAATGTATAAAGTAAATTTGAGAATAAGTAAATTTGGTTGTTAATAATTAATCAATAGGCAATGACAATGTCACTGCGGCGACATATTATACTATGTTTCTGTATAAATAATTACATTAGATTCAACAATCACAATTATTTTTAATGTACATGTGAATAAATAATTACATATTAATAGCTATGATAAAAATTGTTTTATTTCCCATTTGGTGACAACCCTAGCATATTTACACGTGGCAGCGTGAGTACCTACACTGGCGGCGGCATCGCGCGACATCAAAGGCGATTCCTTACTGTAGGAAAATAATATTGTAATACTGTGGTAAAAGCGTAATTATCATATCAATCGCAAAAATATAAGCTTCCTGTTGGTGAGAGAATCGTCAAAATCGGTATAGTAGAGTTGATTTATCGCCAACTTTAATACATAGTTTAATTGTAAGGTACATATTGACACCTGGTTCGTGAAAAGTAGATTTTACCAGGTGGCAGAATTTTTGAAATCTGGTAGATAAGTATCTAGTCAATTTATTGAATTTTTAGTTGTAAGTACAAAAAAATGCTAACTATTTATAACGTGTTAACCTTATATTATATCCAACTTACCTTATGCATTTTTGCCAAATTAGGTTTCGATTTAAATCTCGAAAAATATTGGGAAGTGGTCACTCGACACCCGGGAGCATTGAACCAACAAAGCCCATTTTATATTACAGTATAACCAAAGACAGTAAGTAATACATTAAGAATCCTCTTGGCATTTAAATGTACTTTAGCTAAGCTCGTTGCTTCTATAATTACGACGGATGCAAATTGAATCCTTTGAAACGCACCCGGCAATACTAATTTATATTAGAGGACCGTCTAACAAAAGACAAACATGACGCAATTGCACTGTTAATTTCTTGCAAGCTATTGCATTTAAATGGATTTTTTGATTTCTTAATTAAAAAAGTAGGTACACACAAAAGAGAAATAAAAGTAGGCAAAGCTATTAGATAGGACCTTGCTCCCTAAAAATTATCTGGAAATACGTGACATCCTACTTTAATTCCTGTTATTGGTGGTTCTTTCTATCTTCAGGGCGAATAACAGCATATTATAATAGAAAATAATGAAAGAAAATGTACAACCGGTAGTATACAGAAATCCCGGTCCTTTAACTCATCGTATAAAGTAATATACCTAACATGTTGTAAACATGCTACGATGTTCTGAACTGTAGGTACGTGCAGACGTGACACAATTCGTGTCGAAGCACGCTTGAATCCCCAGAGATTAAAAAGTTAGATTATATGTAATTCAGCTGTAATAGTGTAATAATGTCTCTCTAATCTCTAAACTGTTCTACTGAAATAACATTTAAGTAATATTTAAAGGTAGTAAGGTACATTTAGTCGTACATAACAAGGGTTGCCAACACTTCATCATCAAAATATAGTATTTTCCAAAATAAGGGGTAAAAAATATAGTACATTTAAAAAAATATCGTATTTTATGGGAAAAACAAAAAAATAGACAAATATATATTTGTTAATTATTTATTTTTATAAAAACTATAATATTTTTGCACTTATGGCACTGTGTAACACCTTTTTGTTTAAAATAAACTAGAATTCCGCCCGCGGCTTCGCCCGCTTTGTCTAAAACATAATAAATTATATACTAAAACCTTCCTCTTGAATCACTCTATCTATTAAAAAAAACCGCATCAAAATCCGTTGCGTAGTTTTAAAGATTTAAGCATACATAGGGACATAGGGATATAGGGACAGAGAAAGCAACTTTGTTTTATACTATGTAGTGAAGTGTCATATGCTTTGTCACATTCAATTTTTAGATTAATATAAATCAAAAGCTCATTTTTTATCAATGATATACATATGTATATGCGCAATAGAATATGACTTTAGCCATCTTAACAATTAAAAGGCGCGTTCTTATTTTTTTTTTTAATGAAGGATTTGTTTGTTACATTTGTCGGTGTTGAAAATATAGTATTTTTGCGTACTATATATGTTTTCAACAGTATAAATAGTACGCAGACCCGAAATATAGTACAATACTATATATTATAGTACGGTTGGCAACCCTATACATACAACACAATATTATTTCACTACATCTTCCAAGACATTCAATCATAACTAGCTTCACACATTCATCTATAATGGAATTTCTCGGAGTGATGAAACTTCAAAATCTACACGGAAGTATTCCTGCTTAATCACGCTCCCCACATCGTACGCTCATACATCCCAATGATTGATAGATCCACATTCGAGCTTTGCATCCTACTTTACTATTCCTTATAATTCCGGCATCGTGCCAACTAAAGTCGAGGTGCCTTTCTGCGCAGAGCGTCGCAATCATTTGTAATCATTTATAAAATATATTGCTCTCACTCTACCGACAAAAACCTCCATAGGTGTTAATTAACTCTAGAACCCTTTGCTAATAAAAAACCGGGGCAAGGTGTCCACAAAAACCGTTCGTCGAAGCCGCAAATGAATTGATTCAACGTAATCAATTTTTTCCCGCCCGTGAACGAAGATCTACTCATTCAATCCACTCTGATTAAATCGGTCAATCATTCGGTCTCACTGTTCAGCTAACTGGAAAATTGGTAATTAGATGGTATAGGTGATAAACTCTCAATATTATATGTGTGCTTTATGTGGAGTGAAGGTTAAATGTGTTTACATCGTGTCTATGAATTAGGATACCTTTCAGATGACTATCAACTGGAAAACAAGTAGATATCCATATTGAGATGTGCAAAGTTTATATAAGCCTTAGAGCATTTATATTTGTTACTAGCAGTCCACCCCGGCTTCGCCCGTGGTACATATTTACGTTTTCTCTACGTAAGAACCATCCTCGTACTTCAAGGAATATAATAAAAAAAGAATTAACGAAATCGGTTCAGCCGTTCTCAAGTTATGCGCTTACCAACACATTTTGGGATTCATTTTTATATTATAAGATATCTTTCTTAAAATGTACGGACCTATATAAGTAGTAATCTGCTACTTGAAATTCTATTACCAATGCATATTGCATACAATTACATTCGTAAAAAATCCTACGAAATGTAAGTCCAGCTCTTACAGGTTGAATACAGAAAATGTAAATAACAATCACAACAAAACTGTATTACCTAGTACTTTATCAGTCAGCAGCGTTACGTCATATCTCTTGACGGTTTCAGTTTGCACACCAGTGGTTTGCAACTTTCCCGACCGCCCAAAGTTGTCCAGTGCGCTTCTTGCATGAACTTGTTTTCCCCGTGAAATATAGAGCATGCGGGCTGAGATGCGGACGAAATCTATGCGACGGTTAAGTAGAATTTATAACAGTATTCTGTTGAAAACGATTATCTTGCTATAAAAATTTGGCAGCTTTGTCCTGTGACCTCATGCTATCAATTTTGTAGGTAACAATTATTATTATAAAGACTGTTAAGACTGCTATTGTTACGTTCAACTTTCTTTAATATTTTATTCGGTTAAAATTTATTTCAGTCGAAAAATTCGCTTTCATTCGAGTTTTGTGAGCGATATTTAAAGAATTTCTTACGGCTTTTTATTTTTGTTATGAAATATATACAGTTATAAACAAGGTCAGTTCCATGTCTATGAATTCTTTTGCATCGCCGCTCCAATGTTTTCCCAGGAGCAGTGAAATCCGGAAATTTTCTTCCAACTTGATTCTCTTGTGCGTTTCTATTCACGTCTGTTTATATGAAATTGTATAACTTTCGTATAACTTCATTTTATAGCAGGGAATTTGTCTAAAAGATTTCTTTCTAATTATTAAACATATTAAAATAATTGGTCCCTAGAAACCATTAAATTATTTAAGATTATACTTTCTTGTTATAATACATAATATGTAATGTGTATATGCCTCATAATAATTGTTAGTTTATTTATTAATAGCAAGCCACATAGAAATAATTAATCATTGAAGCAAAATTAAAATTAACGGGCGCTTCATGAAGATAGGCTATCGGGAAATTCAAAATTAATGCGGTTACAAAACTTTACCGCTAAAAAATTTAGCGAATTTATTTAAAATAAAAATTTCACTCGTCGAATCATTTAACCTGTATGTACTGTGTTATAAAAATGATTACTTATAAAAATTAATATCTTTAGCAAGTAGGTAGGTATACATATTACATATACAAGCGGTGGGTACTTTTTTTGTACGTTAGGTACTTAAGAGTTTTTCTCGTCGTATATTGAAACTCAGAGTATTGTATTATATTATGTTTAATACGAGTAACAATATTTTGACCGAAAACTATTCAAATTCAGGCAAAATCGTATTGATCTATGTCATACAAATTTTAGTTTTAGAACTTGGCAGTAATTTATTAATTTGTTATTCTAATCGTTTTCACAGGAACTCTCACAACATACCTAAAAAACAATGCATTTGTGGTTTGTCCATGCATAGAAGACGGGAGTAAAGAATAGATTAAATACATTGCTTGGTGGTATCCAACTATAACGAGGTCCCAATGTAGTGTTATGGTCTATTAGAATTAATATTTAACATTCATTACATATGTATAATATGTCGTCCGTAATCCCTAAAGGGTTATGCAGAGAAGCACATGTACGCCACCCGCATTTCGCCAGTTATAAACCCCATGTAATGAAAGGAGCCTGTTGCGATAATCCGGACACAATTTCAATTTCAATGCAATTGAAGTTCCACACATTATGTTTGATTTGTGTACCTACCTTTAGAACGCAAGGCTAGAGTTTTGTATTACCAAAACTAATACAAAAAGGTTCATTCCAAATAACTTATTGTTTTCTTTGAACGCATGTGGTATAGACGCCGCGAATCAATGAGTAAAGGGCGCAAAGAAATCTAAATTGCTTCCAGAACCAATAAACGAATTCTTATTTGTAAACGAAATGTTATCACGACACGTAATTGAATTGTTTATTTGTGTTTGTTTAGATTTTTAACAGAGCGTGAAACTCACCTCTGTAATTGATTTTATGGAAATAATGAAGCGGTCGTCCGTGGAGCTATTAAAGGGGAGAATAAAGGTCATCAATTATACCATTTACAGTTTTCGTAGTGTATTTGAAACAATTTGGTAATCGGTTTGAATAAAAAAGTTAAGCTCTACCTATCAAACGTAGGAAAGGGTAAAAAAAAACGTAGTATTAGCCTATACTTAACTATACTCGGACGCTTTAATTTTGAGATGTATTAGGTATAATTGAAATTAATCTATTACGGTAAGGTCAATCTAATATCTACAAATAAGACTAAAATACAATTTTTATATCTTTATCAACTAAACAACACGGTTTTATTAAATCACGGAACGTTACTAAGGTAACGGCACCAGTCGTGGACAAGCATCCAGTAATGGACAAAATAAATATTAAATTTAAATATTAAGACCAAAATTAACGTTATATAATTTGGCAATACTTAAAATAAAAGTTTGGTTCATAAGCTATCAAAATACGACACTTCATCTTATTCGGCCAAAATGTTTGAAGATGGCAGAACGTTATGTTTAGTTGCTGCGACTCGTTTCGAAGAAATCCGTTTTTACTAAGGAAATCCTTAAGGAAGTGAGGACACAATTTTGGTTATAAGAATTTTTGTATAAATGTCAGCAAAATTTGATATTACTTTTATTTATAGTAGTTAAGTGTACGAAAATATATTACACGATTTAGTATCATGATAGGTTATGTTGTTTAAATAAAATTCTTCAGTGTCCATAACTGGATTTAATTCTATGGATATATCTATTTATGGACATATGTCGAAAATAAACTTTTTTTAAAGGTATTAATTACATGCGCTTTTCTGTATTGTCTTTTCTTTCTGATTAATAATATACCTATCACGACCATTTCAAACAAAGGGTTCCAATATTGTACAACAATTGTCCATGACTGGATTTGCTTTGGTTCCTATAATGGACATTGATATTTTTTGTTAAAATTACACTAATGGGTCCAACAACATAATATGTATCTATCTAAACACGAAGAATATATTTTAGAACAATGGGTCATTATGTGCTGTGCGACTCGTTCTCGGCTTCATTCTCTATCACTGCGTAGAGAAGTCGCATACTTATGCGTATTGTAACGCATCTATCATAGAGAGTTCTCTGATGAACTGTTTGGATGTCTGCTGCTAAATTCCACCACCATATAGCACACACGTTAAATTTCATCCACACCATCTTGACAACAGTTTAAAAAAAAGCTTTTTGCCTCGTGCTACAATTTGGAATCCATATCGATGGACCGATCAGATTAAGGCTGCTGGCGGATTCAGATTGGCGATTCACTTCACGAGTGTAGCGGAATGCCAGGAAACAGAGAGATATGGCGGAACATCGTGAAGCGGGTAACATCTACCCCCCCAATCCTCATGTTGACCACGTTCGTTCGTTTCTGACTAGAGTGATATGACGAAGAAGAAGAAGTCCCAAAATGGATGGATGAATGGATGGAATGGCAGTACTTTTTTTAGTTATATTTTTCATCCCTGACTTATTGAGAAAAAAAAACCCATATTGGTGTTTCTTAACGGACATAACTCGTATTTAACGATGCATTTGTCCAATTTTTGCCTAGAAAATGGAAATTAAGACTGTTTTAAATATTATAAGTATGCAAAATAATTAATAAGTACTATTTTTTATAAATACATCCCCGATTTATTGTATTCCAATCATCATTTTCAAGATTCTATTGATAACTATAAGTCTTCTCCAAGTGTAAATAACTGGAGAAACAACATTAGGTACAGTCCATAAATGGGTGTTCATAACTGGATGTTGTCCAAAACTGGGTGTCCATCATTAGATTTTCACTGTCCAACACTGGTGCAAAAAAGTGGTTTTTTAATTTATAAATAACTTCATTATTTATGCATTGTAATATTTTTTCTAACATTGGTTACGTTAAACTAACATTGAACTAAAGGTATAACTTAACAATATCCAATAAAGTTAAAAAACCTACGAGAAATTTGCAAAAAACTTCAATTTTTTCCTTAATCTGTACAAGACTGGTGCCGTTACGTTACTAACTTATTAGACTTAACACATTACATAAATAACAACATGAGTGAAGGAGCACAGGTCGATGTAATTTACACAGATTTCGAGAAGGCATTTGATAGAGTAAGTTATAATGTTCTTATCCGTAAGCTTTATGCGGTGGGTATCAGGGGTGATCTTCTCAGATGGATAGAGTCTTATATCAGGAACCGCAGTCAATCGGTGATTCTAGGGGGGTTTAAATCAGATTTTGTTGATATTACTTCGGGCGTCCCGCAGGGATCGCATCTCGGTCCCTTATTGTATAACATTTACTTATTCGACATTGGTAACTGCTTTGTAAATTCTAATTTCTTACTTTATGCTGATGATAAAAAAAATATTCAGAAAAGTCACTTCCTCTTACGATTGTCAATGTCTTCAAGATGATCTTAATAGATTAAGTGACTATTATAAATTAAATAAAATATCAATTAATATAAAAAAATGCCAAAAAATAAGTTTTACCCGTAATAGAAATAATAATATTATTTGTTTTGATTATAAAATTAATAGTGAATCTATACCTGCTGTTACTTCAGTAAGGGACCTAGGTGTGATTCTGGACGTCAAACTTGCATATCGTACGCACGTGGATTTTATTTTTCATAAAGCCTACAAAAATCTAGGTTTCATCTTGCGACAAGCTGATCCATTTAACGACATTACTTGCTTGAAAGTTCTTTATTTTGCCTACGTACGTAGTGTTCTCGAATTTGCAAGTGTGATCTGGCGACCGCAATATAAATGTCACATTAAAAGATTGGAAGTGATACAAAAAATATTTGTGAACAAAATGAATTATAAAACAAAAAATTATTCGTTGAATTATGAACAGGCTTGCTCACATTATGGGTTAAATACTTTGGAGGATAGGAGAGATATAATAGACATTATGTTGTTATACGATATCGTGAACAACAAGTTTGACTATTCCACAGCGTTGGAAAATATAAAGTATCTTGTACCCACACAGCGTACTCGCCACACACGCCTATTCCACGTGCCGGCTACATCAACTAATTATCTAAAAATGTCACCGTTCCACAGGCTCCCGGACATTTATAATAAAAAATTTTCTTCTGTGGATCCCTTCTATTTATCACGTACTAGTTTTAAAAAGCAAATTTTACAATTAATTAATACTGAAGCTCAGCTCACATAATAATATAATACATTAGCTTTTTACACTCACACATTCTCATACATGCACTTTCACACACACACACACACATACACACACACAAACACACACACACACACACACACACACACACAATCACATCCTACTTACCAGGTCTTACTTAATTTTACATTAAATTGGTTTTAATTTATTTGAATTCGAAGATATTTAAAACATTTCCTTTCTTTATAAATACTTATTGGGCTTGATCAATGCTTACTTATACCTACAAAAAATTAAATCTTTTCTCTTATCATTTGTAAAATTCTTATACTAGTATTTGTTCACATACGTATATTATTTTTACTACCTATTGGTGTACCTTTTAATTGGCGTAGCTTAGTATTTATTCATCTCAAAAATTGTATCACTAGCTGTAAGGTACCTTATCATAAATAAATAAATAAATAAATAAACGTTTTTCTTCACACACAGTTTTCCTACGATGCCAAACACATTTAAAAATATAATCAGTACAGTGTAGCAAACTTTTCAAAAGCATAATAACGGAGTCCTGGCAGCGCGACGCATAGCCCACCCCAGCATTCAATTCCACAAGTAATATTTGAATTAAACCACAGACGAATGCTCGAACCCGGGGCGGTTGTCGCCGAAATAGGATGGATGTCCCAGAAATGGGCTGCCGGCCCGAACACGCCTCATCTTGTCGCAGTAATTGATTTACGTACGCTCGCTTTAATGGATTTGTTGCTTTCATAATGTATTGCGAATGTTTTCGATGTTACCGCGCTGCTGATAAAGTTCAGCGAACTTGTTACTTACAGCTTAAACGATTTCGATTACTTTTCTGTTTAATTACTTTGGACGTATTAGTTTCAATTGCTTTTGTGGCACACGAACAGATAAAGTATCTGAATCCAGAGTAAAACAGAAATAGATATAACTGTAGAATGGAGATTTGAATAAATTCCTATTAATTTATTAACCGTCTTTTTTAGTTTATAGTGTAGAGGCTGTGGTAGAGGTCTTGCCTAATTTTTGTTATACCTACTACTTTCATTGTGAGTGAATTTTTTCTTGTGTTATGAATTGTAAACTGTATTTTGAAATTTTGTACCCTATAAGTGATTTTTTGTGTTTAATTCAAAAGTATTGCGAAATAAATAATCCTAAAGGATCCATTATCACGATCTTACAAAAATAAAAGCCTTTCTTTGTTTCAAAGTCAGAACTCGGAAAAACTTCCTTTGTGGATTTTCCCGAATTTCCTCGTAATGTTAAATACGTTTCGTTTTGGTTGATTCACTTATCTTTACAATGGTAAATACGTTTCAACTTGTTGTGTGTTTTGTCCGTGTGGATTTTTAGATTAAACAATCTTAAATAAGGGGATATAAATGGATTGTCGTTATATATTAGTCCATGCATGAATGCATTATAGTATTGTTGTAAAGGTTATTTAATATTTAATACACACGCTTGAGAAGTCTCCTAAACTTTAAAAACATAGAGCGTAGGTAGTCGAAAATATGAGCTTTTGTTAATTTTACATTCAGTAAGAATGTATAACATCCTCATCATCAAAGTTCCAACTTTCCTCATCAAATAGGAATTATAAGAGCTGATTAAATATAATTTATTGAATAACAGTGTAAATCTTTATACAAATAAAAACAAAAACCTTTGTTTTGGAAAGTGCAGGTAAGGAAATAATGTAATCGGATAGCATTAGAAGGGTATGGGATACAATCCTCAATTGTAAATTAAGCTGTTAAGACGTGATTCGGGCACAAATTGATATTAAGAACAACTGTTCTCACATTGGCTCCTTATCGTAACAATTAATAGCTTTTTCACCCGAGCTGCGGTTTAAGAGATTTGCGATGTTACTCCAAACGGAAAATTGCTTAATGATCATTGTTTACGTAGGGTTACCTCTATGGGATTAGAATGTATCAGAGGTACGAGTAGTGAACGTTACAGCTATGGCAGGCCGTTAATGATAATATAATTATTAAAACTATACATATAAGACGACATGAATAACGACAGTATAAACATTTTTAACATGGATAATTTAGGTCCTTTAAGATTTACGACTTTTTTGTTTATTTTTTATTCATCATGGTAGCTATACAGATTGAAGTAATAAAAAGTTGATCACAAGATATTGTTTACAATTCGTAGACCTTTGGTTGTTAGCTATTTCTTCCTACTTAGATTAGTTACCGCATGTTTAATTTTTAAATGTTAGGCCCAAAGGGACCCATGCCACTGTTACATTTCGTTTAGTTTTGATAGAGGCAACTGCTTTGACCTACGGGTGTGTTATTCAAATATGTATCCGATATTCGCAGACATTTTGAAATAACTTCCTTGTTATAACTCACTATAAATATGAGTTAATGTATAGTAACTGGGTGTTCCGCAAGTTCCTAAGTTTGTTTAGAAAGAGGAACATATTATATAATAATTAAATGTAGAATATACATGATATCTCTTGTGAACATAAAACTACATAGTTCATAGATAGATATGTAATGTTACCTATTATTGAACCGCAAAAAAAGCGTGCTTTCATAATAACATTTATTATGATAATATGCCTTTAAAACTAACTACGGCACTTGAAAGTAATAGAATTGAAGTAATAATCTTTAAACGAGTCGCTTTAAAAATATGCGTAAAATTTTATGACTGATAAAATATTATGAAATCTATACGAGGCGTTGCAGACAATTCTTATTGAAAATAAAGAGAAATTCATACGATAAGATCTCGGATATACCTACATTAAATGCTTCACTGAAAATAGGTAAATGTGAATCATGTAAGCGCAAAACCTTTGAACACGATTTGTTCGTTAATTGGCATGATTTCCTGTATTGTTGGTATCAAATATCTCAGCTTAGCTTGAAAACAATGGATATTTTAAGTAAATGAGTGGGAAAAGGAATGACAAATGAATCAGAGAATGTAATGGGATAATTAATATATTTGCAGAATTTAGTATTTAATTTGGTTCTTTAAAAATCGTAGAGTTGTGTCATATCCCTTATTTCATAGTTTAACTAATTGACTCTGTAGTATTGTATAGTTAAAAAAAATGCATACACCGAATAATGTTTAAAAATTTAGGTACTATAATCCGATTCTCTTATTCCCCCTAACCACAAGGGAGACTTATCATATAACAAACTTTTATAATATTCCATCATTATAGCATACGGAACAGTGGGACAGTAGTCTAATAATATCAAATTACCTCTCTACCGAAGAGACACAGGCAGGAGAATAGTCAACAGGCTTATCTACAGTTTTTCGCGCTATCTGAAGTAATAGATAAATAAATAACACTTATAATTAAACGTGTGTCTAAATATATAATTAATATGCAGTTACCGCATCAGTTTAAAGATTAATAGGCTCGTCTTACGATAAAATAACAATCTTGGAACTATGTTTATCAAGCTTCATCACTCCAAAAAGGTAAACAATTACTATGGTAAGAGCGTATATAAAGTTTGATAGTAGTATGTATAATTAATGTGAACGTCCCAGGAGGTCTTCATTATACAGCATGATTGGATGGTCCTGTCTCACGACTCCTTTGACGTTCGCATGTGTTAGTAGGCTAGTGTGCGTACGTAATTTGTACATGTAAATTACAATATGTATTGGAATATAACTATTTAATAACAATGCCCATACACTTTTTGTAATTTGTGTACCTACTATTTATTGTTAATATTTCATTACTTGTCCATAAATTAAATATATGTATATTGTATAGGTACCAAGTACTTACCAATATTTTTTAAAAAGAGACCATAAACCTACCTTGCTAGCTTTATATTCACATTACCTTGTGTTTAGAAAAGCGTTTATGTCAATAATGTACACAGAATAAAAAGCTTGTGTCAGTGTATAAAATAGATTTATACATTCTCAACAGTTCAACAGATGATCTTGGTGGTGCTCTATATCATGGAAAGCTTATTTCATTACGACAAAAGTAGTTTTGAACTTAACACTATTGAAATACCTATCTGATTTACACGTATTTTCACACGTATTTATCATCAAATCGGATTTCTAAATGTGAACATTCAACGCAAGCATCTGCCCCACGCTTGGCTTACCACGCACTCAACTGACATTTCACGCTTTATTCTTTGTGTACAAAATAAAAAACCTGTATATGAAATGTGAAAATATTACAAGCAATGTTCATGTATTTTTTCCATGATTTTTGCATCAGCGAGTCGGTAGCAGCCGCGACCACCGCAGACATGCGGTTACTTTTCTGTACTTAACATTAACGCCAACCAAGTTTTAAAGTGAATCTTTTATATTTATGGTGAAACTGAATTAATTTTTCTTTGTACTTTTTAATAATCTGGACATATTTCTCGGTGTGTTTTCGAATGGTTTTAAACGTATTTTCTGGAATACGTTGTCCGCTACATTTACCGCTCTTCTAAAAAACTTTGGCTATGGTACGTATGTATAGCTATAGTATCTGCCTAGTTTAAATTAAATAACCTATGAATTAATATAACATGATGATTTGTATAGCAAAATTGGTAATAGCCGGTTATATTGGCTCCGTTTATGTGGTGAATTAGGGTCTTAAAATTGGTTATTGGTAGCCGGAATCGGGTCTTAAAATTGCCTTCGTTTTTTGATTAAGGTATAAGGAAATTTACTAACCCATTCGGGATAATCGAAGAGCTATATAAAAAATTATTGTGAGTATAATCGTTTCCTTGGGATTGTAGTTTCTAGACGTTCTGGGATCGATATTCGTTTAAGGTGAAAAGTGCTCGTCTGAGAAGTCATTAAGATTTGGGTGTAGATTAATGTAATATTTTATATCAAAACGTAGTTCCTTAAATAGTTTTGATATTTTTGTTCTATGTATGTTTGTGTGCATGACGAAAAAATGAAACTATCAAGATCAAAGAATACAATAAATTAAAAAAAAAAATTGCATGAGAAATAAGCATTAGCTAAATTATCTCCATATCCTGGTGCTTTCCCGGTTCAACTAGAGGTTTCAATTCCGTCTTCTCAATTCTTCGTTGTATAGCGTATAGTGCTGAAATTCAAACTGTGGTTATCAGTAATAATTATGCTTGATTTATGTGTCAAAATAAATACATAGCTATAATATTAACTTAGCTCTAGGACAAAAATCAGCATTATATTCAAAGGATTAAGATTTTTATAAATTTTACTGAAAGAAATGTTAAAAGCACGTCAAAACTCCTACTAGTACTTTTTATTATAAAGATTAAGAACGGAATTTACTTTGGAATTAATGTCGAAGCTGTTTCCAACCTTAACTCAATTTAATAGTATTCGAAGTAGCACCTAAAAGTCGATAACCCAATTTAAATTCGACTTAAGTCATAAATTAGCTCATTAGCCCCGTTTCAGTGAAATAATTCTTCTAGTCTTGAAGTCATTTTTCAGTTATATTAGCCTTTTTTTAAAACAACTAGCCCGGCTTGCCCGGGTTGACCTGGATATAAATTCATAAAACATAGCCTATGTCACTCAGGAAACTTTCTACTGGTGAAAGAGTTTTTAAAATTGGTCAGTATTTAATCAGTTAATAAAATCTTTATGTGTTTATATTTATTTAAACAGAATACAGATCATAATCATACTATGTTTATAAGTACTTACATTGGATTACAAAAATCATAACAATCGGTAAAAATAAATGACAATAAGTTTTTGACTGTTTTTCTGAACGAAACAAAGTCGAGTTGGTTAGGTTTTGGTTAGGCTCAAAGGACTGAGAGTTGCCACTTTAAAAAAGAGGAGGAGTAGACTGAAGAGGCAGTTTTTATTTATCCTTGTTGTAATTTTAGAACTGGACAAGAACCATTCTTGAATATGCTTGTGTCCCGTGCATAGAAATCTAAATAACAAGACACTAGAAGTCGTAAGCGCGCGTGACCTTGTCGCCACTCAGGTGACTTTCACATCACCAGTGTGTTCGTCACAGTTCAGTTGCTATGGAGACGTATGTGTGTAAACATGGTGTGTTTCAGCATTTCCCATTGCGGAAATTCTTCCACAAGTTGTAATTATACTAATAAAGGAATAATATTTAATCGGTAAATATTTTTTTTTAGAAATAATGTTGTTTTTCCTTAAAATTATAGAATATTTACAAGTATTACGAGTGTCACCATAGTAATCGAAATAACAATGAATGACACAGTTTCAACCTTATTGGAGCAAAAAGAAACAAAACGTCTCATATACTTAGGGATGTTATTCTAAAATAAACCGTAAATTCGTGCGTTAGGATACATATTAAAAAGCTTAATTTAATATTTAAGTTAGTTCTCACTAAAATCAAGTTGTCCAATAAAAGGCATAGTTTACTTGTGTGTATTGTTTAGCTATCGGTTTAAATATGTTGATTTTGGCGACAGCGGTTTTCATACGAATTATGACATTATAGCACTTCTATGTGTCTTGTTATTTAGATTTCTATGGTCCCGTGTAGCTGAAAAACTAAAAACACCATAAAAATAAGAATTATATTTATAACAACATTTTATAAGCTACTGAGTACGCTGGATAATGTAGATAAAGGTAATCTTAAAAAAATAATAACTTATAAAAAGTGATTTGAGATTTAAAATGGCAACTGAAGAAAATTCCATTCTTTCAAAGCAATGCTAACGTTTAATTACAGTAACTGACTACGTAAATGTCTTTGGCTAGACAATTACAAGGTTCACGAGGAAAACGCTAGAAGCTATCTAGACGTTTATTATTATTAAAAATCTGCGTTTATCCCGGCTCGAGCGATGCAGCTTAGCGGAAGTTTTTCTGATTAGCAGCAAGACAGGTTCATTAAAAACTTTTCTGACCTTCCCTGACTCATTTGCTAGTAAATGGTTAACAAACTAACAAGATATATTTTCAAAGTTGGACGGCTTCACTTTCAATTTTGTTCTTTGACTTGATGTTTTAGCATTTAACACGTCTTTGAACGTATCTTGTGCAAAATGAAATTGTGGCGTTTTAATTAAATTGGAGGTGTTTATTCTTTGAAGCTAGATGATGAATGTACATCTGCATTAGTAGTATGTATAGTATTATATTATCTGTGACTGCATATATAAATAAACATAATATAATTTTTTTTTTTTTTCGGCGGTAGGCAGAAAATAAATAAACACGTGTTTTAAATTGCTCCCAAATTTATTTTTAAATAATATTAATAACTTTTATCAAACTATGCTTTAAAGTGTCTAAAATACTCACCTGTACTTTTTCCTTTAAAACTACATAAAAAGAGCTCTTAAATAATACAATCTCAACTATATAAACTTCACTTCACTTTGTCACTATGGAGTCTATTAAACAATCTGTTGCTCAAATGTCTGAGACTTTTAATAAACGTATGATGGAGTTCCAAAACGATCTGCAGAAGACCAGCACTACTTCATCCTTGGCTAGTCCTCCATCAAGACTAGCATCAGATTTCACTGCTTTCCGAGCGTTCGTTGTCACCTCGCTTCAGTGTCTGCAGGCTCAAGTTGATGCTCTGACTCAATTGCACGACAACCTGGAGATGAAATACAGGCGCAAAATTCTTTTGGTGCATGGAATACCCGAAGGCAAGGATGAAAACTCAACCTCTGTCACTATTGCTGCTATATCCAAACACTTAAATGCATCCCAACTGTCTGATAATGACATCAGCCGCTGCCATCGGATGGGCTCAATTAAGGAAGGCAAACCTAGACCTGTTCTTATCAAATTTCGGGAACTTCAAATGAAACAACAGATCTGGTCCTCCAAGACAATGTTCAAGGGTTCGGGTATTACACTATCTGAATTCTTGACCAAGGGTCGGCATGAAATCTTCATGGCTGCCAGAAATCAGTTTGGAGTGCCCAAGTGCTGGACCAGGGATGGTAGGATCTTTGTTATGGCTGCTGACGGAGTCCGCCACCGTGTGGATAGTATGGGTGACCTCAAGAACATCCCCTCCAGTGCGGCAGAAAGTAACAAGGCTCATCCAAGTGCTTCAACGTCCTCTGGTGACCCTTCAAAACCCATCAGGGGTGTATCACGCTCTAGGAGGCCAACAAGAGCTAAGTGATTGTCCTTACAGTAAATTTGTTCGGTTTTATTCAATGTTCAAGTTCTCTCACTATTTAAATCTTCTTTTCTCTCTGACTACCTCTTTAATTATATCAATTAACTTGCTGTTCTTATTGAATCTATCCAATCTGTAATTTCTTTCATCATAACTTATTTTTTAAACTGTAAATATGAGGTATTCACAAAATGTTTCAAGTTTTAATTATTTCTATGTTATAAGTTTGGACTTTGGACTGTCACTTGTTGTTGTTATTCATTTGTTACTTTATGTCAGCTGTCAAATGTCGTCTGTCATTTGTCCTAAGTTGTTACTACCATAGACTATATCAGCTATACAGTATAATCCTTGCTTTAATCGTACTGCTCTTATTATTATTATTATTTCTTTTTATTCTTTTTTTTTTTTTTTAAGTTTATATAATTTTTGAGTTAATTAACAGTTTATATATTATGCTCTAAATTGTTATAATTGTAAAGGTGGGTACAAGGTAACCAAGCGTGAACTTGCATAAAATAATATTTGCTTAATTTTAATCTATATTATTATTATTATTATTTTATTTTATTTTTTATTTATTATAAGAAATTGTAGTATATAACTTATTTATTATTTATATATATATACTTTTTATTTATTTATATTTAAATGTCAGTCGATACAAATTTGAATTTTAATGATGATCTTTTCTCACACTGGTCCAATTCATCTCTCAGTAGTGATGATAGTTTTCACAGTGCTATTTCCCCTCCTTTAAATGCTACCCTTGACTCCTTTTTCAAAAACGTCCCTAAAAACTTTAATACCATCCAAATTAATGCGCAAAGTATTCCGGCACATTATCCCGACATGCTTTCATCGTTTATATCAAGTAATATCCATGCCATCCTTGTATCAGAATCCTGGCTCAAGCCGTGTCATTCCTCCTCAGCTTATTCTCTCCCCGGCTTTCACCTTATACGCAATGATCGTGTTGGCAAGGGCGGTGGTGGAGTAGCTATCTACCTTCGCTCTCACATTCCGTTTAAATTAATTTGCTCTTCCTCGCAACCTCCTCCTGCTTCTTCCACTGAACATCTCCTTATTGAAGTCCTTTTGCCGCAAGCTAAAATCCTTCTTGGTGTTTTTTATTGTCCTTCTCTCTCCATAGATTACTTTTCCTCCTTCGAAACCCTTGTAGATTACCTCTCTCCTCAATATGAGCATTTAATTTTCATGGGTGATTTCAACACTTGTCTGCTTAAAGGTGATAGCCGTAGTAATAAGCTGCTTTCCATCCTGAATTCCCACAATCTCCATGCCCTTTCCTCAAATCCAACTCACTACTTTCCTGGCTGCAATCCTTCTCTACTTGACCTAATGATAGTCTCCTTACCCAACTTCATATCCAAGCATGGTCAGTGTTCAGCCGATGCTTTTTCCTTTCATGACCTCATTTACCTTTCCTACAAGCTCCATTCTCCGAAACTTAAACCGTCTACCATTATGCTGCGTAATTTTGGGGGAGTGGACGTGAATTTGCTTCGCTGCGATGCGCAAAACATTAGATGGGAAGAGGTGTTCGATGCGCAGTCTATAGATGAGAAAGTCTCCTTATTCAACACATTTGTTTTAAATCTATACGACAAATTTGCGCCACTCCGACCTGTCAAAAAGAAGCACACACCGGCACCTTGGCTTACTCCGGAATTAAAATCTCTTTCTTTAAAAAGAAACCGTGCCAAGTCTAAGTTAAAAACCGCACAAACGGATGAAGCGCGGGCAAAGTATAATAGGATACGTAATCGTTGCAATGTATTGTGTAGAGACGCTCAGCGACGCCATATCCACAAATCCCTTGAGAGCGGTGATTCAGGTACAAATTGGAAATTTCTGAAAAGCTTGGGGATTGGTAAAGAGTCTAATGCTTTTCCTAATACTATTGATATAAGCCAACTCAATATGCACTTTACATCATCCTCC
The DNA here is from genome assembly GCA_029959065.1 of Colias behrii. Taxonomy (NCBI): domain Eukaryota; kingdom Metazoa; phylum Arthropoda; class Insecta; order Lepidoptera; family Pieridae; genus Colias; species Colias behrii. The sequence continues at coordinate 10,776,145 of JARWMC010000006.1, forward strand.
TCGCTTGACCCCAATATGAAACACCGTACTCTCAAAAACCTCTCCACCTTTCCTACCCCTGCTTATCCTCCTTTCCTTTTTAAGCAGGTCTCCGAACGGGATGTTAAGAAACACATATTGTCCATCTCATCAAATGCTGTTGGCTGTGACCTTGTTAGCCGTACTATGATCATTCCCATCCTTGATATCATTATTCCCTCCCTTACTCACATTCTGAACTTCTCCATGTCCACCGGTACACTCCCAACTGTTTGGAAAGATGCTCAAGTCATCCCTTTACCCAAAAAATCCAACCCGAATTCCTTTTCAGATTTCCGTCCAATATCCATATTACCTTTCCTATCCAAAGTCCTTGAACGTATAATACATCAGCAACTTACCTCTTTCCTGAACAAACATAATATCCTTAGTGATTTTCAATCCGGATTCCGTCCCGGTCATAGTACGACTACAGCCCTGGTCAAGGTTACTGACGATATTCGTGCTGGTATGGACAATAAGCAGCTCACAGTACTTACTCTTTTAGATTTCAGCAACGCTTTTACAACTGTGGACTTTGACGTACTGCTGGGTCTGCTGCGTGTACTTAACATTTCTCCTTCCGTAATTGACTGGTTCCATTCCTACCTACACGGCCGGAGGCAGCGTATCTTGGTGGATACTAAGTACTCATCTTGGTGTGCGGTCTCTGCCGGTGTGCCTCAGGGCGGCGTTTTGTCTCCTCTCCTCTTTTCCATCTTCATTAACTCCTTATGTTCCCGGCTGACGTCTCTGTACCATATGTATGCTGACGACTTACAGATTTACACCCAGTCCTCCCTTGCTGACTTACCTATGGCTATCCATTTTTCTAATTCCGAATTAGCTAACATAACCAGCTGGTGTAACGAATTTGGACTAAAACTCAACCCAGCTAAAAGCAATGTCATCATAATCGGTAGTCCTTATCTAATTTCGGAAATTGACTGGGGTATTTTGCCAAACATCAAAATCGGTGACGTTGTTATACCTTACAAAACGGTAGTTAGAAACTTAGGTGTGGTTTTTGACCAAACCTTGTCCTGGTCTCACCATATTCAGGAATTAAGCCGTAGGATCTATGCTGCTTCTGCTACGCTCCGGCGGCTTCGTAACTTCTTACCTATTCCTACCAAAATTACGCTAGCACAATCCCTTCTCCTTCCTATACTTGATTACGCAGATGCATGTTTTCCTGATTTAGCAGTCGAGCATCTTGATAAACTTGAGCGTCTCCAAAATTTCTGTATTAGATTTATTTTCGGCCTTCGAAAATATGACCACGTTTCTTCTTTCAGGAAAAGGCTCAAGTGGCTCCCTATCCGACTTCGCCGGAATCTACACTATTTGCAACTACTGTTCCGTATCCTTTTTAACCCCTCCGCTCCCTCCTACCTCAAGTCCAATTTTTCCTTCTTGCACAGTGAAAGCTACTCACTTCGCTCTGAGGATAGACTCATCTTGCGTGTTCCAAGCCGACGCACAAATTTTTATGGCAAGTCTTTTGCAGCGATATCAGTTAAGTTATGGAACTCTCTGCCATTAAATATTCGTCAAGCCCAGACCCCTTCGGGTTTTAAAAATCTTGTGCGACAACATTTTCTTTCCGCTGCTGATCCGGACCAGTAATATCTTATTAACTTTTTATTTTTCTTTTATATTTTCATTATGTTACAATATGTACGTGGTACTCTGTATTAGATATAGATGGTATTCGTATAATAATTTTATCTTATTCAATATCAGTGTGTTTCCTTCCAAGTATATATTTATTTATGTTTATTATATAATATGTAATTGGTATGTATATCTGTTTATTTTATTTATGTATATGTATATTTATAATTGTGTATGTATATGTATAGTATATGTGATATTGTATATGGACATGTATTATTTATGGTAGATATATATTATTATTTATTGTTTCTTGCTATTAATTATTCTTTTTCTGTTCTCGTCCCGCCAATTAGTGATCATTTTGCTTGTTTACCTTTTACCGTGGTTGCCTGGAAGAGATCACTATTAAGTGATAAGGCCGCCAAAATAGTTGTACTCTGTTCTATGTGTATTGTGTAAGTAGTTTCTAAGGCTTCTGTACAACTATTAAAGAGTTAAATAAATAAATAAATAAATAAACTTGCACATTTTCACAGGATACATTTCAGGATAGAAAACTGTTCTTTTTTAGTTAGATCCTTTTCGTTTAATAGGCTCCGAACAAAAACTTATGTATATTATTTTTTAAAATAGGACAGTGGCGCTGACACAATATTTTGTTTTAAAATAAGAAATATTTTGTATTTCTCCTCGCTAGGTTAGTCTCTGAAGCTGTAAATGAAAAAAAGATGGCATCTCAGTTCTTATAACAATTTCTTTGAATAAAGAAAGATTTAAGTTTGTATTTGGCTTTTCAATTCTCGTTTACCTCTAGTTTTTACTTAGGAATCTGATGGGTTCCGTACGTAGCTTTTAGCCGAAGTTTAACAAAGTGAACTAACTCTTGTAATTGACTCAGCGCAGGAATCTTGCTCATTATTCCCTCGACTGTTTCGCCTTTGTAAAGCCATCCTAATCCATTCATTATTATGGATTATATTTTACGAGTAGGTGAAATCTGGATAGCGTGTGAATGTATTATGCATTTAATCTATCATCATATTCCGTGGGGACATTGTGATATTTCTTGTTTATAATATCTACCTATCAAATATGTAAAGTTTTCCCTGAGATAGGTGATTCCTTTTGAGTAAACGTAAGACAGTTCAAATTTATCAACTAACTAGCTGTCCGCCCCGGCTTCGCCCGTGGTACATATTTACGTTTTCTCTACATAAAAACCATCCTCGTACTTCAAGGAATATAATAAAAAAAGAATTATCGAAATCGGTTCAGCCGTTCTCGAGTTATGCGCTTACCAAAACATTTTGCGATTCATTTTTATATATAAGATATGTAATTGGTCTTTTATCAGAAAGCTCTTTTATCTTTGTTTACACAAATCTTCAATTTAATAAGGTTTTCATGATAAAGGCTCATGATCCAAACTAGCACAAATCTAAGGCCTTAGCTTATACACATAATCGTTACGTTAGTTTCTAATCTAATACTGAGCACATAATTCCTGCTATAGGTACCTAAATAGGTACTTCGGTACAGCTACCAAGAAGATATAAACACAATTTGTTAGCAAGAATGCGATAAAAATGTTAAATTGTGTTTGAAAGCAAATATGCAGTAACTGAGAAGTTTATAAAGAACAAGTGATGCTTAAACCGAACTTTTTATATCACAAGGGGATCCAAACGTGTAATCTTAGTTTAGCAGTTTCCGCTGTGAGCGACCGTTTCTCTTTATTTGCTCAAACATCTAGTTAAGTCAATCTTAAAGTTAAAGTTTTCATTTCTTTAGCAATTGGAATGTTTTGTTTATGTTAAATAGGAAGTTGGATGTTTCGTTCCGTGTTATTCTTTGGCAGTCTGCTAATCAGTATACGAACAATATTTAACTTTCCATTGTTAAGGATAGTGCAACATGCATGCTGAAGTTTGGATCATGTAAAGTTATTAATATGGGTAGGCACAACTTTTTGTTTTGTTTTGTGATGAAAGGAATAATTATTTATAAAACAAATGTATTTGCGTAACAATAAGACATTAAATTATAAAATAATAACTTAATCTTTCGGTATAGGTAAGATGAGAAGGATTGAATAAACGTTGTGAAATTAATTGTTTTCAAAACTAATCAAATATAGAATAACCTTGGAAAATAGATTAGATCTAAATATAAATCTCGATACTGTTTTAATAATATTAGAGTAATAATTCATTACAACAATAGATTGTGTTCCAACTTAAATAGAAAACAAGAATTTTGATTTACAAACACGTACACGAAGGTCGTCTTGAAATTATGAAGCGCTCTCGCTTCATAATTTAGTCGAAAATGCCTTTCCATATTGTACTATTTCATCTTTCATTCCTACCCTTAAGATAATTGAATAATTATAAAAGTAATTAATACATAACGCAATAAAACTATAAAAGCCAATCCGTTAAATTGTTGAAAACACTTTATCTAAAATGCTATTGAGGTGCGATCAAAACAAGTTAACAAGAATGCAGCGAGTTCCGAAGGAAAGCTAATCGAACAGATTCCGGACTGATCCGATTTGATTCCGGAATGCCGTTGGACCTGTGTAATTAAAATTGCCGCCTTTTAAGTAATATTCAGTCACCTGCTTTGAAAGACAGAGAGCTGGTAATGAAGTTTATGCTCGTTTTTGATTTGCTTCTAATTCAATATAATTGCTAGTGGAGATAATTAATGGCATCCAATTAAAATCGGTAAAGAACACACTTCTAGTTGAAATAAATAACTATATTTAGTTCCTATTAATTATTTAATTTGTAAGCTTTAACTTCAAATTAAATAATTAATGCATTCAAAACTAGGACCACCATTCTTCAATAGTTTATAGTATTAACAAAGCTCGTTTGATTTAAAAAACATTTGTACCAACCACTATGGCACAAAATCCATACTAATATTATAAATTCGAAAGTAACTCTGTCTGTCTGTTACTCAATCACGCCTAAACTACTGAACCAATTTTCATGAAATTTGGTATGGAGATATTTTGATACCCGAGAAAGGACATAGGCTACTTTTTATCCCGGGAAAATGACGCAATCCCGGAAATCCCACGGGAACGGGAACTATGCGGGTTTTTCTTTGACTGCGCGGGCGAAGCCGCGGGCGGAAACCTAGTATTATATAATTTTATCTGACTGTAAAAACGTATCTAAATAACGTCATTGAAAATGTTTTGTTTGAGAATTTTTTGCACAAAAATGTAGATTATTGGATTTAGGCCGTTGTTGTATGCTATTTTAATATTGATAAAGGATTCACAGTCTGTGGCTTCCAAATAGGGTTGACAGTTTTTATTCAGGCATGTAGAGCAAAACCCTACCGAATATATTAAATGAAATCGTCGGTGTTTATTGAAATATTGTTATACATCGTCCGTCGTGTCGGTACATTTATTGCAACACTATCGGTATCTTAGTCATAAAGTTAATATTACGTACTTGATCTTAGTTTGAATAATATTACATCGAGATTATTTCTTCTTAGATATTCGATCTCACTCGTAGCCTTAAAATTTAGATTATCGAAACCAGTAGAATAATAAAGTACATTAACAAAATGTTATTACTTTGATGATAGCATTAAATGTCAGCAGCTCTGAGCCATCGCAGTCGCACACTGGAGAAGTGTTCTCGAAGGAATTTGGCCCCATCTCACCCGTGAATAGTTCGCAAACTTTATTTGGATTTAGCATGAACTTCGACAACCTGACATTAAACACCATTCTTTGGATTATTCCAATATTTTTGTAGATATTCAAGCCACTTATTACTAAATATAAATGCTGTATATTAAATGTATGTAATGATATTTGAAATCAAACTAGCTCAAGGGACTATAAGGTGTAAACAAGTGTAGTTGTCACAACAATATTGGATTGGTGGTGAAGAATGGAAGATCTCTAGAGAGACGTGAAGGGCGTCCTAACTAACCGATGTTCAAGGTTCCCTCTGGGAGATCCACGTACCGAGTTTATCTGTTAACTGACTGGAGGTCGTATTGAAAACGGTTTACGCGCTTGAAGTAACTGTATTGTAAGATTTGCAAAGCTTTTTAATTACATCTGTTCAATGCAATTTGTGACTTAAATTTTTATCTTATAAATTAGCAGCCCTGCTTGCTTTCCATTTTACAGAAAAAGTATATATATGTTATCATTTTATAACCTAACTAAAAATTTGCGTCGTTCTTGTAATTGTATAGTGTTTTTGTTAAAAAAAATACTGTCATGGTGGGTCACGCAGTTAGATATTTATAAAAATAAATTTGGTGTTCTTAAGAAAACATTTAGATATAAAATAACATGATCTTTATTCACTAGATATTGAATAAGTAACTTCGTTGAAAATTTAATATCCAAAAATATCAAATTGTGAAATTAAATACTTGGCAGCGAATTAATATCGTAATTTATTTTTAAAGTATTTCATTACGCCTTGATTTATGAGAAGCATTCATTGAATTTTATATAACGTTGACTTCCAATGTGGGTAATAATAAAAACTCTGGATTGTAAGATATTTTTCTTATTACATCATCTTTGTTTAAATAAAAAATAAAAAATATTCTATAAAGGAGGATAAACGAAATAAGTTAGGTACAAAGTGACTCTAAAGAGCGCTGGTTTTTATCTTTAATATAGGGTATGGATTAATAATGAAAGATAGTAGAGTATCTATATCTCAGCATAGTTTCTTGACTAATATTATTTGGGATTGGAGGGAATACTATTATATAGGCTCTTATATATATTGTTTTTTTATTTTTCAGATACTGTATGGTACAAGAATTCCACTACTACTAAGGAATGAGTGGTAACCTAAATGAAATCAAGATCCATACAGCCGTTTTTGTGTGACAATTACATCGATCCTCACAAAACTTAATTCTATAACAATAAATATACATATCATAATTATATCACTATTTTAATTTAAGCCCAAAACTATTATATCACCAACTTAACAACCCTATAAGCCAGTTTGGAAAGCCCCAAATAATTGTTATTTAATGCTGAATTGTTTATGAGTTTCCCCCGACCTTTCAAGTTTTAAGTTCGGTTCCATGTTATGTAACTAAACTTCATTGTATAAGAACACTTATAAACGCAAAGCTTTGCTAACCATTACTGAGATTTTAGTTTATTTTTATTTAAAGTAAGAAATAATACAACTTTGACATTTCTTATATTTCTAAAAAAAGTCACAATTCTTATTTCTACTTAGATACTCTATAGATTTTTCAAATGGATACATATTACTTGGTTCTATATTTTTTTGTGAAATTAGGTGCTTAAGTTTACACTATAATCTATGTAGGATCACTATATTCAGTATGTCTTGCTGAATTGTGGACATTTCACATTCCTAATTGATCGATCGTCTTTACAGACACTTGATCAGCTTTTGCAGCCAGACTGAGACTTTTTTTTTGTTAGTTCATACTGAACTAAGACTAGACTATATAGACAGACGATCTGATGAAAGTAACAGGGAACCGCCGGAGGCTGGTGATCTTTGCGGGAGACTTCTCCTGCAAAGATTACCAGAACTGCCGATCACCAATATTCCTTCTAAAAATAAGTATTATTAGCAGTCAACATCTTACAACAACGACAACAACTGCTGCAACAACGATGTCAAAAGATATTTTTAGAAATCTACATAAAATTGTTAAATTACGTGGGGTTAAGAACACTTGATTATGAAAACGATGTGATTTTGAAAAACTTGATTAATTTATTCTATTTTCAGCTCTTATTCGTCATTGTATTAAATTAAGAAAGATATTATGTAACCCAAATAAAAAAAAATCCTAACTTACACTAAATTTTTAGGTCACGTTTTCATTAAACAAGGCCTTACTTCCACGTGGTGAAAACGCAATAACAAAAGCTATTCATCCACAAGCGATAACATTGTATCCAAAGGCATTTGATTAAAACCGCATTCGCGACACACGCTTTGCTTTAAAAAAGGCAACGCTGCTACATTTTGGAGAAAACTAAAGTTAGATTGTGTTAATTAAATTTTGTATTCACTTTTTTAATAAATAGCGAATAGTAGTTCATCGATATTAAATATTCAATTAATTATTAAATCACCGCAATTATATTGTGCTATGCTATCCGTCGATAGACAAACAGTATGAATAATAATGTATAAATATCTAGATTTTGCTATTATTTTTGAATCCTCATAAATAATATTTATATCTTTGTCATCTGTTATAGTATGATTTATAATGATTATGTCACCTTATACTATTTTGAATGTCGCAGAATGGTACGGGAGCTATTAACGTTTTAAAAAAAGTCATTTTAGTATAGTTGGGTTTTTGATATACTGTTTCTCTTGCTATTTCGGTTAGAGTCCGGGCTGTCTGGCTGGCGGTAGTGGTTGCGTTTATTAGTGCGCACAGGAAAATATCCGTAATTTAAAGTCATTTATTAACGCGTAATTTTTAATCTTTTGCCTTTAGATAGATCCGTCAGACATAATTTTTTTATTGCAAGACGTTTTTTTCGTTGTTAAATAGGTGCCATACGCAATTTTTTATTTCAAAATAATTAAAATGTCATCGAAATAAGTGAAATTACATCAACATGAGTCCGCTTAAAAGGTAAGTAATAACTTTATTACTTATATTATATTATCCTTTTTTAATACTTATATTGAATAATTAGTAAACTAATATTTTTAATAGATGGTTTCATATTTATTACACTTTTGGGTATTAATCTGAATTTGATGATATTTGGTTTTTATCAAGTTTACATTAACGTCCTATTTGAGGTTCGTTGGGAAAAGGAGGCACCATGGTAGATTGTTGCAAAAAAATTATAAATAGTAAAATGAATATTATACATAGTATATCCTTCACGGGGACTCATGTTGATGGAATTTCACTTATTTCGATGACATTTTAATGATTTTGAAATAAAAAATTGCGTCTGGCACCTATTTAACAACGAAAAAAACGTCTTGCAATAAAAAAATTATGTCTGATGGATCTATCTAAAGGCAAAAGATTAAAAATTACGCGTTAATAAATGACTTTAAATTACGGATATTTTCCTGTGCAGATAAGATGCGCACTAATAAACGCAACCACTGCGACCAGCCAGACAGCCCGGACTAACCGAAATAGGAAGAGAAACAGTATAATATCAAAGAACCAACTATACTAAAATTCTCTCTTGTCAACGTTGGTAGCTCCTATACGATAATGTTATTGGGTATAATACAAATAAAATAACATCCATATTTAGAAAACACAGCCTTTAATAGGTAAATAACTTTGTCCATAATACAATGCACATTAAAATTAGTGCACTATTGTGAACCATGTTTTCATGTCTAATATTCATTCTATAAATAAACTGATTCCCAGGTAAACTCCACAATGCATCCATTTAGTACACAAAATAAAAACGACACAATGTACATTAAAATTACTTAAAGTTTGCAGCTTATGTTGCAGTAAGTCGAGTTTTAATAAAACATCCTACGGACAGTATGAATACGTAATAAATGCAGTCAATACACAAAGAGAGACGATTTGCATGCAATTAAAGTGCACTTAAAATATTTTAAGGCGTTCGCAAACGGTCTTCGTTTAAAATTATTGATATAAAAACATTATAAAAATTATAGTTTTGAAATTAAAATTTGACTTAAATCTTTATTAGGTAGTTCTTCATTTTGATTTAATTTTTTATAGAAATGTACAAATTAAAAATGAAATAACTCAAATTTGACTTTAAATCTTTATTAGGTACTATTTCATTTTTACTTAAATTTTTACTTTTATACATATATAGCCTGACATACGTATACATTTAAAAAAGTCTAATAAAAAAAACAAATGAAAGCAATATTTCATAGTTACTTTGTTTTTAGATTCTAGAAAATCTATTTCTATCAAATTATCTCCTTATTCATATTTAAATATACCTACATAATAGATTCCAATGTAGGTAATCTGTAAATTAAAAAAAAATGTCATTTCATTGTCTGTTTGATGTAGCTATAAGAGCTTACTTTAAATATCTTAGGAAGTACTTGAGCGCCAGTTTGCTATTCCGCATTATTTTATTGACTCAAAAATTATTGGTCCTTCGAACAAGGAAGTTCTTCGTCTTAGCAAATTCCTCTAAAGATATATATTTATAACTTTGAACATAAACTCATAGAAATAAGGTTGAAATTTGTGTAAACGTGATAATAAGAATGGTCGACTGTGTCATTCATTGTTATTTCGATTACTATGGTGACACTCGTAATACTTGTAAATATTCTATAATTTAAAGGAAAAACGGCATTATTTCTAAAAAAAAAATATTTACCGATGAAATATTATTCCTTTATTAGTATAATTACAACTTGTGGAAGAATTTCACCATGTTTACACACATACGTCTCCAGAGCAACTGAACAGTGACGAACACAATGGTGGTGTGAAAGTCACCTGAGTGGTGACAAGGTCACGCGCGCTGTGTCTTGTTATTTAGATTTCTATGTTCAGATTCCACTGGGACTTGTGTGACAATTATAGGTAGTGACAATTATAGGTAGTATTACATATTAAAAAAGAAAGTTTTCGCTCAAAATCAGTAGAATTTTCTATATGACTTATCAGGCATTTTTACTTACACAATTTTAATATTATCTTTTATACAAATATCCTATCAACAATAAATTGAGTTTATGGCTTTTTACTCAGTTCAACAATGTCTGTCAATTGTCACACTTGTGAAAACGTAGTTAAAACATAAATAAAATATAAAATTCAACTGGTTTCCGTTGTTTATAGCAAATATTGTGATATTTTCTTTGCTATCGTTTTATTCTCATTGTTATAAAGACAAGAAATACATACAAAATGAGTGTTTTAAAATAATGTATCTGTTCATAGTAAATAAAAAATACATAGCCTTCTTCAGTACATAACATGTATATGGTAAACTTGTATAGTTACAAATATATAAACTCCAAATAAATCCGAATGCAAAGCAAATCTCAACGTTAACCGCATTAAAATAGCCTCAAAATTGTGGAGACTTGTACAAGAGATTCAGATTAAACTTCCTACTAGTTTAACGCTTGAGGCCTGAATTTCCGAATTAAGGAGTCCAATTAGCAAGAACGACCTCCATATGTGAGGCATAAACATTTCGAACACTGTTCAACTGTTGTTAAGAGGGTTCCGTGAAGACAAGTGATGGGACAAGGGATGGGATGGGAGTGCGAGTGGCGCTGCTGTCACTTACGGACGCGTTTTATTTTCTCTGTGTTATAAAAATAATTTTAAAGTATTTACAACCAGTTTTTCGTGTGAAACTTTAAATATTGTCTTAGTTTGGATGTGGACGTACCTAAAAACAAAACTTATTTCACAAAAATATTTGGTTTTAATAACTAAATGAATTAACAGAAGTGATTGTGATACTTCGGAACTTGTGAAGTTAGTGGGTAGTCTGCGCATTATTTGTAACCAATTTGTTAAGACATTCCGTGTCATTCAAAACAATTTTGAACTATTAAACTATATTGAACTATTTCGAAAACATTGTCATAGACACATTAGCTACTTGGACAGTACTGTGAGAATCAACCCAACAGTCTCGAGTTCAATCCCAGCAGAGTGCAACTTTTTTTTTTTTTTTTTTTTTTTTTTTTTTATTTATTATTTTTTTTTTTTGGATTCACTTGTCTTGTGCTTCATTTTTTTTTTCTCTTCAATAATTCTTATTTAATAAAAAAAAATATATATATATTTTTTTTCTCTTTTAAAATATGAAGTGCACACATTGCAATATTAATATACGTAGAGATGAACTCTTGGAATGTATTTCTTGTGGAGAAAAAAGCCACTATCGCTGCTTGAATATAACTAGTGCAGATTTTCGTGAGCACTTGAGTGAATACAGAGATTCTTGGCAATGCGTGAACTGTAAGAATATCACACGCAGGTTGCGAAATGATGATACACCCATAAGGTCTCTTAAATCTGGACCACACGACATGTCTTGCGATTCCGAGGTTATGCAAGCTCATAATGTTTTAGACCAGTCTGTCCTTATGCCGTCAAACCCAATACCTAATAATTTTTCATTAGATGATATTTCGAAATTATTAGATACAAAGCTGGAGACTGTTAAACTACATCTTTCCAATGAGATCGTTTCAGCAATTGATAAATTAAAATCTGATCTTGCTCATGCAACGGACGTATTTGCTGGACGTATCGCGGATTTGAGGCAAGATGTAACTACCATTGAAAATCGTGTTGTTGTACTGGAGAATGAAAACAAATTGCTTCGCTCTGAACTTGCATCTATTAAGGAGTCTACTGCTTCGAATAATATGTCTGCGACTATTGACTCCATACTTCAGCTTGAAAGCTCCCTTAATAACCATGAGCAGGGAACTCTAATAAATGATATCGAACTTAGCTACATACCTGAATTTGAGGGTGAGTCGCCCATACACATTGCCCTTGCTGTTGCTAAAAAGCTTGCAGTTGATGTCATTGAGTGTGATATAATCAATGCCTCTCGAGTTGGGCCTAAACCTAGGTCCTCAAATGGACAAGGAAATCGGCCACGCCCTTTAGTTGTTAGACTTGCGAGAAGAACCCTGCGGGATACTTTCCTGAAGAACGCACGCATCCGTCGAGGGGCTACCACTGATGACTTGGGCCTGCCTTCTCATGTTGTGAGAACTTTCTATGTAAACGAGAGACTTACCAAAAAAAATAGGGCCCTCCTGGCTAAAGCCCGTGAATGTGGTCGTAACTTACAATGGAAGTTCGTGTGGTCAAAAGATGGACGTATATATGCAAAACGTTCAGATTCAGCTCAATCTATAACTCACTGGATAAGATCTGAGAAGGATATTGAGCGGGTTTTTGGTGCAGGTTTTAAACAGCTCAATTAGCTATTTCGCCATTTTTGTGAACTACTTTTACGCTTCTTTAAATATTTCACTAAAAAATTTACTTTTTATTTGGATTTTTTGTTATTCAGTTACTTTAAAAATATCTAAATATGGTTTTTACCTTCTAAGTTATGTATCACATTTAACATTATTAATTATCAGTTCATTATTGTATAATAAGCATGTAATTGCCAACTATAAAATTATGTCAAAATTTGTCGGTGTTCAAGTCTGTCTGTATACCCATCAATATTTTAGTTATAAGTCTGTAGTTAATTATATGATATCTGTATCACGCTCTCCTTATAATTTTATTTCTCCTTTATTCTTACTTACCGGGTTTTTAAACAATTATGCACTAATCAAAGTCATCATAAATTCACTCTTAAAAACACAAGCATATTGCAATGATTAGAACAAAACATATTAAATTAGGTCTCTTAAACCCGGGTTCACTTGTAAACAAACATGATGAATTTATAGCAGCTATATCCAGAGAATCTCCGGACATAGTTGCTATAAATGAAACTTGGATAAGAAGCGGCCAAGAAGGCTTAGCCCCCCAGGTGCCAGGTTATGAGTTTCGCAACTCTCCTCGTAAACACAATCTCAAGGCACGCGGTGGTGGGGTTGGGTTTTTTTGTAAACTAGGAATTTCTTTCAGAATTTTGGCTTTTCCTGTGATTGATGATACAGTGGAACAAATGTGGCTATCTATACACTTAAATGGGAATCGTTTAATAATTGGAACAGCTTACAAGCCTCCTTGGGTTAACACAGAATTGTTCCTAGATGCGTTGACCTCCTCAATTAATTCGTTTAGTGACTACAGCTATCTCCTCTTAATGGGTGATTTCAATATCAATTTATTGAATGAGCATGATGGGAAAACTTTGCAATTAAATCAATTTCTATATTACTCCGGTCTAAAAAATTACGTGCAGTCACCTACACATATCACTCCTCACAGTGAATCGTTAATAGATCTTGTATGTACAGATGCCCCGGTGGTGAGTATAGTTAACCATCAAATTCCTACATTAGGTGCACATTCCCTTATTGTTACTGAGTTAAAAATTAGTAGACAAAAAATTCCACCCAAATATATTAAATATCGTCCCTTAAAAAATATTCCTATTAGTTCATTTAACTCTGATTTAAATTCTATCAACTGGGATCTTTTTCTAAAGCAGGATTGCGTAAATGATTCGGTTAAAATATTCAATGGTATCATTCTTAATCTGTTCGATAAATATGCACCCACTAAAACTTCAATTATCAGAAAACCGCTTCCACCCTGGTTCACTAGCAATTTGCAGTATATGATTTCTTTACGCGATAAAGCACACAGAAAATATCAAGATTCAAAATCAGATGTCCATAAAGAAGCTTACAAAAGTCTCAAGCAGTTAGTTAATTGTGCTTTTTTCAATGAAAAACGGGCATTCTTTAATCATAATATAAACAGTAATTTAAACAACCCAAAAGTATTATGGAAAAATCTAAAGAGATCTGTTCTACCTAACTTTAAATCTAACACATCACTACCACATACTTTTAATGACCCCGATAAAATAAATACTCATTTTCTCAATATTCCAGGAGATAACAAAGCAGATACAAATACAGTTCTCCATTTTAATTCAAAAAAATTTTCAAACGCTACATTTTCGTTTACATCTGTTAGTGAAGACAGCATAGCTAAAATTATTTTATCAATTGACTCTAATGCAGTGGGGTCTGACGAAATTAATAGAGATATGATCATATTGACATTACCTCATTCATTAAAATTCATAACCAATTTAATCAACAGATCGCTTGCTTCAGGTGTCTTTCCCTCTCTTTGGAAAAATGCTTTAATTCATCCCCTCCCCAAGGTTAACAATTGTTCAGATCTAAAGGACCTACGTCCGATTAGTATTTTGCCCTACCTGTCGAAAATACTAGAGAAAGTAGTTCAAAAGCAGCTTGTGCATTACTGTGAATCCAATAACATATTTCCATCTCTACAATCAGGGTTCAGGGCTAAACATGGGACCTCAACAGCTCTCTTTGATGTTATTGATAAAATTCTTGCATCTCAAGATAAAGGCTTTGGAACTGTCCTAACTCTTTTGGACTTCTCTCGTGCTTTCGACAGTATTAACATCTCCCTCCTTTTAGCTAAGCTATTGTACTACGGATTTGACTCGAATACTATTGACTGGTTTAAAAGCTATTTGGAAAATCGTACTCAACAAGTTCTTTTACGTAATCCTAATGGCAACAATATACTTTCAAAATCTATGAAAGTTACCAGAGGAGTACCTCAAGGTAGTATTTTAGGGCCTATCCTGTTTATATTGTACACAGCAGACATTACACACTCAATTAAACATTGTCAATTTCACTTATATGCCGATGACCTACAACTTCTCATTCCTATCAGCAGGGACAATTTTGATGAGACTATCACGAAACTTAATTCGGATTTAAATAATATTTCATGTTGGTCTAATAATAACTCTTTAGTGTTAAATCCGATAAAATCTAAATTCATGATCGTTGGTTCCAAAAAACAGGTCAATTGTTTATCACAGTTTAAACCTAAAGTTTGTATCGATAACTTACCTCTCGAATGTGTCAATCAGGTGCGCAACCTCGGTATTGAAATGGATAATAATTTGAAATTTGAAGCCCATGTCTTAAACGTAACTCGAAATTGCTTTTATCGTATTAAAGTTTTATATAAAATTCGTAATTTCTTAAGTGAAGATATGCGCATTCGTCTATGTGAGTCTCTGGTCTTGTCCAAATTAAACTATGCTCTGGCAGTTTACGGTCCTTGTTTGCTTCAAAGAACACAACGTCTTCTACAGAGAGTGCAAAATGCTTGTGCAAGATATTGCTTTCAGATCCCTCCAAGAACACATATTTCACCATACTTAAACATGCATAACCTACTTAACATGAAAAACCGGCAACAGCTTTACTTTGCTAGTCTCCTTTTTGACGTATTAAAATTTAAACAACCTTCTTACTTGTATGATAAACTTATATGGCGGACCTCCAAAGCTTCAAGTGAATGTAGGTCATGCACAAATATCTTTTCTGTTCCTAAATACAAAACGGCTGCCTTTAGAGGAAGTTTTAGATTTCTTGCTACGAAATGCTGGAACGATATCCCGCCTCCCATTCGAAATTCTCAATCAAGGGACACTTTTAAAAAGAAATTGAAAGCTTATTTTCTTATTATCCAGAAACAGTCTACATAAGTATCTACCTTTTGTCATTATTATCATTTTTTTTTCTGTTCTTAATAATTATTTAGTTAATGCTATAATCTATTGGCCATTTAATAAACACTTATCCCTAATTTAACTATTTTCTATATATAATTTTTTCTGTTGTGTTTAAATAGATATCTTTAACTTCTTCTACTTGGTGCTAGCAGTAGGTATTAATTCATAAATTCTACACTCATTCATTTTAATTCTACACATTTTAATTGCTGATCTCGTTTTCCTCTCAACTCACTCAGCCGATTTTCCTCTCTGACTGGCAAACTATGTACATACTTACTTTTGACATCAAAACTTTCATACTTTATAATATATAAATTTATATCATAATTTAGTCCGTAATCGCTACATTAAAATTAGAATACTCTTTACAGTCACTCGACTCTTTATTTAATAAGGTGCTGACAGAATAACAGCGTTACAGCCTCAGCTGTAACATTTATGCTGAGTCAGTAATCCCTTTCCCTGAGGTGATACAGATATAATATAATATTATTACGTCTACATGTAATGTTATACTTTTTTTTTTTTAGTTATAAGTGTTGTCTGTAATTTAATGTACTGTATCATTTTTTGGGAATAAATGTGTTTCTATTCTATTCTATTCTATTCTTGATGGTGCTTTAAAGTAGACACCCTTGAATGAGTTGTTTTCCTTTAAATGTGGGTTTATCTCCGAAATGTTATATTTGAATATGAATTTTGATTGAACGTTCTAAATATAGCGTAGAATAATTAATAGTTTATTTTTATTTGGTGACTGATTTAGAAAATTGTGAAGTTAAGATATGTACATTTATGTCGTAATGTAGTCGTTTTGATAGGTAGGTACGTGAACTTGCGAAAAAGTAAATAAACATAATTAAACTCATTAGGTACTTATATTGTGATAATTTCTCACTTAAATTTTATTTGTGACAACAATTGACATATTGTGTGAGTAATATTTTACCGAACTATCGCGTTATTATATGTCTTTTGAATAAATCAAATGAAAATATTTAGTCATTAAAAATAGAATTATTCAAATAAACATTACCATTCACGCAGTGTACAAAAGGTTGTCAATCTGCTCATAAATGCGCTA
Source organism: Colias behrii (assembly GCA_029959065.1). Lineage (NCBI taxonomy): Eukaryota > Metazoa > Arthropoda > Insecta > Lepidoptera > Pieridae > Colias > Colias behrii. The sequence continues at coordinate 10,793,130 of JARWMC010000006.1, forward strand.
ATTGTAATAAAATTAATTTCGTAGTTGTTAATATTCAATTATTGTTTATTTAAAATTAATTAATTTTCAATCATGAATAAATAATTGTGTAAGCTGCGGGCAATATCAATTTATTGACTTAATTTTATATAATGATATTAAATGTAACCATTATAAAAAAATATCTAACTACTGTTTATTAAAATAATAAGGCATTTTTCATCAATATAAATATAAAACTTCTAGACATAAAAAAACATCTTCATTGTTTCTCTATTCCGAACATTATCATTGTCAAATTTAACAGGATGGATTGTTATACCTACTACTTACATACAATTTGGGTAAATAAAATAGACTTAATATATTATTTTAGTGTTAGAGAGGTATAGTCCTTCAAAACGCCAGTAAAATAATAAAATAAATGTTTAAGTATACGTATATCTCCCTAGATAAATATCTTCGAATAAATTTCATATGTAACTCGCCTGTCTTGTAAGCTGTGAGGTTTTTGGGCATAGAGTTATTAAATTATAGAGAATCTTGATGCATAAATTCATTTAAATCAAAATCTGTTTTAAGTAACTTACAAGGTTTTTTGTAAGACGGTTTTTATGAATCTCAAAACTCACATACATCTTTTATATAAAATCTGCAATTGTTTTTGAGATACACTGAAACCATAATCTGTAAAAATTTGTTACGATACATTGTAAAACATTACGATAATCACTTAGCTCTAATTTTCTTAGCTCTATTTTTGTACGTGTCTATAGTTTAATAGGTCTTCACTGAAGAGGGTTCGTTGACGGAAGGATTGGCCTGGGTTAACAAATTGGATAACTTATGTTGGAAAAAATCCCGAGGGTTATCGAAATTTCGAGAACCCTTGAGCGAGGTAAGGGTCAGGTTTCCATCTCTTTAATTAGCATGCAGGAGAGATTTCGCTTTTATTTTTATTATGAAATATGACCGTTGTTTAGAAACATTTGTGACTGGAACATTAAAAGATATTTATTGTAACAATTTGTTTCATTCATTGCTTTTGACGCCATTTTTTAAATACTTAAAAGTTGAGTGCATTTTTTGGTAGATGAGTCATCAATTTTGTTTAAGAAGGGGAAGAAATTTTTGGCTTTTTTTTACCTTTTTCCCTTTCTTAAAAGCCTTTTACGTGAGTTACTCGTGTAACATTTTAGTGCTTTTCCTATTTTTTGCTAACACACATTATATATTAAATAATAAGTATACAAAAGTTACATTCTTCCTGGAATTTTTATTGTAATTTACTTGAATATACATACACAAAGTTTACACGACTTATTGACTAATCTTCCCAGAAAATGTTTTAATTTGAATGACAGTTGACATCAAACAAAGTAAAAAGAGTTTCTAGATTCAAGTTCTCTCATGAATTAATGTTTCGGGGAAATGAAGATAATTTATTATATTTACGTTTAAAAAGACAATTAAAATTAGATTTCATGTTAAAATGTTCATGTTTTCGGTCTTAGCAAAGATAGTATTCAACTTTATGAAATTATAGCAATATCTAGTACAAATAATTTTGAACAACGTTATTTGCCTTCTAGCATATTTGCTATTGTCAAACGAAATTGTATGGCATTGAGTAACACACGTGTCTAAATAATTTTGCAAAATCATTAGCTGGTACTCATTTTTGATTGCGAATTTCAAGTGAAAATTTTGGTTAAAATCCTTTCACAAAAAGCAGTACAAAGAGCATGTTTTTGAAACACAGTTCCTTTCCATCAGTTATGGCGGGAAAGTTCGATACGTCATAAGATTAATAGTCCGAATATCCATTGTCTACTGTTGTCCGCGATTTGGCCCTTTTATGAATTTCGTGGGCCATTGTTTTGGACCGGATTAACAAAAAAGTTTTAAAAAAGTTCTTAAACATTGCCCAGTTTCTGCTGAAACTCGAAAATAGTAACGCCACAATCCCGACCGTGTTGCGACGACAGAAGACGCACAATACTAGACTAATGCTTTTCCCCGAAAATATAATTATGTAGTCTAAATAACGAGTTCACGAATATTTTTTGTTTTTTGTCGGTCATTTAAAACTTTCATTAGTGAATTCGTGCGCGCTAAAAATTCCACTTTATTTTTCTTTAAGTTGTTTAATTAAATCGTTGCGAATGGGGCTCGGCTGCAACATGAATGTTTTCGCTGTAAACGACGTCTGAAACTTTTTAAAATTTACGCTCGCGTTTTAAACCTAGGTAGATAAAAGTAAAACTAACTGGCCTTTGAGTGCAGCGCGGTTTGTTTAGCACTAAAATTGTGGCTAGTTTTGAAAAAGTTAAGCAATTAGTGTTGAACCGACATTTTTACAAATGACAACCATCGCGAAAATATTCTGGTTTATTTGTGCCTTGCAACTTGACGTTCGAAGGAAATCGAGTTGTGAAATCGTAATTTTTTATATTCACTCTGTTAGTTTGATTAATGCAATGCTTTTTTGAGAACTGACTAAATTCGTAATATTCTTATACTAATTCTCAGGCATACAGGCATCTCAGGTACCTAGAGTAAAATTTTAATTATAATGCTTGCACAGAGGCACGTAATTTACTAGACTAAAACCTAGGATTCTAGGTTTTCTGCGTTAGCATTCAGGTGAACAATAGAACAGCAAAACGCTGTGCTTTTCTTCAATTATTTTCTATTTATATCTTTTGTGTATCTTATGTTTAAATATTATTTTTAATTATAAATTAATTACATATTTCAATCAATTTTGAAATATTTATGTAACCAAAATATGTTCATATTCAGTTAAAATTAAATTTAATAATTTGAAACAACGATGTTTCGAATTTCCGTTTATTTACGCTTTGATCAAGCAGATATAACTTTAGCCAAAACTGCTGTTTAAAATTAATTTGTTTAATATGGGGAATAATTAAGATATTTATATGTACAAGGCATAATTAAAATAACTTTCTAGTTTGTCTACGCCTAGTTTCACTATTCTAAACTTAAATGATTCCAACAAAATATTCACCTAGACTTCAATAGCTGAATATCGAAAAGGTGTACAAAGAAAATCAGGATCGTTGGAAGGTATTTTTATGGCCATTCGATTAGACAAAGGTGTGTGGTATGTGAGTAGAGATTAAACATTCTCGGGCGTCGCATTCCGGTCCTGGGTTGTTTACAGTGGAGTGGCAGTGATCGCGGGTTATTGAAACGGTTAAGTTGATTGGTTGTTTTTTATGCTCTATATTTCTCTAATATTAATAACAACAAGTGATTAAGATTAGGTATATTAATAGCAAAAAGTCGACTGTCGATATAGTTTGTTATCAAACGGCGGTAAAGTTAATTAGCCGTTTGCTTTTTAAATCCGGCCCTGGGACAGAGTTGACAAGAGTCACAAATTAGTTATTTTATGGGTCGTTTTCTGTTATAGATACGGCCCTGGCTTGAAAGTGAGAGAACGTAAAATGGTTAAAAGTAGCATACAATAACTAATTTTATTTGATCTACAAATCATATCTACTAAAACTGAGAATAATACAATTCTATAAAAGTAGAGTAAACAGTTCAAATTTAAAGGTATAAAAGTCTTACTATTTTATAAAAATTCACGCACCTCAATAGTTTATTTAAGTAGAAATCTAATAGCGCTTAGAATTTCAATAGAGCAGACCCGCTTCAGTCTATTCTATGGACCGCTTAGCTCTCTGGCCATTCAGGCCTAGCATGCGGCTAATGTAGGTGAGATTTACCGCACTCGTTTCAAGTAGTTTGTTTAGATCGTGTTCATTGAAAGCGATTTTAATTTGTTTTGTTTTACGTAAATTAGCTCGTACTAAGTTGTCCTTTTCGTTTAATTACGTGTAAAAAAGTAACGGAGATTTTTGCATTGCTAAAGCAAATTATTATATCGTAAGTACAATTACTAAGTTAATCTTAATGTAATTGATAATAGCCCATAAAATATTTAAACGACAAAATTGAAGCTTTAAATACACCTTTTCATATTTGATCTGTGTCGTATTCGTCACTTAGCCAGGCACAATCGGTTTTAGATGAAAGTTCAGCTGAAATTCAAATTAAGCACAGCCAACTTCCAGGAAGCCTCTCAACTCAGCTACGGCCAAATAGAGTTTGCAGCGTGGAACGCAGAACACATTGATATATTTTTGACTGATAGATAAATTCCACGAATTCAAATAAGAATAAAAATGCACGCCGGTTTTATTGGAACAAGATTACTATGCCAACTAGTTCGATTCACATATTCAGTTCGAGTATCTCGGTTGGCCAACATTTTCCTATTTTTTCCACATTTTCATGGAGTTAGTTTCAAGTATATTCGCATCAGTAAACAGTTCGACACGTCGACATGGCGACGGTAAACTTTTGATAAATTCAGCGAAACTTTGGGGACAGATGTTCGAAAAACGAGTAATGCCTTCACGCCGCATTTATTGAATAATTACATGGGGTGAATTTAAATATGTGGAACTTTGATTTGGAGTAGCTGTTTATAATAAAACGGTCATTTTGACGTTATGAAAATCATATTTTAAAGTTGATTTTATTTTAAATTCCAGGTTATTTAATTATATGGATATTGAAGGTCTATTCGGAGTTATTATATTTTAGTTTTTAGGATGAAATTTTTTAATATGTACCTGTGTATCAATATGAATCTCGTTATTGTTAAACATTACACAACAAAATCAATAGATTGTTCGAATACTGCCTTCACCATAAAGATTTTCCCCCCAAAACTGTCATCGAAGTGTAAAATTGCTTCATTTTTGTCAAATATTAAATAACCGTCAATCCAAACAAACGACTGTCCAATTTATTCTGTTTGATGTTCAAACAATGCGATATCGTCCCCTTAACCATAATTAAATTATAAAGACTTGTATTGTTGTCTAAGCGGATTAATTTACCTGAATAATTTATTTAATCTGTTAAAATTGAAATTCAGTCTAGTTAAGTTAACTTTCATAATTCCAGCGGAATGAATTGTACAGTTATTCGTTCCAAAAGATTTTGTTGCTCCAACAAAACTGCGCTTTCATACCTTTTATGTTTTTTGTATCCTTTGTGTATTTTGTAAATAAGTGTTTTAAGTTTTGAATGGCTTTTGTGATTTCTAAAGATTAAAAAGCTAGATTGTGCTATTGTTTTATATTTATATTCGAACTTTGAATGAGATATTAATGTTGCAAATGTGAGAAACATTGCTTTTATTAATCTTTTCATGATCGTTTTTTAACCTGTGGAAAAGGAAATGGGAACGATGTGTGAATATTCATTATAAAAAATAATCAACATTATATAGGCTACTTATAATTTAAAAGTTGGTAAAATGAATGCTTTGTTTATATGTTATATATCTCATTGCGAATAGAATTTAAGATTTCCGTTTTTCAAAAGAAATTCTGAATATAAGTTCTACAGATTTAGGGCTATGCTTAGAATTACAAGGTTCAGTTTCTATCTTCTAGGTATGTATATACAATTTACACTACTTTTAGCCTTACAAATTAACCTTATATACTAGCGTAATAAATTCTTTCACAACTATGTAAAAGGAAAGGGACAGTGGTTTAGAGATGTTTAGTAGACCTTAACAAGTTGGGGGAAATAGCATGCAAAAGTTATTTTTCAATATATCTGCACATTATCTACATCACACAGAGATCGGTGAAGGAAAACATGTGACATCTCCCAACCCGCACTTGGCTAACGTGATGGATTATAGCTTAACCCTTATAGGATTTTGTCCTTGTTGTTCGAACGCACAGCAGACTATTTGTATATAATATAGTATAATACTCTTATATACTATAGGAGATCCGAGATATATAATCATCATCATACTTGTACAAAAAATCCTATATAGTGTGCGTTTGGCTGCTATAGGCTCTTTGCAGCCCAGTGTTACACTAGGTGTACATAAGACTTGTTTGGTTTGTGTGTTGCGTTTGATAATTTGACTCAAAAAAATAATATTGTTTTACGTCTTTACTTAGTGACAGTGGAGATATTTTTTTGCTTCGGGTCAACGCGAACGTGGGCGTAGCCGGAAAAAGAGGCTAGTAGAGCATTTATATTAACATTGGAGAATATAACCTCAAATTTGACGCGATTAATTTTCAGTAATAAAATCGAATGCATGATTAAAAATTCTCGATGTAATTAAAAATATGCTGCAAAGCCGATAATGTCGTATTAATTCCTACCTACTTCCTTTGACAGAGTGGATTTTGCAGTAATAAGTTAAAAAATTAAACGCTACAATATGTTAAATTAAATATTTTCACGATATTATATTAAATTTAAATAATATTTAAAATATAGCACAGTAAAGTTCATGTTAGGGTTACCAGTTTTTTGAATCTTTCCTGATATGCCGTAATTTTAGTGCCTTTTTTCTTTGTGATATGTGGTATATATTCGTGATTGACGATATGTTATTATTACATTGATAGATTATTTGTTTAATAGATTCCATTGGTATTTTTGAAATAACTCGATTCTTATTTTGTAGAGTGCTCTACTTTTGTGACCTTTGAACATTAAAATATCATGTCATTTTCACAACATGACTCTTTGTAACATACCTGCTTGCTACCAAAATTTACCAACCAATCATTTGAACCAGATTTCAATACTAACCTAAGACATTCCAAATCCCGAACTTTAATTTATAGTAGATAACCCTGGCAACCCAATTCTACACTTCGCACAGCTGCCTGCAGGCTTGCACTTACATAGCGTATAGAAATAATAGACCGGCTACGTATTAAAACCATAACGCTATGTGTCGGAACGGTATGCGTTTTCGAGCTATCGAGTTGTTGATGTTTGAAGTGTTATTTTAACAGAATCCGTGTTCTATTAATTTTATTTTAATTTGTTTTTTAAAGAGTTAAAGAGTTTGTATGTTAGTAAGTACGTATCGATAAACAGAAAAACAACTGAAGTTGTGTTAAAAACTATAGACAGAGAAAACGCAAAAGCTATTCGAGGCTAAAGTCATACAATTTTTAAATATGTGCCTTGTTTATAACCGTGTACATATTTGATAACCACATTATGATCTTACATAGCTGGCCAATAAGCTGGCCAACTATTGTTAATAATAATTCAAAAACATTTAAAAATCAATATCAAGTAGGAAAACAAAATTCATAACTATATGGACATTATGTATCTCAAACGTAGCTCGCTATATTTGCATAGCTATGCAAAGTTTATAATATTGAAGTTAAATTAGAGAATAGTTCGTGGGTAGTTAGTTGGGATAAATCATTATAATTAATACTAAAATATGCACACATATTAATTCATTATGTGAGCCCGCCAGGGAACTTAATACGTGATTTTCTTAATTGAACGGAAATATCTTGCATTTGTTTTTACTTTATGATATTTCAGTTTGTCTTAAAACTTTCCTACACAACATTATTTATATTCTATTTCTACTAAATAAAAAAATATCTTTTTTAAATAAGCAAGATGAAATAAAATAAACATAACATAATATTTTGTCGACAAATTAGTTTATGGTAATTACATTAATTATGTTTTAAACTACTAAATAGCGTAAAATTACAGATTTAAATTGAAATTTATTAGTGGCCTTTTGTTTGTGATTTATGCCCTGGTAAATAGGACTGGGAATGAACTGTGAAATTATACTTTAATAATAACCAGCAATCCGTCAAATAGCTATTGCTCTTAACGTTTCCTTTGATATTTAGATTTCACGGTTTTATCGCCACTTGTATTTATAGTCCAATGGCCGATCAAATTGAGATTGTTTAAGTAGATATTTAAAAAGCTATATAAAATTGCAGATGTGTATCTTTAATAAAACTGGTTTGTTTGTATTCATGTTTACATGCAAAATCACACGATTATATCATAATTAATAGGATATATTTTATTGAAATTTGTACTTACACGAACGTAATGTCAAATAATCTATATTCCTATATAAGAATAAATTAAGATGTTATGTAAAATTTATACGGCGTCCAAAAATCTCATAAATTGCATGATTGCTCCTTGTATCTGATTGCTTTGTGTCCTTAAACTAACAAGAAACAATAGCAACAAACGCTCGACAGCAATAACAGCTAACACTTTACAATAGAAATCGTGATACATTTGAGGAATATCACAAAAATTCTCCATTTCTCAATGCACGTTCACTTGAATCTATGTCTATATCCTGTCCGGGAATCCTTTGAGTTTTGGTCCGATGGAACAAAACTATATGCATAAATCGAAAATCATGTTGTCATAACTGTTGGGATTCGTTTGATACCGAAATAAAGAATTTGTAAAATGTTTTTGATACGGTTTCTATTCGTGGAGTAAATGTTCTGATTCGGGAATGTTTGGTAAAATATTGTTTTAGATTAGTGGTCTATTTTTTAGTTGATTGATCTGATTATATGTTAAGGTTTAATGTATTACTTTTAACTTGCTATCTTCGTGTATAATAAAGTAGGTATTACATATTAAAATCACGATTGTTTTGCAAAGAGCCATATTTTGTGTTCATTTTCTTATATTACAATTTATATCAAAGACATTGTTCCTGCGACAGTAAATTCACAAAACTTTTTCCAACAATTTGTGAAGAAAGGATTCAAAATCTGTAAATATTGGTGATATTTCTTTCCCGGTCGTTCGTTCACCTTTCCTTTGTATTTTTATACGCCATTTTCGTAGCTATTTTATTAATTTTAACGACGAATGCTTTGTAATTGCCATAAACTTGTGCCATCTATAATTTTATGTCTATCTATCTAAATAAACTTGCAAATTTAAGTACGCCACTGTTGAGCAGTTGTATAATATTAATGAAAACTATGTACAGTATAAAATATTCGATTTCTAACTAGCGAGCTGCACACTACCAGAATTGATATTTCTCTATAAATATTGATGAAATGTCTAAAATAAAGGATATCGCTCACTGGGACGCTTTCACAAGTGACAAAAGATGAAGAGATAATGAAAGAAAATACCATTGGCGACACGCTGTAAATTACGTAGCAAACGACGTAGCAAATACGTAGTAGAAAACGTAGCAGGGTACGTAGCAGACTACGTAGGATAGTACGTAGCAGACTATGTAGCAGAGTACGTAGCAGACTACGTAGCAAGCTACGTAAATTGTTAGAATTGAATATACCCATTAAAATCGTAAAGTATTATATCTTCTTACTACTATCGACTCATAAGATTTGTATAATATGTTGCTTATAATTATATAACCTAACGGGAGCATCTACACCCAATAAAAACCAGTTTATATTGAGATATACATTGTGAGCAATGTATATAGTTCTAACCTGGAGAAATAAAGCAATGTACAAAATAACACGAAATGCTTATAAATGAGCGCCAACCCTAAAGTTGCGTTTGCGTTACGTTTGTGCCATCAACGAGGAGCGTTTTCAAATTTGCTTCATCAAAGCAAATGTACACAAGTTACTTTTACGAGTATTGCTTTTAGATTGCTATTTATTAACAATTGTTATGGTTTCCACTTTCCAAGCTGTTTGGTAGAATGTAGCTGGGACTTAGGAAGCGTCGATTGAAATAAACGTAGCAAGTAGTTTAAAGAAAGATGTTGTTACAATGGTTGACTGTGAAGGGAGGTATATAAGAATTTAGATATTAATAAGTTCATTCTTTTTCTTTATTACATTAAGACGATTTAATAATTGCTTTATGTATGTTATATTTCAGTACAAACAGTACAAAAATAACGTAAGAGTAGAAAGAAAAAAAAAAAAACATCAAATTTAAAGTGATTTTTCTGGTAAAAATTCCGTAAGGACTAAAATTGGTTATACAAATTTCAGCTATATTGTTATAGCCACTGTATTATAAAACAATAAATTGTTTAATGGTATAGGTAATCTTTATATTCAAAGCATTATTTAATTAACAGAAAGCTATAGAAAAACCAATTAACATGAGTTAGCCACTTTTTAATTAGAACAAAATTAAGTTTTCTCCAGTGAACTTGTACAAATGCAACAAGTAAACAATTTAATCTCAACCCTAACAGCATTTATATATTTTCATTATTATCATTAACCTTGGTCATTTCAAGTCATAAACCATCAAAGCATCTCAATTTAGGATTAATACTCCATTTGATGTAGGGTTGCCAAAATTTATTCCTGAGCACGATGGATCTAATTCGTCTCCGGGTCTCTGTTTTTAGAGTTTGTTTTTAAACAGATATAGATAAGTGGATTAGTTGAAATTTGCGAGCGTGACGTAGACATTATAAGACCCGTCTAAGATTAACTTCATTACCGAGTTCTCGCCGCCTTTCTAATTCAATGAGGTTGATTCTGCCATCTTTCGCGTTATACACACGGCTTGTTGGGTTGATAGACTCGATTTAAATGTTAATTACGGTGCATAGAATTTATATGAATTAATTACGAATTATTATCATATTTTGAATGAGCTATTTGAGGTAAAATCAGAGGTATTTTCAAGTACTATTTATGCATAAATTTTACTTTGTTTAAAATAGATTAAAATAAGCAGATAATTTAAGAAAAAAAAAATTGTCCCAATATTTTATAGGAATGATCGTCTCTTGTTTAATAACCGATTGAAATTTCTACTAAATTTAAATTTTAAAGTAATTAACAGTCATTTATGACATACAAAAATATTTTTTATAGGTACATACATACAGTACAACGACGACTCTAAATAAGGTATGAAATTTTAGATGTCCAAAACATCATTTGTTTTATAAATGGTATATAAGGAATTTAAGTAAAGGGTAGATATGGTATCTTTTTTCGCATAAATGAAATTGTTTTACAATAGTTTTTTTGCGCGCCATTTTACATTACCTTGTGTCCGAAACTTGGTGCTACGTCTTATTATGTCTATATTGTAGAACATTCATTTTATTGGGGTCCCGGCCGAATCGAGTTAATTGGGGGGACGTTTGTACCCATGCCCTAATGAGGATTTGATAATTCACCACTCAAACAGCGCTAGTCTGTTCCGACACTAATTATCATGTATTTTGCAGGTTCTTGGTATTCAGCTCCCATTTTGTGTTGGACTTACATAAATATATATAGGGAAATGATTTACTATAATATGGGGAAATAATTAAATTGTGAATGTAAAGGTATGATAATTAAAAAACAAAAATAAATCTCATTAACCTTTTTATTTATCACTACAAAAAACCTGTGCTTACACCTAATACATCTAGATTAAGGATCAAACTAATTTCTAAAGAAATTATATCTTCAAAGCAATATATGTGCTTATAAAATTAAATCCTAAAGTGAAACTAATCTTACGTTCAATACACTGGTCCCAGAGCATTATCAATGAACCTCTGAAAGACTCGGATGAGGTGGCGGAGGTGTCTTCTAAGATGGCGTTTTATTCTTTTCAATCGGGATGCTGGAGTCTTCTCAATTATAGACGTAGGTGTGATCATGCGGCGACGGTGTACACAGACTTCTACACTCAATACTAGAGCTGAAAGTATTAGGTAGTATTATGTGCTGTACACCTATAATAAAGCTAAGGTAATGTATTTTTTATGTACTATTATTACTCACTTGTAATAACCAATAAAATTTGGGAAAGAGGTTAGGCGTTTTAACATAGGTCAGGCGTTTTTATTAGACAATACGAGGTCATTACTCATTAATTGTACTAAAATTAACAAAAAATTGTTTGTATGTTTTCGTCCTATATTGCATTGAGACTGTAGCGGTTGTTGTTGAAACTTAAAATGAGGTAATATTTATACATATCGTATTTCATTGAACACGATATAAATAATGAACATACCTAATTATCCCGAATCCCTCATTAACGGGATATAATCCAATCGTTGTATACAATATAGCACCAAGCTTCATTATTTATTTATTTATTTATTTAAGCCTTTATTGCTGATACAAACATACATATAAAACTAAATCTATCCTTAACACTATTATCTAACACAGGGGTTCCCAACCTTTTTTTGTCTACTGCCCACTTTAAGAATAAATTATTTTTTAACGCCCCCCTTTTTAAACATACTTAAAAAACGCTAAGTACTTATAACTGATTATTGAAACGCAACTTTATAGTAGAGTATCTTTTATTGAAAATAAAACAAACATAATCAATTCTTATATAAAAACTAATGTAAAGGTTGAATCTGATGCTGTTCAATAAGTTTGTTGATATCAGGTTCCAATTTACTCAAAAACAGCCGCAAGTCGCCACGTTCGGTAACACGCAAACGATTTCTCTTTTTAGTAAGCAGCGTTGCCACAGCACTAAATCCACGTTCACACAAATATGACGATGGGAATGCTATCAAGAATCGTTGAACAATTGACCACAATCCAGGGTACAATTGTGGGATCGGTTTTTGTAGCCAAAATTCTTGATATCCATTTTTAAACTTGATTTTTGTTTCTTCGTTTGTTGTCAATTCTATAAGTTCTTCTTCCAGCTGAGGTGACATTGCTGTGTTGACATTTGAAAACGGATCCAACACCCAGTCTGGTATTTCCAAGTTTAAAATGTCCTGGTATCGTTCGGTGAAGTCAATGTGGAGGTTTTCCAAATGTTGGCAGTAGGCAAACAAGTCGTCGTTACTGCAAAATACTGATAAATTCGGAAAATTGTGAAACTCACGTCTGCCCATATTCTTTTTGTGCAGAAGCAGTTTGGCTGCGAAAGCAGCAACGACATTTTTTGTTTTAATTAAATTTAGTTCATCGCCTTGCAGTTGGAGGTTCATGTCGTTGAACAGTTTATACAGGTCTGTCATGTAAGCTATATCATTCTTTGATGTTATGAGATTGTTGCGCAGTTCTGTATCTTTAGTTTCCAAGAACTCTATCACAGAGTCAAACAGGTTGTAAAATCGAATCAGACAATTGCCTCTTGACAGCCAACGAACTTCAGTATGAAGCAACAAACGGTTGAAATCTTCGTCATTAGTAGCACAAAGCTGATGAAATAATCTATCATTCAAAGAGCTGCTACGGATTTTATTGACTGCTTTGATGACATATTGCAGTGATTGAAATAGTCGTTCACTTAAGTTTCTAGCAACCAAATGTTGTCTATGAATAACGCAATGTATAGCAAGGACATCTGGAATTTTATTCTTTAAGTACGCTATGAAGCCTTTATGGCGCCCTGTCATAGCCGGAGCGCCATCCGTAGCAACTGATATAATATTTTTCAAAGGAATCTCTTTCTCTTCACAAAACTTTTCCAATGTATTGAATATGGTTTCGCCTTTTGTATTTGTCTCCAAATTTCTGGCAAACAATAGTTCTTCACGTATTTTCTCATCTTTAATAAACCTCCCGTAAGATAGCAACAACGCTTCATTAGTTGGTAAAGTGGACTCATCGAGCTGAATTGAGAATTGACTAGTCCTCAGATGATTGCACAATGATTCTTCAATGTTTTCAGCCATTTCATCAATTCGTCTTTGCACAGAATTATTACTCAAAGGAATTTTTCGGATAATATCTGCGGCCGGTTTATGAAGCACAGTAGTTATTACTTCCTTTATTGCTGGCAAAATTAACTCTTCTCCGATGTTGTGTGGTTTGCCTTTTTGAGCAATTAACAAAGAGATATTGTACGAAGCTCGAAGTCCGTCGTCATCTTGCTTAGCAGCCGCCGAAAATAGTTTTGATACACTTGGCTGAGTATTATGCTTCTTCTCTAGGTCTTGAAAATATGCTACATTCTTGTCTTTCTTATCTGGATGCATTTTATTCAAATGATCTTGCAGTCTTGAAGGCTTCATTGCTTCGTTCGAAAATGTTTTTAGACATAGAAGACACAAAGGCGACGACGGGTTTGTGGGATTTTCAATAAATCCGAATTTAATATATTCCGCAGAGTATTGCCGTCTCTTCTTTTTTACTTCCGACATTGTTTTGTTTTGAGAAATACGTAAGTGTTGAAATCAAGTACTGCTTATCTATTATGCGCGAAACCGCAAATGAAAATAAAATAAATTTACGTCGTTTATATAGGATTGCATAAGCAGCACGCACCAACAGGAATAAGACATCAAACGTGCATAAACTCGTTTATCTCATTCGACGCCCAATCGTACTCGACAAGCAAGAACAAGTATTATAGAACCAGCCGATTGATACAGGAATGTACAAATCGGATTATTTAACAAAAACTTGTTAAAACATGATTGCCCGCGGTCTATTATATCGAACCGATTTTGAGCTATATCTTAATTAATATTAGTTGATGTTCACAAGATGTCGACTCTCGAAGTCGAGAGCTCAGTCGGTTTCTAAGAGTCTTCCTAGCTAGGTAGATGAAATTATAAATCGACCCCAAAGCCCTACACAACGCCCCCTTTTTTTTCTGGGTCTCTTACCGCCCCCCTTTAGGCCTGCAGCGCCCACAAGGGGGCGTTATCGCCCACGTTGGGAAAGACTGATCTAACACATCGGATTTTCCGGTTTGTTGATCAGCGTGTCTTGTGACACATAGGCCTCTTCCAGCCGCTTCCACTCATTTCTATCCTTCGCATGTCTGGTCCATACTATTCCACCAATCTTTTTAATATCATCTATCCATCTCTTCACTTGTCTACCTTTCCTTCTTTTTCCATCACGTGGTTGCCATTCTGTTAATATTTGTGTCCATTTCGTTTTACTGTCCCTAGTCATGTGTCCCGTCCATCACCATTTCAATTGCCTCATTTTCTTTATTATATTTTCCACCTTGGTTATGGAACTTATTTCTTCTGCTGTTTTACGATCTTTAAGTGTTACGCCTATCATACTTCACTCCATTGCCCTTTGACATGATCTTAGTTTTAAAAGATGTCTTTGAGTTAGTGCCCATGTTTGGCACCCGTATGTAAGGCATGGCAAAATACATGAGTTGAACACTTTTCTTTTCGATATCATTGGGAAATATTTACTTTAAAATATTTCTTTTAGTGACCAATATTTGTTCCACGCGTAAGACACCCTTCTCTCTATTTCTAACTCTGGCTGGTCCCTAAATTGCCCCAAATATGTGTAGCTTCTCACGTATTCAATTGTTTCACCTTGAATTTCGATCGGAATTTCTTCCCTATTAGTCATCACTTTTGTTTTAGCTTTATTCATCGTAAGTCCAACTTCCCTACTCTTATCTTCCAGCTGTTTTAACATATGTTGAAGCGCATTACCATTGTCGGATATTAATACCAAGTCATCCGCAAACCTTAGATGATGAAGTTTTTTACCATCGATATTTATACCCATATTGTCCCAGTTTAATTGCCTGAATATGCTTTCCAATACGGCCGAAAAAAGTTTTGGGGATAAAGGATCTCCCTGTCTTACTCCTCTAGCTATCGGAAACTCTTCACCAGTTGTTTCTAGTTTAACTTGTGCGCTACTATTCGTGTATACGTTTCTAATTATGCGGATGTATTTCTTTGGCACACCCTGATGCACTAGTGACTTCCAGAGCGAGTTATGTTTTATTGAATCGAATGCTTTAGTATAGTCAACAAAAGCGATGTATAAAGGTTTGCAGTATTCCTGACATTTTTCTACAAGCTGTTTTATGACATGCATATGATCGACCGTTGAAAATCCCGCTCTAAAGCCAGCTTGTTCCATAGGTTGTTGTTCGTCTAGGAATGCCGTTATTCTTTTCAATATCAATTTAGAAAATACCTTGTAGATATTTGACATGAGACTTATAGGTCTATAGTTCTCAATAACGGTCCTATCTCCTTTTTTATGCAGCAGAATAATTATACTCTTAGTCCATGAAGATGGTATATTCTCTGTTCTTAAGACGGTGTTGTATAATTCCGTGATTTTTTTTAGGTTTTCTCGTTTGGTAAGTGAAACTTTGATCATCTCATTTGTTATATAGTCTGATCCGGGGGCTTTGTCATTTTTTTGACTTAATAAAGCGTTCTCTACTTCTGATTGTAGGAAATCTGGTATGTCTTCTATGTCATCAAAATCGAAATTTACATTATTTTCTGAAATATTATTTGCCGCGTAAAGTTCTCTATAGAAGTCAGTTGCAGTTTTTATTATATCTTTTCGTTTTGTGTTTGATTTTCCTAATTTATTCTTAACATTTGGTATCCATTTTGTTGTTTCGGTCAGTTCTTTTAAAGCTTTTTTGATTCCACCTGTCCTTTCTATGTGATAGTTTAAAATTTTTGTTCTACGTTTCTTTCTGTCTTTTTTAATACTATTACTTATTCTTTTACTTATTTCTGAGATTGATTTTAGGTTTTGTTTGTCTTTTCTATATTTTAAAAGCTGTCTTCTTTTGTCAATTAAGTTTTTAGTTTCATCGGCCATACAAATTGTCTTTGGTTTAGAATTAATTTTATTGAATAGTATATATATAATAAGCTTCATTATTACATACAAATATTTATTTTAATAACTTTAGGACTGTGATAAATTAATAATGCAAGGTTAGGAAATATAAACGATATTATTTATACGTTTATATGTATACTTAATATTATAAAGCTGAACAGTTTGCTTGTTTGTTTATTTGTTTATTTGAACGCGCTAATCTCAGGAACTACTGGTCCGATTTGAAAAATTCTTTAAGTGTTAGTTAGCCCATTTATCGATAAAGGCTATAGAGTTATAGACTATATATCATCACGCTAAGACTAATAGAAAAGGACTATTATGTTTATTGTGACAATGCTAAAGTTATTAAACTTTGTGATAAAATAATGCAAAGCTTGGAATTTGTCTATACGATATACACATGTGCATATATTATTCTAGTCTCCTTTATAATAACGCCCGTCTAAATCACGGCAAGTAATAATCGAAGTAATGGATTATAAGATCATTCTCGATTGTTTATTAATTTAATTAGTTCTGGTCGGCCGCGAAAATTGTCGATCCAATATAGCAGAGTAACGGAAGCCTCATTCCGACTTAATGAGAGATCATTATATTCTGGAATTTAATAGAATTACCCTCATCAACCCGAATATTATGAGCTCCGACGTTCAAAATATTTTCACTGAAAAATGTAAGAACTAATAGAATTTTTGCAATTAACGACATCGTTGACGACGCTTCATGTTTCCGCTGAGATATTTAGAAATTCTATTTTTTTTGTGAAAATAAGATGATGAGATAATCTTATATTGATTATGATTTCATGTTGTATTTTGAAATGTTTTGAATGTTAGTTATTGTAGATATATTTTCAATAAGTATAAGTATGGTGATATGAGTGTAAGTTTAAAAATACTTAAATTGCTTCAGACTTTATGAATGTTTTAATGTTTCAAGTGCCATAAGAAATAATTCACTAATTATATTTTAAAAAAGCTATATATTATTTTATTAATAGATATTATTTTTTGACGATAACGAAAAATAAAATAAAGTTGGAAATTATTAAATATCAATATGAAGTATATTAAAACATACTTCTAAAACATACCTGCTAATAAATATCCAACGCCTAGAAGGCAAAAAGCTCCGCGTAGCATTGTAAGAGAAACGGGTTCCAATCCTATTGTTGATTCGTTTTGCGTCTAAAAATAATAAAATAATTTAATTGTCTAAATCTTTATAATAATACTAGTGGTCCGCCCCGGCTTCGCCCGTGGTACCTACATGTTTAAACTATCCGATCTCTCATGTTGGATCGAACTGCACTGCACACAACTGGTGTGCGAATTTTATTATAATCGGTTAAGTGGTTTAGGAGTCCATTCAGGACAAACATTGTGACACGAGATTTATATATATTAAGATTATAATCAAATATATACACATTTTACATGAAGTCAATAATAATTATTATAGAAAGCTATTTTATTTTTGAGAATTCGTAAAATCGAGTAATATTTGCAGACTTGTTGGACCTATCATGATTGTCTTCCCCAAGGAATTTTTATATAATTAAAAACAAAATTCTTTTCACCAAAAATGTAAAAAGCACTTCTATATAAAAAGTAGAATGTTGGTTAATTTCAAACGTTGACAAGAGACTGCTTCGTTATAACTAAAGAACTAACAAGTGAAAAATTAAAAATTTCGAGCACTTATGCTGCTTATTTTTGCAAAAACTTTATTATGTCACGTTCATTTAAATGTTTATTTTGTAGAAATGTATTCATTCTTTTGGTTAAAAATAGTTTCTTACCAATGCATTCCAACTGAGTTATAGTATACATTAAAAATAATAGATACTGAATTAAACTAATAATGCCGGTTATATGTAAAAAACAGCTTTTACTAAAAACAAAATATAATATAAAAAAAAAAAATAAATCAAGTTTTGGCGCCAAAACAGATACGATCAAAGTCGCGTGGTTCCGCTGGCCTGAAATATTGATTAATAATGAATAAAAATATATATCAGTAATATTTACGCCGTTAATTAAAAATAAACTCGACGCCAAGAGCTTTTCTAATTTCATAATCTTGTATTAAATTATAAATTATCATTTAACAAAATTATTCTTTAAATTTTATTAACCTGTGTCGCCATGCCGTTCTCTCCGCCATCACTACTTTCCTTATTCTCACTCTCCGTGACCTTCGAAGTACGTCTAGATGCTTCTGGAAGGTTCCTATATTCGTCGGTTGTAATTTTGTTGAGAATTCCCGCCTCAAATAACGTCATGACCCTGAAGGATGGAATATTAATGGAAGATTAATATAAATAAGAGATAAAAGACTAATTATTATTATGCTTCATGTTTAAAAGTACTTTTGAATGAGTACTACATTTTTTCTTCAATATTAGTTTCGTAACAGTTCTTCGCTTATAATCTAAAATGATATTTCTACTGATATATCTTCCACTACGAGTTAAAAGTGTTTACGTCAATAACAATATTCCATCGAAATTGTTTTCCATTTAATATCATGATATCTATTTATATTTGAAAAGAACACGACGTTTTAATAGAATACGTGACAAGCTAAATTAACAACACGAAAGCTTTGCAGAAAATAAATACGAAATCCCTTTTACCTTTTCGTTTATGGTTGAAGTGAAATAATATGAAAGAAAAATAAGCGAATCAAAACACTCACACATTATTGAAGGTTTCTAAGTAGGGGCTGCCGATTTGAAGAGCTATGGCTGAATATCGGGTGTGTAGTTTCTCACTGAGGTGGAAATTGTGTGAACCTGTATGGAATTTTGTTATAAGTAACTATAGGCATTTATATTGTAAGTTTCGCTTTTGTTTTTCTAATAGACAACTGCTTGACCGATTTTAAACATTTGTTAATGAGTCAAATAAACTGGACCTTCTTGAGTAAATAGAGGACGGACTATCGAAAAGGTAGGTAATATCTTTCTCCAATTTAATTTTCATCATTTTAAACACTAGTAACTGTTTTATCGCTAAAACTTGTAGCGTATTTGGTGGTAAATATATCTCGTCATAACATAACTGTTTAAAGACTGTTTATTTTTATTTTTGACTTTTGTAGAGACTTATCTATACATATAATAAAATCGTAGGAAAGTCAAAACTGTACATTGAATATTTTTTTAAAAGAATACATAATCCATGATCTATAATCGATACAGAAGCCAAAAACATAGTTTTTAGAATTTTTGTCTGTTTGTCTGTATATTTGTCCGGGCTAATCTCGAAAAGTACTGCATAGATTGACTTCAAATTTTGCATGAATATTACTAACAGGTCGGGTCAGGCTATAGGCTACATATTATCAAGCTATCACCTACGGGGGAGGAGCTGTGAACCTTTATTTTTCTTCGTATTCTCTGTACTACGACAGTGTACAATCTAAAGACTCATGTTTAAATGTTCTTTTTGAGTAAGCCATGCTATTGTCTACCTTTACACTATAAAAACTACGTCATTTAAGTAATTTTGGCAGAGAAACAGTATAATGAATCTTAGTAGTATAAAGACAAATTTAAAACAGCGCCATCTATGAGATTTCATTAAAATCAAATCAATTTACATAATATTAACGCTTCTTGGAAATTCATAATTTAAATATTATGATGTTGATGAATTTTTTTTATTTTTTTTAAGTTAAATAAATAATTCTTTCTGGGAATATCCCAGAGTCCATTTCAGGTGCGCTTATATTTCATGTTAATATCCTAATTTTTATAAGTGAGGGTAGATGTTTATTATTTGATGTCAAACAAGACACCATTACAGTTAATATAGGTAATAGTAGATTGTGTTCATTGGTTACATTATTAAAAATCTTCGGCTTTTTTTAAATTTTCCCCTTCTTGCGTTCGATTCCCACAAAAGGTGAGTTGTAGCTTTTATATTTATTCTTTATTTTTTATATACAGTTAGACTCATGTTTTTAATCCCTCAGCCCCCGGAATCACAGTCAATCACACAATAGAAAATCTATTGTGTCGCGGTCTCATTGGGCCGCTCGGTGGTCAAGGGGTTAATTAGAATTAAAGTTATGACAAAATAAAAAAAATGATGAAATTTTATTTTTATGTATAACTTTTACAAGACTATATTAAACGTCCAAAGAAGGTCACTTTAGTTCTTGATAAAATTTTAGTAGCTTTTTAATAAAATTAGGTACAGTTATCGACGATCGAAAAATTGACGATTTGCGTGAGGATGTAGTAGAAATTAGTATCCTTGCGCGTGGTCAATTGTTGACTAAAGTTAATGTCCAACGTATGGTTCAATCATTGGAAGAATCTTGGGTAATTTTAGAGGATATTTTTCGGAAATGAGAGAAGGGGCAGCCAACCACATATCAGAGTACTACCTACGTTTTAGTACCGAAAAAAAATGTTATTTTGAAACGTAAATTTTGCACTCACAACTACTGTACAAGTATGATTTTTATTCGTGCTCTACTGTTATCTGATTGTTTTATTATCGTTATGGCTATCGCGGTACAGATCGTACTGGGATCAGAGTACTTAATATTTATCAATTTAATATACGTACCACACCAAGTTAAATATTTACAATCATACAAAATGGATTAACACGGTATGTACAGAAGGCGGTCTTATCGCTTACTAGCGATCTCTTCCAGACTGCCCAAGGTAAGAGATAAAGAATTATACTCATGATCCAGCAATTTTCAACTGAAAAAGAAGTTTTTCTGTGATTGGTAGTTTTTTCATTTATTTATTTTAAATACCTAATTTTGCTTTTATATTTGCCCATTTGCATTACATTCAGCTTTCATAAAACTTATAAAAATTTAATGTTTATTTTTGTCTAATATAAAAGCTCCTTTTTAGATATAAATAACAAAAACAACTTTTTTATTAAAATTTAGTACCTTGGGAAGATATCTATGTGTTAATAGAACAATACATAAAGGAAATTATGTTACGATTTTATACAATCAAAATATGTAAAAAAAAATTAGCAAGTGTTATTATTAAATTGATCCCGAACCCAAAACTGTAGTTAAAATTTTTTTTGTCTGTTTGTCTGTATGTTTGTGCTCGCTTATCTCAGAAATGGCTTATCCGATTTAGATCGTTGGTTGATGGTTTTCACTAATATATTGTGGTAATCTTCATTTAACATTTAGTGTTTATTTCATGTCAATTGGTTCATAAATAAAAAAAAAATATATGATCATTTAAGTAATCACGGCGAACATTTGCTAAGGCATTCTATAATTGTACACTATACAGCAGGCCGAGACGAAGAAACTGCAATCGCTAAATTATTGACATAAGCTCATGACATTTTGGTAAAGGTTCGGTCACACAATCAACGACGACGACGACCACTACTTAAATTCCCATCCAGCCGAAATTTTGTTCAAAATAAAATATTAAAATAAAAATTCGAGGTCAATTAATAAAAAAATAGGTTTTTTGCGATTTTCGCCGATACAATAAGTTAATCATGTGATAACTTAGGACCAAAATTGTAGATCATAAAATTATCTATAAAAAGCCTTAAATACATTTTTTTCTATGAGCCACCATTTCCACGAAAAACCTATTTTTTCATCCATTGATCCCAAAAAAATTATTTCCAATCACCAGAACGACAGACAATTTTAATATTTTATTTTTAATTATGTTTTAGTTAATTCTGTTAAATTGATCATGATCATAATATTATATCGAAAGGCTTGCGGGGGGGGGGGTAAGTTGAGGTAGTAGGGGGGAGGGGTCCAATTAGCATTATGGTTACTTCTTGGTAAATTTTCTACTTAAAATGTTAAATTATTACAGAGTGTATTGTAAGTCGTTTATAATTTGCTTGAAACACGCAACAAAAACGTATGCCACGTGACCGCGTTCGCCCCGCTTCCGCCCCGCGTCCGGTCCGCGTCCGCCCCGCGTACTCCCCGCGTCCTCCTCGCGTCCGCCCCGCGTCCGCCCCGTCCCGCAGCCGCTCCCAAATCGTAACGCCGTGTCCTAATCTATCACCTATCTTAAATATGAGATATTGAAGAAGTGTATAAAGCATTGGATAGCATTAATAAGAAGTTCTACTTCCGAAATTACAATTGTTGCTTGAAAAAAATATGGCCGACGCGTCCACTTCGTGCGAAAATATCAAGCCAACTGATCGCGTTCGCTTCATTTAGCGCCGCTCGGCGTTACTTCCATTGAGCAATGAGCATAGCATTCCATATGAATGAATGAATGAATGAATGAATGAATGAATGAATGAATGAATGAATGAATACGTTTATTGCCACAACAAGCTTGATACATACATTTAAATCTACTTAACCTAAAGAACACAATAAAAAAATAATAAAAAAAACAATGAGAAAAGAAGAAAAAAAAATAGTTTGTGACAAAAGGTCCAGACTCAGCTATGCTGATTGACTCGAAAGAGTGCAACAGCGCTGATTTTCAGTCTGGCCTTCAGGATTGAGGTTCGCCGCCAAAAAATCTGCCTACGTATTTCTTACAAAACTACTTTGGAACCGGAGTACAAATAACACCCAAAACAACACAAGACAAACAAAAAAGAAACAACACTAATATCTAAGGTCACGTATGCATATTCAACGCTAAAACTTAAAAAGAGGTTTAGTATCCTATCTATTAACATTAACTTGCTTTTGAAATAAAAAGATCTTCAATTTTTTTTTAAAAGTAATATATGCCATATCTAGCCTTAACGGAGGAGGGAGATCATTCCAAATCTTAGTGGCTGAATACTTAAACCCCCCTCTAAAACCTTTTGTCTTGTGTTTAGGAATAATCAATTTATTATCAGCTTTACTGCGTGTATTTAGTGCATGGGAATCCTTTGCCCACGATAGTTTTTCATACAAGTACACAGGCTTACCAGTTTTAATAACCTTGAATACAAGGCCCGCCAGGTGAAGCTCTCGTCTTCCCTTCATTTTTAAAATGCCTTTTTTATTGAGGTACGGTGTTATATGCTCGCGTTTCGGTATGCCAAAGCAGAAGCGGGCACAAGCGTTCTGAACGCGCTGAATGGCTCGCTCGGTTTTACCGTAGAGCCGCGGCCCGTACACCGTATCGCAATAGTTGAAGGCAGACAGTACCAGTGCCTCAGTGAGCGTTACCCTGATGTTCTCGGTTAGGTGCTCACGAAATTGATAAAAAGCTTTAAGTTTATAAAAGGCGTTCCTTACCAATAGGTTTATGTGTTCCTCATATCGAAGTTCCTCATCCAACAAAACACCTAGATTTCGAGCTGAATCCACCCGCGCTATTTGTATGTTGCCTAGTCCAATTTTTAAATTCTGTTTTTTTATTTTTTGGCATTGGGTTTTAGTACCCAGTATCATGAATTTCGTTTTACTTAGATTAAGCAATAGTGCATTTCTTTTAGCCCATAAATTAACTATTTCCAGATCGTTATTCACTTGCAGTTCTAAACATTTCGGATCTATTGTATCAATTGGATAATAAATTTGCGTATCATCAGCGTATAAATGAACCTTGCCGTGTTTTATTTTTTTAACCAGATCTGCCGTGTATATTGAAAATAGAAGAGGACTTAAAATAGAACCTTGAGGACATCCACAGGACAGTGTTCTATCTGTTGATCTCTCAGTGCAGTTACCATTTTGTACAACTACGTACTGTTTTCTGTACATTAAGTATGACCTGAACCATTTACACGCCTTACTACTGACTCCGTAAAATTTTAGCTTAGCCACCATCATTTCCACATCAATACAATCAAAAGCCCTTGTAAAGTCTAAAAGAACCAAGAGACTACCATTGCCTTCGTCACTATTGGATATTATATCATCTGTGACTTGTGCCAAAGCTGTTGCAGTTCCGTGTCCTTTTCTGAAACCTGACTGAACAAGAGGTAAGACATTTTCCTTCTCAATAAACTTTGTAAGCTGATTACACACTATACGTTCTATTATTTTTGATATAACAGGCAATATACTAATTGCCCGTAAGTCCTTGAAATCATTGACATTGTCTTTTTTAGGAAGCGGTGTAATTTTTGCAACTTTCCAGCAGTCCGGGAAAATACCTTCAGAAATAGACATGTTAATCATTGAAGTAATAATAGGCAATGTAACTGATAGGGTCATTCGTATCATTTCAATTGTCAGCGTATCATGACCGGCAGCGTTCGTGGATATCCCGTTTATTATTTTGCGAACTTCATCGATTTCACAGGTCTGTATGTTAAATTCACGGTGGCTACAACCTCCGCTATTATTAAAATAATTAATCAAGTTCCTGTCCGCTGAACTATAGCCGTCTATTCTGATGAATGAATCTTGAATTTTATTTGCATCATTCAAATGTTGTGGTATGTTATATGTACTAGCTGTATTACCAGCTATCGATATTTTTCTTAAATATTTCCACATAATAGAAGGTTTATCAATGTTATTGTTAATATAATATGTGAAAAATACAGTCTTCTCACGCTTGATAGCACTTGTTACGAAATTTTTTAGATCTTTATAATATCGATAACAAGGGTCATTTTTCTTACGCTGTGCTTTTTCTAGCGCTTTGTTTCTAAGGTCCATCATTGTTTTAATTGTTCCCGTAATCCAGGGACGTGGAGTGTTATTAATTTGGAATTTCCTTAACGGTGCGAATTTATCGAAGAGCGATTTTAGTAAATGGTTGAAATTATTCGCCATTTCATTGATATTAGTTTCTAGCTGTACTTTATTCCACGGTAAGGCTTTTAAATCTTGGTCAAAAACGTCTGGGTCTATATTTTTTAGTAAACGCGTGTACCTATATTGTGAACATTTGCTCGTTTTCTTTATTTGACATTCACATACAACTAGACCGTGATCACTTAAGGAAGGGTTATGTACAATTTTGATGTTTTCGCAGATTTCTGGTGAATCTGTGATAAAGAGATCTAAAAGGGTCTGTGATGATTTATGTATACGTGTCGGTTCCTTCACTAGTTGGTGCAAATTTTGTTGCGACAAAAAAGAACGAAATTCAGAAGCTGGGTTCTTGTCCAACTTTAACATATTGATGTTGAAATCTGTTAATATAAAAATGTGTCTACAATACCCAAAAGCACTGATAGATTCACTGAGTGCGTCTATGGCTACTCCAACTTTAGTAGTTTCAGGCCTGTATGCGGTTCCGACTGCAATTTGGCCTACATGTGATAGTGTTAATTCGATCCACATCTGCTCTAGCTCTGAATGTGGGTGCGGTCGAATTCGCATTCTTAAGCGCTCGCTTACATAAAAACCCACACCACCACCACGAGCACCATGAGGACGGGGATTTTTTATAAATTTGTATCCAGGCATCGCTGGTGAGAGTTTCTCCATTCCCGCCTTCGTCCAAGTTTCATTTAATGCCAGTACATCCGGAGCATATTTTTCCATGGTAACTTGTAATTCGTCACATCCTGTATGTAGTGACTGTACATTTAGCAACCCTAAGACAAATTTTTTATTGTTTATGTTATTCATTTTAATATATATATGTATATATGTTGAGTGTTTTTCATTACTAAGTACACACTTTCAGCTTGGATGATCCATATTATGTCGGAGTATGCGTATAGGGTTTTTATGTTACAATAGGAGTAATACTGATTAAATTTAAATATATATCGCGGGTTTATAATACAATAAATATGGCATATAGACATAAATAAATTAGTTTTATAAAAATTTACGTTGAAACTGCATACGCGGTACATAAGTTTTGGTTTAAAATTTATATTAAAGGAGGTGGTTTCTCGGTAGAAATAAATATTACAAACCACCGGAAGGAAGTTAGCGCGGAAAGTTTTTTTTTTATTATTATTAATATCTCAAAAAATTGCTCCTTAAATGCTCCATCAGAATCTGTAATTGCTCCACTTCTATAATTATTAGTTTATTTATAATTAATTTTTAAAAAAATCCAAATACTGAGAACTTGATTTCCCTATAGAATGAAAAATATTCACTTTTCATAAAAAAATTTTTTCCAAAAAAATTGCTCCCGATTTGCTCTATCAATTACAAAAAAAATTATTTAATTTTGATAATTTTTACAATAATTAACTGAAAAACTATGTTTGCATAGTAAACTACTGCGCTGTGACGTCATCAATTATTGTCGTTGCGACGCATAAGGGCCATATTTACATGTATCAGCACTGCAGCGATATGTATAGACCTTAATGTTTATGTTTTCTTATTTATATTATTCACTAGATTTCCGCCCGCGGCTTCGCCCGCGTTTTTAAAGGAAAACCCGCATAGTTCCCGTTCCCGTGGGATTACCGGGATAAAACCTATCCTATGTGTTAATCCAAGTTACGGTCTATATGTGTGCTAAATTTCATTGTAATCGGTTCAGTAGTATTTGCGTGAATGAGTAACAAACACACACACATCCTCACAAACTTTCACATTTATTATATTACTAGCGGTCCGCCCCGGCTTCGCCCGTGGTACATATTTCGCAATAAAAGGTAGCCTATGTTCTTTCTCAGGGTCTAAAGATTGTCTGTGCCAAATTTCATCAAAATCGGTATAGTAGTTTATGCGTGAAAACCATACATACATACATACAACCTTAAAATGACATTAATAAGTTTTATGCTGGGAATAATAATATTATTATTTAATACTTAGTACTTACCTTATGTTGCTATTTAAACTCTAAGAATATCTAGGCGCCATATTTTAATTATTGAGTTTTCATCTAGCAAAATTTCAAGGAACAGATATTATTATGTACCTATTTAAATCATTCTTATTATAGGTATGTTTATAAACATTTCCCTACCCATCCCTAAACTCGTACGTTTATTCGTATTATTAAAACTTCAAGTAATTATTAATTAATTTGTGTTTCAGTCGTTTGTTTCATCTTTCGGTGTCAAGTTGCTATCGTTTGCGTTAGCGGGAACTACCTATGCGGGTTTTCCTTTGAAAACGCGGGCGAAGCCGCGGGCGGAAATCTAGTGAATAATATAAATAAGAAAACATAAACATTAAGGTCTATACATATCGCTGCAGTGCTGATACATGTAAATATGGCCCTTATGCGTCGCAACGACAATAATTGATGACGTCACAGCGCAGTAGTTTACTATGCAAACATAGTTTTTCAGTTAATTATTGTAAAAATTATCAAAATTAAATAATTTTTTTTGTAGTTGATAGAGCAAATCGGGAGCAATTTTTTTGGAAAAAATTTTTTTATGAAAAGTGAATATTTTTCATTCTATAGGGAAATCAAGTTTTCAGTATTTGGATTTTTTTAAAAATTAATTATAAATAAACTAATAATTATAGAAGTGGAGCAATTACAGATTCTGATGGAGCATTTAAGGAGCAATTTTTTGAGATAATAATAATAATAAAAAAAAAACTTTCCGCGCTAACTTCCTTCCGGTTTACAAACCATAAAGATTTCCATAAAAAAATTACATAACATTATAAAGTTTTCACATTCATACCTCCTGCGAAATAATAAAGTGTATTCAAAAAGTACAGAATGACAAAAAGTAAGTAGTACGCCCAATAGATAATATTTAAACATAAAACTATTTAATTTGGCTTTAGTCGTGTACAAAACATAAAACAGCTTATGGCAGTAAGGTTTCTGGAATTCCCCTGTAATGCATTTTATAACGTGAGAAATAATATAACCCCTTCGCAAGTTATACAAGCACACAAAGATCAATAAGTACAATAACATGACACTGTGACATGAAACCAGAGTATATGAATTAAAACTTTGTTTCAACATATTATATATTTTCTCTATACATAAAGATTTAGTATGAACAATACAAAAACATTCCCTACCATGAAGTGACGAATTTATAAACCTCCAAAAACCTTAGCGAGATCTGCTTCTGATCGAATCCTTATTGCTGTTGTACCGGATTGTTTCCGTGCGTATATTCGCCCATCTCTCGTCCAGACATAGCGCCAGCGTAGTCGATTACCTTCTTCGCGTGCCTTTCGAAAAATTTGCCTGTTCGTTCGTGTTAAGCGTTCGTTAAGATAAAGTCTACGGACAGGTCCCCCAATCATTAAGTTTGTGGTATCTAGACCTCGGCGTACACGAGCACTTTTTAATAGCTGGTCCCGTATTGAACGCCGCGTGAGACGAACGGACACTACACGCGAGGATGGTCCAGGACCTCCGGGACTTTGTGAACGCGGTGGACCAACACGATGAATATTTACAACGTCGTTCTCGCTTACCGCAACGCCCAGCTTAGTGCCGATGAGAGTAAACACATGAGTTAAATTTTCATTTTCACATTCGGGTAACCCACTGATTTCAATATCTGTCATAAGTAATTCCTGATCTCTATCATTTAGTTGAGTTTTTAATAATTCAACCGTTTCCGATAAATCTGTGCCTTCAGACGTGCAATATGCTGAACGCTGTTCCTCCAGTTTTGACACCTTT
The DNA here is from genome assembly GCA_029959065.1 of Colias behrii. Taxonomy (NCBI): domain Eukaryota; kingdom Metazoa; phylum Arthropoda; class Insecta; order Lepidoptera; family Pieridae; genus Colias; species Colias behrii. Next base: position 10,822,014 of record JARWMC010000006.1, read on the forward strand.
TCTTCTAGCGTATCTAACCTCAACGATAGACTATCAACAGTCTCGAAAAGCTTATTCATTCTGGCAGATAAGTTGGAAATTCCCGCTTTAACCTCTTCCATTTCCTGTCCCATTTCTGAACGAAATTTTTTTAATTCTTCCAAAATATCTAAATTCATATTATAATCCATGGGCGATGGTGAACATCCTTTTACAGGTGTTTCGGTGTTGTCCAGTCGCGGAGCTTTGCTCACGCACGCCGGACATAACCAGTTAGGGGAACATCGTGTAGTTTTAGGAAGCTTTACGCATACCTTATCATAGAAGCTAGAACAATCACTGCACTTTACGCCATCTGTTGGTGACGTAAACTTTCCACACGCAGCACACTTCTTCATTCTATTGATTATTAATTGTTTTACTATGAATATGACTAGATGGCGTTGTATTAACTCTGTTATTGACCAATTCCAATTATATAAATATTTCCTCTTTTCTCCAGTAGCTTTATCTTCATAAATAATATAAGTATTGTTATTTAATATTTATATAACATAATATAGAAATTCAAAATTTTTGTCGTTTATAATCCTTATTTTGTTGCCACGATCAACACAAAAAAAAATATAGGGTAGAATAGCTTAGTTAGCACTTACAAGTTTGTGTTGTTTTCGTGCTGCTGCGTGCTTCGTGAATTGTGAATTATATTTCATATATGCACACAAATAAGTTATATGTTGATTTGAGCACTTTTTATACAGGATTATAATTAAATAGTGTTTTTAATCGCGTTTGAGAACACAGGTAGGCAAGCCGTTTGACAGTCGAAACTCAACTCCCATATCTATACTAATACTAGCGGTTCGCCCCGGCTTCGCCCGTGGTACCTACATGTTTACGTTTTTTGACGTGACAACGTCTTATAATTCGATAACGCCGGCTGCACGCACGAAAAAACATGACTCATGCGGCGTTACCTCGCTCTGAGGTGTTCCATGTAAGGCTTGAAGTGCAAGCGAGAGCGCGGAACGAGCGACAAAGAAGCACAATCTGACGTTGTCACGTTCAACTATCGTCAGTAATATAAAAAGTATATCGTCAGTATAGTAAAAACTATCCTATCTCTCAAGTTGGATCGAACTGCACATGGTGTGCGAATTTTATTATAATCGGTTAAGTGGTTTAGGAGTCCATTGAGGACAAACATTGTGACACGAGATTTATATATATTTAGATTGTCCGAGAGGCGTTCGCTGCGCATCTGCCAGTTTTTAAATAAATACAATTAAATATATAACTATTTGGTATAGGTTAGGTTTTAATTTCATTTCATTATTTCATTTCATTTCATTTTCTTTGATAAGTAGGTAACTACGTAAGTTTTTTAGCTTAGATTAGTAATAAATTCTATTAACAATTCTTTGAATTGTTTATGGTAGTACGTGTTTACTAAATAATTGTATGTAAAGTAGTAACTACTATGCAGTCGCTATTCCACGCGGACGAAGTCGCGGGCACAGCTAGTTAGGGAATAAAAACTTTTTGGTTGATATCTCGTGTCACAATGTTTGTCCTCAATGGACTCCTAAACCACTTAACCGATTATAATAAAATTCGCACACCATGTGCAGTTCGATCCAACTTGAGAGATAGGATAGGTTTTATCCCGGAAATCCCTCGGGAACGGGAACTATGCGGGTTTTTCTTTGAAAACGCGGGCGAAGCCGCGGGCGGAAAGCTAGTGTAATATATGTATCTATTACCAAATCGTTCAGTATCATAGTACAGGGTCTCTCGTCCCCCCAGGACGGCTACCCGACGCTTGGACAGCACCATACGGACCCCCACTTCAATGCTCCTCACTCGCTGGATTTTCTGACGCTTCATCAGTCGAGCCAGAGAGCCGTATACTCCTGTCCCGTTCTATAAGCATTGGTAGTATAATTATATTTCTTTGAAAAAAACCCAGAATTGATTTTAACACTGTAGGTATAATTTTATGTTCATCGATCTTTAATTTAGTGTAAAATACTTTACTGTAAAAGTTTAAAAAAAAAACTAGAGACTTCAATATTATTTTACCTCACATCATCATACTAGTACATACTACATACATACATAATATTATATACATAATAGTACAATGTCAATGTAAAACAAGGGCACGTTATCAGCGAGGAAAATCAAGGACTAATTACTGTTACGTTAGATGTTGTCTAGACCACGTCAACAAATATACCAAATTAAGACCACATCAAACAGAAGTTAGACACAAACAAAACTTGTAATCAATTACATTTATGTAATTTACCTCCATAATGGAAACGTTTCTCATTTATTACTGTCAAATAAGTAATATTTATCTTTTTATTTAGCTCTAATTGCTGTTTATATTATATTGTGCCAATTTAATATTTATTTGGGCATTCAATACCCACATAATTTACTGGATCTTCTTTTGTTTGAAATAGATGAACGCAAAAAGGTTCTAGATCGATTTTTTAAAATGCTTTCATCGGCTTAAATATCATTACTTTTCTAATTGAAAGGGGCTATATTTATTAATTTTTAACACGCAAAAATTAGCTTCACCTATATGTCTGTATGAAACTTTCCTTTAGACTCGATTTTGACTCATTTTAAATGGACACATTTAATTAAAACTTTGTAAACGTATCAAGGATAATGATTCAAGAGTTTTTAAAACTATATTAATTATATGGATTGACGTGGGCTAATAATTTTATTTTCCTAATTTACCTGTAAAATAGTCAATGATGAGCTGTGTTTCTCAACTACTAGTTCATAGCCTTTCTTCCTCATAGCTTCTTCTAACACTTCCAATGTTCCTATAGGCTGTTCCTTCGCCGGTCGAGCCATAAGGCTTGTAAGATTTGCGGAGTACATGTCACCAATGACGTAAGTCGCTCCAAGAGATATAAGAATGGATACTAGACGAGCCTTATGTGATTGAGAAGGTTCCTTGTTTGTTGCTGGAGTAATTAAATTAAGGGATAGGTCAGTAAATACCTGCGTGTGCAATGTCACTATCGTCAGCCAGTACGAAATAAATAGCTTTGGTATTAAATAGAAGTTTAGTGAAAGTATTTGTGTTAAGAAATATTCTATCGCTATTCTTCATTTATAAATGATTTGTTGGTTTGCTTGATTATTAAAGTATATGATATAATGTATGGTCCACAAAACTTACTCTGCCTCAAGAACAACGTAGTAGTAAACCAGCAACATTCATCAAGCAGTTTTACCAAGTCCGTTTTCCGTTGTTGCCAGAAGGAAGGTGCTGCTATCACAAACCACAAAGCTGGACCGATTACTAATAGTGTAGCACCAGCAAACGGCCACACCTTGTCAGATAAATAAAGAAAGGAAAAGAGTGTAAATGATGGAGAGATAAAGCGGTATAATAGACAATGTTTTCGTGTGTTTAAACAAAATTCTATGTACACCATTACAATGTAACCATTTTAGGTTAAGCTGTCCTGTCCGTGACTTCAATACGTGAATATTTTTTTTTATAAGTTCCTTTGTATTTTTTCGACCGCAATGTTTGTCGTTCTAGATGTCCTACAGTCCTGCCGTATTTAGTAATATCCATATCAAGATGATGCTTTTAAGGAGTTACTTCGACGATATTTATTTTTTAAATTAATTGAATTGCAGTGTCATATCGTTTACGAAAACCAAAAAAACAACAACTATTTAAAAATATGATATTTATGTTACCTGCCAATGAAAAGGTCTGATGATGACAAGCGTTTCGCTTAACTTAGCAGGCGCGTGAGTCAAAAAGGCTGCAGAATCCGCCAGCGTGAGGAAACTGAACTCCATTCCTTGCAGTCTCTCCCACGTTATTGTGACGTCACCGAGAAAGAAGTCCGCTTGCTGGTGAAGATAAAAATAAATAATCATAATAAATATTTAAGGAGGTTGGATTTACCGGTAAAGCCCATGACAGTGGGGATACAGCGGGCAGTCCTTCTGGATAACGCTCGGATAGTCCGTAGGTTCCTCACTCAGTCGCCCTAGACTCCGGCCGTCTGGCCACTCAGCCGGAGTTTTTTTCAGCACCGCCGCGAAGCGAGATACTTGCCCCCCCAATAATAATTATATTTATAACTAGCTGTGCTCCGCGGTTTTACCCGCAGTGCTCCGCTCCTATTGGTCTTAGCGTGATGATATATAGCCTATAGACTATATACCTATAATTCCTCGATAAATGGGCTATATAATACCGAAAAAATTTTCAAATCGGACCGATAGTTCCTGAGATTAGCGCGTTCAAACAAACAAACAAACTGTTCAGCTTTATAATATTAGAATAGATTACTAAGGAATGTTGAATAGTGCATTTGGAACATATTATGTGTTATGGTATAAATGAATGAGTTACTTATTGTTAATATAAGAGTTTTAAATTGTGTTTTATTTTGTGCCTACCAATATATATTGTTTATCTATGTCAGCAATATTTGTGTAACCATATTAGGATGCGAAACCGATCTGCGAATCTTAATATGGTATCCAGCAGCCAGTCGCTAACCAACCAACCAAATGTAATCACGTCTCAAAATAATCAATGTAATATCATTTATATATAAAAATATATATATTCTTCTAATTGCCTTTTCATTCAATAACCACCAACGAAATAGGCAAATTGGTGACCCCGACGTGATTCTGGCCGACGTGATACTACCGCGACCGACGTGATTCTACCGCGACCAACGTGATTGATTTAACAAGAAGGCATAAAAAATTTCAAAATGACTATTGAAAGTGGAACTCCGTCGGCCAGCACATCATCATCAGCTCAACAGGCTCGTTTATGCAGTCTACAAGCGCAAGTAGCTCAGTTATCAAGACAAATAATGGAATTGCAGAATATGGAAACAACTCGTCACAAAAAACGAAATTATAATATTCATAATCGCTTTCGTCCAATATCCCGTGGCTGTAATATGATACGACGTGTGTCGCGAAGCGCCGGCGATCTTTGTTACTACCACGCAAAATTTCGCCATAGAGCTAAGAAATGTACAGAGCCGTGCACTTGGAACCAACAGAACCAGAACCAGGAAAACTAAATAAGGTGCAGTCAGCGGCGGATGTCTGCACCCTCTCACCATCCCACCGCCTCTGCGTGACTGACTTAAACAGTGGTCTACGTTTCTTGGTGGACACGGGAGCCAACGTTTCAGTTTTGCCTGCTGTGAAAAAACCATTTAAAAATAGTGATAGTGATAGTTAAAAACTGTATGCTGCAAACGGTAGCGAAATACGTACTTATGGGACTAAACGCTTAGAACTAAATTTAAAATTAAGAAGACCACACACGTGGAACTTCATACTTGCCGATGTGAAACAGCCGATTCTTGGTGCCGATTTTTTGAATCATCATAAACTATTAGTGGATGTGAACGGTCGACGACTTATTGATTCAGTGACAAGTCTAAACGTTATTGGGTCTATGGTAAAGTTGTTATTTTATATCGACAATATCACTCATATACGAACTATTTAGTAGCGACATGTAGCAAGATGTGTGTTAGGTTTTGATATGTTCGGTTTTTAAAATATAGTTTTTGTTCTTGTCTGTCATCAAGCGTTTTTATTTTATTAGAGGTTATGGGCCCAGATTTTTAGTTGAAAATGACGACGAATTATCTTGTTAGTGTGCCTAAATTGAAAGGACGAGAAAACTACAGCGAATGGGCTTTTGCGGCTGAGAATTTTCTGGTGCTGGAGGGATTGTCTGATTGCATCAAGTCGGAGACTGTACCAGCAGAAATAGGAGCAGCAGGTGACGCGAAAACCAGAGCTAAGCTGATCATGACAATAGATTCGTCGCTTTATGTGCATATAAAAAGTGTACAAACGACACATGAGCTGTGGAAGAAATTGAAGAACCTATTTGATGACTCAGGATTCACGAGAAGAATCAGTTTGCTGAGGAGTTTGATTTCAATACGACTCGAAAATAGTGCTTCAATGACTTCGTACGTGACACAAATCATTGAAACAAGCCAAAAATTAAGCGGTACGGGCTTTAATATCAATGATGAGTGGGTCGCATCGCTTTTGTTAGCGGGATTAACAGAAAAATATTCCCCTATGATAATGGCGATTGAGCATTGCGGCATACCATTGACATCAGACGCCATTAAAACAAAATTATTGGACATGGAAGAAAGTGGAAATGGCAAAGACAGTAGCGCTTCCAATTCCAGTGGAGCATTTGCGAGTTATAAGATGAAACGGAATGTTGGTAACACTGAACAGATATCAAACTTGTCAAAGTCAAAACCAAAAGTCATTAGATGCTACAAATGTAAACAAACAGGACATTATCGCAATCAATGTACATTTTCGGACAAAAATGCGTCGAATACAAATAAAAATGAACGCACAAGAAGTAACGCGTTTAGCGCCGTGTTCCTGAATGGTGAATTTTGTAAAAGTGACTGGTATATTGACTCCGGGGCGAGTGTTCATCTTACCGCGAACGAAGAATGGTTGTCAAATGTGTCGCGAGATGTTATGATCAAAGAAATTGTCGTGGCAAATAAAGATAAAATACCAGTAGTATGTACTGGAGATGTGCAGATTACGACAAAGACGCATGCCTGTGAATACGATATTACAGTGGAAGATGTATTATGCGTGCCGAAGTTGACTACAAATCTGTTGTCTGTTAGTCAACTTATATCAAAAGGAAACAAAGTTTCATTCAACAATAATGGATGTCAGATTTTCAACCAAGCAGGAGTATTAGTGGCTACAGCGAGTCTGTTGAATGGTGTGTATAAACTAAACATGCCTGAGTGTTGTTCATCGGCTGCAGTGATGGTGTCCAGTGAAGTTTGGCATCGACGTCTAGGTCATGTCAACAGCCAGTATTTGAACAAGATGCAAGATGCTGTACAGGGATTGACACTTGATAGTAAGACTGATATATCAAAGTCATCATGTGTTGCATGCTGTGAGGGGAAGCAGAGCCGCTTACCTTTTCCCAAAGAAGGTAACAGAAGTGCTGAGTTGCTACATATTGTGCATACTGATCTCTGCGGACCAATGGAAAATCTATCTCTAGGTGGTTCTAGATACTTTATGCTGTTCATAGACGATTTTAGTCGTATGACATACATTTATTTTTTGAAAAGTAAAGATGAGGCATTAACATGTTTTCAACAGTATAAAGCAGAGGTTGAGAATCAACTTAATTGCAGCATAAAGATCTTGAGAAGTGACAACGGGACAGAATTCTGCAACAGTAAGTTTGACAATTTTTTGAAGTCGCATGGGATCGTACATCACAAAACGAACCCATACACTCCCGAGCAGAATGGCCTCTCGGAACGATATAATCGGACTGTCGTTGAGAAAGCCAAGTGTCTACTGTTTGATGCAGGACTCGAGAAAAGGTTTTGGGCAGAGGCGGCACACACAGCAGTGTACTTACAGAACAGAACTGTGACCGCATCATTAAATTATAAAACTCCTTTCGAGATATGGACAGGCAGAAAGCCTGATGTAAGTCATCTTCGTGTTTTCGGTAGTACAGTCATGGTACACGTGCCGAAACAAAAGAGATTAAAGTGGGACAGAAAGTCTGATAAATGTATCCTTGTCGGCTATTCCAATGAGGTCAAAGGGTACAGAATTTACAACCCGAAGACTAATGCCATTACTACCAGTCGAGATGTTATAGTGTTGGAGAAGATGGAGACAGAGAGTGATCTGAAGGTACAGGAAAATTGTTCAGATGAAGTGAATATGGTTCCAGTGGAGGAAAAAGACTTGACACCTCAGGAAGATTCACTTGAACAATCAGAGAGCTCGAACACAGATGACAGCAGTGAACTATATGTACCTTGTGAAGAAGACACATTAGATAGCTCTGAGACTGGTACAACAGACAGTGAAGACTCCATTATATTGAACAATGTCAACATAATATCTGGTCCCCGGCGTAGGCAGCAGCCAGACAGATATGGATTTGCAAGTGCTTGTATAAAAGATGACAACATGTTCATGGATGAGATATCCTTGCAGGAAGCTTTGGAAGGTCCAGAGAAAGAACATTGGTTAGCGGCAGTACAGGATGAGCTACAGTCATTCGAGAATCATAGTGCATGGGAACTCGTAGATGTACCAAAAGATGGTACTATAGTGCAGTGCAAGTGGGTGTTACGAAAAAAGTACGATAGTGAAAACAATGTGCGTTATCGTGCTCGTTTGGTGGCAAAGGGCTTCACCCAAAAATATGGTGTAGATTACACAGAAACATTTTCGCCTGTAGTGAGACATACAACTCTTCGACTATTATTTGCATTGTCTGTAAAGTTAGGTATGGATGTTCACCATTTAGATGTCAAGACTGCTTTCTTGAATGGTGATTTAGAGGAAACCATTTACATGAAAATGCCAGATTGTTATAATAGTAGTAGTTCAGATCATAAAGTATTGAAACTTAAAAAGGCCATTTATGGACTTAAGCAAGCCTCTAGAGCTTGGAATAAAAAGGTTGATAATTGTTTGATCAGTAATGGTTACAAAAGGTCAAAAATAGAACCATGTATGTATACAAAGAATATTAATAATTGTAAGACCATTGTGACAGTCTATGTCGACGATTTCTTTATATTTTCCAATGATATAATTGAAACTAATAACTTGAAACAGATTTTATCTAATAATTTCAGCATTAAGGACTTAGGTGAAGCTAAATTATGTCTTGGAATGAATGTAACCTTCAATAAAGATAAAGGATATGTAACTTTGAGTCAGGAAGCTTATATTGATCAACTTTTAAGCAGATTTAATTTAAGTGATTGTAAGACTGTTGATACTCCGATGGAGGTCAAATTAAATGTAAATAAAGGTTCAGTAGGGGCAAATAGTCATGTGCCCTATCAACAACTAATTGGTAGTTTGATGTACTTGTCAGTCTTAACTAGGCCAGATATTAGTTACTCTATAAGTTTTTTAAGTCAGTTTAATAATTGTCACACAAAAGAGCATTGGGAATATGCAAAAAGAGTATTCAGGTATTTAAAACGAACTAAATGTTATGGAATAAAATATTGTAAAGAAGGTAATTCAGAAATAACAGGCTATGTAGATGCTGATTGGGCTTCTAACTCTGAAGATAGGAGATCATATACTGGAATGTGTTTTTTGTTATCTGATGGTGTAATATCATGGGAGTGTAGAAAACAGAAATGTGTAGCCCTCTCTAGCACTGAATCAGAGTATATTGGTCTATCTGAAGCATGTAGAGAAGCATTATATCTTAAGGAATTACAATATGAAATAACCAATAAGATGTACACTATTTGCATATTTAATGATAACCAAGGTGCGCAGAAGCTGTGTGCAAATCCAGCATTTCATAAACGTACAAAGCATATCGATATTAAATATCATTTTTGTTGTGATCTAGTAAGAGATAAAATTGTTAAGGTGCTGTATTTGCCAACAGCTGATATGCCAGCTGATATTCTTACTAAAAGTTTATGTTCAGCAAAACATTATAAATTTATGTTGCTTCTTGGCATAGTTTGTATAGAATAATTTTGTATATGATTGTTTAGTGAATATTGTGATAAGTAGGGGTGTTATTTTATATCGACAATATCACTCATATACGAACTATTTAGTAGCGACATGTAGCAAGATGTGTGTTAGGTTTTGATATGTTCGGTTTTTAAAATATAGTTTTTGTTCTTGTCTGTCATCAAGCGTTTTTATTTTATTAGAAAAGTGCAATCAAGACACTATCAAAACAATACAGAGCACTAATCCGTACTACGATTTATTATCAGCTTATCCCGATATAACCAAACCATTATGCTACAAAGACATCCCAAAACACAATGTTATGCACCACATCGAGACGACGGGATCACCGGTATTCGCACGCGCTCGCCCCCTTCCCGCTGAAAAATACCTGAAAGTAAAGAAAGAATTCCAGTACATGCAACAAATTGGAATATGTCGTCCTTCGAAGAGTTGTTGGGCCAGCCCGCTGCACGTTGTTGCCAAGAAGAACGGTGAAATACGACCCTGCGGTGATTATCGCAACCTAAACGCTATCACTAAGCCAGATAGATACCCAATTCCGCGTATTCACGACTTCACATATTTACTGGCTGGAAAGAAGATATTTTCCCGAATTGATTTACATCGTGCATACCATTTCATTCCCACTGCCCCGGAAGATATTGAAAAAACGGCAATTATAACTCCATTTGGCCTGTTTGAATTTCCTCGAATGACCTTCGGCTTAAGAAACGCAGCTCAAACTTTTCAACGGTTTATGAACCATGTCGTTTTTGAAGGTTTGGACTTTAAATTCAATTACGTCGACGACAGCATTATTTTTTCAAACTCCGAATCGGAACATCGAGCGCACTTAGAAACCGTTTTTAAACGCCTCAACCAATACGGCGTTACAATCAACCTAGCAAAGTGCGATTTTGGAAAACCGGAAGTTGATTTTTTGGGATACCGCGTATCTAAGGATGGTAGGTATACTACCCTTGAGTGAGCGTGTAAAGGCTATTACAGACTATCCTAAGCCGAAAACAGTATCGGAATTGCGCCGCTTCATGGGAATGATTAACTTTTACAGAAGTCATTTACCTAATGCCGCTTCATACCACGCAATTTTGAATGAATATTTACACAACACAAAACGCAACGATAAAACTCCAATCGTATGGAGCAAAGAAGCCGAAGATGCGTTCCAATTATGCAAAAATAATTTAAGGGGCCCTTGTTCAAAATGTATGTTTCTAAATCATGGTTTTTGGATAGAAATCATCATATTTAAAATCCTAAAAAAATATATAGCACAGATAAACGTTTGATCTAGTGACTTTTTTGGATAAAAACACAATATTAAACATTTAACTCGATCAAAAAAAAATCAGAAGTAACATCGATTTTGAAAGCATAATCAGTTTTATGAGAATTAGGGGAACGCTATGTTTATGAAAATTTTACATTTCATTTACTAATCAGGTTTTACAGGGAAATTTTTGGATAGATTTATAATTTAGCCCTTATTTTTTTCTATATAAAATATAATACGTAAAATGCGACTCGCGCGCACCACGTCAGTGCCGCCAGAGTCCAGCCGGACGTCATCGAAGGAGGACCTGTGCTAGTTTTGCTCCCGACCACGTTGTAGTCGCCGCTCGCGTATTAGAACCGAGCGGCGAGTAAAACGGCGAGCACGTCACGGTATAAATAAATCAGTAGTTTGATTTTATTACCTATCCTAGGATTGTTGGTGTAAATAAATTAACTTCTTATTCTATACTATTAAACGAGCAATATTTGCATATTTATATATTTTGTTTGTAAATACTAAATACAGTGTGGAAATTTTCGATGGGCCCTGGGTGAAAGTACTAGAAATACTGGAGATAGCAAATTTTGCTGAAAGGAGACATTCCTTTATTTTTAAAAAGAAATAGAACTGCATTCAAAGATTTTCAAAAATTCATATTCTTCGACCGGGAATCAAAAGAACTAAAAATGTAAAAAAATAAAATTTTCCATTTTATTCTTCAAATCAACACAAGTTTCATATTACAATTACCAGAAAGAAAGAAAGAAAGAAAAAATGTTTATTTGTAATTTAAAATTATTATGTTTTAAAAATTACCTTGCCTGAGATCCTCTATATTATGGGTTGTTGAATAGGAATAGCGGCAAAGTTTTGAAGTACTAGTAGGAAGACTATTATGATATTGGTTCATCTGTATGAGTATGACAATTATTATTTTTATGAAACAACAATCCAAGATGGCGCCGACGAAAATTTTACATCTTTTCGTCATGGGTGTCATTTTCATGGTTTTTGGGGTAGCTATTAACCAATATGAGGTCAAAACTAAAATCCAAGATGGCGCCGACGAAAAATTTGACATCTTTTCGTCATGGGTGTCATTTTCATGGTTTTTGGGGTAGCTATTAACCAATATGAGGTCAAAACTAAAATCCAAGATGGCGCCGACAAAAAATTTGACATCTTCTCGTCATGGATGTCATTTTCATGGTTTTTGGGGTAGCTATTAACGAATATTAGGTCAAAACTATAATCCAAGATGGCACTGACGAAAATTTGACTTATTTTCGTGATGGGTGTCATTTTCATGGTTTTTGGGCAAGCTATTAACGAATATGAGGTCAAAACTATAATCCAAGATGGCGCCGACGAAAATTTTACATCTTTTCGTCATGGGTGTCATTTTCATGGTTTTTGGGGTAGCTATTAACCAATATGATGTCAAAACTAAAATCCAAGATGGCGCCGACGAAAAATTTGACATCTTTTCGTCATGGGTGTCATTTTCATGGTTTTTGGGGTAGCTATTAACCAATATGAGGTCAAAACTAAAATCCAAGATGGCGCCGACGAAAAATTTGACATCTTTTCGTCATGGGTGTCATTTTCATGGTTTTTGGGGTAGCTATTAACCAATATGAGGTCAAAACTAAAATCCATGATGGCGCCGACAAAAAATTTGACATCTTCTCGTCATGGGTGTCATTTTCATGGTTTTTGGGGTAGCTATTAACGAATATGAGGTCAAAACTATAATCCAAGATGGCACTGACGAAAATTTGACTTATTTTCGTGATGGGTGTCATTTTCATGGTTTTTGGGCAAGCTATTAACGAATATGAGGTCAAAACTATAATCCAAGATGGCGCCGACGAAAATTTTACATCTATTCGTCATGGGTGTCATTTTCATGGTTTTTGCGGTAGCTATTAGTGAATATGAGGTCAAAACTATAATCCAATCTCAACAACCATGAAATAGACACCCATGACGAAAATATGTAAAATTTTCGTCAGCGCCATCTTGGATTTTAGTTTTGACCTCGTATTGGTTAATAGCTACCCCAAAAACCATGAAAATGACACCCATAACGAAAAGATTTCAAATTTTTCGTCGGCGCCATCTTGGATTTTAGTTTTGACCTCATATTGGTAAATAGATACCCCAAAAACCATGAAAAAGACACCCATCACGAAAAGATATCAAATTTTCGTCAGCGCCATCTTGGATTTTAGTTTTGACCTCATATTGGTTAATAGCTACCCCCAAAACCATGAAAATGACACCCGTGACGACATGATGTCAAATTTTCGTCGGCGCCATTTTGGATTTTAGATTTGACCTCATATTGATTAATAGCTACTCCAACTCTTTGAAAATGACACCCATGACGAAAACATTTCAAATTTTCGTCGGCGCCATCTTGGATTTTAGTTTTGACCTCATATTGGATAATCGCTACCCCAAAAACCACCGACATTTGCAAATGTGCTTGCTACTGAAGGAAAGTTCAGATTTAAAGATGTGACGAATATAATTTATATCATTCCGACCGTTTCTCGGAATAACATACATTTACTAAGAAGGGTTTTAATATATTGCCGGTAACATAATATTATGTATGATAATAATAATTAATAATAGGCATGACGAAAGATTTTGAAATCCTCTTCCATAATGTGTGTATACGTTTACTATACAAGAAAAACCCTATATTTCGGTAATATACTTAAATTTAACGAAGATAAAAGCCATTTTTCACAAAATATTTATTAACTGTGCCAAAACAGCTCGCAGGTGTCATGGCGTAGGCGTGACGTCACTCTTTAGTAAATACGTAATTATTTGTACGCATTGCGAAGAAAATTAAAAAAATATTTATTTAATATGTGTTATAGAAACGAATTTCAAAGTTTATAAGTGGTGTGCAGTATTGCAGTGTGAATCCACATAAAAATAATGCTCAAAAATGTGTTAGTAATTATTTCAAGCGAGAAAATAATAAGAAATGATTGTATAAAGTTGGTGCAGAGAACCCCGAACCATGTATTCGTGAATTCGCAATTATATTTCTGTTCTGAGTCGATAAAGCATACGTGAAACAATAGAAAATAAATAAAAATGCGTATTCTCAACATATTCATAACAACAAAACACATCTGACGTGAGTTGTTTACTTAAGCGTGACGTCACGCGTGTTTTAGTCAAAATGGCCAACTGCAGAATTTCAATGTTTTATTTTATTGATAATCTCATTAATCTTAATGTTTTTAAGATTTCTAAGTCACTATATTTAATTTATTTATTATACATTTTCCCTTAAAAACACTAATACGATCATTTATGGATACTGTCGTCATGCCTATTCATAAAAAAGTATTTTATACATTTCTTAAAAAGGTTCGATATTGTATACAATAATATTCATTAATTGATTATTTTGCCTTTTTTATTTGTTTTACTTTTAATTATTATTACCAATATTTTCAGAAGAAAATAAATTAATGTACCTATCCAGAACGAGAGTTTCATTTTAAATTTTAAATGTATTTATGAAATAGACCAAAAAACCAGTAGCGTTCTTTATGTTTACATATGATGTTGATGCCACAATAAAAATGTTCAAATATTTTTACGAGAAATAAACAATAAATTATCTTTTATATTGTTTCTATCGATTTGAAAAATAAAATTAGATTTTTCGTTTCCCAGTCGAAGCAAGTGAATTTTAGATACTCTTTGAATTTAGTTCTATTTTTTTAAATAAAGGAATGTTTCCTTTCAGAAAAATTTGATATCCCTAGTATTTCAAGTACTTTCCTTTCAGGGCACATCGAAAATTTCCACACTGTATGAATACAAACAAATATGTATATAAATATGCAAATATTGCTCGTTTAATGGTATATGTAGTGAATTTATTTATCAACAACATTCCCACGATAGCAAATAAAATCGAACTACTGATTTATTTATACTGTGTCGTAATCGCCCGCCTTCTCAGGTCACCGGAGTTCATGTCGCGCCGGCTCCTGCGCAACGCGGGCGCGAGCCGTCTCAGTGCCTAAAATGCCTAAATTGTCAGTACAAGGCGGCCTTAAAAGAGGCCGTTTTGCTGTCACATCCCGTTTCCGGAGCACCCTTAGCTATTATGAGTGATGCTTCTAACACTTGCGCAGGCGCTGTCCTTCAACAGAAAATCGGTCATACATGGAAACCGCTATCTTTCTTTTCGTTCAAATTCAGCGAAGCTCAGCAACGTTACAGTGCCTACGACCGGGAGCTTCTATCTATCTACATGGCAGTAAAAAATTTTCGGCACATAATTGAAGGTCAAGAAGTGACCGTATTTACTGATCACAAGCCGCTCGTGTACGCCCTACATAAAAAAGCTACGAGTGCCAGTGATACACCTAGACGCCTACGACACCTTGATTTCATAAGCCAGTTTTGTAAATCTATAGAATACATTCAAGGCTCGCAAAATATCGTGGCGGATTCTTTATCACGTGTCGAACAGATATGCCTTCGCCAATCGACTACAACGAATTATCGAAGGCTCAACAAAACGACGAAGAATTAAAATTTTTACTACAGTCCAAAAATTTAAATTTCAAGGCCTTCATATATCCAAATTGCAGCGAACCGATATATTGTGAGATATCAAAACAGTGCGCACGCCCCTACCAACCGCAGAGCTATCGTGTTACAGCCTTTAATGCAATTCACGGTATTAGTCACAGCGGTACACGTGCCACTAGAAAAATGATAACAAATCGCTATTTTTGGAAGTCTATAAACTCAGACATCAACGAGTGGACTAGAGCCTGCATTCATTGTCAAAAAGCGAAAATTCAGCGTCATACAGTATCACCACTCAGCACATTTCCAACGACTACTCGCTTTGAACATCTTCACATGGATATAGTCGGTCCATTAACGTACTGTCAAGGCTATAGATACATACTAACAATGATAGACAGAACAACAGGGTGGCCCGAAGTAAAATGTTTAAAGGACATAACCGCCGAAAGTGTCGCTAACGCATTATACACGCAGTGGATTACAAGATTCGGATGTCCAGCAAAAATAACAACTGATCAAGGCCGTCAATTTGAATCACATCTTTTCTGCAATTTGGCAAAATTATTAGGCATATCTAAAATTCGTACTTCCACATACCACCCACAAGCCAATGGTATGATTGAAAGGTGGCACAGAACGCTCAAAACAGCATTGATGTCACGTGGAAATACCGAAAATTGGGTAAACGAGTTACCTACAGTTTTATTGGGACTCAGAGCCAGCCTACGCGACGATACAGGCATTTCTGCTGCGGAAATGATATATGGTACTACTCTCAAATTACCGGGAGATTTTTTCGAGCCTTCAAAGCAAAAATCTCCAGATAACGAGACATTGAATTTATATTTTTGGTTTTATGGCATTCAAATGCTTTATAAATATAAATTTATAAAGAATAGAAAAAATTCGATCACGAGGCGGGACTCGAACCCGCATCCTTCGCGCCATTCCGGGGCGGATGCCTCACCAACTCAGCCACTCGTGACCCGCCCGAATGATCGAATTTATTCTATTCTTTCAGTTTTATGTGTCTGAAGGGACACACCGCGCGCCATCTATTGAGATGATTAACAACCATTTCAACCAATATGAAGCACTTTTCAGTGAATACAATATTGTAACGATGGAACACGACCTTTTTTGTTGAATTTATATTTTGGTTTTGTTGGTAAAAATTTTTTTTTCTATTCTTTATAAATTTATATTTATAAAGCATTTGAATGCCATAAAACCAAAAATATAAATTCAACAAAAAAGGTCGTGTTCCATCGTTACAATATTGTATTCACTGAAAAGTGCTTCATATTGGTTGAAATGGTTGTTAATCATCTCAATAGATGGCGCGCGGTGTGTCCCTTCAGACACATAAAACTGAAAGAATAGAATAAATTCGATCATTCGGGCGGGTCACGAGTGGCTGAGTTGGTGAGGCATCCGCCCCGGAATGGCGCGAAGGATGCGGGTTCGAGTCCCGCCTCGTGATCGAATTTTTTCTATTCTTTATAAATTTATATTTATAAAGCATTTGAATGCCATAAAACCAAAAATATAAATTCAACAAAAAAGGTCGTGTTCCATCGTTACAATATTGTATTCACTGAAAAGTGCTTCATATTGGTTGAAATGGTTGTTAATCATCTCAATAGATGGCGCGCGGTGTGTCCCTTCAGACACATAAAACTGAAAGAATAGAATAAATTCGATCATTCGGGCGGGTCACGAGTGGCTGAGTTGGTGAGGCATCCGCCCCGGAATGGCGCGAAGGATGCGGGTTCGAGTCCCGCCTCGTGATCGAATTTTTTCTATTCTTTATAAATTTATATTTATAAAGCATTTGAATGCCATAAAACCAAAAATATAAATTCAACAAAAAAGGTCGTGTTCCATCGTTACAATATTGTATTCACTGAAAAGTGCTTCATATTGGTTGAAATGGTTGTTAATCATCTCAATAGATGGCGCGCGGTGTGTCCCTTCAGACACATAAAACTGAAAGAATAGAATAAATTCGATCATTCGGGCGGGTCACGAGTGGCTGAGTTGGTGAGGCATCCGCCCCGGAATGGCGCGAAGGATGCGGGTTCGAGTCCCGCCTCGTGATCGAATTTTTTCTATTCTTTATAAATTTATATTTATAAAGCATTTGAATGCCATAAAACCAAAAATATAAATTCAACAAAAAAGGTCGTGTTCCATCGTTACAATATTGTATTCACTGAAAAGTGCTTCATATTGGTTGAAATGGTTGTTAATCATCTCAATAGATGGCGCGCGGTGTGTCCCTTCAGACACATAAAACTGAAAGAATAGAATAAATTCGATCATTCGGGCGGGTCACGAGTGGCTGAGTTGGTGAGGCATCCGCCCCGGAATGGCGCGAAGGATGCGGGTTCGAGTCCCGCCTCGTGATCGAATTTTTTCTATTCTTTATAAATTTATAACGAGACATTACTGCAAGATCTGCGTACACGCATTCGCAACTTTGCCGCTGTTCCGAGGCGACCGCACAGACAAGATAAGATATTTGTACACCCCGCCTTATCATCATGTACACACGTATTTGTACGTTGCGACCATGTCACAAAACCATTGACGACTCCTTATACTGGACCCCATCAAGTTTTAGAACGTAAAGACAAATTTTTCAAAATCAAGATCGGCGATAACATTAGAACTATTTCTATAGATAGATTAAAACCCGCATTTCTCATCAACAACGACTCAGCAATACAAAACGCCTCGCCTAATAAGTCAATGGATTCAAAAACAAATAACGAGGCGCATAACGACAGAAACAATAACAATCAGATCCGAACCCGATACGGGCGTCTCATTAAGCCAACAGTGCGTTTTATGTCTGCGTAATTATTCATTCGTATATCTGACGACAACCTGGTAGCTTCTAACATTGAGATGGGCAAATCACAGAGCAGGGAAGAAGTCATCATTGCCCAAAACGGGCAAGGCAATCAAGCCACCTCCAACCTACTACATGAGATAACTCATGATAAGCTCAACATCATAGTTATGCTCATTTTCGCCATTATTATTATCGCTACAATAATCATATGTTGGCGATTTTGTAAAAAGAAGTACACTAAGTACTTAAGACGGGAAATCCAGGGTTTGCGCGCGAGTTACGGCCGCCGCGATCCACCCCATCAGGCTCATCCACCCCACGCAGTGCCTACATACTCAGTGGCGTAAAAAAGTGAAGTGTTAAAGTGAAGTGCGTACATAGGTATTTTATATTATAATCTTTAATTTTGTAATAATTAGGCACTTATGATAAATTTATATTTTAGTATCTTTAACTGCGGTACTCGAATATTGTAAAATACCTAATAACTTTTTTATGTATTATCTTTAAATATTAACTTACAGTACTCCAAAAGTAATAATGCGCATAGAAATCTTCGTCACTGTTCGGCAACTGTCATATTCCCGGAGCGTCCGAAGATGATATGTATATAGAGTGGTTAAATGCATTTTCTTCATGCATAATTTAGTCAAATTATGTGTTTTGTGCTAAAAGAGATTAATATTTATTTGTAAGCAACGACTTTGTTTCGATAATTCCTTGTAAGTAAATAGCGAGGATAACCCCACGATTGCGAATATATCTTTGTTGGATTGATTTACTTGGAAAATTTTATAGTACTTTTAAAGTGTCTTACTGAAGCTGGTGTAATGATGGAAGAAAAGAAGGTTAAAATAACACAAAATTTATATTGTATAAAATATGGTTTTCAAACACAGGTTTACATTTAAACCATATAAATCTAATCATTAAAATCTCAGTTCAAAAGTATTTACAGAACTGATCATTCTTCAATATTATGACAATAACAAAAAAATAAAAATAAAAACAATCAAAATCAGGGATTAGGTATCTTTATTTCTGACATTTTAGATACATCGGAACTTTCATTATGCTCTTCTTCATTTTCACTTTCCCTACTGCCATCACCTGTGTAAATCATTTCATCGATTAATTCAATTCACCTTTAAAAACAAAACCAAGAAGGGTATGTAATAGCAGCTCTATATAATTCCACACAGAGAGAACACGTGTAGTCACCACCAATATTTAAAGACGACTGACGGATTTTTGAGTTTTTTGACTGACAGGCTACCGTCGCCTACCGCCCGATTTGTTTTTGATTGTGTATGACCGTGAATTGACTTCTATTTTCTTTTGAACAAGGTGTAAAATGCAAGTGCATTGTTTAGGGCTCTTACGATTCAATGATTCGAGTGTTTTCGGAAATACGACAATTAGCGAAGATTTGCATGCGCATTATTAATTTTGGAGTACTGTACATTTTTTTTTTAAATTGTAATGTAGTTTATAAATTTTTATGTTTAAATTATACATTTTATTTTGTTTGCGATATACTTATACATTGAGATATTTTATACACTTCATATACGTCTTATACACCTTTTTTTAATGTTAGTATTTTGTTTTATATACCTACCTAATTGATTTTTTTTTTATATAACTTTTATTATTTTTGTGTCTTAATTATTTTTAAAGGAAGGGAAGTATTGTGCCTACCAATATATATTGTTTATCTATGTCAGCAATATTTGTGTAACCATATTAGGATGCGAAACCGATCTGCGAATCTTAATATGGTATCCAGCAGCCAGTCGCTAACCAACCAACCAAATGTAATCACGTCTCAAAATAATCAATGTAATATCATTTATATATAAAAATATATACATTCTTCTAATTGCCTTTTCATTCAATAACCACCAACGAAATAGGCAAAATTTGTTTTGAACTATAATGTAAATCCATTATAGTTTCTTAATATTTAAGCAAAACCACAAAAGTAAAATAATCTGGAAGTTGGAACAAGATTCCTTTAATTTATCTATCCAAAAGTAAGTAAATGGTTTCTAAGAAATGGTCTATTAGCACAATAAGATGTAAATAGTGTTTTTATATTCAGACTTACTCGTTTCCATATTAATCCGAGAACTCCTTTGAAAGTGCCATTCCCAGAAATCATAGATCCTTGGCTTCGTTCTGGTGGGTCGTAGTATTTGTATCTGGAACATTAATATAGAGCAAACATTATATTAATAAATGGCAATAAGAAGTTATCTAGGTGCTGTCATATAATAATCTAAAAATAGTTTTAAAGACATATTTACTGGTACAAATAAATACAAATTAAAAATGGTTACTATTTAGAAAACAAATTAAATATATACGTTGGTTTCACAAATACATTTAAAAGCTTCAAAAATATTTCGTAGTCTTTTATTTCTTTTAAGAACTAAATAAAACTGTAAAGATTTTTGTTATAAGATCAAATCCATAATCATTAAACTAATTCTCAATCTCATAAAAATATTATCAAGAATACATACTTGAAGTTAAGCTTATTAGCGAGCAAAGCCAAAAGTTTGTCGTCCCTGCCGCCCGTGACGTTCACTGACTTATTTTGGTACTTCACGAAATGCCAGGGCGGTGCCTTGAAAAATTACAAATTACAGGTAAATTAGCTTGGAGAAATTTTTGCGTTTGTAGTAGTGTATGGTCAGCAAATAAAATAAAACAACATTTTATTTTTAGTTTTTATTTTATACAGGGTTACTTGTAAAACACCAGCAACCTCGCAGGACAAGATAGCTAACATCATAAGTAACAACATTTGTTCTACGACTTTTGGCATAACGCAATAAATTATTTTTAAATGATTTTTTAAACTTTTATTGTACTCTCCTTACATTTGTAAGTCTATGTTCTATTAATTATCGGATGGACGACGCGACGCCCCCTTCCCCCTCTCGTTCGCTTTTTGTTTACGTAATTTTTGGGAGGCGTAGAGTTTATAATATTCAGACGGAAAATTAAATGAATATTTATTTTTGTATGAAAATAAAATCTAACAAATTATCAAAAGTCGAAATGTTGTTACTTATGATTTTAGCTATCTTGTCCTGCGAGGTTGCCGGTGTTTTACAAGTAACCCTGTATATATAAGGGATTTTAAATTAAACTATATGTGTTTCTCCTCTGAAAAAGATGAGACTTTATTTTAATATTTGCACATTTAACATACATATAACTTTTACATTAACAATGTTACTAAAATGAAAAATTTACTAACCTGAAAAAGAAACGACATTTAAAGTTTAATTCTTTAGTTTGAGAAGTCAAAGGCTTGCCTCGACCATGTTTTAACACTGGAGCCATATTGAATTAACAATATAAAGTTACAACACTTACACACAAATTAAACACTAGTTATGGCCCTGCCTTCATACAAAACTGCTGAATACGCCGTTCGCACGGGAATAGAATGTGGATGCGATTTCCCTTAGTTAGCATCCAAGCTTACGTCTTTATAATTATTAAACTGTATAAATTCATTCTTTAACTCCGGTCTGCATCGTGCAGACATGGGTGTAAAAGTCTCATTTTAGCTATTAAATGTAGTTTTTAAGTACATCTGAGTTTTCATTTGGGGCCTCCGGCTGCGGGACATGTAATTCACTTCAACAAATATTATAACAATAATAACAAATAATAACAACAATCAACAAATACAAAATTTATCAATTAAACTACGTACATAATAATTATAATTTTTGAATGAAATGTGCTTTATGTTCTAACGGTACCAAACGACTGCACGTGGCACCTGCGGACAGCGTAAACTGGTTTATTCTGGTTTTGTGCGTGTTTCCACTTTCCACTATCAAGTGACGATTTATTTATTTGTTTTGTTTCGTAATTATTATGGTCAAATATTAATTATGAAACAAATTATTATGGACACGATATTTTATTGTTTCACGGTAGTCGCCTTGTCGTTTGCTCAAGGACGTAAAATTGAATGATATATTTTTTTTTATAAAGTCAAAACCATTTTCTTTCAAATAAAAACTTGTTTTTATTGAAAACAAAAGTGTTGCTAGGAATAAGTATAAAATTAAATAGTAATGTTAGGATATCGAAACATTTTTGTATAGGCCAGAACGATATAGTGGAAACGCGCTCTAAGATCTGAGTAATATACACACCACTACATATGCAAAAATTTCTCCAAGCTAATTTACCTGTAACTTCATCTCTCTTGAAGTGGATTATTCTTATATTATGAGTTTATTGGCATGCTATTTCAAGCCAATATTTAATAAACTTCAAACTACGAAAGTTGAGAAAATATGAATTGCTGTTCAGATTACGTGGAAAACGTAGCAATTAAAGTTTTTCACTGAACTTGTTATAGGTTCATGTAATTGTAGATTCGCAATAAAAACTCGTAAAAGTTTAAAAACGGAGTTGAATGCAGGAATTTTATATAGTGTGTCGTAAACATGCACACGCGCTGTTTAACTAATTATGCCAAATGTAAATCAGAAGAAACATCATCAAGTAACAAACAAAATAATTTCATTATTTTATATTCGGTTCATAGGTTTGTGTATATTTATATATAGAGTTTTGGTATAGTATATTGTAATTTTTTGAGTACAAAACCGAGGAGATTAGCTCATGAATATCCAGTTCAATAATATAATATCGGAGTATTTACAATCTTTAACATATTAAAATCTCGTTTATTAAAGGTTGGAGGGTTAAATAAAGGATTAACAATTAAAATAAAGAAAAAGTCAAGTTAATCACTCCATACAATTTAATTACAATACATAAAAGAACTTACGTGCAAAACGGGCACATGAAATACTCTCCCATGAAAATCTCCATAAACTTTATCGGCTGGTGGCAGCACTGGCTTCTTGTACAACTTCCCAGACCACCAGTTGACTAGAGACAGACTATTCAGGTTGTTTGGTGTTGCCTGATTGTAATATATACGGTACCTGAAAGAATTTCTTTCGAATAAGGATTTTTTTGTACTAACTTACAAACTAAAAGGCATGTTATCTTTATAATTTTGATGCTTAATTTTGAGCTTTCGCCTGCTTGGTCTAATACTTAACAAATCTATACATATAATAAAATCGTAGGAAAGTCAAAACTGTACATTGAATATTTTTTTAAAATAATACTTGGGCCGTGATCTATAATCGATATAGAAGCCAAAAATATAATTTTTAGAATTTTTGTCTGTTTGTCTGTTCGTCTGTTTGTCTGTTTGTCTGTATGTTTGTCCGGGCTAATCTCGAAAAGTACTATATAGATTGACTTCAAATTTTGCATGAATATTACTAACAGGTCGGGTGAGGCTTTTATATACATATTATCATGCTATCACCTTCGGGGGAGGAGCTGTGAACCTTTACTTTTCTTACGTATTCCGTGTACTACGACAGCGTACAATATGAAGACTCATGTTTAAATGTTTTTTTTGGGTAAGCCATGCTATTATCTAGCTTTACATTATAAAAACTACGTCATTTACGTAATTTGGGCAGAGAAACTGTTTAATGAATCTTAGTAGTATAAAGACAAATTTGATTCAGCGCCATCTATGAGATTTCGTAAAAATCAAATCAATTTACATGTTAACACTACTGAACACAATGTTAAAAATTAATAATTTAAATATAATTATGTTATTTATTTATTTAACTCTTTAACCCATATCTTCCCTTCCCTATAAGGTGCGCTTATAATTCGTGTGAATATACTACATTTTTAAAAGTGAGGGTAGATGTTTATTATTTTAAGTCAAACTAGACACCATTACAGTTAATCTAATATTGATTGTGTTCATTGGTTACATTTTTAAAAATCTTCGTGTTTAAAAAATTCGATCACGAGGCGGGACTCGAACCCGCATCCTTTAGTGATCGAATTTTTTCTATTCTTTATAAATTTATTGTTTATAAATTTATATTTATAAACAATAATACAAAAAGTTTAGTTCGTTGATAATTATTATTCCTTCATCATTTAAATGTTGTTAGTAAAAATATACTTTGACTGTTAATACTTTTGTTCAGTATTTATCTGTATGATTATTGCTTGGTAATTAATATATTTTCATGTCGTATACCTAATTATAAACATAAGTGTGATGTGAAACTAGCTGGATTTATTTTTACACACTCACAGTCTTATATTTTGTGTTAATGTTAAAATAGTATTAATAGTGTAAATCATAATATTTTTTCACAATTAAAAATATTTCCTTTTTTCTGATGGTGTTGGCATCGAATTAAACCGCGCTGTCGTTTCGTTCACAAAAAGTGATGTTATGAGGACCGAATATGTAGCCGCCTCAACTTACGGAAACGAGAGTAACCTGCGTTGTCTGTTAGTTATTGTATAGTCGAATTTAACGTTACATGGAAATTGGAATCTAAATATATTATGTATACTTATAAACTTATATTAAATCTGTAGAGGTCAATTCTGTACATGAAATATATTTCCTAAATAACTATCACGAGGTGATTAGGGATCGACACTGACGCCAAAAATTTTTGTCCGTCTGTCTGTCTGTATAACCGTTATATTCAAATTCAAATTCAAATTCAAATTCAAATATATTTATTTGCTCGTATATGGTTCATAAGGGTGTTACACAAAATTTTTTTTATCGCATATACTGCCATTTTAAAAGGCGTGCAAAAATTTACAATTATAGAAACAAAAACTACTTGACGGATTTAAACGAAACTTGGTACAATTATTTTTCATATTCGTGAGCAGAGCAGTAACTCCATTTTTAAGCTTTCGTCGCGTGTGCAACCTTAATGGTTAAAGCTACACAGAAATCAAGTATGAAAGAAATGTTCTCCATATTATATAAAAAATATTTCCCGACATCATAAATGTCTATCTTTTATGGTTGAGCTTAGGAGTTCAAAGCTTTCTGATTATATTTGTCTACTAGCTGTGCCCGCGACTTCGTCCGCGTGGAATAGTGACTATGGGACCTATGACCATGGGCTCAGGGTGGGGCAACAATAAAAAATCATTTTCATGTTCATTTTTATTTTCATGCTCCCACTCCCACGCCCACTCACACTCCCACGCCCACGCCATATGCCAAGCTCACTCCCAATCCCACGCCCACGCCCACTCCCCTTCACAATTAGTACCTACCAGATCAAAGCCAGGGTAAGCGCTCCACCCAGCCCCACCGTGGCTACGCCCATGCTGAATTACTACTTAACATACAATTATTGAGTAAATACGTACTACCATAAATAATAAAAAGAATTGTTATTAAAATTTCTTACTAAACTGAGCTAAAAAACTTACGTACCAACTTATTACAAAAAATCAAGAAATGAAATGCCTAACCTATTACCAAATAGTTACTACATATTGTAATTAAAAATTATGATTAGTATATAATATCGAAAATCAAAAAAGAAATGCCTAACTAATTCTACGTAAAATTTCTTTTAAATTATGTCATATTATTTTTTAGGAACCAGGGGGGGAGAGGAGCAAATTCTATTTCCTTCCTTTCTTAAATGGATGTTTTTAATAATGTATGGTGTAGCCACTGATCAGCTTAATCGATACTCAGTTTTTATCAAATCCAGCAACAAATCCAAATTAGATCTCTCTCTCTCTTCAGCCTTTAGTTACGTCTCACGCACGTAACTAAAGGCTGAAGAGAGAGAGAGCACGTAACTAAACCGTTTAGACGAAGAAAAGTGTATAGAAAAAGGAATAAATAATTTCATAAACTTCCCGACGATCTTTAAAAATAAATTATAACTTTCGTTTTTTTCATTCCCACTTTTACCCCTATGTAGGTATAATAAGTGGATGAACCGATTTTGATACACTTTATCTAAGAACCAGCGTCGGAAAATATGCTGCCTAACAAAAAAAAACCGCATCTAATTCGGTTTACCTGTTAGCCAGCTACGGTGCCATAGACAGACACACACACACACACACAGAAATACATAGCGGTCAAACACATAACACCCGTCTTTTTGCGTCGGGGGTTAAAAATATAATACGACATAATTTAAAGGACATTTTATGTGGAAAATTTACCTAGAAGTAACCATAATGTTAATTTGACCCCCCCCCCCCCCCTACTACTACTTACCCCCAAACCCTTGGGGAATTTTGATATGATCATCTGGACATGTAAAGGAATAACTGTAGCGTATAACAGATAAATTACGTTTTATCGTACACTGTACAGTGTTTAAGAGAATGCCTTAGCAAATGTTCGCCGTGATTACTTATAAATTGTCATAACTTTTTTATTTATGAACCGATTGACATGAAATAAACACTAAATGTTAAATGAAGATTACCACAATACATTAGTGAAAACCGCATCTAAATCGGATAAGCCGTTTCAGAGATTAGCGTGCACAAACATACAGACAAACAGACAAAAAAAATTTTAACTGCAGTTTTGGGTTCAAGATCGATTTAATGATAACACCTGCTAATTTTTTTCTACATATTTTCATTGTACAGACATCACTTTTCCACAATTTTATTATATGTATTGATGATGATGATTGATGATTATAACACTCTTAGTCCGTTTTAACTTAATTTTTATTCACCCGCATCAGTGCCACCTAAAAAATCTTTATATCGAAATTCGAGCAAAGCTGAGAAAATGAGAAATAAGAGTTCTCAAGGATCGTTAGAGATAAGAGGCTTACTATTGACCGAAAACAACATGTGTTATGCCGAACCTGAAACCGCTTCACAACGAGAATTGCTGCTCACAGCTGACCGCGAACGGCATGTACTATCCTGTGAGACCGAAACCTTCACTGAGACTTGAGAGGGTATAACGTCTCACAGCTGATCGCAAATGGCATATTGTACTATCCCGTGAGACCGAAACCCTCACTGATAGGGAATTACGTCTCACAGCTGATCACGACCGTCATATTTTATCTCGAGAATCTGAAACTTTTACTCAATATGAAGACCGTTTGACAAATAATAGGGTGCACCATAATATTATTCGATCTCTCGAAGATGAACATGAGCATAAGCAATGACTAGAGTAGGGACGCGAATATTACCATTATTTGAGACAAGAACGATTAATAAGTTTGTTTAATGAAAGATTAAGAATTGAAACTATTTGGTCTCTTGAAACGGACGGACGGACGGACGAATAGCGAGAGGCCGTCTTACTGCAGACAGATTTCGACATAGACTTAATGACTTAGAGGTAAACATAGAAGATCAATCTACGAATTCGGTGGTGTTGTCCGACAAATATAAAAGTGGGTTTGCTTATAACCTCACAATTGATTACAGATCATCTTCTGTATAGGCGATAATAACGTAGTATGTTCTTTTTGTAATGCTTTACAGTGGAGTAAGGAGTCGGCATTCGTTTGAAGATACACCGGAACCTTTGAAATCTCTACTTTTAGAGGAACCTGTGCAATCTAAACAGTTCTTAGACAATATTCGCTCTTATAGTAGTGCGTTTTAAATGATCCTTTGGTGCTCAACAATTATCAGAGGGTCCTTTCATGCTTACTTTTAAGATACAAGGTCAAGTTTATCATTTGATAGGATCCCTTTTGCCTGAAGGCCAACCTATGTTTCTTTAAATATATTTTGTATTCGACTACGACGAATAGTCGAATACAAGAAATCAATATTTCTCGAATTTAAAACCGAACTCATTTCACAATAATTTTAGAACATGTTTATCAGGTTAATTCGTATGTATGCGTTTTAAATCGACATTAGAAGCTTTTCCTCAAGATGGTGATATTAATATAAAATTGGTATAAATGCCGATAGACGGACGTCTATCGGCACTCAGGAATTCCCTGGGCGTGTTATAACGCCCAGGCCACAGTATTACAATTTGTCCTACAGTAGGGCGACGAATGCATTTTCGCATAGCAACGGAGGGGAACTCGTGGGGGGTCAAGGGACGCGGGCCACGTACCACAAACATGCTTAGTTTGTGGTACCGAGCGCGAAAGAAAGTCATCGTGTTTTTAGTAAAGTTACTATGTAAACTAACGTAATTTAATACTTAGGTACATATTCTATAATGGTGCGCTCAAACTGTTAATCTACATTTAATTTAGATTATTATTTGAATTACTAAGTAATGTAGAATTTAAATCACATTCATTCATGTTTTCCTCAGATTTTCGATGTCCTCCGATTTTAAGATTTTCTTATCAGAGTATTCAATTTTAATGTAGTTAAATTTTATAAGAGACAATTAAGAACATTCAAAAATAAAGTGTCACGTATTTTTTTTAAACGACGAATTACGAAAAACGACGTAATCGCGGACGAAGTCGCGGGCAACAGCTAGTTATATACTAAAAGCTTCCTGAAGAACCACTCTTATCTATTAAATAAAACCCCATGAACATCTGTTGCCTAATTATAAAGAGCGTAAAGCGACTTTGTTTTATACTATGTAGTTATAGCATAAAATCAAAAGTTTTCAAACTTGCACCCAAAAATATCATTCCTAAATTGAGACAATCAATAAACGCAGAGACAATCTAGACACGTTTCCAGTAAAATAACTCAAAACAACACATCTGCGTAATTGTATTGGATAAAATAAGTGGATTCTAATAACGCCCTTACTAACAGCTTCGACATAAAGCTATTTCGATATAAAGTGATTTATTGTTAAACTTGTAGCCAAGTAAATTTCTTTAGCACTCCAAAAATATCTTGGGCAATTCTCAATCGGTGTTTCGTACAATCGAATTACAAAATACGTGATTGTCCGACGCTTTGTATTGTATTGGGTTCAGAGAAAAATGTAATTTTTAGAAATAAAGGCGTCCGAACGGACGGTAATCACACGAAGCTTTCTTGTGTTGAAGGAAAAATTCACGGATCGATCCAGGTCTAATGAACTGTGACTGAATATTGCTATTTTGTACGAATAATACTGACAGTGTTGTACGGGGAATAAATTTATTAGGTTGTAAAATTTATCGTAGTATAATATTTGAAATATCTTTAGGTTAAATTTAAATATACGTATAATTAAACATAAATAAGACCAATTAAGTGTGCTCTACATCATTATAAAAAGTAGTTCCAGAAATTACAAGCTTTTTATAACAATGAAATCTTCAACAATGGTGAAACAAGAGATGGGTATATAATATATATGGAACACCTTTATATAATATTAAAAACCAGTCGGTATGTATATTCATTATTAAATGGAATTAATAAAAAAAACTAAGACTTCATAATTATTATAATAAATTTAAATAAAAAATAAAAGATGAATTAATTATTGTAAAGCCAACAGCGAAACCATTATGTTTGCTTTAAATTAATTTAATTCAGATATTGTTTTTATTTAAAAAAATAAAAGACAATCAAATGAAACTCAATCGACAAATCTCTTTCATATGCCATGTTTTTAATTTATTTTAACCTTTTTCTTTAAATTAAACGTTAACTGTTGTTAACTGAGAATTCAATAGCCTAATTTAAGCTTTTTTTTCTAAATTATTAAAAAATATTTAACTTATCATTTCCTTCAGTTTTGTAGGTTTTCTGATAATTATTGAAGTGAAAACTTCTTTAGCGGCGTTGGGTATAAAATCTTAAACTCGCGTCAGGACACGTGGCCTGATCGAAAAAGCGTAAGACGGATGTTTTTTTTTTTGCCCTTATATTCCATGCGTAAGACGGATACCATTCCAAAATATCAAACATGCTGAACGTTAATAATCAAGTTTTCACTTCTGCCGGCACTCCCGGAGTGCAACCCGTCTTTTTTATTTTTATTAATCAACGTTTCAAAAGTGACGGATTATTACGGAATTAATGGAAAAGTAGCGTTTGTTTATTTTTGATTTAGGTACTTATTCAAATTTCTAATTTTATGGCATTAACTTAAATTTATAAATATTTGATACTTAAGATAATATGATTTTTTTGCTCTTACAAAAAAAATTCAATTCACACGGATTCCATCTCCATCCGAATATTGAAGTGAAACTTCTTTAGGCGCGTTGAGAGTAAAATTTCAAGATCGCGTCATGGCAATACCGTCACGTCATGTAGTAAGGCGACGATTTCGGTATCTTTGAATCTTGCTGAAGAAGTTACACACACACGTTCTTTTTTAACTCTTAGTTGATATTTAATTCAATAGTGAATTACCACGGGATTTTTATAATATTCTTCATACACACTATCCTTTGTATATGTTTTCTTTTATAGCTGGGTTATAGTTTACATTAAGGGAGTCTGTAATAGAAATAGGATTGTGTATACAGATGATTCATGATGAAACAACACAGCATATGCATATTGCATAGCCCACTGTTTATCAGTGCTGGAGTGTTTCTTGTTTGACCATGAATAGTTAATATTGTAATCAGAATCGGTACAGCCGTACAATGCTATACTGAAATAAGTAGAACTAGAGCAACTATAGACGTACAGTACACAGATTTTATTATAGGGTAATCACAAATTCGTTATAATTTAGTGTATCGGCTGCGTTGATTTACGATGTGGTTTACTGTATTGATTTATTGGTCGTTTTCCCACTAATGTTGAATTTTATCTCCTTCGCACTTATGTGCTAACAACGTGATAGAAAGGGTAGCTAGAGCCGTTTTGGGTTTGATAAATCGTTATTTATCTAGTAGGCTTTCACATCGAATATTAGGTACAGATGTTTATGGGCTATTGAATTTGCTAGAATCCATTAAATTGGGTACAAAATTTATTTAACAAATTCCGCCTGACCCTTTGTAACGAGATATGAGCGTGGGACTTCGCCGTTCTGCGGTTCGTTTCGATAAATCGGTAGTTAGTTATCGTTTTGAATGAATTCTTTAGTTTTGTGTTGAAGATTTGATTAGATTGAATAGCATAATATCGAGAGTTAGTGAAGTATTTTTCCTAGAGCGTGAAAAATTATACAAGTAATTATTGTACATTACGAAAGTTGTATCTTAGCTTAAGAAGTTTAATTTTAAATTTATAAAAACCTTTTCAAAGACGTATAAATTGACATTTATGAAAAACAACAAGAACTTAGAAGTAATCAAACGCGCTTCCATTTTCTTTTACTCCGAGTTCATTCACCTTACGTCGAACAGTAAAATAAACACCGCCCACGTGATTAAAAAGATACAATTAATTAACTTACACGTTCCATCTAGGATTAGTAATGACTGCGACTCTCATCGCCTCCTTCATACCGTCTCGAAACTTCTTGCTCACGACCCCGTGTTGCCAGTAAAAAATATATAGCATCGAGCGGTGGATTAAATTTATTTCTGTTAGCTGGCAACAAAAGTTTGGCGTTAGATGAAGTTTGCGAGGGCTTTTTGTTAGCGATGTAATGCTGTCGCGCATAAAAATATTTTCATAACTTTCGCCGTATTAAAGTGCACGTTCGTTAAGAGAACATTTCTAAGCGTGCATCGTTTATGTTTAAACATAATATAGCATGCACTTATAAAAAGCAATACAACTAGACCTGCAATATGATACTTTTAAAAAACAGAAGAATATATCATTAAAATGTTGTGTTGTGTTTAAAATTTGTAAAGCTATATGAGGTGTTGATAACTTTCCGCGTAATTTAAGCAACCTCGGCAATTATGGTCTCGCATTCTTGCGGTTCGCAGAGGATTAAACTGGTTCGCTCCTCTGACGTGTCCAGCCCATCCCGTTGGTACTTGAAATACTGAAAATAGTAATTTATATAGGAATAAAAAGAAAAGGAAGTTAGTAGATTTTCAGATTGTTTCAAGAAAAATATTTTTTTTATATCACATTTTTTTATATTAAAAGAAAATATAAAAAGAGTATCAAAGGCACATTTTTATTTTACTAGGTAGCAAGAGAAGATACTTATAATATACGAACGAAACACGGAAATAATATTATTGTTTGTGAATACGTAATTTCAATATAATATGAAATTCTATGTGATCTAATAATATTTGATTAGTAATATAAACAAAAGTTACAAGATTAACAAAATTTTGTGCTTATAACAATAAACATACTAAACTATAGCCTGTTTGTTTTAAACAAGTAGTTTCGAAAACTTATTTTAGTAACATATTAATTATTATAATAATATTGATAGCTGGGTCATTATTATAACTTTCATTTCATTCATACTTTTAATAATTAATTGAACTGTCCATTATAACTTCTATATCTCCTTTACAATAAAAAAACATTTTTATAGGTTATATATGTATGTTACGTACCGAGTCTATCAATGAAAAATGTTGAACGGTATGCTTACCTCGAGTTTACTGTCATTTGTCAAAAAGTCCATATTGATAACAGGTATTTGGTTTTGGCATAATGAATAAATCATTTGGTATTCATCGTCGTCCCTTAAATCACATTTTTTGTTAGGCTTTTTATTCCATACTCTATTACTACTGATATTTTTATTTAGAGGATGGAAAATTTTGGTAACCATAAACTGAAATAATTTGTTAACAAAACTCTACAATACACATTAGGCGCGGGACAGACACAAGCGGCGCGGCGCGCATCGGGCGCACTGCCGGCGTGCATCGGCGTGCGCTATTGGCTACTTCCAAAGTTCTTTCATACAAAATGTAGAAGAAGGACGTGGTGCAAAACAGGTTGAAGAGGTGCGCTTATGGCACGCCCGCGCCCGCGCCGCTTGTGTTTGACCCGCGCCTTAAGAAATCTTAAATCCATTTATTAGCAGTATTAAAAAGGTCAGACGCACATGGGATTTCGACTATCTCAAGAAAAAATAAAACAAATGGCTCTCCTATTTTACATTTACTGCGGACGGGAGAATTGTTTTTATAAACATTTTAATTGAGTTAAATGTGAAGGATGTTTAAAAAAAATGAAGAAGGAGTTATTTTTGTCGGTGTTGTTTATCTTTTTTGATAAAATAGATAGACAATGTATTATTGATTAATTTAAAAAGATAAAAATCTCTTCCACAAACACAACTTTTCAGCTACATACATATTATATTATTTCTTTGTAGTATCGGGGAGTTGTAACATTTCCTTATAACTATGAATTATTATTATTCAAACATTGCATTGCATTGTATAAAGAAAAAGATGAAAAAAGATTAAGAAAATTCCATAAAACTCGTGTTCAAATATTATAATAAAGTAAAAATAAGTGAAGCAAATAAATAATATTAGGTAGAGTCACACATTGAATCACAAATTGACTTTTATTATAAATTGCGGTGCTTCAACAAAATAATGTAGTTTTGGCAAAAATATTTTACCATTTTCATTATTTTTATAACGTATTTAAGAAACCAAATATTCAATTGCTTTTCAGTCAGTTACCATTCTAAGAATTAAGTTTATTAGATTAGGTATATGTGTAAAAATATTTTTATTATTAAATCGTATTTATTTGAAGATGTTTTGAATTTGATGACGACATTATTTTGAGTTTTACATAAATATTCAGATTAGAAATATTGAGTATAATTATAAAATAACAACTATTTCACATAACTACAAAATAACACTAAAAATCTACAAGATTTTTAGTGTCTTAACACTAAAAATCTTGTAACCTTCGATTCAAATTCTAAATCACAAACTTTACATAATCTTTCTTCTTATCCAACTCCTTACTATCAACCGTTCCATTTCAGGCAATTCTCCGGTTGTGATGTTAAGAAGAGCATTTCATCGATTTCTTCCAAAGCCGTTGGTGGTGATAGCATTAGCCGTAGTATGATCCTTCCCATCATTGATATCCTTATACCTGTAATTACTTTTATATTTAACTTTTCAATCTCCTCTGGCATATTTCCGGATGCCTGGAAAAATGCAGACGTTCTTCCGTTACCTAAAAAAATCCATCCTGCATCCTTTTCCGATTATCGTCCAATCTCCATCCTCCCTTTTTATCCAAAGCACTTGAACGTTTAGTCTACGAACAGTTAACCCGCTTCCTCAACAAAAACTGTATCTTAAATCCTTGTCAATCTGGCTTCCGTCCTGGACATAGTACGGCTACTGCTCTCACTAAGATCACTGACGATATTCGAGCGGGAATCGATGACAAGCAGCTCACTATTCTTACCTTACTGGATTTCAGTAATGCGTTCAACACTGTCGATTTTGATGTCCTAGTGAGCTTGCTTCGCTCAATTAACATATCTCCAACGGCGATTGCATGGTTTCGAAGTTACTTGTTGAGGCGTCGGCAGCGAATCAAAGCTGATAACACCTTCTCAACTTGGTCAAGCATCACTGCTGGCGTTCCACAAGGTGGCGTCCTTTCTCCTCTCCTCTTTTCTATATTTATAAATAATATCACTGTCTCCCTTACTTCGCTCTCACATATGTATGCAGATGATCTCCAGATTTATACTCGTTCATCTCTTGAAGATTTACCATCTGCCATTCGATTGATGAACAAGGATCTTGCTTCAAAAGTAGCTTGGAGTAGATCATATGGCTTAGGAGTCAATCCGTCAAAAACTCAAGCTATTATCATCGGCAGTCCCGCTTTTATTTCGAAGATCGATTGGTCAAGTCTTCCACCTATTACCATAGACAACACAATTATACCGGTAAGCGATTCGGTTAAAAATCTGGGTGTTATGTTTGATCGTACTTTATCGTGGCACAAACAAGTTAATGAACTGAATAAGAAAGTATTTGCAGCATCACACTCTTTAAGACGTATTCGGAATTTCTTACCCATTCCAACAAAAATTTCTCTTGCACAAACATTTCTCCCTCCTCCTTCCCATCCTCGATTATGCCGACATTTGCTATCCAGACCTTACCGAATTACAATTAGACAAACTCGAACGGCTACAAAATGTATGTATACGGTTCGTATTTGGTCTCCGCAAGTATGATCACGTCACAGAGTATCGTAACAGGCTGAAGTGGTTACCTATACGTTTACGTCGTAACATGCATATCCTAACATCATTGTAAAAAATCCTTTTCTATCCCCAAGCCCCTGTTTACCTTAAGGAATAATTTGAATTCCGTTCGAATGTCGAGTTAAATCTGCGATGCACTGGCAACCTGCTATTGAAAATCCCTCCCCACAAATCCAAATTTTACCACAAATCCTACCATGTACAGTCCATACTCCTTTGGAATGCTCTACCAATAGGAATCAGACGTGCGAAATCGCTAAATATATTTAAAAATTTAATTTTCAATCATTTCTCCTCCCAGATAAATAGTTAGTATTTTTACTGTATTTGTTTATTTTTATTTATTTTTTGTAAATATATGTATTATTTGTATATTTGTATTAATATATAATTATATATACATATATATCATACATATGTATTTTTAAATCATATTCATTATGTATATATTTATAATATAAGTAGTTATTTGGTTTAAATGTATTATAATTAAATTTTCATTACTGCACCACCTATTGTTTTTCCCCTTTTTAATTCAAAATCCTACCCATAGGTTGCCTGGTAGAAATCGCTCAGTAGCGATAAGGCCGCCTTTTTGGCTTTATATTATAGTCTTTTTCTTTTTGTTATATTGTCTGTTTTTATTTGGTGCTAAATAAAGTGTATTTATTTATTTATTTATTTATTATTTCTTAGGAAAATACATATAGTTAAAATAAAGAATATATACCTGATGTCAAAAGATTTTCCCCTTACAATTGTTAAACATTTAGTAGGTAACCCAACGGCGATATCCACAATAGCTTTGAAGGATTTTTTTGGTAGTTTCTCCACGTGTCTAGAATAATCGATGAACGAGGTACGAACTGAATTTAGGTGGAGCAAAAACAGCAAGAGTACGAACATTATGGTCACATGGAATGTCTCATATTTAGACTTACTCTATGACGAATGGTCGGGTCTTATGGCGTCTTGAATAAAGATATAGATTATGTTATGTGCAGACGTGACACGTTATACTTTTTATTTTTTGTAAAATAATTGTTCGAAATTATGTGCAAATAAATTTGTATTAAATTTCTTTTTTTCACAAATTTAATTAATAATTTATGTCTATGAATATTCATATCTTATTAACATACTAGTGTTCTAATATGGATCTGAAATAATATAAAGAATAGAGTTTTACAGCAACATTGTGATTGTATTGGTGTAGGGTGGTGTAGGGTGGATTACACTCTCAATTATACATGTGTACAATGCATTTTAAGCTTTCCTTTCATATGACTGCATAATTTTGGGTAAATATATGTATATGTGTATGTGTATATGTAGCATGATAGATATTACAACGTTTATGCTACAAAAAAAATGCTTATTTATGATAAAGAAATCCTATAAAAATTTATTCTTTGACCTCCCAGTATGACGTCCCTTGGATATGGATTGGCGTTTGACAAGGTAAGTGGCTACATTTCATCGGAAAGGCCTATATGACCGATGGCTTAAAAGCCTTACCGTGTTACCTTCAGACGTAGGACTTTGCAAACGGGTTAAGTTGCTTTTACATCTTTGTGACTTTCATTTTGATGGAATCATAGTTATCAGTTATAGTATAAGAAAATTAAGCTTTTCTATACTACAATAGTTTCGACATAAGAGTAAGCAGTATATAGAAACACGTTGTTAATGGTAATGGACTATTAGAAAAATTCACTTTTAAGATAATGTATGTAATTAATGTATTTTCTTTTGATATTTGCTATTTATCGTAGTAATAATGAAATTTCACTGTTGTTCATATAAGAACAAAGTTTACTAAGCCATTTTATGTAAACCACAACCAAAATCCGCGCAAAATAAAACATAATATTCCAAATCCACAACGCTCATTGTAAAAGGTCTCTAAAGCGTACTACTTCAAATGGAGTGCTGTCAACGGTCGACGTTAATAATTTACTACCCTCAAATGTGAACTATCGTATTTAATAACGTCCAACGTAATTATGTACTCTTGAAGTTTATTAGCTATGCATCGCATGCGTTTCAATGTATTTCGAATTGTTAAACTGTTAGTAATTAGATTTGGAGTTATAATATTCTGAAGCTAGTACCGGGTTCTCGCGTTTAGTATGAATATTATTCGGGAAGGAAATTTCGCTCTACATAAATTATTACAATAAGATCTGTGGTATAAGAATACAAAAATGTTAACTAAGGCTAAAAGTGCTCCGGAAGCGGGGCGTTGCAATGTGGCTAATTAGCCAGAATTGTCTTCACGATCACGATTGACAGAATTGACTCCAGATCGAATGTTGTAACCAGTCCTATATACACCTTTTGGCTTATATAATCATTGATGTCTACCAAGAATAAAGGCGCAATTTCCAGTCTTCGACCTGTCCATGCTTCCAATTTGGGTCCCACATATATTGTATGATAGTAAGGAGCCATCCCACATATTGTATGATAATAATATTTGGTACGTGCTAAACTAAAACTAGGAAGCTACTGAACCTTCCATTACCTGTTGTGCCGAGGTCCCGGCGGGCGGGAACTCAAGACCACGATCCCGCAAGCGTTACTTCGCGATAGAAGATTGAAGGTGGTGCAAGTTTTGGGATGATTGATGTATTTAAAATAAATTTTGAAAGTGTGACATAAAATTTAAAAACGTTTCCAGGATTATTGGTTTTATTTTTTTACCAGACCATAATGTTTTGAATATTTTAACCCTTAATTCACTACCTGAGTCCATTGGACTCACATCGAACTTTCAAACTATTATAATTTTTTCCCCTAGTGACTTATTTCCTCCACCGTCTCAGTACCTTCCTGCAGTGACACGGGCACCGAGGTAGCGAGAGGACGTGCGCCTGCGCTGCGTAATTGGTAAGTTATTACGTCGAGTGAGTCCCATGGACTCATACTAGTGAATTAAGTAATATTTTATTTATTTGTTACGATTATTAAATGTTGCTTATTTGTCGTATTAATGATATAAAAATATTTATTTTAATTTTTGTTGTTGTTGTAGGTTTGTAAAATGTAATTTGATGACACGTCTGCACAGTACACGTTTGCCACGACAACTTCGCTGCTCGATTTCATATATATATCATGAAAAGAGACATTCCTGAAGATGCGAGCCACTCTGAAACCGAAAACAAGTTACCTAGGACAGAAAGAAAGTATTGTTATCTATGTAATTACAAAAAGAGAACAAACACTGCATATTTATGCACTAGATGTCTGAAGCCTGTATGTTTGAGTTGCTCAAAAAAGGTATGCCGTCGTTGCCTGTGATCGGTGGTAATACCCCATGCACGTTTTTTTTCTTTGTATAGAAGCGTACATTTTTGTTGTTTATTTTCGGTTTTGTATTCCTTTAGAAGTCTTATAAAATTAAAAAGAGTTATAAGTTAAAAATATTTGCTATTATTGTAGAGCTTTGAAAATAACTCTGTTTTTTAAGACTGTTAGAATAAGTTTTTTTATTTTTAAGAGTATTTCAGAAGTTTATCCAGTTTTGTTATTTTTTTGTAGTGCCTTAATAAACATTTAAAAATAATAATAAAAAAAATTAATAAAAAAAAGAGTTTTATTTGAAAAAACCACGCTAAGAAAATATATGAGTCCAGTGGACTCATGGAAGCTGTTTATGTTAGCAAATTTCACGTAGTGAATTGAGGGAATCCATTATCTCTTTTTTCATTTTCTAGAAGTTTAATGAGAGAAAATGCATATACATAAGCATATGAATTGAGGCTCAATAAACAGTACGACGTTTAGATAGAAACTAAGTAATAATTATTATTAATTTATCTTTAAAAAAATTCTTCCCGCTAACGCTCTTAACAAAACACCCAAACCAGAAGATACCGCATCCTTCTAACGAAATATTATCCCTGCGCTATGTAAATAAGGCACATTTTCGTGTGCGCCCCAATACGTACATTATGTGTAATAAATAATGTAATATGGGAATACGAAGACAAGTGACAGCTACTCTGAGGCGCTTGACGGTTTCTTTCGACGGTATCCTAAACCTGCTTATACTTGCTTATACTTAGGAAGCTCATACGTACGTACGGTAATCAGTTATGAGTTTAATATGTATGACGTATGTTATAGTTAGTCTCTCTGGTATTATGGGCCTGGGATTGAATTGTTTTAGATGAAGCAGGGACTGGAAATGCTTCCTGAATCTGTGTTCTCCGATGAGTACAATATGGAGGTCTTGAAGAGGAAAGTGAACAGGTACCTTCTAGGGAAGCGCGCTCTATCTTAGGCCACATCATACCTTCGGGCGAGATCGTGGTCAAGCGCTTCCTTATCGTAAATAATTGGACTGCTAATTAGCTACCACTATACTGTCCTTTTCAAAAACATGTTTTTGCTATGTTGTCTATACTAATATTACTAACTAATATTATAAAGAGGAAAGGTTTGTAATTATGTATGTATGTATGTTTGGTTTTCACGCATAAACTACTGGACCGATTTCAAAAATTCTTTCACCATTAGAAAGCTGCATCTTCACTGAGCAACATATGCTATATTGCATTTTCAAAAAAAATAGAGATCCTTACCAAAAATGCAATAATGTAACCCAAGGTGTAAAAAATTCCTTAATAAAAATTCTGTCATCGCGTGCGCTGCGGAATCTATTCCTTGAAGTACGAGGATGGTTCTTATGAAAAAAAAACGTAAACATGTAGGTACCACGGGCGAAGCCGGGGCGGACCGCTAGTTTTATATAGGACAAAGAAGAAATACATTATGTATGTATATTAGACATATATTTCAAGGATTTAATGATGCATCTCATATTACCCTCGACAAATTGCCGGTCTCTGCCAATTAGCACTATTAATTAATTTATAATATTATATAATGTACACAGATCTGTTTAACCATTGGTTTAACTAGTCAAATACAATAACTAATCGATATTGGATTGGAGTGTCAGGTTTTATTTTTCCTAATTACACTTCACGTAATAATAAGCTCCTATCGTAAACAAATATACGAATGATAAAGAGAAAGAATGTAGAGTCAATAAAAGTGGCTAATAAAGATAAAGAATGTATAGTTAATTAAATTTGCATACTTTAAAAATACTTTAAAGATGAATCGAATGTGTTGTAAATAAATTACTCATCTAATTCGATATTGAAAAAATATATTCCTATAGATTTAAACGTACTTGAAATATTATGTATAGAACAGTATAAATAACCATTTCAACACCTCGAAGACCTTACAGTGTTGAAAAGTAATTTTATAAACCAAGGAAAAACGTTAAGAAGTCGCGAGGTATTATTGCTGCATGCAGTTCCTAACAGATACAATTTTAATAGAAAAGATTTTTAATAGAATAAATAACATTGTTGATCTAGAAGTTAATAATTTCGTTCTATTTCGAGGTTTGACGTACCTATTTTTTACATAATCGAGTTCAAATATAAATTTATAAAGAATAGAAAAAATCCGATCACGAGGCGGGACTCGAACCCGCATCCTTTCGCGCCATTCCGGGGCGGATGCCTGGCCAACTCAGCCACTCGTGACCCTATTTCAAATTCAAATTTATTTATTTTTCACAATTTTTATAAACACATAAATTGTAAATCCCTGGTTAACCCACTAGGAAAACCTGTGCGGGGTCAACCAGTGAATTGAATTAATGAAATTTTAATAAAATAATAATGAATTTTTTGGAATATTTTTTTGGTGGTAAGTAAGAACAAGTAAAAACGCGCAAATATTATGTAGGTATGCTTAGAAATAAGTCATAAGAAAATGTATTCCTTGTTACATAATATATGAGTAGTAGACAATAGACTTGTAATATTACTTGATTTATTATATGAGAAAGTCTATTTAGAAAACTCCCAGCTTAAAAGTTTTTCAGAACGAAGAGTTGTCTCTTACGTACAAGAAGTTTACATAAATTTTGTTTCGTTTAGCGTAAAGTTAGAAACCGTATAATATTTGTTGACGTGAATTTAATATTATCCTTTGTTTTAGCTTTGATAAAAAGAAATTTTTATTTTACTTTATAGAGTTTGTCACATATCGTTTTAACATATGATTAATTACTTAGCGCCTAAAATCTATAGTTTATTGATGGAGTCTAAGGTCAATAGGTGTTTGTCAAATGGACTGTGTATGAGGGTTCCCGCAATTTTACCTATTTGGGTCTTTGTAAGGTAAGACTATCTTTTCGAACGTGGCTTCACCCGTCTTGTATAAAACTTAACAATTTAAATACTAACACATTCCTCGAGATTAGAATTCCATAGGTGAAAACAGAATGAAAATCGGTGCAGCAGTTTTTAAGTTTATCGCGTACAGATAAACGCATGAAGAGTATATTTTATAATATGTAATATGAAGTTATAAGAACCGCACATACTTAGTCTATGAACTTTCTCACTAGGTGCATGATAAATTAAACATTTTACAGTGCAGTTAAAAGGCAAATTTATTCATTATTATTAAACCCGATTTGGAACACTTTACCGTCTACTGTGAACGTAGATTAGTTAATAGTTACTACCTACGTGACTTTTCTTTTAAGTGTTAACACCGTTTTATTTCTACAGGAAATTTCTAGAACTGTTAGATGTTAAAGTCTTTGTTTTAATACTATTTGAGAATGTAATGTATGTATGAATGCTATGTTGTATATTTACTTATGCTATATATTTGTTTAAAAAGACATCTTTGAAACAAGTAATTACCTAAACAATTTCAACTGTTTCCTTTAGTTTCAACTTGATTTCATCTGTTCAGTGGTTAAGGCATGAAGAAGAAACAGACAGATATACTTTCAGGTTTCTACTATTAAATAAATATATTAATATAAGTTAGGTTTACAAATACTTAAGTAGTAGAGGCAAGTCACTTTGTGTAACTTTGTATAGCTTGAGACCTAATGCTGATGCACTATTTATGTCCTGGATAAATACTGCATCAGTTTAATCTGGATTAGAACTTTATACTTAACTGTATTCTGTGTTCTGTTATGTTTGATTTAATTAAAGGTTGTCTGGCAGAAATTGTTATTGGAGCAAACAGGTGTAGATGTACAGAGCAAAATGTATAATTTAAAATAAATCTGGAATCGTTCTTATTTTATTCTTCTTTTACAATACACTAGCTGGAGTATGCGGTTTCACTAACGCTATATCTGTAAAAATAGCATAAGACTACTTGACTATAAACTATCTATGAAACAAAATATATTATTCGGATTCGACTAGTCTTTTCCGTGACTGAATGATAAACTTCCACCATCCTCACATATTTTCGA
Source organism: Colias behrii (assembly GCA_029959065.1). Taxonomy (NCBI): domain Eukaryota; kingdom Metazoa; phylum Arthropoda; class Insecta; order Lepidoptera; family Pieridae; genus Colias; species Colias behrii. Next base: position 10,864,582 of record JARWMC010000006.1, read on the forward strand.
TTTTAATGTCAGTAGAATAAGACGTTTCTATTATTAAAACTTTAAAGTTTAAACTACGTTTGATCAGTAGTCAAGTACTGAGCTACTTTCCATAACAATTGTTTCCAGTCCTTAAACCGCCTTTTATAACTCAAACATGAATTATAGTACTTAGCAATTTCTCATTAACAAAGCTCTCTTAATACACTGCATTGTATTGTATGAATCTCTTCAATATGACAGCCTTAGGGCTGATTTTTTAATCTTTGGTTAAAACTTTTTCGTCGAATAATGTATAAAACTACCATTTTAAAAACGTATTCTGATTGACCGTATTTGACAGTTTACGTGACATTTTATATTATCGTGTAATACTTTATTGGACGGATAAGTTTTATCCAAGCATTGAAAAATCGGCCCTTGAAAAGATGTTTTAAAACGTTCTATTCGTTCGAGTAGGAAAAGTACTCGCTAAGAAGTTTTAGAGTTTATTTACGTTATTTGAAATTTACGATACATAACTATCGCAATACTGTATTGTATTTTACTAGTACTGTATTTTATGATAAAGAAAACTTTGATGGGTATTCCATATAAATATATAGTATTAATAAGGTTAAAGTATTAATGCTGGTACTTCATTTTATAAAGTACTAATACTATTCAACTTTCTCGATAGAACAGTTCCCAGAATGCAAGCAAAGCAGGATAGCCTGGGTTTTTGGTATAACATTGAGAGATCAGTTTGTTTCTGTTTATTTATTCAGAATTTAATATTATATTTGAAGGATAACTGTTGCGCTAAATTAGATATTTAGTAAAAGATTGTTTTTCTGGTGATGGATCTGAACATCTTCTCTTATCTCATTGATATTATTGGACTTTATAATTTTACCCTGTTTTTTTTTAATATTTATCCCATCAAGTCATTTCTCTCACATAGCATATTTAACGCGTTAGAACTAAATTTTTATATATATTTTTTATACCTATTATATAAACCAACTATATCGCTTGAATTATACGTTATGAGCATTATAAAAATTCTATATTCACAATAAATTTTCAATAGAGCATTCTCTGTCACCAGAATCACAATGCATCAATCTAGAACGTTCTAGAAAGTTCACACACAACAGTGTAAGCAACGTATTAATTGCATCATTTAATCAACAGTTAGACAATGATAACATTCATTATCCCGCATTACCGGCTCATTAAATGAACGCTTGTCATTACACCGTGAGGGCCGACATTATGTAATAATTGTCTGATTGTCTTTAAAGTGGTTTGCATTAAGATTTCCTGTTGGCTTCGTTTCTTTTCTTTCGCTATAAGGAAAGAAAAGGAAGTCCCTTTCGAGGTTGTGGGTAAGAAAATTAGAGCAGAGGTTTTGTACAGAATGACAAGCTATGTAAACGTGAATTTATTTTTTAGCATTCAATTGCCCAATAAATTAGTAGTTTTTAAAAGTCAAAATATGTAAAAGTGACCAAAATACTGGTGGAAAAATAAGTATTAATCAGTCTGAGTGAAAGTTATAATTATAAAATTTTAGTCCGAAACTTTCCATAGACTTTATATACTTATAAGTAGTTTCAATATATTTATTTCTGACCCGAGCCCAGATTCCTTCATCAACAATATTTTATCGATTTTGTTTCAAAACTGACGGAGTTTTAATACTTACTCCCTTAAATTTAGCCTAAATTCTGCCCCTGTATAAAACACTTGTGCTAAACTACAGTTCTTTAGGTATTTACTAAGGCTCCGCTGTCTGTCTGTCTGTCTCCAGGCTGTATCTCATAAACCGTGATAGCTAGAAAGCTGAAATTTTCACAAATGATGTATTTCCGTCCGCTATAAAAACAAATACTAAAAAAAAACAAACATTAATAGTACGGAACCCTTCATACGCGAGTCTGACTCGCACTTGGTTGATCTTTATGTAACTTAATTTTTTACGTTTGTTATGTTATCTACCATGTATAATAAAAACAAACACTACATATTTATTTATTATGTATTCGAAATCAAGTCACGAAATATATATCCCGTATGTTATTTATTTTGTATCAAAACCACATCATTGATTCGTTTTGATCCAATGAAAATATTTACTGAATTCCTAAAGTAAAGAATTATAATTTTGTTACTTCACTTTGAACTTTAGTTTCGCTTTAGAGACGTTAAAATAATATTTATACAGGAATAGTGGTAATATTACTGTTCGTAGTTTGAGAAAGACATCTTTTTGGGACGCAAAATCTTACGGTACAATTGATTGTCATTTACCTTCGAGACTTCCATCTATTTCTTAGCCTCTGTTTTCTTCACTTTATGAGCTATTTTTTTGTTATATAACTTAAAAAATAAGACATTTTTTAATAATCTTTTGTTTTATTTGTTAATTTGCAATTTTTCAAAAAGTCAATATTACTTCTATAAGAAGAATCTTAAGAAAGTCGGACATAACTCACAATAAATTAAATACAGAAATAAACGTCTAAAAGGTAAGTATTATAGTTAAAAAATGTTTTCATCAAAATTAAAATGTACTTTACTCGCTATTTGATATTATATTTCACAAGTTTTGCTTTGATTACATTTCTTGCTAACTTCATTCTTAATATTATTTTAAATACCTCGAAAGGTGTTTTTGCTTCGTGCTCACATATTTTAATTAAAAATTCAGTTTCAATTTTAGCGAAAATATAATTTAGTGAAAAGTACATGTATTTATCTGAAAAATGTTAATATACTCTGTGACCTAAAATAAAATTAAAACATACTTGTAATAAATTTCACATATTATCTTGATTATAGCCTATCCTACTAATATTATAAATGCGAAAGTTTGTGAGGATGTGTGTGTGTGTGTGTGTGTGTTTGTAACTCTTTCACGCAAATACTACTGAACCGATTACAATGAAATTTAGCACACATATAGAGGGTAACTTGGATTAACACATAGGATAGGTTTTATCCCGGAAATCCCACGGGAACGGGCACTATGCGGCTTTTTCTTTGAAAATGCGGGCGAAGCCGCGGGCGGAAAGCTAGTTAATGTATATTTTTTATTAAGTTTGAGAATTGAATGTTAACTTAGAAAATGAAATGAATCGAAATTATCATAATAATTCAAAAGCTTAAAACACAATGAAGCAAGTGTTCAGCTGATAAAAAATAATTTATTTGTTGAAAAAACTTGGCATACGATCCATACCATTAACTTACATATTTACGTCCATATGAAAAATGGACAAAGAATTCTGTTTGAAATTCCGTACGTAGAATGCAGAAAATTCAATAAATAAATGGCAGCAACCGCCGTGAAGTTGCTAAGCGGGGACAAAATATCGCTTCTGAGCTTAAATAACGGGTTTCTATTGGCGAAAGCTTTTAGAAAATGAAATCGCCACCTTGGTTCCTTGTCGTAACACGCATCGGTGCGATACCGCCCGCTTTTAAATAATTCTTTGAATGTAAGAGGCTAAAATACCATGTTGATCGATATTGTCTTTTGTCGTTTTACGTAGGATATTGTTTTGTAAACTACTTATTCGTACGTACGTGCTCTTTTATTTTATGTTGATTTTATGAAAGAATTATGTATTTTATAAAATAAATTATTATATCTTGGAGAAATATCATGTTTGAATATAAAGCTATCTAACTAAATCTTTAAAGTTTAGTATATAGTTTTAATTAAATGAATATAAGGTAGTACGAATATAAAGACCTTAATTTTTTTTTTCATTTAACTTCTTACTACTAATAAATGTTACTAACTACCATTAAATCCAGGAAATAAATTTCACAAGTGTAATGGCAAACATAGTTTACACACACGTTGTATGGCGCACTGAACTTTAAAATTAATAGCAGTATAAGCACTTGTGCGTCTTAACTCCGTTGTTTATACAGGCACTACTTACATGTTTTGAAATTTTAAAACACATTTGAAGATAAACGTCTGGATAATAAAAATAAAGTTTTTACTAGCTTTTCGCCCGCAGCTTCGCCCGCGTAGTCGAAGGAAAACCCGCATAGTTCCCGTTCCCGTGAGATTTTCGGGATAAAAACAATCCTATGTTAATCCAAGTTAACACTATTAACTATATAATATATGTACCTATCTGAAGATGATGTAACAAAACCATTCGTAGTTTTACAATAAAAATCGAAATAAATAGTGGAACAAGTGAATTTTATGTTTCTTAAAAAAATAACTATAAACTGCAGTTCCATCAAGACGTTACAATACAAAGTACAAATTATAATAAAAATACATTTTCTAAAGGATCAAACGGTGCAGAAAGGATATAATTAGGGTTATGTTGACTTGTAAGAGCCTTAATTTGTAGGTGTGAGATTCTCACCAGGGTAAGGGCACGGTCCAACTGAATTAATTGTTTTGGGGATTTCCGGGGAAAAATCCTTGATTACCATCAGTAATTTGCCCTTTTCTTATATTAAAGGTGACTTTATTGTGAACGGTATTTAATTAGGTGAGATCGAAATTGTAATATTGACATGATTTTAAAAGAGCAACAAATGGAGTTTATTGCCTCATACTGCATTCCGAATCGGTGGTAAATGTTAAAAATATGACGATTCTAAAGTGCTTCTAGAAGAAGTTTTATTGAATAAATGTTTAAGTTTGAGTTTATTTGTGATTTATTTTGTTCTAAATAAAGAATTGTTTAATTTGTTCCAAATAAATAATGTTTGAATTTGAATAACTGTTGTGTGTTTTTCTATATAAATAATTTATTCTTATTTAAATCTGTGTATTAAGTCGTTATATTTTAATCGTTAATATACGGACAACTTGATATTTACATAATTCCCTTATTATGAATGTTACAAGATTATTTGCTTAGAATATTTGTCACATTCATGTGAGCCTCTATGTATTTATTGATATTTTATCTAATTAGTATTTCAGAAAAGGCAATTTATTTCTCTTTATTTTCAAGATATTATTGTAAAAACATTGTACTATTAGAAAAGGCAATTTATTTCTCTATATTTTCAAGATATTATTCAATATTGTTAGTAAAACATTGTACCTCATTGTATTATTTAAAAGTTAAAACAAATTACATTTTCTATTTTAAAAACGCAGTAGGTATGCCGCAGTGCTAATTGCAAAAAAATATTATATTACATAGTCAGTGTATAAATCTACCATCATTATCATGTTAATTTGTAATAATCATAATCTTTAGAACCTCTCGTTCATTCTTTAGCTCTCCGATTACACCCTTTTTCCTTTCTATATTCGCTTCACTTGTCAAACCACGAAAGCGTAGCGTTCAACATTTCCCCTTTACTTTCACAATACCTGCGCATTAGATCTGCAATTAAAATTGTTACAAGCATGCAATTATATAACAATTGTGAAGTACAGTAACAAGAAAATCTCGTATGAAAGTCATTTACATTTCCTAGACGCGTACAAAAGCCTGTTACGGCAGTAGTTTGTACAAGTTTGCAGGAAACCGTGGCACTAGCGACTTCCGATTTTCTTAGAGACGTCATAATTGTAAAGGAGACTAAATTAGAACCGTTCTTTAGAGTCTGGCTACGTGAATGGACTTAGACTTTTATAGTTAACTGGCTACGCCCCGCGGTTTCACCCGCGTGCCTACGCTCCTGTTGGTCGTAGCGTGATGATATAGCCTATAGCCTTCCTCGATAAATGGGCTATCTAACACCAAAATAATTTTTTAAAACGGACCCTGTGCCTTTAGCCAAACGTCAAAACGCAAAGGAATAGAATCCGCTAGCGATACTAATTGTCATAAGCGTACGATATTTCCCTAAGGATTTGTTCACCCTACCAACGACGAAGACGACCACAAACAAAATTTTCATCCAGTCGCAATTTAACAAAATTGTGAAAAACTTTAATTTAAGAATATTTAATTTAAGAATTTCCTGTCGTATTGGTGTTTGGAAAAATTTTTTTTGAGATCAATGGTCAATCATAAACAAACAGGTTTTTCATAGAAACGGTGGCTCCTAGAAAAAAATGTATTTAACCTTTTTTATAGATAATTAGATGATCTACAATTTTGGTTCAGGTGATTGTATGATAAACTTACCGTCTCGGCGAAAATCGCAAAAAACCCTATTTTTTTTTTATTAATTGACCTCGAATTTTTTTATTTCCGAGTGCTAGAATGACGGGAGATTTTAATATTGATTTTGAACAAATTTCGGCAAGATTGGAATTTTGGTCGTGGTCTTCGTCGTCGTTGGTAGTGTGACCGAACCATTACCAAAATGTCATGAGCTTATGTCAATAATTAGCGTTAGCAGTTTCTATTCCATGGCGTTACGTACGTTTGTCTAAAGGCCCAGGAGTTTCTGAGCTTAGCGCGTTCAAACAAACAAACAAATAAACGAACTTTCAGCTTTATAATATTATATATAGTATAGATGTGAATGAATTACTTTATTCTGGTGATTTGTAGACGGCTATTAAGAAAGCCTCCTAATAGATGTATTTTTAAGTAAATTACGATTTTAGTTGTCAGCATTTTGCATTTAGTTGAGAAGAGCGTAGTAAATCTGTAATCTGACACGATAATTGTTTTATTAATTACCTTATATTATGTTAAAAAAGTGCATAATTACTTTATTAAAACGGTTTTTTACAAATTCATTATGAAACAAGATAGAATGGAAAATAAAAAATACAGTCAGGTATAATATCATTCTAAGAAAAACCTCTGAATAAAAAATACATTAAGTAAGCGATAAATAGGTCAAACTTAGTATTCAAGTCCTAAACATTATAATCTGAACGATAACTAGGCGATACAGGGCAATTTGTTGGTATTCCGTCCTAACCAAACATGGACCCTGTGATGGACCCTTAATATCGTAGCTATCTGTCTTCAAAATATTTACGAAAAATACAGCACGCTTGATAGGAATTTGCTTTTTTCTCAAAGCGTTGGGAGGGGCTGTATACTTAAGTGATGGAAAACTTTCCTTGTCTTACACGTTTTGTGGATTTAAAACAAAAAAATGTCTCACTCAGAATTGTCTCTATATTTGGGACATTAATTTTCGTATACGGATTATTAATTTTATCATATTTTTTATACATCTTGTTGCAAATAAAAACAGGCATGCACAGATTTTACACAATACAAATGCAACATGATACATTAAACGTCTTAATGCGTAAAAAGTAAACATGTTGGCTGACAAATAAAACTCGTAGGAAGAAGATTTATATTCATCTATTTGATATACGCAATATTATCATCGTAACTATAAATGTGAACATGTCATTTGAATATGAACTTCACCCTGTTCCAATATAATGAATAAAAGAACAAACCATCATCCATCGCGTGTAAATGAATACAGTAGCTAGATTGTTTGAACAATCGGCGTAATTACAAAATTTCGCATTGAAGTCCATCGCAGCGCTACAAGAGTGTTCAAAAGTTTTGTTTCGATTTCCTTTCTATGCGAGAAATGAATTAAAACAGCAGATTTCACGAACGTGTCTCGGTAATGAGACGAGGTTCAAAGAACACGGCTTTTAATTGCGTTCTGCTTTGAAGCTTAAAGCAATTTTCGAAATAATTCAACTAGGAATGGCTACGCGCGATCAGCAAAATGTACTGCGATGACTGAGATTAATAACTTTTCTTGTAATTACTGACGGATACACGGATTACTCGAGGTGATATTTAATATTAATGAAATGTAGTGATATCTTGAAGCTGGAGTTTTGTAATGATTTTTTGTTCTTGATTGGATGGGTTTGTAATTCATTGATGGGTAGTTTATAAGTATATACGTAGTTTCGTTGTGTAAATTATTAATATTAGTCAACACGCACAACTAATAAACGCATTTGAAGTGAAGTAATTTTTAAATTCTTAGTTTTTACATACTATACTTTTTTATTTTTTTCTATCAGTTAAAAATTTAACGCTGAATTAAGATTCTTTAATTTTATATCTCCTTAATTAATTAAAAGTTCATCTAAGTTAGATCAAGTTTTTCGACGCGAAGTATATTCCAATTATTTATTTATACACTCACTAACTTTGTTCTCAACCAAACTTTGTTTTAAATATGAGTTTCTTTATTTAACGTAGTAGGTACTTTTTAAAATACATTGATGTAACTAATTTATTAAAATAGCCATGTATCGAAAATGATGTAATCTTTTGACGTTTAACGGAGGAAAAAGACACACACAAGAAATTAAATGAAACGTTTTTTTCTATGTAAGAAAAAAAATATATTTATCTACACGTATACTTCACCCAATTTCTTTACAAAAATGTTTCACAGTAATAACGATCAAGTGGTCTCATTTTTTTTTATTTATTTATAATTTATTTATTAAAATATAATTAACGAAACTTCACTGTAATAACATTCCATTCAACTATCTTTCGATCCAACTTTTAAAACATAAAAGCGTGAGCTGGCTATTGACTTTCTGTTATACAATCAAAAGTTAGTCGGAGTCGCTTGAAAATAAATAAGAGCGAATTGGTTGTACGTTCGGATCCAAATTATTCCCTCCAATGGATGTTGTTTGACTTATCTCTGGCTGAAGGTTCTTAAAGGGTGACGCCGTTTTGCTTATAATAGCCCTTGAGAATTTTTGGCTAAATTAAATTACATTTAGACTTTGTGTCAATATTTTTGTTGATTTGCTTTACTGTGATGGAAGGTTGCTAAATGAAGTTTGTTTTAGACAGATTTTGACCGAGAAATTATATTAACGTTATAGATTTTTATTTAACAAGTAAGGAACGCCATAATATAATGCTTAAGCCGAAGTTCAGGTAAAAAAAATATATAGTAACAAAATCTAAACAAAAATTAAGAAGTAAAGAAGCACTGTTAAGAAAGTATAGTATAATAAACGCAATAGGATTGGACAGTAAAATAATCGTAATAATAAATATACCATGTAAATTAAATAGGTAGTAAATTCGTTCAAAAAATTTAACACAGCTGGAAAATACCTAGTGTAAGCCGCACAGATTACAGTATCAAACGTAACCACGATGTTTTTATCGAAAATATTATGTTAGACTGAAAAGGGTTAATATGAAGGTATATAAAAGGTAAACGTAAACAAAAGTAAGCAATAAATATTGGAGTATTGTTGTGGTTAAATGAATTGTAATTTCGATTTGTATTTTATCGTATTTTTCTATTTATGTTTATTATCTCTATCGCAAAATTTATGTGAGAGTTTATTCTATTTAAATCCATATATTATCTTATATCTATGTACTTGTGATTAGTAGAATATATTCAGCCTATCTTTAATTCCAAATAGTTTTTATTTATATTTTGCAGGTCAATGACATTATTGGAGTTACTTTATACCAACGACTATTAAATACTGATAAAAATGTATAATTGTATACAACCATAAATTAAACAAGCAAGATGTTGCAATTATTAAATCTTTATTTGAACTATGGACATACCTTGAACTATAAAGAAAATGCATTACACATGTATATAACTAAAAAATTTCCTTACATACAGGTGATCAGCCGTGGGAATCCGCCATAACCCAGGTCCCTTTTCTCGGAGGGATATAAACTCATTCTTCACTCTAAATTAGATCATGAACCAAATCCAAAACCTCTCAGTTTTATGCTCACGAGTTTACTCTAACAAGAAGGTGGTGATTAATAAGTGCGTAGGCGAGTGATGCAGCGCGTTACTTATTATCTAAGTCTAAACATAGTTGTTAGCAATTAGCGACCACGCATATATTTATAAATAAGCACGGTAGAATGTAAGAAAGTTTAATTTTAGTTTGATTTTTTAAATATTATTACATGAAGGAGTGCTCGATCGCACAATTCAGATGTTAATTAACTAAATTAATTTCGTCTAAAACGTTGATTTGTCGTTTAGACTTATTTTGCTTTAAAATTGGAAGGAAACAGATTATGGATTTTTTTTAATTTAATTAAATCAGATTTGAATTTAATTTAGAAAAATTATTCAATATTAGTTTCATTATCAGTTGTATATAAGAATAGGCCAGGTTAGTTGAAAAAATGCTGTAAACCAGAACCAGAAAGAAAGAAGCTTTTATAAGATGCCCGTAACTTTTAAAAATGTAGAGTCTGTGAATGAAAAATAGCGCTACCGACGATTCAGCATTCTACAACACAAATATATTTTGGACGTTATTCTATCAAAATGATATACATTACAATACAATACAATAGGTATGTACACCGTTATTAAAAATCTCGTACAATCTCAAGATATCCATTGACAGTAAGTTTAATTTACAATCAGAAGGATAACTGTTTGAATTGGGAAAGGTTGCGCGCGTCGACGCTAAGCTATATCAAAAGGCTCCAGTAAGGTGTTTGGCGCGAACGGAGCGCGACGTGTTCCGCACTGTCTACGGACTGGCTACGACTGCCTACGACAGCCTACGGACCGGCTACGACAGTGTGTTGTGAAAGTGTAGTGTAGTGCAGTGCTATATGGTAAGGATATTTCATGTGCTACGAATATTTATGATGTTGTTCGCAGATACCGCTTAAAATTAAACTTTGTCACATATTATGTGAATGTGTATGAAAACATGTTTATAATTTACTTGGATGTTATGATAAAGTTCGAATTTATTTTGAAACATAATGAAGAGGGATTTGTCATAGTATCAATAAGATATTCGGCGTAGCGTATTTCGTAGCACTCCTCTTCGAGCTAATTTGTTTGTAGCAATATTGGATTTAATTAAATATAAATCTTGAATTATTTATAGTCAATGATTGAGTTTGAGGACAATTGTTAAATTAAAAGCTCCCGGGTGACTGTAATGTAATCTTATTTATTTATTTATTTATTTATTTATTTATTTATTATCTTTATTTATTATCTTATCAAAAATTTCAATGTAGTGTTAAAATATACATAAAAAATTACGTAGGATTATCTATAAAATTATAAAAGTAAATCAAGGCAATACATATTTATATTTCATCATTTAAGTATGAGGCATATGGTGCATAAAGTAAAACAAAAACACTTCATATTATGGATTTATAGTTAAACATATGTTATGATGACGCTTTTAATTAATAATTTTTGATGTTAGTGTTCATATATGTTATTATTTATATGAATTTAATATATCAATCAGACAATAAAATTAAAATGCAAATATTAGTACATCAAATGTTGACATTAAAATAAATATATCGCACCCTAACTGATTAACTGAAAAATTAATTCTCCTTTAAATTCCTATATGCATTCATTCGTGGTTTAAATAGAAATAGAAATACACAAATATTTTAGAATGCGATTTACAAGATTTTATAATTTAACCGTTTATTTTATTTATAAAGTAAATGAAAATAAACTGAATGTTGGTATTAAAAGCCAAAATCATAATAACTAGTTCATTAGTCATTCGAATAATTATGTCAAGTGGAATGTCAATACCAATTGTATTAATGTCAAGTGAGAATGAATTCAATTTATAATTAGAATACAGTTAACACAAAATTTCATGTTAATTTAATAAATAGCCCTGTGAAAGGCAGTTTCAAGTTGAGCTATTTCAATTGACAGCCAAATGAAGGGATGCAAATGGTATGTACGAATTCGGAGTCAAATAATTTTATTTGCTCAAATAGCTATTAAAATTTTACGATTAAAAACGATGATGTTGTGATTTTTGATATTAAATATCAGTGCTAAATGAATCAACTTTGTAAAAATAATTTAAATATTTTATATCAGTGGTCAATAAAACGACTATGTTGTTGAAAAATTTAAATGAGTTACTTAAAGTATGCTTAACTTTTGAGACTCGACCGGGAAGCGAAACTAGAACATAGATATTGTGTTTGTACGCTTATCACTCACTGTGTTATAAAAAAGCTGTCTTATATGTGAGATGTCACTGACCTCGTTTATATTAACATTTCATCGTACGTGTGATAATGTAGGGAAATTTATTTCTCTGTTGCTATCAATATGCTGGCTCTCTATATCTTATAGTGGAAAATATATTTTCAAGAATATGTCATTAGAAACATATTACATATGGTACACGATTAGAATGCTTGCAAAAATGCAGTATTCCTATTTCTGTATTTACTAGATGCTACTTGAAATATAATAACGTGATATTACCGAGACTGTAGTGGTTTGCGCTTTTTAGTATAAATATGAAGATGACTTTTACGTAGTGTTAACTGGTTTTTCGTGAATTAAATCGGTTTAATATGTTTTACCTAATATAATAATAGTTAAAGTGTGAGAATAAGATTAAATTGACTATTCAAAACTAGTGTTTTAATATCTCAAACTCAAACATTCATTTATGCAATTAGACTTCTTTCTAGAAGAACTTTTGAACTGTCATAACATATTTAACGTTTACCTCAGATTCGGAAAGCAGTATCTATGGAGAAGAACAGACAAGAAACTCCATAGTTGCTCTTTTAAAATAGGCATGAGATTGAGATTAAAAAACAAAATATATTTTTATCTGGTACATGTGTTCATTTATTGACATGTGAATTGAATCATAATATAAGTATCCTGTAAACGTAATTTATTGAAACTAATTCCAATTCCAATATTATGTGCCTAATTATTCCACGAATTTTGATTAAGTTCATAAATCTCTCTATTGACGTATTATTTACACCGTTATGATTTAATTAATTAGTCAGTAATTAGTTTTATGTGTTTGGAACTTCAATTAAGCATTTATAAAAGTTTATTAAAAAGTCTAGGTATCAAATTGGCTTTTCATTATTTTTTACGCAACTTATAAATTGTACAGCGACTAGAATCTATCTTAAAATTTACATTGTTAAAATTTGCAAATACCTAAATCACTCGTTAAAATTATACGGTACATATTGTAATAAATTAAACAAATAGCAACTTAGATTTATTTAATATATTTTTAAAGGATTACTTCTGACCCTAATCTTAAAATCCGTTACCTAACGAAAGTGCCTTTATTTAGTCTCTAATTGCTAAGATTAAAAGGTTATTTTATATTTATTGAAATTAAAACCTAGTTAATTAAAAAAAAGAAATAAATAATAAAAATTTAATAGCATAAGCCATGTTACAACAACTGGGCGACTGTAAATTGAAGATTTGTAACACACACATACACAAAATTTCACACATATACATGTAAATATTGTAACGAGATCTATTACTCGTACTCAACCCACGTTGGTTTATATAAAACAAAGTATAAAAATCTTATAAAATCTTAGACCCTAGAATAATGAAGCTTTTAATGGAAATTTTTAAAATCAATTTTGTGCTTGACTTTTTTTAGTCAAAACAAATGACAAAATCTTTTCTATTTATAAATTTGATCTTATTTGGCTTACTAAGTTAGCCCAGGATTTTCATGTTATTAAAATGCTTTATTTCTAAATTTTTTTGCAAAATTAAATCGTTTTGTGGTCATTTATAATACTTCAATAAATAGTTTAAATTTCATATACATATTCAGATTTAAAATACGATTAATATTCGTGTTGATAAACCACATAAAGCATAATATAGTAAAGTGTTTTACCTCAAAAATAGTAATTTACTCAAATAATGATTACAAAACACAAATTAAATAACATCCAATGAATTTGTAGAATCGAATTTAATTACATTGAACACTGTATTATTATATTTAAAGACCACAACAGAACAATAACAAATTTGATATTGCATTATTTTATAAAAATACCGATGAGAAATAAAAGTTACAGCAAATGTATTTTCCGTAGCGTATACTATAAAATAAAACAAGGATGAAACCAGGTGTGGAAAACCAAGTAATACTATATTATTATAATATATAACAATAAATTTAATTAAAGTTCCGTAGCACAGCTACGTTGTTGCTACGAAAGCGGTCGCTATCAAATGCGTAGACGATGCTTTGTTTTAAGCAGTTTTCATTAGACTTGTTCTTGCTAAGCTTGCTCCCCTTGTGTCAGCACAAAACATTTTGCTATTTCGAATTTAATATATTTGGAAATTCGCTGCGCGGTTTAATGCAGTTAAAACTTAACCCTTAAATTGATTTCGTCCGTTTTAAAGGACATAGTATTTACACACATGCTGGCGCTGTTACAGTAGACCTAGGCATTGCAAATCGGTATATTGGGAATGTACTAGCTATGTCCTTCGCGTACATGCAGGTTTCGTTAGCGAAGCGAAGTACAATCGCGAATGGTGACCATTTGAAATTTGCAAAAAACGGATCTTTTGACTCTCCTGATAAAATTGGTAATAACTGTAAGTATTTTGCCTATTTTGCTTATAATGTTATATTATTTGTTGGAATACGATTGTAAGTATAGTATTTTGACATAATTTTTACATATTTTACAATATTTGGAATAAAAATCTTAGTTTATTTATGATGTCCCATAAAACGGACGTTGACAACTTGGAGTATACACTAGGGTATTCTTCACATGTCCTATGCAACGGACGTTGCCAATAAGGCCCTCCATTTTCAACGTCATCATTTTGAAATATTTTTCTCTATTTTTATTATGTTTTACAGGAGCATGACTTGGCAATCAATAAAAAATTCCCTCACTACCTCTGGTGGAAGCTGAAGAGTCTGGCGTAGAGTTGAGATGACGATTTCGAAGGAAATGTAGACCTACGGGAGTGATTTCACTATGATAACAGTGTCAATTATTTACCCCCAGCACCATACCTCCGGAATTATACGACATATTGATTTGAGACACAATGAAGACCCAAAAAGTCAGAATTTTTACCATCAATAATATTAATGCTGCAGAATTACAGCCATTAAATGCGGTGCGAGATGAATCTTCCCTACTTCTCAGTAGTTCTTCAGCCACAGCATCATGTTACTTACCAGAAATACCACCCAATGTTTGAAAATTTAAATAATAATACCTTACAAATTAAAAAAAAACTGGCAGCAAATGGATATGTATGCCAAAGAATCCAAAAAAAAGCGATTTAAATTTCCTGTTTGTTTTGGTACTTCAGGCATGGTATACGACTTCTTTGCATACGATGAAACAAACACATTTCAATCTGTACAATTTAGTGAATGGGAAGAGGACTTTCTTGGTGTATTAGATAAGTTTTCAGGCTATGTTGTACTATTTCTATTTCAATTCTTAGCATATTCTTAGGCTGTGATTTTTGATAGTGTCGTTTTTTAAAATCCATTATTTTTAACGACATCGTTAAAGTTTTAACCAATATTTTAAGATAGATGTTTGAAAAGCTTATACTAGATCGTCCATAATTATAATTTGATAATAATTTTGAATTACAGAGTTGAAAATGTGCATTGTATTCATGTACCACGGTTGCAGGAATAATGTGCAATGTCCGTTATATGTGACGGTTCGAACATGTACATATAATTGGCAATGTCCGTTTTATGTGACATAGTGAAAACAATAGAAAAAATTGAAATTTTGAATTTTTTTTTTCATTTTCCTCTTTTCTATCCTAATTCCAACACATCCTCCAAATTTGGACATTATACACACAAGTTATCTCGGGGTGACAATTTAAGGGTTAAAACGGAGGTATCATTTATTTATGAGAATAACTGCTGGTAATTTTACGAGCGCCTTGCAACGCGTGGAGTTCAATTATAGTAATAGAAGTGAGTGATGTAATTACACTTTTATGAGGGGAATAAACACTAGGAACAGGACACCTGGCTATATTAGTGCCCATATAATATGTAAACTATAATCTATAAATATATGGAGAACCAATGGGTTTTTTATTTAGGCTTGATTTGTTTATTATAATATTAATATTTGAAATATTACAATAAGTATTTTTCAGATAAGCTTTCCTACTTTCATTTTATGTTGTTTCCAGGAAAAGCGTTGCGTTGACCTGATAAAATAAATATGCATATTTCAGAACAATATCTAAAACCACAACAAGTATACAACGGCCAGGCACAAAGAAATGCAAAGTGCATTGATAGAAATCGAACCCACACTTTGTCACAATAGGCAACATCACAATAGGGTCCTCTACACCATTCAAAAATCAATATACTATAAGAGAAATGCATCCACGAGACTCATTATCCCCAATAGCCACGTAAAAAGCACGTCAATGCATAATTGTATCCTTTGGCGATATAATTAAATTCTTTATCCACAGCGACAGTTCGGATTCATAAATAATACGTTAACCGCTCGCTACTTTGAATAATTTTACACAAACGAATATTTCGTAAATAAACAATAGCGATGAATGTATTTAATTGACGTTAAAACGTGAGAAATGGCTACAAAGAGAATTATTGCTGGATATAAATATCTCCCTGCCAAAGGTTTATGTAAATTAAGATGGGCTCCCTAAAGCTCTTGTGAAAATATTTTTAAATCGCTCCTCGTAATGATAACACTGTCTTGCTCAGTTTGGGACTTAATTAAAGGTCTGGAAGATTTCTATCTGTATCTAGCATGCTCTTATTTAATTTGATACCTATTTATTTATACGTAGTAGGTCATCTTATAGAATTTTATTTATCAGATACAAACAACAGTCATGATGAATTTTTAGACAAAGTTACTACAAATTTCATGTTACCACTAATGTTCATGATACGATCCAACCTTAGCGTGTGTTCAGATTGAATTGATTGAGTTCATAATATGAAATGGGCATACTGTAAATAGCCGATGCGATTTGTGGTCAGTAATAAATCCGCAACTAAATTTCATCTCTATGTAGCTATTCACATATTGCATAGAATTGGACAAGTACTTTACTACTTTTTGAAATATCTTTCTCGAATCTTTCATAAGAATGAATTAAAGTAATTTATCTTAATATATATAAATCTCGTGTCACAATGTTTGTCCTCAATGGACTCCTAAACCATTTAACCGATTATAATAAAATTCGCACACCATGTGCAGCTCGATCCAACTTGAGAGATAGGATAGTTTAAACATGTAGGTACCACGGGCGAAGCCGGGGCGGACCGCTAGTTTTATTTATAAAAAGGTACCTTACAGCTTATCTATATATATAAAAGAAAGTCTGTATGTTCCAACACTTATAACTCGAGATCTGCTGAACCAATTTTCATGGTTTTGGATTTGTTGGATTTGTCACCGCACAGAATAGCAGAATAAATCATAAAAACAACAAAAACTAGACGAATAAATATTTTCCCAAAATTTTTATTTTCGTACATGTCAATCATTAGTTGTCAATCCTGTCAAATACGGAAAATAATGTTTGACATTCATGCGTTCAAAAATGTATTATGTGTAAAATAATTAAAAAGTAAAAAGGGTGAATAAATATTGTTTGTATTTTTTTTAAATCAATTATCAAAAAGTGCAATAAAAGCAGATACATAAAAATTCCTCAAATGATTGTGTTTACGCGTGTTTTCAGAAATTAATAAGGTATTTTTGGTGAGGAATCTAACCAAGAAGGTTAGTTCGCTTAATTATTATTAAAAAGAAATTCTATAAAAATGTAAAAATTCTGACAATTAAAATTTGTTGCAATTTCGTCGACTGCTTCAACAATATTGCGTTGACATAATAATATTATTATGTATATAACGTTAAAATTGAAACGGAGCCCCTGATTCATTGGTTCGAACCAAGCTAAATTGCGTTTTGAAGATTACATCCATTTACGCGATGCAATTAGCACCGAGAAGAAGATGCAGAAATTAATGTTGGTCTGTTTACTGCGACAAACACAGGTCATGAATATGCGCAAGATGCAATGACATACATAATATTTTCGTCATTATGGTCGGCCAGATCACAGAACAGTAAAGTAGATAGAAGTGTGATGTGGGCGTGGCCCACGTGTCACTGGTAAGGTAAGATCACCTAACTTGCTCTCAGTTGTGCGCAGAAAAATATTCGAGTCGGTTGTCAGCTGTCAAACCTTTTTTCCATATTTATTCATTAATTAGGACGTGTTGTTCGGTATTAGAGTGCAAAAATGATAGCAGACGAAATAATATCAGCAATGGAGGCATTTCATACCATCGGTAAGTCTTATTTTTATTTATTTTAATTATATTTTATGTTATAACTTCGCTTGTCGTAATTTGTCAAAATTGTATACAAATATCTAGTCAAAATGAACCTTAATCCGTAAGAAATTAGTACTATTATAGATTGAACAGCAAACAAGACTTTCTGGAATATTATTGCAATAAACAAACTAATGTCGCTTTAGTGATGCTTGTGGCGCATATCGACAGTATCGATACTTTAGAAAAGACAAACATTATAAATATTAAATTTTATTTTATTTTTCCTTAGCTTTCATTTGTCCAATTTATTTATAGATTTCCCAAAGAGGCTAATTTAAAAGAGAAATGGATAAATGCAACGTGACGAGTTAACTGGATGCCGAACAGCACTAAGCGGTCTAACAAAGGCCACCGATACAGCAAACCTACGGCAGTTCCAAGATTTAAAATAATGCATATTTTCTGTTTGTATTTTGTAAATATAGATTAATACTATTCTATTCCGTTTTTTATTTAATAATAATAATATAAAAAGACCTACTTAGTAGTAATAAACATACTCCAAAATGTGACACATTATACTATACTCATATAAAAGAAAGAAAAAAAAAAATACACAAAAAATAATATTTATTTGTGAATTATCGATAACAAGGCTGACATCCCTCAGAGCATAGCATCAGATAAATATCAAGTTAATGTCATTAATGTTGAGTGACACAAATTTCAACCTTATCTCTATGTGTTGCGTTTCAAATTTATATCTATCGAAAACTAACGCCCTCTGTTGTAGAGTAGCTGAATGTTTTCGAATTTGGAATTTCTGTGCAATGAGAAACAAAACAGCTAATATACCTAGGGATGTTATACTAAAATAAACCGTAACATGGTGCGTTAGGGTACATATTGAAATGCTGAATTTATAACCTAAGTCAGTTTTTACTCAAATTAAGCTGTCCAATCAAAGGCATAGTTTACTTGTAGTGTACTGTATAACTATCGGTTTAAATGTGTGGGTTTGGCGACACAGGTTTTCATACTAATTATGACATTATCGCACTTCTATATGTTTTTACTGTTCTGTGGGCCAGATCTATTCATTACATTTACATGTAATCCGAAATGGATGGAAATTATTCAACTGCAGCTGCTTCCCGGACAGATATCAAGTGATCGGCTCGACATTACCACACATGTTTTCAAGCAAAAAATCCGATCATGAGTTACAAAAGCAACACATCTTTGGGATTATTCAATGATGGATGTATTCAATCGAATGACAAAAATAAGGCTTGCAGCATGCACACATTTTAATTTGGTTAGTCGAAAGAATTCGGGCGGATAAAAATTGTATGTGCGGGGATTGCTAATCCTGTAACCGATCCAGAACGACATGACATGATGTTCTAATCACGAATATAATATGATTCATGGACCGTGTGGCACCATCAACCGCCAATCACCATGCATGGTTGACAGCGAGTGTTCCAAAAGGTATCCACGAAAATTGACGGCAAAGACCAACACAGGCAACGATGGTTACCCACTGTATCATCGTCGGTCGCCCGATGATAGTGGTAGAAGTAGAACTATCATAATTAAAGTGAAAGGAAACGATTTGTGGTCGACACCAGTTAAAGAACGAAAAGAGTTAATTCGAGTGCATCCCAGGCTGCAAAACGTAGTTTAATTCAATAGGTAATTTTTCTCTGACACGTGTAGGTATGAAGTATTTAAGAAATTAATTTTTTTATTCTATTTCTATATATGTTATTCATCGAAATAAAAAGCCATTATACCTATATCTATATTTATTTTGTATCATTGCATTCCGTTCATCATAGCCTAAATTAGTTCCAAGCCCAAAGGTAACACGACATTCATTGACTGGGCGGTACAAAGTTCGCCGGGCCAGCTAGTAATACAATAAATAGTAAATTAATAATTAAGTGCGCCAATTACAAGCTACACCATTATCAGTTCAACGTAAGTGACAAAAAAAAAGAAACAGTAATAAGTGTGAAATACGAATTAAATAATTTATATAAGTAGCGCGTTAATTGTGATATTGACATCATGATCAAACTTGCTTGTTGGTGGCACAAAGACATTGAAGTATTTATACAAAAAAAAAGTTTTAATTATATATCGACTTATACATACATAGGAAATAGTAAATCTATTACTATAGTCGTAAAAGTCATATGTAACATTTAACTGGTGTTTTAAAATCCATGTACAGCTTTACAATACTGACGCAGATGATGTCATGAAGCTCGCTTTCAGTAGTAGATCTGTGCTTTCAGTCCAGTGTCAATCTACTAATTCAATATTTCTTATCAACTTCTGTCCGTTTTTTAGGGATCTGTGGACAAAAATACAGAATTAATTTTGTTAAATATTTAAAGTTATTTATAAAAGGAATGAATGAATACTGTATTATACGCACCAAATGAAAACAGTACAAAATATACACAAATTATTCAATAGGCGACGTTATGACTACAAAGCCATCTCTTACCAGGTAACCAAAACAAGGAAAACAATAGTCTAATATGAAAATGTAATAAACTCTCATTAAGTACACATTTCACATAATATATTTGATACATGTAATTGTATTCAATAAAAATGTTTTTATGAGTGATATTATATGATGAAAATATTAAAACTAAGAATACAAAGACCTTCAATTTATTTTTCTATTAAAAATTTTATTCGTATATTGAATTTGAAATAAAGGTTAAGGTTTCACAACTGCCTCTGTTTGCTGAACTGTCTTACATCATAGTTTACTTTGAAAATAAATAGTAATAAATACATAAATTATTTAAAAATACATCAAGGTAGCAAAATAATTAGAATATTCTTCATCCCCCTAAATATTGTTGTTAACCTGTTGGTCTAAGATCCGAATATGAAACGAAACCTAACGGTTTGATAAGAGAATCAAATTTATTTTATAATAAATTTCATATATTATAAAATAAATTAAAAATGGGTAGACAACAGAAATCCTGGACAGAATATTTTTAATTATTTTTTGAAAAATGATTTTTCATAAAATGTTGCAAAATGAAGATAATAATAAAATTTTATACTGGACTTAAAGTATAGAGCATATAGAATGTGCAATCGTAGGGTAGACTATTATTTACCTGGACGAACTACTGGGTAGACAGGTATAAACATGTATGTCAATACTAGTTACTTTCACTAGATTTGATAATAGAAAAAAAATTATATCAGCATAAGCGCTGTTTTATTCTGAACACGATGATATAGGGTAGACTGCAAAAAAATTGGTCCTAATAGGGGTATACAAAATTTAAAAATTTCAATTTCAACGCGTCCGGAAATGAGTGACATATAGATCTGAGGTAAGTATACTGTGTGATAATAAAGGACCGAACATTGCTGTTGTGTCTCATGGGATCGTGAATATAAGAAAGTGCGCATGCTCGGTATGTAAACTTTATAGAGAGTAGAGGTACCTCTGCTATCCTCCATATTGTAAACAGCCCCTTAAGCCAAACGTCAAAACGCAAATGAAAAGGAATAAAAAGGAATAGAATCCGCTAGCGATACTAATTGTCATAAGCGTACGATATTGTAAACAGTACATGTTATTTTGGAGCAACTGACATTTGAATTCAGTATGCGTTATTTCGGAGCAACTGAAAAAATGTTGCTAACAAATTAATTAATTATATGTAACATAACAATTAAATATATTTAATATCATACAAAAATATTAAATAATATAACACAAATTAAACAAATAAATATATATAAATATATGTATATGTACGCTGATAAAAGGTTTTTTTTATAGTTAAAAATATATGTGAAGTTATAACAAATAATTTATTAGAGACCACTTTTTAGTTTTTAATAAATATATCTTATTATTTAAAAAGATTTATTAATATTTAATAAATGAATATCAGATTTGTTAATTATTAACAAATATTTTCTAATACAAATATATATATATATATATATATATATATATATAATATATATATATATATATATATATATATATATATATATATATATATATATATATATCTAAAGTAGAAATGTTTTTGTGACTGAAAATATGATAATGCAATTAATTAAAATATTAATTACATACTTTGAAATTTTTTTGCTCTGTCTGAAAAAAGTTAAAGGTTAAAAAGTTAAATTTTAATATTTTAATTTTAAGTGTGTTTTTCACAATTTTGTTAAATTGTGACTGGATGAAAATTTTGTAAGTGGTCGTCTTCGTCGTTGGTAGGGTGAACAAATCCTTAGCGAAATATCGTACGCTTATGACAATTAGTATCGCTAGCGGATTCTATTCCTTTTTATTCCTTTTCATTTGCGTTTTGACGTTTGGCTAAAGGGGCTGTTTACAATATGGAGGATAGCAGAGGTACCTCTACTCTCTATAAAGTTTACATACCGAGCATGCGCACTTTCTTATATTCACGATCCCATGAGACACAACAGCAATGTTCGGTCCTTTATTATCACACAGTATACTTACCTCAGATCTATATGTCACTCATTTCCGGACGCGTTGAAATTGAAATTTTTAAATTTTGTATACCCCTATTAGGACCAATTTTTTTGCAGTCTACCCTATATCATCGTGTTCAGAATAAAACAGCGCTTATGCTGATATAATTTTTTTTCTATTATCAAATCTAGTGAAAGTAACTAGTATTGACATACATGTTTATACCTGTCTACCCAGTAGTTCGTCCAGGTAAATAATAGTCTACCCTACGATTGCACATTCTATATGCTCTATACTTTAAGTCCAGTATAAAATTTTATTATTATCTTCATTTTGCAACATTTTATGAAAAATCATATTTCAAAAAATAATTAAAAATATTCTGTCTAGGATTTCTGTTGTCTACCCATTTTTAATTTATTTTATAATATATGAAATTTATTATAAAATAAATTTGATTCTCTTATCAAACCGTTAGGTTTCGTTTCATATTCGGATCTTAGACCATGTATTCCATTGACGGAATCTTGGCCACTTTTCCATCGTACGCGTGAATGTATCGCATGTCACATATTTTAAACTTTAAGCTTCAGGAAATGCTTCACAATATTTCATTTAACATTTTTTTCACGGAATTTGAATTTTATTTCGTAGAATATTGAATAATTGATTTAGTTTGTTACAGTTGTGTTATTTTTGTTATATTTGACTTGTTGATGACAGTTTAAATAATTACATGTATGCAATTTGCGGTTTTCGTTACAATATTAATTTGTTTGATACAAATTATATATTTTTTATGCAGTAGATAATGTTAAATATCTTACGAAATATGTTATTATCTTTAATAGAGAATATTTAATTTGAAATATATTATGTTTATTATTAACTAGCTGGCCCGGCGAACTTTGTACCGCCCAGTCAATGAATGTCGTGTTACCTTTGGGCTTGGAACTAATTTAGGCTATGATGAACGGAATACAATGATACAAAATAAATATAGATATAGGTATAATGGCTTTTTATTTCGATGAATAACATATATAGAAATAGAATATAAAAATAATTACTTAAATACTTCATACCTACACGTGTCAGAGAAAAATTACCTATTGAATTAAACTACGTTTTGCAGCCTGGGATGCACTCGAATTAACTCTTTTCGTTCTTTAACTGGTGTCGACCACAAATCGTTTCCTTTCACTTTAATTATGATAGTTCTACTTCTACCACTATCATCGGGCGACCGACGATGATACAGTGGGTAACCATCGTTGCCTGTGTTGGTCTTTGCCGTCAATTTTCGTGGATACCTTTTGGAACACTCGCTGTCAACCATGCATGGTGATTGGCGGTTGATGGTGCCACACGGTACATGAATCATATTATATTCGTGATTAGAACATCATGTCATGTCGTTCTGGATCGGTTACAGGATTAGCAATCCCCGCACATACAATTTTTATCCGCCCGAATTCTTTCGACTAACCAAATTAAAATGTGTGCATGCTGCAAGCCTTATTTTTGTCATTCGATTGAATACATCCATCATTGAATAATCCCAAAGATGTGTTGCTTTTGTAACTCATGATCGGATTTTTTGCTTGAAAACATGTGTGGTAATGTCGAGCCGATCACTTGATATCTGTCCGGGAAGCAGCTGCAGTTGAATAATTTCCATCCATTTCGGATTACATGTAAATTTAATGAATAGATCTGGCCGACCATAATGACGAAAATATTATGTATGTCATTGCATCTTGCGCATATTCATGACCTGTGTTTGTCGCAGTAAACAGACCAACATTAATTTCTGCATCTTCTTCTCGGTGCTAATTGCATCGCGTAAATGGATGTAATCTTCAAAACGCAATTTAGCTTGGTTCGAACCAATGAATCAGGGGCTCCGTTTCAATTTTAACGTTATATACATAATAATATTATTATGTCAACGCAATATTGTTGAAGCAGTCGACGAAATTGCAACAAATTTTAATTGTCAGAATTTTTACATTTTTATAGAATTTCTTTTTAATAATTAAGCGAACTTACCTTCTTGGTTAGATTCCTCACCAAAAATACCTTATTAATTTCTGAAAACACGCGTAAACACAATCATTTGAGGAATTTTTATGTATCCGCTTTTATTGCACTTTTTGATAATTGATTTTAAAAAAATACAAACAATATTTATTCACCCTTTTTACTTTTTAATTATTTTACACATAATACATTTTTGAACGCATGAATGTCAAACATTATTTTCCGTATTTGACAGGATTGACAACTAATGATTGACATGTACGAAAATAAAAATTTTGGGAAAATATTTATTCGTCTAGTTTTTGTTGTTTTTATGATTTATTCTGCTATTCTGGGCGGTGACAAATCCAACAAATCCAAAACCATGAAAATTGGTTCAGCAGATCTCGAGTTATAAGTGTTGGAACATACAGACTTTCTTTTATATATATAGATTTACATAAGGTAGACGAGGTTGCGCGTGTAGGGTTCAGTCTTAATGTCCTAGACCATCCTAGACAGTTGATATCCATAGTTCACAAAAAACTGATTATATAAAACAATAATATAGTCTTATGAATTATTGAGTACCCATTCACAAAACAAGGCCACTTCTGAAAATTCATACCCAAAATAGCCCTTTAAGCTCTGTAGGGACATACTAAAAGAGGTCTAATTCCCTTAAGACATATGTTTATATAAATTGAAAAATAAATACGACATCGTCGAAAACGAAATTCCGGAAACACTTTTAAAGCTTAGGAGACATATTACAAAATTATATGACCGTGATTGATGGATTTATATTCCGTAAAAGAGACTGTAAACACGCGATTAATCATCCCATGTCACCTCGCCTAAGTAAGCAATAAACCTCTGATGGAAACAAAGGTATGCTATCCTGATAAGGTCTGACAAATTATATGTATCACCTGCTTTGCGGTTTGCATGTTCAATAGGCGGGTACATACAGAGCGAGCAGCCTCGCGAGGCAATTGCTGCGCGAAGCAGCTGGGTCAGTGTGGACGGGCTTCACTGGGGAAAATTAAAAGGAAGGTAGCTCACGAGTTTTTAGCCGACTTCAAATAAAAGGAGGAGGTTATCAATTCGGCCGGTTTCTGAACCGATTTACGTGATTCTTATTTTGATTTATGCGGAATAGTTTGAAATTGGTCCCATAATTCACAGCACATCTAAAGAATATGTAGTTATTAATAATATCAAATCTTTTTATTATTTACTTTTCCGTATTTGAGTCGGTTTCTTTAACGTAGTTATTTTTATCCTCTGCCGAGCCACGTAGTCGCGCAACAAATGGTTCGCGAGGCTGCTCGCTCTGTATTGACCTGCCTAATAACTGGGATAACGAATTGTTAAGTTTCATAAAGGCATTGGCAAAGAATACATAATGCTATCGGGAGTGGTTCTTGTGATGATGGTACTTCTAGACAAGGGTAGTTCGGTCTTTGATCTAGTCCTGTTATGTCCCGTTGGAATTATGAAGGAATAGGTAGTGCATATACGTGTACTAAAATATTATGCTTGCTTCTCTGGTTCTTCGGTGAGGTAAAATGAATTTTGAAATTTCCATGCAAATAATGCTACTAAATCTATACTAATATTACAAAGCTGAAGAGTTTGTTTGTTTGAACGCGCTAATCTCAGGAACTTCTGGTCCGAATTGAAAAATTCTTTCGTTGTTAGATAGCCCATTTATCGAGGAAGGCTATTGGCTATAATATATCATCACGCTAAGACCAACAGGAGCTGAGCAACGCGGGTAAAACTGCGGGGCACAGCTAGTATGGTATATAACTTTATTAATTTAATTCATTGATTCCTATAATCTGAATAGATTAGAAGTTTGTCGTATAATAAATTCCTTTGATAGTGATTTGTCTAAAAACTATTATGGAGAAATGTTTTTTACGACATCAAGGAATCAGTTATCTACCATTTTTTCTTACTGGTTCAATTAATAAACGAAGTATATATACTGCTGAGAGTTTGTCAAAAAAGATTAGTAAGTAATGTGTCATACCCCTGTGTACACCATACCAGGGAACACGTATTTTTGTCATTTAAAAAGTTTTTCAAACTCAGATTCTAACTTGGAGGTTCGAGTGTATAGGTGAAGTAGGAAGTAATTAAAACTTTACTTGTTTTGTTACATTTTTTATCTTTATTCCAACTTGATGTAGGTAAAAATATGAAAATTTTATTTGCTTATATTTTTTTTAATAAATTGTGTATTTTAATATAGTGAAGTATTATTGTTTTATCATTTGCATAGTGTCAGGCTTTTCAAAACAAAAATAGATTAAATAAAATGTCGTACTTTGGAAAATAAATACAAGTTTTAGCACTGGATTTTTCTATGTATATTAAAATTTGTTAATATCGAGCTTGGCTATTATAATATACATAACATAACATTATGCTAGGACCAAAAAATTTGAAAAGCAGGAAATTGGAATGGTTAAATCTTTTGGTCGCAGACGAAGTTACGTGAATCAGCTAGTCAATTATACCTCCCGAGGTAGGTACTTATGCTAAAAGCATGAGTTTTCTTTTATTTATCTCTTTTAATCCTATCAAGTTTATATATATCAAGACACAAATATGGTTTCTATTCCTGAAGCTATAGTGTGACCATAAGTGTGACCGTAGAATATTCAACAAAGCGACATAAAAACTTCACTAATAGTACAGTCCCCAATTGAAATAAATTCATTTCCGTGGGATTTATCTCCGCCGTACGAACTACTGATATCCACTTAATCGGCATGTTTTTCTGAACACAAAAAGTGTGGTTGTCACTTCCTAGGGGTATGGAGGGGGGAGTTATGACGTAGCAAAGATGGCCGTCGGGCCATTCTATTATGCGGTATATCTACTGGACCGATTTACTTAAAAAGGGTGTCAATGGAAAGATAATTAAATAAACATTATTTAATTCCTAGGATTCATTAATGTAAAACTAGTAACAACTGAAATATTTTCAAAAAACAACATTTTATGAAATAAATATTTTTTTAAATGTAAAAAACTCGGTAACCGTTAGAATTATGAGAATTTAGCTTATTATAAAACATATAGCTACTTTAATCACCTTTCTAATGAACCTTCAATAATGACAATCGAGCAATAAACAACGGAACTACAGCCTATTAATTGAGCGTCGGTAGCGCCGAATTAGCCCTTTGTTGGTATGAATCATCTTGAAATTATCTTTACATATAAAAAATCGTAGGAAAGTCAAAACTGTATGTTGAATATTTATTTAAAATAATACTTGGGGCGTGATCTACAATAGATACCGAAGCCAAAATTATAGTTTTTAGAATTTTTGTCTGTTTGTCTTTATGTATGTCCGGGTTAAACTCAAAAAGTACTTATATAGATTTACTTCAAATTTGGAACAGAGATATTATGAGACATGAGAAAAGACATAGGATAGGTTTTATCCCGGAAATACCACGGAAACGGGAACTATGCGTGTGTTTCTTTGACTACGCGGACGAAGCCGCTGGCCGAAACTCGAAAGCTGTGTAAAATATTTATTTTATTTATTACTCTTTAATAAAACTATACATGGGAAACTTATTGCTAATTCATACAAAACAAAGAAAAAACAGTAAAGTTTATTAGGCGGCCTAATCACATAGAAGTGATCTCTTCCAGGCAACCTGGGCAAAAGGAAACAAGCTAACTGAAATTACGATGGTAGGTCGAAAAAAAGGCAAGGAAATAATAAAATTATGAATAATAATTTTAATTTTTTTAAATTTCCTGAGATTTATGTGAGCAGAAACTTACCTAATTACCTATTATCGTCATTATTCTGATCAAGATCTTCTACATAATTAAACTTTTTAAAACATTTGTATCCGACGTGGCATATCCTTCCCAAGCACTTTTGTTTTTGTCACTACATCCACAACGGGATGAACGGCAACCAGCTTTACATTGACATGATATCACTTCGAGGTCTTTCGATGAAATTGACTTTACTGATGATTTTATCAGTATTCAAGTAATTGGCAACAGTTTGTTGTCCTCAACCTTTCAGCTAGAGTCTATGGGTTCAGGTAGCGTGGGATTTACATTCTGCCAATAAAATGCCTGGTAAGTGGCTCTTCTCTGAGCGCATGTAGGTGAAACGCAAATCGTTGAGGTTATCTAATTCTTGACAAAGACTGACAAAAACCAAGGCTCGTTATTAAAACTGGCTTGTTCTACCTACTAGATGGAATAGATTCATATACTCAACAGAAAACAAAGCCTCTCCATCCGATTTTCTATCAAAAGAAATAGCCATTTAGGCATCAAAACTTCAAAGAAAAGAATTAGATAACCTTACCGATTTGAGAGCAGCAATGTTCCAGAACATCAGAAAACTTGATAAATTACCCCCTACACCACAAACGTCTCACCTGCATGTCCTAAGAGCCACCTTCCAGGCATTATTTATATTGGCAGAATGCAAACGCAGCAAGGCCCACGCTACTTGAACTCATAGACTCTAGCTGAAAGGTTGAGGACAACA
Source organism: Colias behrii (assembly GCA_029959065.1). Classification (NCBI taxonomy): domain Eukaryota; kingdom Metazoa; phylum Arthropoda; class Insecta; order Lepidoptera; family Pieridae; genus Colias; species Colias behrii. The sequence goes on from JARWMC010000006.1 coordinate 10,893,709, forward strand.
AACTGTTGTCAATTACTTCATCAGTAAAGTCAATTTCATTGAAAAACCTCGAAGTGATATCATGTCAATGTAAAGCTGGTTGCCGTTTATCCCATTGTGGATGTAGTGACAAAAAACAAAAGTGCTTGGAAAGGATATGCCACGTCGGATACAAATGTTTTAACCAATTTAATTATGTAGAAGATATTGATCAGAATAATGACGATAAAAATTTGATAAGTTTTTGCTCTTATAAATCTCAGGAAATTTAAAAAAAATTAAAATTGCACGTACTTTTTATTCAGAATTTTATTATTTCCTTGTCTTTTTTTCTACCTACCATCGTAATATCAGTTACCTTTTGCCCAGGTTGCCTGGAAGAGATCACTTCTATGTGATTAGGCCGCCTAATAAACTTTACTGTTTTTTCTTTGTTTTGTATGAATTAGCAATAAGTTTCCCATGTATAGTTTTATTAAAGAGTAATAAATAAAATAAATATTTTACACAGCTTTCGAGTTTCGGCCAGCGGCTTCGTCCGCGTAGTCAAAGAAACACACGCATAGTTCCCGTTTCCGTGGTATTTCCGGGATAAAACCTATCCTATGTCTTTTCTCATGTCTCATAATATCTCTGTTCCAAATTTGAAGTAATTCTATATAAGTACTTTTTGAGTTTAACCCGGACATACATAAAGACAAACAGACAAAAATTCTAAAAACTATAATTTTGGCTTCGGTATCTATTGTAGATCACGCCCCAAGTATTATTTTAAATAAATATTCAACATACAGTTTTGACTTTCCTACGATTTTTTATATGTAAAGATAATTTCAAGATGATTCATACCAACAAAGGGCTAATTCGGCGCTACCGACGCTCAATTAATAGGCTGTAGTTCCGTTGTTTATTGCTCGATTGTCATTATTGAAGGTTCATTAGAAAGGTGATTAAAGTAGCTATATGTTTTATAATAAGCTAAATTCTCATAATTCTAACGGTTACCGAGTTTTTTACATTTAAAAAAATATTTATTTCATAAAATGTTGTTTTTTGAAAATATTTCAGTTGTTACTAGTTTTACATTAATGAATCCTAGGAATTAAATAATGTTTATTTAATTATCTTTCCACTGACACCCTTTTTAAGTAAATCGGTCCAGTAGATATACCGCATAATAGAATGGCCCGACGGCCATCTTTGCTACGTCATAACTCCCCCCTCCATACCCCTAGGAAGTGACAACCGCACTTTTTGTGTTCAGAAAAACATGCCGATTAAGTGGATATCAGTAGTCCGTATGGCGGAGGTGAGTCCCACGAAAATCGTTATTTGAAGACTTTTTAACGAATGGGTCTCACACTATAATAAAATTTATTTATTCACCGATGTTTTCCGGAGACAAACTAATATAATTTCGGCAGCGAGACCAATTACCACGTCAAAACTATTGATGTTATTCCATTATTTAGGTTTTTATTTTGGTCGGCTTCACAAAGATTCATGCTTTAACGTACTAAATATTTTCTATAACATTAGTTCTTTTCAATTCGAGCATTCTTGTTAATTAAAGCTTTTTCTCAAACATAAACATAATAAACAAAGGTGAAACAATGTTTAAATTTGTGCAGCAGTTCCCGAGATTAGTGAACTAACTCTTCAGCTTTATATTATTTGTATAGATAAGGTATAACAACAGTGTATGGGGAAGATGGAAATATTAAAATACAAACATTGCAGAAATACGCCTGTCCTTTGACTCAATATTGCTAACACTCAAAACCGTACAACACAAACGTCTACGATAAGCAAACAGTATATTTCTATAACAATGGCCAAGGCACTCGGAATTAATGAAATAACTATATAGCTAGAGATAAATCCTTAAGATACAATCGGCCTTGCCTGGCATACTCAATAACTAATATTAGATAAGGGTGCGTGTGGTTTATCAGCTATCTCGGCTTCATTGTTCTCAAGATGTTTTGTGGCTTAAATTAGTGAGTCTTAAGAAAGGGAGCGTTGTTTATAAACATTTTGTATTGACTTGGATTCCCTTCTTTGACATATTTGTTATATGCTTCATTATTATTTTTACATAGCGACATTCTCCGAAAAGCGCAAGATGCTTTTAGTAAATAATAATTAATCTGTACAAGAAAATCGTGCATAGATTAAAACAGTTTCATCAAAATTGCTGTTTTTGCTTAGCATGAATTTTACGTATAACTTGAAATGGTTTGAACTGATCACCAAAATTGTAACTCTTGGAAATTGTTTAACCATTTTCTTTTAAAGATGTTGCTATAGCTTAATTAAATTCTTTATCTCAAAATACGGGCCACAAACCTCACAAAGTTATTTTATACAAAGGCATCGTTATTAAAAATAAAATAAAATTGACAAAAAGGAAGTGTCATGGGTGTAAGCATATTTAGATCACTCTGATGAATGGAATATCGTTAATCCGGAAATATTGTGCGACAGCCATTTCATTGAAAATTTATCATATACAATATGTGAATATTTAATAATTTTCCAAGCACATGATATAATGCGGAATTTTGTTATTTTATGTGTTCAATATTGAATTTTACAACGGATAAGTCTTCATTGTTTCAAAACCTTATCGTTACCCTCTTTATACTTTCCAGGAAAGTGAGCAAGTTATAATTGAAAATAATTATAATATAATTGTATTATGTAAGGGTGGAGGGAGAAAAAAGAAGATTGATTGGGCATTACAATCGAGATTTCAATTATGCTTTTTGATTTTTAGGTATCTCAAAATGTGATTATTTTGTTTAGTAATATTTACATTTTATTAGGTACTTGCTTGTATGTGGGTGGTATTTAATTATCTATGTTAATATAAGGTTAGGTTAGGGTAGATAATCTAGCCCCGCAATTTTAACCGCATTCCTCTGCTCCTATTGGTCGATAAATATTAAATATACTATCTAACGGTGAAATAATTTTTTAAACCGGACCCGTGGTTTTTAGCGTCTTCAAGCAAGCAAAAAAAAAATAACTTACTCTTTAGCTTTATAATATTAGGTATAGTTTTACACATAAGAAATGAAAGTATAACCAAACGCATTTAATTGCGTTTCCGCGTAAGCTGCATTCAAACTGATCCCTCATTCAAAATTAACCATCACGGCGAGTTTTCCCATCTATTCATATACAAAATAAATCCGCCAATTACATGAAAAGTGCATGTAGCTGACATATAAAGTCACAATTACACTTGACTTACTTTGGGAACGAGTAACGACCTTTCTTTGTGGCGCTTGCTTCGTCTCGTCTGTGAGACCGTAATCTTTCTTTTTTGAGAGATTTTTACGTTATATTTTTGGAAAAGTAAGGAGCTAAATGTGTTTAAGAATATGGAGAAGTGTATTGAAAAATAACCTGAGTATATAAAGGCGTAGTCATATACATATAGTATATTACGCTCTCGGAGAGGTAGTATTATATAAGTATTTCTAAGACACTAAGTTTTAAGAGAGCACATAATTTTATTATATATTTTTTAAATCTTTGTATGCAATTTTTTCAAAAGTTCAATATAAGTAGATTGATGAAGGAGGCGCTCGTTTATAAATAATCCTCCTTACAACAACAGTTATTCCATAGTAGATCATCTGTGGAGAGATAAATTATTATTTATAATGATAGCATATTTCATATAGAAAATTCGATTGCAATCTTACAAAAAGTTATGAGACTTCACACTACACTTGGTTACATCCTAGCCTACTTTTACTAGGACGTGAAAGTGTCTACGGATGGATGGATATTTGTTACACTTTCATACGTAACCGATGATCATGTAGCATTGAATTTGTATGAAACTTGATACAGATATAGATTATTATAATCCGTTATCCATAGAAATAAATAGTTTATTGTATACCCAGATGATACCAACCAAGTGAAGCTTCGGGCTGCATTTATTAAAATAATTCTACAAAACAAATGTTTGGAATAAGTTGGACAAAGAACGAGCATACACTTTAAACTTGAAGGTACAATTTGAATATAATCTATCCTTTTCAAGTTTTTTTTAAATATTCATTTAAAAGTCCACTTCCAGTTCCACATTACGCTTGAGCTACTTTTCGAATGAATATGGCTAGATTTCTTTTTAAACCGTATGTAAGTTGGTATTAACATAAATCGGTCAAGTCAGATAAAGTTAGCTGTGGAGTAACGACTCATTTTAAATAAATTTAAATTTAACTTATCAGTTTTGTATCAATTTGCAATTGTAAATATTAAATTCTGAAAAGAAACGGGTGAAATAAATTGCGTTTTAGGAGATATTTGGTTTCTAGAAAAGGTTTTATTAGAAAGAAGGATTTCTACGAATTTTATGTTACATTTCCAGTGACCGTTTTTAATTTTTAAACTTCTATAGCATGAGAAGATATTAATAGAAGACATTGATATTGCATAGCACCAGAAGTGAAAACCACCACCATGAAAACACTACTAATTTGAATAAAATAATTGAATTTTATGTAATATTCATTTCCATAGTGATACATAATATTATGATGTGTAAAGTGCATATTACCACAATACTATCTAAAGATATAAGTCCCATATAACATATGAGTAAGGACCTACACGAAGCTATTAAATAAAAAAAGACGTGTGGCACTCGGGGACTGCCGCGGTAAAGCTATTGCATGCTATGCCTTCAAGCCACACCTGCGTGCCCGTCGGAGTGGGGAGCGTGAGGTTTTTTCGTTACGGAATTTCTGGATTCGGTCCCCGCGCTCAAGGCCCGCGATAGAAGCTATGCAATAGCTTAATAAATACATTGCTAATAATTCCAGCCTAAAGAGGCACTTTTCTGCGTATCATCGCTGAGCGTTGTATGTATAGTGTAATATGGATAGAGTTGGTACAGCTTAAGGGTCGTTCACCTGGGTTCATATAAATATAAACGCAACGATGTCCATACAAGGGTATATCAGTTATACATTTTTGTTAAATTGGTAAAGCAATATTTATAGATCATAATTGTAATCTGTGTTATGTACATATTGTACGTAAATATTTGCTATCTTAAAAATAATTTGAATAATATTAGGTTGTGAGAACTAATAGCTATATGTATAACAAAAAACAAAACATCAAAATCCGTAGAGTAGTTTTTGTGTGAAAGCCGGACTACAGACATACATACAGCATTTTTGCTTTTGTTCTATATAGGCGGTATTTTCTTCAGTTTTTATTCAATGTACAAATTTAAACTCTACTACATTGTATCATATGTATAAATATAATATCATCTTTGCGTGTAGTTCCTTAAATAGTGTAGTAATAAACAATTTTCTTTGATACATGATATTCAACATTTGAGACAGTCATTTTGTCGTTCTATTTACAAAGGAGCCTTTGTACCATCACGTTGTAACGGGTAATGGCGGAATTCTCTTGGAAATTTCTCGAACACCGTGAGCCCAATCATTTGATAAATCAGATCATGGAATAAATATTTAAGATTAAGTTCGTCCTTAATATTATATTCAAGAAATAATCCATACTAATACTAATATACTAATATACTAATATACTAATATACTAATACTAATATACTAATACTAATACTAATATACTAATACTAATAATATTATAAATGCGAAAGTAACTCTGTCTGTCTGTCTGTTACTCAATCACGCCTTAACTACTGAACCAATTTGCATGAAATTTGGTATAGAGATATTTTGATACCCGAGAAAGGACATAGGCTACTTTTTATCCCGGGAAATAGGATAGGTTTTATCCCGGAAATCCCACGGGAACGGGAACTATGCGGGGTTTTCTTTGACTGCGCGGGCGAAGCTGCGGGTGGAAAACTAGTCATGAATAAGATTTTATTGTATTTTTGCGTTTTTATAATTAAAGATAGAGAATAGTCAAAGTTTAAGTATGTTTATAATCTGAATTAAATATAGCTGATGCACAACACTCATAAGCAATTTAATGTCATGATTGTTTTTGCTCTCTTTCTTTTTATTTATAACTACTATCTTTCCACCCGCAGCTTCGCCCGCGCAGTCAAAGCCCGCATAGTTCCCGTTCCCGTGGGATTTCCGAATTTATAAATTATTTATTGGAACTCTAAAGTATTCAAAACGTAACTAATTAAAATATCCGGCGTATTAATTTAAATTAATATTAATTAATATTAATTATAATTATTCAATAGATTTTATGGTCTGGCAATTCCAGAATAATCTAATTTACTGCGTTCATGAATCAAGCTACTCACGCGAATCCTCCAAAGAAATCAGATTAAACAGTTTTTATAATTGAATCATAGAACCAGTACAGTCAAGAATTTGTTAAATTAAATTGCAAATCCCAATCTATTATCTTCCTATCAATTCGATTCTAGTTCCATCCTTTATAAAGGTATATTTGCAACTATATCTACTGATTGTTGTTAGGTTTAATTTACTAGGGCTGTTTTAAAGGACATTTTAATACATAAGATGCTATTTGTAATGTATTGTAATTGCAATATAAAGAGTTCATATAACTAATACCTTATCCTTTCTGCGTATTATAAATTCGAAAGTAACACTGTATGTCCTTCAGACCTGAACCACTTAATTTATTTGGAAGAAATTGGGTACAGAGATAATAATCCTGGAAATTCCACTTAAGCGAGACGGCACGTTTTTTTCTGTGTGGGTGAAGCTACACGCGTAAAGCTAGTACCTAGATATTCATTTCTGTCCACAGAAGAGATATTTTTTTTAAATAATATGTAGCAAAAAGACTCTTTTAAACGAGCTTATTACGCTTTTAATATGTTTCCTGTTTGTAAAGAAGCGTCCACATCACTTTGTATGTAAAAACATTTTTAATTATAAATGAACTACGAACCATACTAATTACAAATGCGAAGGGTCCGTCTGTCTCCCTGTTTGCCTTTATGTCGATCCTGAGGCATGTTTGTTTAGCTTTTTCGCTTTAAGTAGTTTTTAGAAGGGGTTGATGTATGACAGATTTTAGTTTAAGTTTGTACCAAAGAGACAATGTAAAAAAAGTATAAAGTGGTTGTAGTCCTAGAAGCGTTTTTACTCAAGATTTTCAGTTTAAAGATAATTGTTAAGCCAAATGTTACCTCAAATCTTTTATATATCTGTTAAAACTTTAGAGAAAACTTTATAACAAAGGAATTAGTGCCTGCATGAAGGATTTTTATCAGTTATTAAATGAATTCCCCTTTATCATGTATACACATAACACACTCATCAATTTTTTTACAAACAAAACATTCATACTAAAATAGTACCTACATAGAACGGAATCAATAAACAGCTTAAAATGGCCAGAAAAAAAGACATCAAAAAATAAATAACTAATTGCAAACTAGTTCACAACCACTATTTAGTATTAAATTAGAATTTCCAAATAAATAAACACCACAGAACTAGAAATATATTACGAGTTAAATGAAGTATAAAATAGTACCACAAATAGTAACAGACCGCAACATAAATGTTTACAACCAGACATTATCGTAAGCTTTTCATTGATTATCTCGTTCACTCTTCATTATATTCTAATTATATCATGTTAATCGATGCTTATGCGAGTTATTGCTTTGAAAATGTGGCTCTAAAAATAACAGGCGCTGTATTTTACATGAATAAATAGCTAGAAATTATTGGGTCTAAGAATGTTGTTAGCAATAGTTTGATTGATTTTAAAAGTTATTTTATATAAGTGCGATTGCAGATTATGAAAATGAATGACGAATGAGTCTTATGACCAGAAGTATAAAAAATAAACATTAAAACTTCGCGGTAGTAGAGTTACTTCTATGCTATATTCTATCCAATATAATCATCCTAGTGTTAGTGAATTTATCCCAGGCATAAAAGTAATCGACACTAATTGTGTTATTAAACAGCAAAAGTATTCGCCAGACCATAGTGTCTTACACTATCCGACCGATTAAACATTATAATAACTCCGATAGTACAATAGCTTAACCTAGCTACAGTTAACATCGAGTCCGACTGACTCAGCAATTCATAAAGTCACAAAGGGCATTTGTTTTGTTCAACGTACTCCTTTTGTGTCCTGGGAGATCCATTGTCTGTTGTTTAAGCAGAATAAGTTAGTGTCGTGGGTGCATCTCGCAGTGATAACAAGGGTTAATGCAACTTACTGGAGATTCTATTTTTCTGTCATAAATCTATTGTAAAGATGCGATCTGGATTAAACGCGCAGTTGCGACTGTATTGTTCGGTTTTTTATTGTGTTTGCTAACACGTCGTATTGTAATAAGATTTTATTGTATTAAATGCTACTTTATTCAAGACTAGCTTTCCGCCCGCGGCTTCGCCCGCATTTTCAAAGATAAACCCGCATAGTTCCCGTTCCCGTGGGATTTCCGGGATAAAACCTATCCTATGTGTTAATCCAAGTTACCCTCTATATGTGTGCTAAAATTCATTGTAATCGGTTCAGTAGTTTTTGCGTGAAAGAGTAACAAACATCCATACAAACTTTCACATTTATAATATTAATAGGATATGCAAATAATTATAAAGAATATGTATACAAGTACTTGTGATAAAGATTTTTTCTATATTCATAGGTTTTATCCACACTAAAGGAATCTTTTGGTCGTCCTTGTTCTAAGAGACGGATTATCATAATTAATTGTTTTATATCAACATTTTAGTTTTATTAGTATTTTTTGATAACACTTGCTTATTTATATATGTTCACATTAAGTCATGTAACTTGCATATCACAATGAACATTTAAAACAGCTGAGATTGTCGCCTCTTATAATTATACCCACAAAGGCGTCCCGCAATTTCCTTCAACAATATGCACGCCACTATATATCTTATAGCTTTGTTAATAACGCTCATTTCTCCTGGGGAGACTTAATGAAATGTTAATGCAAAACTAGTGGCCGCTAATTAGGCCCTCGGAGATCCCAACATTAATTTAATTGTATAAAAGCTCGCTTGAGGTAATACTGCTCCTTATTTTTTCCGTTACGCTAAATGTAAAGATCCCTGGAGAAGTAGTTTTCTGCTTTTATTCGATTTTAATATTGTTTCTTTGCTGAGTGCAAACAGGATTATTCTATTATTCTTTACGAGTTAAATATTTTTTTAAATCCGATTGCGTGGATGCTCTTTCCAGTTTTTATATCATGTTGGAGCGAAAATATTACGCATTTTGTATTTGTTTTCTTAAAATATGAATCAGAATAAAAGTGTATTTATTAGACATATTGAACTTTCTGATATTTGGGATATAGTTTTACAGAAATATATAGGCTTAATAATGCAAGTTTTATTTTAATAATTAGTTTGGGTTTGCATAACTTTATACCTACGATTGGTGTTTAACTAGTGAATGAAATGTGTTACATTCAAAGGATAAGTTTTAGAAAAAAACTTGCTGAGGAAAAATCATGATAAATGTATAAAATTTGTTTAAACAATTTTGCCACTGAATAACCTATTTATTGTTGAGTTGAAAGACCTTGTTCTTAAGACATTTGGAAAACATCAAAACAAGCGCATGTATCTCAAGGCGAGTGTAAACAAACGTACCAATGTAAAATTTATTGCTTTTAACTTACTTTCGTTAAAAACAGATTTACCCTCGTCTTGCTAATGCCCTTCCGTCTGATTTACCGCTTTATTTGTTAGAGACGCGAATATTTCTAATTAAGAGCTCTTGACCAATTACTATGCGACTAATGTAATTAGTTGTAAAGGAGACTAATGATTGTAAGAGATTCTGCCTTGATAGAATTGTCTTTTATCTGATAATCTTTATAAAATCTTAGAGACCGTAAAAATTGCCAAAACAATATAATAATAGCTGTGCTCCGCGGTTTTACCCGCAGTGCTTCGCTCCTGTTGGTCTTAATGAGATGATATATATAGCCAGCCTTCCTCGATAAATTGGTTATCTAACACCACAATAATTTTTTAAATCGGACCAGTAGTTCCCGAGATTAGCGCGTTCAAACAACCAAACAAACAAACTCTTCAGATTTATAATATTATTTATTTATTATTTATTTATTTATTTATTTATTTATTTATTTACACACACACATAGAACTAACTATCATTACAGGTTAACCTAATTCGACAGAGTTCTTTTATAAATTAAGAAAAACAAACATATCTCATAAAAATATAAAAATAAACACGTTGTAACACAATAATAGCCTATTAAGCCTCAATAATTCATAAACTTAACATTTCTGCTGATAGCATAATATATTTAGTAGTACCTTTGAAAATTCGCTCAAACTACAAGAAAACACATCTATTATATTGTGCAATTCGTTAATTGTACGAAATGCACAAATAAGAGGCGATTTGGCTAATAGATTAGTTCTCGCTACTGGTACATACAGTATATTGGGTAAGATTCTTTTTTCTAAATAGTGGTCTGGAACCTTTAAATACATTTCCTTTAATATTCCGGGATTGTATTCTTTGCCCCTTAAAACCCCCACCAAGTATGCCACCAGCTTAAATTCGCGCCTTACCCTTAACTCATTGTACCCCACCATGCCCAGTACAAACAGTGTGGGATACATTAGGGGATAGAAGGGATATACGCCATAAAGCTTCATGTACAGGTGGCGCATGAATTTATTTTGTACTCTTTCCAACATAACCGTGTACTTTGCTTCGTGCGGTGCCCATATGACCGCACTGTGTTCCAAATAGCTTCTGACAAGACTATTGTATAAGGTTTTGACTACCGTTATGTTGGTGAACCCCTGTGACTGCCTGAGTACAAAACCCAATTTTCTATACGCTTTTTTACAAATTTGCGTAATATGTGCTCGAAACGAAAGGTCAGCCGTGAGATTCAACCCCAAATCCCGTACTTCTGTAACTCTTCGTATCGGCGCCGCATTCACTATGTACTCATAATTTAAAGGTACCCGTGCGCGAGTAAAACTAATGATGGAACATTTACTTACATTAAAATACAACTTGTTCCGATGACTCCACTCCACTATACTATCTATATCCTGCTAGAGCCTTTCGCTATCCATTTTATCCCTTACCTCGAGCAGCAATTTAAGATCATCTGCAAATAATAAACATACTCCATGCTTGATGACCTGCGGCAGATCGTTTATCATTATTATGAATTCGAGAGGGCCCAAATTACTACCCTGGCTTACTCCCGATAGGGTGTAATATGAGTCAGATAAACAACCCTTGTAATCAACATACTGCTGTCTATCCTTTAAGTAACTACTAAAAAATTTTAAAAGATGCGGTGTACATCCCAATAAAGCCAGTTTATTCAATAAAATATCATTATCGACAGTGTCAAATGCTTTTCTAAAATCAAAGTAGGCAACATCCACCTGATGACCAGAATCTACTGCAGGCACAACATTTGACATGAAATTTAGAAGATTAGTAGTAGTACTACGACCAGGCCAAAATCCATGTTGGGCATCAGATATCAGACTACTAATTTGCTTCATTAGTATAGATTATATTAGAGTCAAACTTTCAAAGCTCATTATTGCGACAATAGAGATTGATTTTTATTGTTTTCAAAATATATTTTTCTTGGAGATTGCTTATTGGCATGGATTTAGCCATATCATTCTTATCTGATTAAACTATGCGATACTAAAAAAATATGAAGTACATTAAAAACTATCCATCTGTTTGCTATTTCTTTAATAATTTGATAATTACAATTGCAGTCCTTTCTCAAATATATCATTACGTCGTACGTTCATTTACAATTATTTTGTTTTTAACTTAGAAATATATTATGAACTGAGAAGCCGATTCTGTAAATGTGAACTTATACTGTAAGAATAATACACAACGGAAACAATCTAATAATAAGTAACAATAATGGAAATCAATTTTCAGTGACCAATAACTGCAACCGTGAAACCTACAGACAAGCGAAATCAGTGAAAAATTATGCAAATTCCATTTTAATTGGACAAACACGCCATGGGGATTGACGTTCATTTTCATATCATTTTCGACAATTACATTAAACATTAATGGCGAGCATGTTCTGTGACATGAAAGCCACAGTAAAACGTGTCCATTCAAGAGATATTAAATGAATAATAATGACATTAAATTTTCATTTCCCATCAACTTTCATAGCTGTAATAAAGTTATCGGTACGCTTTACGTCATATAGCAAGGTATATTCTTTGTATGGAGATAAAACATTTTAAGGTTCTCTCCGTGAATGATCACGTTTATGGATAATATCATTCAAATCTCTTCATTTGCATCAAATGGAAATGCTCCTGAATTTCGATATTATACTATCTCTTATTACGTATTGAAAGTTTAATATTCAAATGAGGTAATGTTTTTAAAACCTTTTTTGTAACCGTTTGTGACATTCGTTTCTTATTTTTTTGATTATGTATGGCTACATGAATCTATACTAATCTGTCCCATAATAATATTATAAACTGAAAAATTTGTTTGTTTGTTCGAACGCGCTAATTTCAGGAACGAGAGTCCGATTTGGAAAACGCTTTCGGTGTTAGAGAGCTCATTTATCGAGGGAGACTATAGGCTATATATCATCACGCTAAGACCAACAGGAGCGTAGCAATGCGGGTAAAACCGCGGGCACAGCTAGTTATATATTATAATGAAAATATGCTTAATACTTATTAATAACTTTCGTAATTTTCCCAGCGTAGTAGTTAAAAGGAACAAAATTGTAAGGGTAAAATGAAACAAGATTATTCGAAGGGCATAAATATTATATTATTAAAACTTCCAGTAAACACGTTTCCCTTGATGCAATATAATTAAAACTCGAATAACTGAACTCAAGTCTTGGTTTTTAATCTAGGCCAAACTAAACTTACATCAGAACTTGAAGCAAACGTGATTTATATCTGTGCTAAATATTGTTTGTAGTTGAGATAACAGATGTTTAATATAATATTAATCTACTTCTCGATTATTAAGTAAAACCTAGTATACTAACTATTTTAAAATTATAAATGGGAAATAACTCTGTCTGTCTGTTTCTTCTTCACGCCTCAACCACTTAATCGATTTGGATGAAATTCTGAGAAAGGAGATAGGATAAGTTTTATCCCGTAAATTTCAATGGAATGGGAACTATATGGGTTTTTCAAGCTAGTAGTATTATAATATTATGTGTGGTAAAACTAAAATTATAATATTAATTTCGTTTTTAAATGTTGATTGAGATGGATTACTAAATAGCGTGGGTGCGATCTGTACCAGTCTCGGAGAATTGGCCTTTAATTTAAGCTTATTGCATTCTAAATGAATTTGGTTAAAATTGGAAGCTTTTTAAATAAATTTTCTTTTTGCCATCAACATACTTTTTTGTCTATCTATGCAAAATACAAGTTGATATTGTTTACCATGGATATCTGTAAGAAACCTACCGGTATAAAACATTGTAGGTACGTATTCTTTCAAATTTAATAAATACTTTATACAATTTATTAATAACTTTAACTTTATTTTTTTAATGAAGTTCAATTCTGACGATTAAGTAATATAAATATAAACATGGTAAATATAAACACTGAGAAAAAACAAAACCTGACTTAAAACCGAATTTCTATGTCTGGAGTTCTTCTTTATATGGCATAATCGAAATCTTTAACCATTTTAAGATGTAATTGAAGAAAATTTGAAGGCATGAGGTCTTGTAATTTTGTCTGTGAATAAATTACACACATAGGTACACGTCTTGTGAGTGTGGTAGGTCTAAGTAATGGGGCGATTATACATTTGTATCAATTTAGGATTTTAGTTCGAAATTACTTTGAAATAGAAGAACATAGTCTAAATTTTCGTTATGTAATTCTATTTTCAACCGACTTCAAAAAAAGTGTAGGTTTTGACTGTAATTTTTTTTATGATTCTTTCAATTTGAAAGCGGTTTCGATTTTTGTTAAAAATAATTATTCGTGAATTTAAGCTAAATCTTATTCGGACTACGTTATAAACATTACTATTTTTAGGTTCTATAAAGCGGTCTCTAGATTTGCTTTAAAAATACATGTAGGTATCACTCTGATAACAATAGATGTTTGGCCACTTTACAAAAGAATTTCAAATTGTGCGAAAATTCTTAAGAAAGAATAGAATCTATGAAATTATTATTTATTATAGAGAGGATACGATAAATTTCGTCTTACAAAGCAGTACTTACCAGTCACTGTATTACTAGCGAATTGTAATGGTGATTTATATAAATTACTTTTTGCATGTGAAAATATATCTTCAATTCTTTATTCCTTATGATCTCTTGTATGTACCTTCTTCTAAACGTACATTCTATAAAAACAATATATTTTGATACGTCTATGTAACATTCATTATATTAGAATGTGAGAACTACCATTATTTATATAACCAAAGTTTAAACCTTATCTTAAAAGCGAGTGATATAACGTAACACATTTCGAATTCAATTACCAATCCCCAAACTTTACTCCATGCAGTATTTGTTCATCTGATTGAATCGATAATCGCCCCGATAGCGATTCCTTCGATACGTAATACCAATCGAGTCAAATACAAGAGCACTTACTAGTACGTAATATACTATCCTTTGACCTAAAACTCAATCCAAACTTATCTTAGATGTAAACGATGTAGGGTCGTACGATATTTTGATCTGTATCTCGTTGTGATTGGGGCTGTTTTCGCTTGGTTGTGTCCACTAATAGTATATTGGTGAAGATGGTAGTGACATGATCGGAGGTTGTTTCGTTTCCTTATTTCGTCAGAGTTATCGCGGGGAGCAACCGTAGGGTCAGTGTTAAGGGCTATGTAAAATCAAATGGGCAGAGTTTTAGGTCTTCGGGGAACTTTTGAGATTTATGGCACACATACAAATTTTATACTATATATACGCCGTTATATCATGTAAATATTCGTTACAGTAATAATATAGTAGCAGCTGGTTATCCATAATTTGTTTACTGAATATTGTAAAAGTCGGTAATGAGATTTAAATCATGCCAACACGCTTCACCAATTATAATAATTCATTGTAAAGTAAATATCAATAAATCACTCATTGAACCTTATATTTATTCTTCCGCTATAAATGCTGAGTTTGTTTAAATATTTCATTCGGCTGTAATTGAAAATTCGTATAATTTTACAGCAGGTTTGTGTTAAGAAACAAATTAGCGAAGTTTATAATTTATGTATTATGACTTCTTGACGAACTGCAATTTAACTTGGAAGGTGTAAAACACTTTTGTTTCGCTTATTTAATATGTTGTAATAATATTTGTTGTATATTGTTATACAATTTTAAGTTTCTTGAGTATAACGACATAGTGATTTATATGTTTTTATATTAAACTAGTGGTCCGCCCCGGCTTCGCCCGTGGTACCTACATGTTTAAACTATCCTATCTCTCAAGTTGGATCGAACTGCACATGGTGTGCGAATTTTATTATAATCGGTTAAGTGGTTTAGGAGTCCATTGAGGACAAACATTGTGACACGAGATTTAAATATATTAAGATATACAAATTTTGTCCGTATGTTTTATTGTATTCCAAATGATTCTGACATATTCAGTTCGTTTGATTTAAAAATAAAATTTTCTTTCTTTCTAAAGTATGCTAAGTTTTTAACATAATGTTTCATTACATTTTTCTTGATTTAATAATCTATATTATGTGTATTTTTGTGATCTTTTTGCGATTAAACTTGTCTGTCATGAACAAAAGTGAATTTATAGCTAGTTAAATTGTCCATAAAATAAAAGAACATTTATTAAACATACTTATTTATAGAACCATTATAACATTTGAAAAACGTAGGAAGCTTTTAAAAAATCAGTTTACAGCTAACCTTAAATATTACCGAACCATTTGCGCTTGAATAATGTATAAGCAAAATTTAACACTGAATAAATAAAAAACGACGTAACTCCATTATAAATCGAATACACTGCATTCCAATTAAATATTTACTGGTATTCGGAATCGTATGACGCTTCGATAATCAGCTTAGCTGTACTCGGAAAAAGTTTCATTTGACCACTTTTTGGTCATAATAAATGCTTAATAGTTATATTTACTTGATGCTTTTATGGTTTATAAAGATTAATAAATTAACTAAGTGGTTTTATTTTAATGTATGCGTTTCTGCGAATGTTCTGAAGTACATTTGTAATATTTGTACTTTGTGAATATCAAGTTATTTAATATGTAAATTGTAAAGTTAAAAAATCATTTGTAAACACATATACATGTCTTTATGGTTGAATAAAAAATATACTATATTCACGTAGACTTGCGAGTATAGTACAAAAACGCATAGTGATAGAACGAATGTTAGAAATTAGGAATAGAATAGAAATAGAACAGTGATAGAAATTAGGAAATAATAGCTTGCAATTATTAAATACAGAAAAAATATAAATTTAATAAATATTAAGCTTAGTCTATAAACACCTTTATAAAGCTAGTGTTAAACGCGCAAGCTCAGGTACTATCCAATTCTTAAACACGACGAAGTTACAGAATTCTCGAGAAACGCTTTATGATTCGTAGGATCTTGTTCCTTTGACGGAATTTTATACAGCTTCTGCAAAGGTTTATTTTGCAAGAATTTTAATTAAGATTAAACGAACGGCACGTAAGGTTTTAAATATTATTGTCTATTAATGCACTTAAGTTTTTGTAAAATATAATAACGTATTAGAATCGTATTGCCCAAATAATAGACTACAGGCCTATGTTGAAAAAGTTATGGGTTATTTGAACCACCAGGTGACCTATCTAGAACGATATACGAGCATAAAATAATAAGATTCAGCACTATGCCTATTTAACTATATTACTTTATTTCTTTTGTTCAAATGCGTCACATTGTATCACAATTATTTATTAGTTTTTATATTTTTTGATTAGAACTATAGTACTTACGTCAGTTGCTTAGATAGAGAAATGCTTGAAAAAAGCTTTGTTTTGCACATTCATATTAAGTAAAAACTTAATTAACATCCAATACAAACAACTGAAATACTGTCACGTTGCTAACCCAATATAAAAGTAATAAAACATAGTATAAAATGTAGCAGTGAGAATTGTATTAAGGAACTACAATAGGTGTATGAAGGTATGTTATCTGAGGCTTACCTGAGGTTTAAGCTGGCTGCCTTCCAAGGCTCTTAAAAGTAACCTATTGCATATCTTATCTAACCGAGATTTATTACTAATTTTATACGTGTATGAGCATAAGGTATAGACTTCAATTGGGATTTAAGAATGCATTTTGAACACAATTTGATTTAGTGTTTTGATTCTTTATAAGTGTAGT
Source organism: Colias behrii (assembly GCA_029959065.1). Lineage (NCBI taxonomy): Eukaryota > Metazoa > Arthropoda > Insecta > Lepidoptera > Pieridae > Colias > Colias behrii. Next base: position 10,911,070 of record JARWMC010000006.1, read on the forward strand.
TAGTATGTATACATAGATAGTATATCTTGGAGTACGTAGAGTTGATGATGTCAATTATTTTTGTATTTTTTTAGCGTATTACATTACCACTTATAATATAAAATAATAATAAATTATTTTTATGTAGTACGTACGTATCGAATCGAGAGGTATATAAATATAATAATGCGAACATTTTTAAAAGTTCATTGAACAGATAAGTACCAATTGAATAAACTAACAAACAACAAAAAAACATTTTAAAACGTTAATTAATTTGCACCATTATTAAAACTACGCAAGTTAAATTGAAGTTATGTTTGAGAACATTTAAAGCCAAGAGCTCTTATTAAAACACCAAAGAACTTATTTCAAGTTGGTTCTTATAACGTAGTTGAGTATATAAATATTTATGAACGAGTATGAAAAAAAAAAAACATTTTCTTCAAGCTTGTACAATTAATTAAAACTTTGACTCTATTTTGCTCAGTAGTAAGTGCTAGGAGAAAGGATGAGAGTAAAAGAGCCGGGTCACCAAAATGGCTACCTAATTTGGAATGATTGCTTCCGTGCAACTTACAAACAACGTTGTTAGCTAATTTATTTGGCTAGCAGTGGAATCGTCGGAAATAAATATCCTTAGAGGAATTGCATTAGTGTTTTTGAAATATATACAAAACATGTTTTCAACGTGTATTTAAAGGTATAAAAGATTTTAACGGATTTTAAACGCGATTTATTCGTTATATTATTTTCCCGACGATTCGCAACTTTGCAACGAGAGTCTCCCAGACTCTTAATGAAATTTTTAATTTCTAAATGTATAACATAATCAAAGACCTGAAAATATTAAAAGGTATTTTGGTCTATTGATTTTATAAATTTATTATGTATTAATCAATACATATAATAAAATTCTAGAAAAGTGGTGTCTGTACAATGAAAATATGTAAAAAAAAAATAGCAGGGGTTATTATTAAATCGATCCCAAACCCAAAACTGTAGTTAAAAAATTTTTTGTCTGTTTGTCTGTTTGTCTGTATGTTTGAACACGCTAATCTCAGAAACGGCTTATCCGATTTCGATGCGGGTTTTCAATAATATATTGTGGTAATCTTCATTTAACATTTAGTGTTTATTTCATGTCAATCGGTTCATAAATAAAAAAGTTATGACCATTTAAGTACTCACGGCAAACATTTGCTAAGGCATTCTATGGTACACATACAGTGTACGATAAAACGTAAGTTATCTGTTATACGCTACAGTTATGTCCAAGTGATCATATCGAAAGTCCCCAAGGGTGGGGGGGTAAGCTGAGGTAGTAGGGGGGAGGGGTCAAATTAAAATTATACTTATTTCTAGGTAAATTTTATACATAAAATGTCCTTTAAATTATGTCGTATTTATAATATTATATTTTTAACCCCCGATGCAAAAATATGGGTGATAAGTGTTTGACCGCTGCACTATGTGTTTTTAGGCCCGAAAAAGTTTCATTCTTGTTTTATTGGAAATATCTAAGGAGCTTCTCTTTTTAAATGCACGAGTAGAACACCCAGAGTTTTATTTCAAAAACACGATTTTTAAAAAAATATTTAAAATATAGGAATTTTCGCGGCCGACTGAGCTAAATAAATTCGTATAAAAAAATAGATACACTAGATAATTTATTATGTTGCTAATATATGTAGTGATTACAGGCGCAAATTATCCCTTTTTGAAATTTTCGATATTGTCGATAGAGGCGAAAGTATTGTAATTTTTACTGATTTTCGTTTTTATTTTTTTATATTATATGCAGGCGTTAGTAGAATCTCTGTTTAGTACCAAAAGAAGCCTTGAACTGAGGGCTACATGTGACAAAAATACCACATTCTAACCACGAAGTTATTACGAGATATAGATTTTCAAAGAATTCAATGTCAGGGTTGACCCTAGTAAAGAAAAAGTCAAAGCTTTTTTTTAACAATTATATATATATTATCTATCTATTACCAAGTTTTTGTTTATGTTTTAAGTCGTTAGTTATAGTCGATATTTTAATATTATTCAATATATTATTATAGGTAGGTAATCCATATGATATGTAATAAATTAACTGAATAAAAAAAAATCTTAGATTTTTAAGACAATTCAATAATATCAAATTAATACAAATAAATCTCCTTTTTCGTCAATATTTTGAGCATTGATCATAGTAATCTCATTAAAAGTCAAACGGAATTAACGGTAAAAACATTGACAACCCTATCTTTGAATTCTTTGAAAATCTATATCTCGTAATAACTTCGTGATTAGAATGTAGTATTTTTGTCACATGTAGCCCTCAGTTCAAGGCTTCTTTTGGTACTAAACAGAGCTTCTACTAACGCCTGCATATAATATAAAAAAATAAAAACGAAAATCAGTAAAAATTACAATACTTTCGCCTCTATCGACAAAATCGAAAATTTCAAAAAGGGATAATTTGCGCCTGTAATCACTACATATATTAGCAACATAATAAATTATCTAGTGTATCTTTTTTTTTTTATACGAATTTATTTATCTCAGTCGGCCGCGAAAATTCCAATTTTTTAAATATTTTATTAAAAATCGTTGAATAATATTAAAATATCGACTATAACTAACGACTTAAACCATATACAAAAACTTGGTAATAGATAGACGATTTATATAATTGTTAAAAAACAGCTTTGACTTTTTCTTTATTAGAGACAACCCTGACATTGAATTCTTTGAAAATCGATATCTCGTAATAACTTCGTGGTTAGAATGTGGTATTTTTGTCACATGTAGCCCTCAGTTCAAGGCTTCTTTTGGTACTAAACAGAGATTCTACTAACGCCTGCATATAATATAAAAAAATAAAAACGAAAATCAGTAAAAATTACAATACTTTCGCCTCTATCGACAATATCGAAAATTTCAAAAAGGGATAATTTGCGCCTGTAATCACTACATATATTAGCAACATAATAAATTATCTAGTGTATCTATTTTTTTTATACGAATTTATTTAGCTCAGTCGGCCGCGAGAATTCCAATATTTTAAATATTTTTTTAAAAATCGTGTTTTTGAAATAAAACTCTGGGTGTTCTACTCGTGCATTTAAAAAGAGAAGCTCCTTAGATATTTCCAATAAAACAAGGATGAAACTTTTTCGGGCCTAAAAACATATAGTGCGCTGTGTGTGTGTGTGTTTGTGCCACCGTAGCTCGCTAGCAGGTAATCCGAATTAGATGATGTTTTTTTGTTAGGCAGCATATTTTCCGACGCTGGTTCTTAAATAAACTGTATCAAAATCGGTTCATCCATTTATTGTGTAAAAGTGGGAATGAAAATAACTAAAGTTGTCGAATATATTTTAGTGATATATTAAATGAAAGTGAACGACCTATCAGTAAAAATAAGTCAAATTTTATCAAAATCGGTTCATCCATTTATTTGATATAGGTATAAAAGTGGTAGATAATAAAAAAAGTGAATTTTGACTCAAGTGACATATGAAATGAAAGGGCATGACGTGTAAAGTATAATTAGACATATTTAATCAAAATCGGTTCATCCATTTACTATACCTATATACAGGGTGTAATCGTTAAGTGTGCACAGGCGATTTTTCCGTAAGTATTACAGAAAACAAAAAACTTTAAACTGATATCGAAAGTACTTAACCTAATGAGTAAAATGGCGGTAATAAATTTTTAAAAATAAATCGAGAAATATCAAAAAAATTATCTTTAAACCCTCCCATACATTAAGTATGAAATATGAATATCCCATATACATTTAATATGAAAGATTTTAGCTTTCTTTTTCTTTTTTGGTTTTCTGCTTTAATTACTTCGCAAATTTGAAGTGGCATTTTCCACGCTTTTTCCGGACATTTTCACGCATTTTCCGGATATTTTCCGGGGATTTTCCGAGCATTTTCCGGGCATTTTCCAGGCATTTTCCACGCTTTTTCCGGACATATCCACGCATTTTCCGGATATTTTCCAGACATTTCCCTGGCATTTTCCGGTTATTTTCCGGGATATTCCAGACATTTTCCGGGAATTTCCCAGGCATTTTCCGAGCATTTCCCGGGGATTCTCCGGATGTTTCCCAGACATTTTCCGGACATTTCCCTGGCATTTTCCGGGGATTTTCCACGCATTTTCCGGACATTTCCCTGGCATTTTCCGGGGATTTTCCACGCATTTTCCGGACATTTTCCGGACATTTTCACGCATTTTCCGGATATTTTCCAGGCATTTTCCAGGGATTTTCCACGGTTTTTCCGGAAATTTCCACGCATTTTCCGAGCATTTCCCAGGCATTTTCCGGTTATTTTCCGGGAATTTCCCAGGCTTTTTCCGGGGATTTTCCGAGCATTTCCCGGGGATTTTCCGGATGTTTTCCAGACATTTTCCGGACATTTCCCTGGCATTTTCCGAGGATTTTCCGAGCATTTCCCGGGGATTTTCCGGATGTTTTCCAGACATTTTCCGGACATTTCCCTGGCATTTTCCGGGGATTTTCCACGCGTTTCCCAGACATTTTCCGGACATTTCTCAGGCATTTTCCGGCGATTTTCCAGGCATTTTCCGGATATTTTCCGGACTTTTTCACGCATTTACCGGATATTTTCCGGACATTTTCACGCATTTTCCGGATATTTTCCAGGCATTTTCCAGGGATTTTCCACGGTTTTTCCGGAAATTTCCACGCATTTTTCGAGCATTTTCCGGGCATTTTCAGGCATTTTCCACGCTTTTTCCGGAAATTTCCACGCATTTTCCGGATATTTTCCAGACATTTCCCTGGCATTTTCAGGCATTTTCCACGCTTTTTCCGGAAATTTCCACGCATTTCCCGGATATTTTCCAGAAATTTCCCTGGCATTTTCCGGTTATTTTTCGGGATTTTCCAGACATTTTCCGGGAATTTCCCAGGCATTTTCCGAGCATTTCCCGGAGATTTTCCGGATGTTTCCCAGACATTTTCCGGACATTTCCCTGGCATTTCCGGGGATTTTCCACGCATTTACCGGATATTTTCCGGACATTTTCACGCATTTTCCGGATATCTTCCAGGCCTTTTCCAGGGATTTTCCACGGTTTTTCCGGAAATTTCCACGCATTTTCCGAGCATTTCCCAGGCATTTTCTGGTTATTTTCCGGGAATTTCCCAGGCTTTTTCCGGGGATTTTCCGAGCATATCCCGGGGATTTTCCCGATGTTTTCCAGACATTTTCCGGACATTTCCCTGGCATTTTCCGGGGATTTTCCAGACATTTTCCGGGGATTTTCCGAGCATTTCCCGGGGATTTTCCAGACATTTACAGGCTATTTCAGGGAAATGTCCGGAAAATGCCTGGAAAATTCCCGGAAAATATCCAGAAAATGCGTGAAAATGTCCGGAAAAATGTGGAAAATGTCACTTCAAATTTGCGAAGTAATTAAAGCAGAAAACCAAAAAAAGAAAAAAAAAAGCTAAAATCTTTCATATTAAATGTAGGTATATGGGATATTCATATTTCATACTTAATGAATGGGAGGGTTTAAAGATAATTTTTTTGATATTTCTCGATTTATTTTTAAAAATTTATTACTGCCATTTTACTCATTAGGTTAAGTACTTTCGATATCAGTTTAAAGTTTTTTGTTATCTGTAATACTTACTTACGGAAAAATCGCCTGTGCACACTTAACGATTACACCCTATATAGGTATAAGTGGGAATGAAAGAAACGAATGTTGTCAAATATTGTGATAGTACCTACCTAAGTGATATATCAAATGAATGTGCATAACGGGTGAATTACAATTAGTAATGTTTTATCGAAATCGGTTCATCCGTTTTTTACATATAGGGCACTTTAGGGGTGACAGTGGTTAGATAAATAAACCAAATGGAGCATCAAACGATAGGATATGACGTGTACATATAGGTACAATTAGATAATATTATTTACATCAAAATCGGTTCTGCCATTTACTAGGGATGGAAAGGGAAGGGTTGAAAGTCTGTGAAAGAAGAGGGGGACATGGGAGCGAGAGGATAGCCACACCCTGGAAATTTTGAACTCTTCTCAAAGCCACATAGGCCTGGCCCTTGGTAATTTTTTTTCTTAAATATACCACTTCTTTTGCCACTGTGGTCCATTACAATTTATGCACGGTTACGGCCCAACTTAAAAGATGTCAGATGTAGGAATGTATTATGGAGGTAGAGGTAGGTCTCGCTCACTTGAAAATATTAAATGAAAATAAGAAACCGAAGTTTAAAAATTAAAAAAAAAACCCAACGCAACGAAGGAAAAGGAATATATATAATTTTACAAACTTCCCGACGATCTTTAAAATTAAGTACCATTATAAAAAAATATATATATAAGATATATTATTATGATAATGATGGTATGGTATGGTATCCTTAACTTTTACCAAAATTGTAGATTATAAAATTATCTTTAAAAAACTTCACATACATTTTTTTCTAGGAGCCACTGTTTCTACGAAAAATCTATTTTTTCATTCATCGTTGATCTCAAAAATAAAAATTCCAATCACCAGAACGACAGGAAATTTTAATAATTGATTTTTAATTGTGTTTTGCACAATTTTATTAAATTGCGACTGGATGAAAATTTTGTTCGTGGTCGTCGTCGTCGTTGGTAGGGTGAACAAATCCTTAGCAAAACATCATACGCTTATGTCAATTAGTATCGATAGCGGATTCTATTCCTTTACGTTTTGACGTTTGCCTCGGCACTCAGTTGCTGCACAATTTATTGTCAAAAACATCCATACAAGGAAGGAAGGTAAATAAATTTGCTCCTCTCCCTCCTGGTGCCTAAAAAATAATATGCCATAATTTAAAATAAATTTTACGTAGAAAATTAATTAGGCACTTATTTTTTTATTTTTTAGCTCAGTTTAGTAATAAATTTTACTAACTGTTCTTTTAATTATTTATGGTAGTACGTGTTTATTCAATAAAAGTTAAGTAGTAACTACTATGCAGTCACTATTCCACGCGGACGAAGTCGCGGGCACAGCTAGTATCAGAATATGCTCTTTTTATACAAAAAGTGTCGAGTAATTATTTGTTAAATAATAACACAGTCCCATTATGTTAATGTATTGTTAAAATTGTCATCTATCGATTGCACTTATCGCAAATGGATCATCATATTGTAAAGCATATTGTGACAAAAATGTTGAACATTCATTAAATATATTTTTAAACATATTTTGCTCTTTATATTTGCTGAAGTACTTCAACTTGTAACAAACGTCCTCGTATGCGAGAGTACAATATAAATCACAACATTAGGTCACTCAGGAATAAAGGAAAGTCAGTTTCTGCTGAAAACATCGTTAAGACTGAGGTTGCGCTGAAATATGAAAAATGAATCCGTTTTCAAGAATTATTTGTCAGTGTCCATGAGTATCATTTGTCTACCTGCGTCTCGGAACCCGTCGAGTGGGTAATTATATTTTTAAACTCCAATTTACTTTGAATATTCAAATATCTTAAGTGAAAATGTGTCAAGATTGTTTCGAGCCGAAAATAATTTCGCCTTCGTGACTTTTACCCAGTTATGTATTTCGTGTTTCAATTACAATAACCATTAACGTAAATTGGACATGCGTAAATATGTTTTTTGAGTTAAAAGTATTCGTGTAACAAAGCTTGACAAGCTTTTAAAAACTGTTAATTGTTAACATAGACAAAAATATATTTAATAATTAAACACTAAGATATTAATTACTACGTAGATATTACATCCTTATTCCCATGTAAGCAGTGTAAGCTTCCAAAAGACTGTGGCTTTCCTTAAAATACCTCCGTAAATCGTCTGAGACATCAGGGAAACATTATTTTATTTTAAACATTACATTACAGTACATAATTGAATAAAGTTAGAAGTTATTAAATTCATCTGCAAGTTGGATAATACCTACTCTATATCACTACTATTTCAATGACTGAATTGCCTTATTCATTAAGGAACTGCAGAACATGCAAGAACCAAACAATTGACAAGTGACATATATACTATTTCACACTTGGCCACTATACACACCTCAACAAAAACTAGCTAATGATGATAAATATCACTAATAAACGCGTTATTAAGAAACAACTAATAAAGGCCACGTTACACTCGCACGCAAGGGGCGTTAAATAAAGCGAGCAGGCCAGATATTACCAATTCAATGATACTCCAACCATGCTCATTATACCAGTCTGTTGTGTTAAAAACCTCGTGATATATCAAGTGAAACTCAACGCCATTGCTCATGTGTCTACGTTTATCTCCAGAGTCTCGGCGCCAGCTAAAGTGGACTTTTGACTTTTGCTTTAAGTGCTCCAGTTTGTATTATTAAGTTTAATTCAGGATTTGTGGATTGCTTAAGCTTGGCTCAGCTATTTTTAATTAAAAGTTAATGTTGTTTTGTATAATGCTTTATGAATTTTGTGTTGTGTAGAAATTTGTGTTGTATAACCGTGTTTTATTTGAAACTTAGAAATTCTGATATAAACATGTACATACCAACATTTAACAACTAATACATTATATTAAATTGAGACTTACTTAAAGCAGTCAAAACACTATTATAATTTAGTTTATCTTTTAAAATTGATCATTTATTATTTAGTTCAAAAATATAAATCCAATTTCAGTTAACAAGCAACAACATAAAAAATATGAAAATCGCAACCCGCAATCTAAAATTGCATCACGTCTCAATTTTCGCCGCAAATAACGAAACAAACACGTCAGATTAAAATGGAACTTTCTATTTCCCGGCAACGGTTTTGGCACATGTAACGCGAACTATCCACAGCGGCAGAACTAAACTCGCGAATTTACTACAACGAAACAAATCAAAACTATAAACAAACGACGTGCCATAAATCTTTCCGGCAATTTCAGATGCGATCTAGCGCGTACCTGCTATCGTATGAACTTGACATGTTGTTACAAATTTCCTACTAAATTGACAGGCCGGTACATTCGCCAAATAGAATTTTATGTGAGACTTGAGTGCACGGCTGATGCACTATTCTTAGACTGGCTAAAACGTATTCACCCAGTTTATATGGGTTATAAACGTGAACGTTATTTCGCAAATTTGTTTTTCCTCGGGGATGCTACTCATTTTAATGACTGAAGTTGTAGAATCAGTTTAAGCTTCGAGTTTATTGCTGTCCTATAGTGTGGTACTAATGTTCAGCATGAAATTCTAGTTATCACATTAATATTATACTCTTCTTTATATTTGAATTAAAACCTCATGCTACAAAAGTAACTTACAGCTTTATTACCTGACTCTCTCGCGTAATTTTTTTCTTAATATACCTCAAAGGATATTAAAACAGGATTTCCAAATTAACAAGGAGTCAAGCCCACGTTTACATGTCATTTCATTTGTCCTGATTATGTTTCAGTGTCTGTATACCGTCAGATACAATCATCCCCTCAGGTTACGTGTGAAATACACTCGAAATACTCACGCATTAAAAGGCTGTTGTATTCATTTGGTAAATATGAAACAATGTTTTCAAAGAACCGGTATCGAATCTGAATATTATGTACAAAAATATTTTGCGACAATATTGATATTTCACAAGCATTGTCTCTGATTGTAAGTGCTCTTGTCAGTTATTAATTGCTTGCGTGTTTCTTTTATTTATTCAAAGTATAAATAATTTTTGGGTAAAGTATTTATGTAATACTATAAGTATTATTAAAATATAGAGGAAGACTATATAGATGCATAATAACCAGAAGGTTATTCCATTTACTATTTTTACAAGCAGTAATAATAAGAAATTGTTAATCCGACGTTATTCTTAGGGTCCAATTGGTGAAGGAAGATATCCTAATGAATCCTCTATTATATAATATGTACATTGTACTTGTACCTAAGGATAAAATTTTTGAAAATGAAATAATAATGGTGGATTATGGTCTAAAATTTAAAGAAGGAATGGATACATATATTATCGGAGAATGAGTTAATACCTTTAGACGAAACATATTTATAGTTTCATTTTGAGTTTCATACATTCTTACATAATATATTATGCACATTTCACATATTTTTCAAGAAATACATAATACATAAAAACCTATAACATGTGACTTTTTACACGTTCATATTCTCTTGGGGCATTAAAAATACAATGGACTTTTGATTTTACATTATCTACACTATAATTAATTATAAAGAATCTGGCTGAATCATCCGAAATTTTACTCCTGAAGTAATAATTCAATAACATTTAAGACGGACGCCGAATTAAAATCTATTCGATACTAAGCAATCTATTACACGCAGCCTGGGGCAGAATGATATGACTCAGTCGATTGCCTTTGAAATATTGCTTCGATAATGTTTTTTATCGAGCATCATCTTGAACTTTTATTGGACAGATTAAGTGACTCTTGTTTGAAAGAGAATAAGAAACTTTATAGATAAGGTCTCGCTGTAAGATTGTAAACGTTCGAGTTCGGACGGAACATAAAAATTGATTTAAATGCAACATTTTAGTTCTTTATCTAAAGTGAAGTGTTTTTGTTGGAACGAGTCGCCTTCCCGTTTCGGGAAGACACGGTTTGAATATATTAAGGGATTCGTTTTGCTTGCAATTTAAATTTTTGTGAAGCATTGCACTTTGTATAGCTCAAGGAAATATTATTATTACAGTATTGTTAAGATACATTAGTTGTAATATTTTACTTCGCCATTTTAAAAATAAAATCAAACACAATATCATGATTTTGTATATATCAAGAGCCCAGCAGTCCCATATTATCAAAATGACATGTCGCGTTATGTAAAATATTGCTGTATTTTGTTAAAATATTTCATTTGTAGCATTTTTCGGACGATGTTATTATCATAAACCATAATATATTTAAAATACAAGAACATGGCAATAATATAATATTAAATGAAATCTAATAATATAAAAACTACATGGCCTTACGAACACAATGTCATGTTCACTATTTTCTTTTAAAATCTTGATATCATATGATATTCTATCGATTTGGTCTTGTAATGTTCGGAGCATCATAAATAAATGAATTTCTTAATCCTATACTCTGTATGTATATATGTATACGTTTTTTTTCTATATTCCATTCATTAGATACTTTACTAAAACCAGCCTTATTCTATTGGAACAGCTATATTTTCATTTTACATGTTGTTATTTGTGATTGAAATACACAGATATTTGATAGAGTTTTCCACATATTCTCATTTACTTTTTTGATTGTTAAAATTTATTAACAAGTTAATTTCACCTTAAACAAGACCATATTACACTATTTACAATTTATTCTACAGCAATTTAGTTCCAACATTCACAAAAAAAATGTCAACAATCATTATGTCATTAGATATAAAGCGTGTAAGCTAAAAGGGTTCATCAGTCTCCGAACAAAGAGTTATCAACGCCTGGGGTCACTCGTAACTGAAGAGTAGCTTCTTTAGTCGGCGCATTACCATTGTCTCTTTTGTGATGAGGTAAGCGTTTTTATTTGATGGGCTAATAACGTTTTGAACCTTAATAATAGAGCAATAGAGTCGCTTGTGCTGGACAACTAACGGCTTAATGAGGGGTGTTTGGATACCCTCCGAGTAATTGGTAAGCAATTTCTTTGTAAAATTGATTTTATGGCAATAACGTTATTGGACCGAATTTGATTTGTTGTTATTTTATACGTAGTAACTATAATAATATATAGGTTAGATTTTGTGAAAATTACGAGTAATATACTAATAAACTAGCTGTGCCCCGCGGTTTTACCCGCAGTGCTCTGCTCCTGTTGGTCTTAGCGTGATGATATATAGCCTATAGCCTTCCTCGATAAATGGGCTATCTTACGCTAAATTTTTCAAATCGGACTAGCAGTTTCTGAGATTAGCGCGTGCAAACAAACAAACTCTTCAGATTTATAATATTAAGTAAGTATAGATGAACTTTACACAAAAACTCGATCTCAGTTATAAATGGTTATCTCTATAAAATAGATTTCTACTAGACTTAATTCCTCTTAAGCCCACGAGAGTAAATCATCTATCTAGATTCTAGATCAATTTATTAGATAGGAGTCTAATTTTACAAAATTACATTAAAATGTCTGAGGTTATTTTGGGAAACGAATAAAAACGAACATTTTTGGAAGTCACGTTATTTTTCTTTCATAGAAATTTTTATATCAATCTTTGACCAGTGAATATTATGTTGTGGCAGTTATGGATTTATATTCGAAAAATACTGCGAAATTTAATTCATTGTGGAATATAAAACATCTATATATTTTTACGTTATCATTTAATACATGGCATTTTAAATTTGCATCCTTTTTCATTCTTAATTTACATTTATTAGAAAATAAACTTAAGTAAATGAATTCCGGTAATGAAAAAAAAAAATACTAAGAACTATGACCTAGATCTCACCTTTCTCAATGATTTTCTAGTAAAATCCTCATTACTTACACAAAAGTTTAGCATTCAAAGAAGTTGGTACGCAAGATTCTGTAATTTAAAAAAGATTTAAATTATTATATTATTGAAGGGTTGGTTGTTTCTTTAGGAGCGTTGAGAACAGTTGAGAATAAAATTTCAAGGTCGCGTCATGGCAATAACGTTATAGAGTAAGGCGACGATTTGGTATCTTTGAATCTTGCCAAAGAAGTTTCACTTCTGACAACTGTGCTTGGCACACACGCTCTTTTTTAATTCTTAATTTTGTACGGTTTTTAACATACAGACGTTGTAAAATTAGCGGAAAAATAGCGGTAGGTATAGCACATCACTATATTATCCCACGTCACTAATAGGACTACACCCTCATAAAATATTTCATGCGGTTAATGACACGCCGGACTTATTCTTTCCTAAACGTTACATCTATTTCTTATTATTTGTGCTTTCTCCCCTTCGAATTCGCTGTAAACGATGAATTAAATATTTGTGGAATACATAATAAGGCTATGGGATAAATTCACGATAAATTGCAATTATTTTATCTTATACAGAAAAGAAAAATAATCATATTAAATTGTCACTATAAACGCTCTATTAAATTTTATTACAGCTAAAAGAGAATTTTACTTATTATGTATATGATAGCTATCATTCATACCTATTGCATTGTGAGTATGACGTCGTTGGTTTGTATTAAACTACTTTACTCAAACCATTATTGTTATTTATACTAAATTAGAAAACTATAACCAATAATCCTTCATCACGACAATATTCAGTAACCATGCTCTACCTAATCACCTTACATATCCATAAATAAGGTATAACCCGTTAAAATGAGCCAAGCAAATGGATTCGCAATAAAAATTGTACGATATAATCCAATAAACAAATCGTGGCAAGCAATAAGTTCCGAGGTCTCCAAAGAGTTATGGCTCACGATTCATAGACGCAAGCTGGGAATTGCATCGTGATGCATTGATGCTGCTTATAATCTGATGAGTGTACTGCATCGGAATTTTATAAGGAAGTGTTTTTATTATGATATTTATAGTGAGGTGTCTTTGAACTTTGAGGGGAAAGTACGTTACGTTGTGATATGAAACTAAAAATAGTTCTTGAATATGATACTCTACGTCGTGATGAAGCCTATAATAGTATCTCATTTTATTTTTGTAACTAGAAGGAAATATATATTTACTTATATATGAGTATCAACACGTAACATATAGATTGATATATATTTCCATGTCTTGTTGTTATCTTTAGGGTTTCGAAAGTAGATTCAGTTAGGTTATAACTTAAATTAAGTTCTCTATTCGAAAATTGAATGCAAACTCAGTCCTTTTAAATAAAGTTTTATGTGCGTGCGTCAACCAACGTAGCGTGGAATTTATTTAATTGCCCACCGCTGTTAACGGTTGACATTTGACAGTTTTTATTACTCCCGCATAATCTCCTTGTCCGTCAATCTAACCCGTGCCAATTGAAAAACGTCGCAGCGGTTAACGGGTCGATTTAATTAACTTTTCCGGGACATTATGACCGGCTTACATCCGATTTTATGTCCGGGTCGCATTGTGTAGACACAATATCGGGAGCTTTATTGTTGACGATGGATGGAATCGATTCTTTGTCGAATGTTCTGGGCTGGTTTAGTCGATCGGGTCTCCGTAATAACGTCATTATTTCGACTTGGTTAGTATAAACGGGCTTTGTGAAGTGCGAGTTTATTTAGCCGTTAATGATAGTAGTTTCCTTGTGGGAGTTGTATTTGGTATAGGTGTACTTGTAAGACTTGTTCTTATTTTGCTTGTTACTATTGAAGTCACTAGGTATCTAGATTTAGATATAACCATGTAAAAACGACTCTACATTATAATATATTCCTATTTCCTTCTTGGCGTTCCAGGTTACTCATTCAGCTGTTTTTTTGATAAATTATACAATCTCATTCGAATAAGCTTTCGGATCGATAACAAGCGTTTGAGAAACCGATTATTAATTTGATATTAAGTATTTTATGGCATTCAAATGCTTTATAAATATAAATTATTAGGAAGAGAAGTACTCGGTATCTACACTAATATTATAAAGAAAACTTTGTTTGTTTGTTTGTTTGTTTGATTGTAATGAATAGGCTCATAAACTACTGGACCGATTTTAAAAATTCTTTCACCATTCGAAAGCTACATTATCCACGAGTAATATAGGCTAGGTTTTATCCAGGAAATCCCACGGGAACGGGAACTATGCGGGTTTTTCTTTGAAAACGCGGGCGAAGCCGCAGGCGGAAAGCTAGTGATAAATATACAAGTAGTATTTTTATATGTCTACTGATACTATGATTTTGTATTGTTTGCTTAGTTTATAATAAAATTGTTAACTGTGATTAACAGTTAAGATTAATTGCATTTCAACTGTATTCATGAATAGTTTTGTGGAATTAGCAGTGAATGTATACAGTCCTTCATTCACAAAAGCAATTCATAAATAATTTGCCTCCTTTGTCATGTATTCTAACAATCAAGCATAATATTTTATGCACCTTGTCTTATTGTTGTATGTTATATTGATTCATGAATATGGGCGTAATAACAATAATAAGCAATTTATTCAATACTTAATGGGGATGAGAAATTCATAAGAACTATTGAACGCAACATTGCACGGGGTAAACAACCTATTTATATACCTGCTATGTAGAGCATAGAGCTTCTATGCTCTCATTAGTTATTGTTTTGTAGCGTTTTAGATGCGATTACATATTATATAGTATAAACCTTTGTAATATTGTATGAGAGGTTAAAAAACAAACAAATATAAAATATCATAAAGTGGATAATTATTTAGGCAATAATGATAAAATATTTGGAACGATTTGGAAAGACATGTAGGAAATAAATTGTTAAATAATTAATTCAAACACCATGTTTTAGCTTCACTTAGCTTTATTAGAGAAAAGAACAGTTTATACTTTTACATAATTAACATTGCTAACCGGCATCTGCCATCTTGCCTACTCGACTACAATACAGTGTTGCCAATATAAATGTACACAAATTCCAACATAAATAATATAGAATAGTTTTCTTGATATTTGGGTATTTCAATCGACTTAATCTGGACTTGGAATATATATAATATATAATCATCAGCCCACCAATATAAGGTCACATACCTTCTATGAGGTTTTTAGTTCATAACCATACTTCATTGGATATGTGCGTGGTGGATGTCGATGACATGTGATCGTTACATGATTATAGCTACAAATATAGCCTTATTAGAAATGTAGAGCTACAGAGATACTTTGTGAGGTTTTCTTTAATATTATAGTCAATAATTTACAAGTCTTGATTTAATAAACAAATATTTATGCTATTATACAAATTCCTCGTACTTTTTTGACAATCCTCTTTATTAAAATATTGGAGGTCCACGTGCGGATTCGTGTTTTTTACTTACATGATCATTTAAAACGGATCTCGTATGTTATATAAACTCGTTTGCAATAGGCCTTTCGCTATAATGAAGTATAATCCGATAAAAGCATCAGGCTTGCGTGCGACGGTGTAACTGTAGTATTAATGATAGGTTTACTTCGGATTCAGGTTGTTATAACGACATGCAAATGGTTACGCGTTCGATTTCAGTGAGTATTTGAGTTTTAATTGGCAGAATGGTTGAGAATTAGTTACCCTTTTTAACGAAAATTTGGTTGACTTAGAATCGCTCGGGTGAGTAGCTATGAAAACGGTGCCCGCATATTTCAAGCATGTTTATTTATTTTCAAATGTAATTAACTAGGTATATAAATATTTTACGACTACAAGTGCATTCAATAAGTAGTTTTATCTTAAAAAAATACCCTGTTTAATATAATACATAGATACAAATGCATATAAAATTTCGTAGAGTTGTTTCATTATTTCAAAACAGTCATTTTAAAAAATCACGGAACATTGATTGAAAATTAAAAAAAAAGCTTGCAAGAATTTGATACGGAAATAATTGCTACTCAAATATAATTCGACTTCGTTAAACAAATCCCTTTGAGTTATGGCGCAGAGTTGGTGCGTGGGTGAAAATTGATGATGCAGGAATTTAATAAATTGTAGCACGTCGCATCACTTCTATACCTATAATAAATGCCAATACCTTCGTTATAGGAAAAATATAATGTTTTAAGTTTTTTAATTAGGTTTGAATGCTTTATTAACAACATGTTGGTGAACGTTAAAACGAAATACTTTGTTTCAGGAATTCGATTCATATTAGCTTTCGCAATGCTCTTATTGCATAATGTAGAGCATGGTTCGATAATCTAATAAAGAATACGATCTATACTATAAATAATATGATGTAATGTGTATAAAATATTCTTAGCTATCAAAATATGCCATTCCGATATAACCCCATTCATAACACCCTGATCGATCCTCGAATAGATAAAAAACAACTAAATAATATAAGGCGAAAAATGTCACGCGATTTTTCATTCAGCTCGCAATTTCCTCATAATATCACTTGCTCACAATGTTGTTCTATCTATCATTCACAGCGCAACGCGTCACCGCGCTGCGTGACATCAATTATGTGGGGTGAACTTGGCTTGTGTTTACTTTAATAAGTATTCCGTTGGAAAGGGTGAAATGCAATGTTATTATAACGTTCTAATGATGACTATAGTGAAGTATCTAGTCTATGCTATAGCACAGACTAGACACTATAGTGTAGTAATAATGCTGTAGAGGCTGTTGAGATAGACTCCAGTTTGATCTTAGCCAAATTGCGGAGTAAATAGACGAAGTCAGAATGTGTTTTTCGCGTCAAATTTTCTGTAACATGGCAATTGGTTGCTAATAATTACAATAGTGCTATAATAATAGTAGCGATATTATGAATCTATTTTTAAGCTATTGCATAGCTTCTATCGCGGGCCTTGAGCGCGGGGACCGAATCGAGAAATTCCGTAACGAAAAAACCTCACGCTCCCCACTCCGACGGGCGCGGAGGTGTGGCTTGAAGGCATGCTATGCAATAGCTTTACCGCGGCAGTCTCCGAGTGCCACACGTCTTTTTGACGTGACAACGTCTTATAATTCGATAGAGCCGGCTGCACGCACGAAAAAAACATGACTCATGCGGCGTTACCTCGCTCTGAGGCGTTCCATGTGGCTTGAAGTGCAAGCTAGAGCGCGGAACGAGCGACAAAGAAGCACAATCGGACGTTGTCACGTTCATATCGTCAGTAAACCGACTTTACAGACAACCAATTTTTTTTTTATAGAATGTCCATACATGGTCCATACTGTCTTTTACGGTTAAGGGATATATTTTCCAAATTAAGTTTAATTATTATTACTACTATCAAGTGACTTTTTGCCTTAATGAGAACAATGTCACAACTATTTTTAACGTTAAAATTAGGTCGTGAAATGACTGTCTGTTTTTCAATCACCGATTGATTCTAATCTAAAACTTGTTATTTCTTGACTGGAATGTCACCAGATAAAATAATGAATATTTACTACCTAGGTACATTGAAAAGACATTATATTTAAATTTATATTCATTTGAAATTTAATATACTTTATTTTATAAGCTACTTCTCTCTGTGCATTATATTTTATGCTAGAAATAAGATATGTATTTCATATATTTTCTGAGTTTGTACATCTTTTCTCGACGAATGCAATATCATTTTCTAAGTATATTTTATTATTTAAAACGAACAGTATAAAATGTATAGTATAAAAAGTGTGTATATTTTTTTTAACATGAAAAGATGTTAATTAAACATAAAACATTAAGATTTATCTAATGACATAGGTACAGTATTTCATTAACAAAATATTATGTAAGGATATAAAATTAATATTAAGTTTTATAGAATTCTAATTCTAATCGTTTATATTAACGAAAACTTTTTTCTATTTTTTAAAAAATATTTTCAAATACTTAATGTACATTTTATATCTTGTAAATAAAATATTTTAACAACCATTAATATAATTGTTTACAATTCCCGTCAAATCGCTAAACACAGTTTATCTTGTTACAGGTGTTCACCAAGACAAAATGTCGTGTCGGGCGTTGTAATGGAAACGGATTGTGACTTCATTTTAGTGTAAGAGTGATTAGTGAACATGGGCACGCTGGGCTTCCTACTCATACTGAGCGGCTCTTTGCTGGTCGGATGGATTGACGGTGAGCTTCTTTGTAGTTTTCTTGGAAATCCGCTGAAAGTGGTATATAATTCTTTATCATAGATCTTATGCTTTCAAAGGTTAGGAATAATTAATTACTTACACGTATATAAAACGCGTATATAATGGTTTTACAACGAGTTTATTTTCATTGTAGGTATACCTTTTCATTTGTTTCGAACGAGGGCAATAAAAATAACGTTGACAGCTAATATGTAATGAGGAAACGATGGTTTTGCAAAACGACTATATTATACGTACGTAAAAATATTAGAAAATACATCAAAAAATGTGAAGCAAATTTTACTTATGCTTAAATTTTATATAGGTGCAGTTACATTGCGTGCATTGATGTGTTTGAAGACTCAGTGCTGAGATATTCGTAATATATGGAGCATATTATTCATCGATGTATACTATCGGAACATTATTTTCTTGGAATATGCAGTACTCAACATGATAATAATGTTTTCTTGGCTTTATTGAAATTCATATACTTTGAAAAATAATATCGTAGAGTAATACGGTAGAGTTGTGTACTTATTTTGAGACTTTACTTAGATACCTACTAAATTTCTTTTAAAATATATAAACAGGTTTTGCGAAATTTGATGCGATACTATTGTAAATTTAGAAGACACTGCATGATTTTCCGATTATACAAATACTACAACTTTCACGTAATTATTCCATGTTAATATAAACCTGTATATTATTGGAAAACGAAGAACGCAGAGCATGTACCTACCATAAATACACCTATACCTAAATATCAAGTTATTTCATATAATAATCAAGCACATCTTGAGAAACTAAATTTTGGATTTTTAATTACTGTTCTTATTTAGGAGTTGGGGAAAAGCAATATTACAACCTCGTTACAGATAATAAATTATTTTCCTCAATAAAGTAGGCGTTTTGAGATAAATTGCTTTTTATTTAATTGTTTCACTCAGCCGCTGCCATAGAATACATTTCGGTAAAGATTAATTTTTTTATTAAACATATAACGTACATTTGGTTTTTATTAAATCATTCAACGGATGGCTTTATGATATTGCGTAGTTATTTATTTTTCTGTTTTGTTATAATGTTATAAATTGATGTTTTTATGGTAAAATAAATAACTAATATCCATCAATACAAAACTACGCATGCAATTTTTTTTTTTAAATCGTTATTTATATCTCTACATTAAAACTTTTTAACGTATAGGTAAACGTGATTATCACAGAATTATTTCACTAATATACATACGCTAAATTTCATTATTGTCATTAATCTATATTATAATAAAACTGAATCTAGAAATCTCGAGAACAGCTGAACCGATTTCGTTATTTTTTTTTACTCTTTTAAGTACGAGAATGCTTCTTATGGATAGAAAACGTAAACATTTACCACGGGTGAAGCCGGGGCGGACTGAAAGATTTTAATAAACCTTTTAAAGACAGACCACGAACGATTTATTTGCACATGTTTTTCACAAACTTCTCGCTCGTGTGCTTTGATACTTAAATAACTACCACATAGAGATGTTATGTGATAGTTTAAGCCACGGCTTTGACTTGTCTTAACGACTACCTTAATGAGGGGCATGACCTTTTCTGCCCTTCGAAGAGGAGGTGCTCACGGGAAATAGCCGTAAATACTCACTCATTTGACGAAAATATTTACTTATAGGTTTGCTTAAAAAATAAGTTTTATTATTTTATGTTATCTTCGTAGATGTTATTTAAAGTATGTGGTAATATTAAAGACATTATTTCCGTTGTGGCAAACCTTGTTTTTTAGGATTGCAGTCGCGATTTTGGTAAGCACCTAATACTATTCGTAATCATACTGTTATAGATCTACTTTATTCAGTGATAAAAATATACTATTTGGCATTTGCAGGTGCATTTGCGTGCTAAGTTGCGAAAATTAGCATTCCCTTTCGTTCAAGTCTTTTAAATTATAATTAGATTATTACAAAAGTACCCCAATTTTGATATTTTTTCCCTTACAACGGTAAAAATGTTAACAAGAATATTGGTATTTTCCCAAATTTATTCGTCTCTTATCACGATGGATTTACCATAGTAATCTCACTTGATAGAAATATCGGTTCGATACAAATATAAAAATGCGTACCGAAGGAAAGCTTATTTACCTTGCCCTAAGCGTACTTATAGATGGTATAAAAACATAGATTTACATATAATATCTTTTCGTGCTTACATAATATTTTATGGGGTCGTATTTATAGGATTTGCTATATATTGCTAGCAAACTTTACAAAAATACCTTCTTAATAGCCATATCAAAGACTACGGAAAATCTTCCTTCAACAATGGAACCAAATACATTTGCTTTAATTGGCATTATTTGGCAGAAACCTGAAATGAATAAATCTTTTCATAATGTACATTATATAACCAAATAATTGGACTTTTCATTTATTTCAGCACTTCAACCGTGCTTTTATATTTTTCCGAAGATAACTTTTCTAATTAGTAAACAAAAAAATCTCCGTTGCTCTCTTTTAAATTAGCTTGTTTCTTAAGGAAAAACGCTCTTAGCGGATTAATTTCTCAATATTAACTGGAGCAACTCCAAAGTATAAATCAAAACGAGGAAAAATGTTGTAATTGTGCCTTTTAATGCGGTATCATGTCAAGGTTATATTTATAGCTGTATTGCAAGGGAAGATAGTGAAATAGAACATATTTTATTTAGTAAACAGAAGTATTATGACGTTAAAAGTTGTACGGTGTCAAGTTATCTACTATATAGGTACGAGTTATCCGTGGAGGTATCCTTTAATGTACCTAATATTGTATTAAAAATACCTACTGTTACAATAAAAATAAAAAATATGTACATTGTAGGTACATATATTAATAATAATATTTCCTAAAAGCGTAGGTAATTTTAAAACAAGAGATATTCATAGCCTTAATTTTCAAAATAAAAATTGACCGAACGATTCCTCCATTATAACTGAACGCGCTTCATACAAACCACGGAATTGCAGAGAAATCTTATAACGTATTCAAATAAACAGCAGGCAAACACGAAGTGCACATGCAATAAATAAATCGACTCAGCTCCGGTATAAACCAGTTTGCGCCGGTTGAGACCGGCTCTATCCGGTTTCGAATATCTACTTCCTACAGGTGCAATATCTCAATATGTCCCCTCAGATACATCTTTATTCCGCACTAGATCGTGTTAGAACAAGCTATGTACTATTTGAGGTACATATTCAAAAATTCACATATTTCGTTTGTATGTAAATTTCACACATCTTGCAATCACGTTGGAACGATTATGAATGTCTATTGTCAGGATATTTGTTATTGAATACAGTTGAAAAGTTGGAGTTTTATTTACAATCTTGTTACTTATCGGTTAAAAGATGAATGAGACGAAGTATGCAAACATTTTCGTCTTATTCTAACTACCTTGTCTTAAGTTGAGCAATAATTTTTGCTCTACCACCTCCCTTAAATGTGTTTCCCTGTTAATATTAATGGTAGTCTGGAAGAGATCGCTGCCTAGCGATAAGGCCGCCATTTGTACATACTTGCATCTATTTGTCTTTTTCTGTGTTTATTGTAAATCTTGTGTGTGTGCAATAAAGAATTATCTATCTATCTATCTTGTCTTATTCGCTTGTATTTTTAGCGTGGCAATTCGCTCACTTTTTGCTTCTTTATTCAAGACTTAATTCAATGTTAACTTGTATAAATAAATGAAGTCTTTTTGTGGAAATAAACAACACAGATCAAATATAGTTTTAAATTAATAAAGATACTCTTCTTTTAATATAGTGTACTAGAATGTAAGTATATTTTTTTGTAAAGTATAGAACAAGGTTTCATAGCTTTATAGAATTCTATATTCAATTTTATAAAATTATGTTATGAGATATCTTTTTGTCTATAGCAGAAACCTACGACATTGATAATATATTTAATGTTTAATATTTATACTAAATGCTTCGGATAAGAGTACAAAGAGTCATAGGGAAGTCTGTTTACAGGCGAGTGTTCATTGGCTTTATTCTTTTTTTGTTATAAATATGCATTATATAATTAGTCCATTGAACATTTTCGCTTATAACTTTTTTATTTATAGTTCTACGACAAAAAGTTACTTAACTAAAGTTGTAGAGAATTTAATTTGCAACAAATAATGCTAACAATGTTTTTTTATCAGATAAATAGTTTGTGATATATCGTAAAAACCATTTCAACCACTATTTTCAAAATGGCGGCCGTGGGACAAGGGTGGCGACCCCACAAACTTGGTGATAGCTTCACACTGACCCCCCCTACACATCAAAAAAATAAAATTGCGTCCTCTAAAAAACGCGACCCCAAATGTAACTTTTCAATGGACTAAATGTATATTGGATATGCTTTTAATTATGTCATCGATGAATTTACATTATACATAAATAGTTTTATAAAAAAAATAAAATAAAAATTTCTTTATTTGTTTCAAAAAATAATTTAAGCTTAGGTTTTTAGTTCCAATATAATATAAAGCAACGCAGATAATTTATGGATCATAATATAATTATTGTTGTATATTTATATTTAAATATAAATAAAAATAACATTTTTGCAATCCAAGCCCTATTTTGTATAATATAGTTTATTTTCTAGCATTGCACTAGCATATGACGTCATGTGGCTTATGAAGATTCATCTTTCATGTTATTATCAAACAATAGTAGGTATCACAAACACATCATAATCAAAAAGTGAGTAAGAACTACAAAAACTCCGTAACTTACGGAAAAAGATATCTCCAAATGTCCGATGAGATTACATCGAGTCTGCAAATCCAATAATTCGTTATATTGAAGAAACTTTTCATACAAAGTTGCCGCCTCGAAATGATTTTCTTTGACCCGCCGTTATTATTAGTATTATTCAGGGATGCCAATATTCTTAGCCCAGGATTTGTTCCTCGTTTGTTACGTTCCTTCTCCCAAATTTCTTTACTAAGGCTAATCGATATATATGATGAAGATGTAATAAGTAAAAATTTGCATGCTGTTTTTCAATAACGGCTAAACATGCTGTACCTGTACTGTAAGTACCTAAAACAAATGTAACATCTTTAAACCATGTTTATTCTAAATAAAGAATTATGAATTATCATTGATGAATTGACGGATCTTTCGCTTTTTAGACTCTACATGTAATACATTGCTTGAATTATGTTCTAGCAGTAGTTTCTACGGCATTGAAAGTTCGCTATACAATCGATAATGGTTCCTGTATAAATTTCCGTCCCTAATTTCAACTTTACCAAACTTTTATATTATCACAAAAGTCTATTCTACGTATATCTATATCATAATATAGCCAAATTTGTTTTGCGTTTCAGGTGTGAAAACATGACAGTCACAAACACTATATAAATAGAGCTATTTTCGCATTTATAATATCAGTTTATTGTTTTTGTTTTTGATTTTATTCAAC
Source organism: Colias behrii (assembly GCA_029959065.1). NCBI lineage: Eukaryota > Metazoa > Arthropoda > Insecta > Lepidoptera > Pieridae > Colias > Colias behrii. The sequence goes on from JARWMC010000006.1 coordinate 10,935,254, forward strand.
AGTACAGATTTGAGAAAAACAAGACTTAAATGGCATTGTTCAAAACATCATATAATATATAAATAAAGTATTAACTCAACCTCTAAAAATAGGAATAAAGGGATATTTGAAATTAAATTGGTATGGTAATGTTTATAAAATTGCTTTCCAGAAAACATAATATTGATACAAAATTGTTACCTAATAAAGTTTTCCATTTATTCCTATCTTCAACACAAGTGGAGCATGGATTCGAAGAAGTCCGCTAGAAATGTATTCAAACATGAAATATTGTATTTTATACTGTAAAAGCATTGAACCGTTATGTTTAAGCATCTCAATAATATTAAAATGCTTATGTTAACATCAAACGATACGTGGAATATATTATCATATTAGAAAAATATGTAACTAAATAAAATATACTATAATATTTTCTTAGTAACATAGAAAAAGAAACCTTGAAACCGCCTCTTTCTTTTAACGACGTCTATTAAACTGTTTACAAAAAGCGTCACCTGTTTTATTCAATTTTACATTGTATTTTGTTCCAGAAATTTCTTAAAAGATTCTTAGGCCTATTTTTTTTGAGACAAATAATTTCCCCAACTTGAAATGGGATATAATGTATTCTTTGAGTATTTAAATTTACGGACTGCTAGAATTCTTGAGTTTTGCTCATTTCAATGTATTTAAATGTACTTAAAATATGTTTAACCATATACATACAAATGAAATAATATTACATAAAATATTTATTTGAAAAGGGAGATAAAACAAAGCTCAAGTGACGAAAATATCATAGTAAATATCCAAAAATAAAAAATATCTTTTAAGCTATATGCGTTATCTATGTACCTACTCTACATACGTTCGAATTTTCAGTATATAAAGCATTAGAATTAGACCTTTAACTAGTAGAAGCGTACTATTAAGTGTGATTTTTTGGAATACTCCAGTTAGGCCGGGAGATATTGACACAAAATTTCGAGTCATTTGTAACAGGACAGCGGTTCTACAGGGGTCTTAGTACGCAATGACAAAAAGAAAAATGATGGTGTGAACGCTGGTACCGGCGGCTTAGTCGCGTGGGCGCTAGTCGAACTCGTCGGAAAAATAGCGAAAGTCAAACGATTTGTAACACAAAAATTTTAGAATTTACCGATAGCCCATAAAAAAGAAGTAGGCGGTAGTGTCATGCCATACTTTTCCGGTGTGACTTACAGCCCGCCATACCGACGCGAATGTGTTGATTTAAAAAAAACAATTCAACCATTCGTACCAGGCTAACTTTTGCACAGGTAACCATCGTCGTGCAGCCATTTACGAAAATCGCCATGCCATACTTTTCGGACGATTCCAAATCCATACCGCCGAAAATCTGCAAATTTTTTTTCTTGCCGAACGATTTGTACCACCTAAAATTTTTTTTTCAACAACTCCTGAATGATTATAAATAGAAGTGTGATAATGCCATACCTGTGGGAGGTGGCGAATGTGTATAAGATTTCTTTTATTGTAAGAATGATGTTATTCGTATTTTGAACGATTTGTAACAGTATGGCACTAATTTTTCCTGTAAGTTTGAGGATCAACGAATATAAATACAAAATTTCAAAGATTTAGGTGTTGGAAATCTTCACTTATATAAATTATTAATAATAAATTAATTTTTCAAGTATGGCAGCACTTTTTCCCCCTACTAGAAGTATGGCAAATATAATAATGGTCACATTTTATCAAATACTCTCCAAAAATCCAAATGCAATACTGGTACAAAAAGTTTGGCGAAAAAAAAAATTTTTGCAGATTTTCGGCGGTATGGCGACCATTTGGAATCGTCCGAAAAGTATGGCATGGCGATTTTCGTAAATGTCTGCACGACGATGGTTACCTGTGCAAAAGTTAGCCTGGTACGAATGGTTGAATTGTTTTTTTTAAATCAACACATTCGCGTCGGTATGGCGGGCTGTAAGTCACACCGGAAAAGTATGGCATGACACTACCGCCTACTTCTTTTTTATGGGCTATCGGTAAATTCTAAAATTTTTGTGTTACAAATCGTTTGACTTTCGCTATTTTTCCGACGAGTTCGAATAACGCCCACGCGACTAAGCCGCCGGTACCAGCGTTCACACCATCATTTTTCTTTTTGTCATTACGTACTAAGACCCCTGTAGAACCGCCATCCTGTTACAAATGACTCGAAATTTTGTGTCAAAATCTCCCGGCCTAAGTAGATACATAAATAACAACGTCCACGGCAAATCCATACAAACCCAGAAGGAATGGTCCGTAATCGTTCACAGTAATTGTTCTAGAAAGATAAAGGTCCGAAGTCCGAACCGCAGATTTATCGACTGCCTCAGTTACCGTTTCACCTGTGAAGTATTTGCAAGAGCGTCAAATAAATATGTCTTCCGCTGGGCTTTGGGTAACATACGTGGCGAGGTTAGGTTAGGTGTCTACATAGTCTGCAAAAAGAAAGAAGAAACCAGGAAATAAAGCGCGAAAAATACGCCCCTTACGGAAGACTATACTATATAGAGACGTCGTTTAAAAATAATATTTTTCATAAAATTGTAAGCATATGTGTTATGTTAAACGTATTTTATCGTTTGTTTTTATTCAATTACACAGATAATTGAAGTAACGTATTTAAATAAACATAGTTTGGTAAATTGATAGAATTCACAGCAATTTAAAATACCTAAAATATAAATCACTCAGATTATTTAGTAGTTTAGTCAACAGATGCTAAATAACGATGTAAAATCTAACATTTATAAATGAGCAAAGTACCATGTAGGAGACAGAGGTTCATTTTCTTATACATGCTTAGGAAAAGGTCACCCTTTTAGCAACGCGTTTTTTCAAATGATATGAAACAGAGATTCAAAGGTTAAAGGGTATTTGACAGCTTATTCGACAATTTTATCTTACATTATTATAATACACGTTTTCCTTTATGCAATAACAGGCTCTCGAAAGAGTAGAGATAAAATATTATAGCAGGTAAAGGGAATATTATTTGTTTGTATTTCATATGACTGATATTATGTACTTGGAACTTGATTAAATCCGAAGTAATAAAATGTTTTAACTCGTAGTCTTATTTATGTTAGGTACAGTGTAAATGTAACTACGTAAGTTTTTGGATATATTTCCAGTAGTTTGGCTCAATTACATCGATTTTTAAAAAGAAGGGTTGCAGATATAGTAAATATAATGTAAGTACCTATTTTATATAAATTATTTGCATATTACTGACACACTTTTTCATATTGTGGTTGCTTTGATTTCACTTTTATCTTTCAGTTTAATGGAATGAAGCTGTATTATCAATTCAGACACGGATGCATTAACAACATTACTCTACAATTTTATTACGTTTGTTTATTATTGTGTTATTCTTTGACATTAATATCCCTTACACAATAGTAAAAAGCAGTAAACTCTCAGCTTTATATAATAAATAAGAAGCGTCCATTCATTTGGTAAAAACAGCTGTACGTGCCCTGAGGAAAGCGCTCGTATCAATGGGCAGCCATAGCTGGACCAAAGGAAACAATTGGCTATGTAATTTATGTTGCCGCAAGCTTTTGTAGCGTGATTCGAGAACTATTTGCATGCGCCATTTTGAATTTTGGCTGCCTTTTGGCGGGGAATTGATTTACGTAGAAAACGGTGTTTGCGTGTTTTATGGTAATATTATTATTCATTTAGTGTAATACATTTAGATAGTTAAGTAAAGAAGAGAAAAGTTTAATAAAGCAAAAAGATTTTGACAAAGATTTTTTGAAATATAAATAAAATCTACGTTTTATGTTTTTCTAAGACTTCTCTTGGATGAAAGTACTCAAATTAAATTTTCATTTCATTCTTGCAATTACTGTGAATGTTAATTAATAAATAATAATGTGGTCCCAACCTGTTACACGAAACCCTTAACCTTATATCAAGAACGTGACATTAACTTTACCGAAAGTTACTCTCAAATATTGTCTTCCGAACAATCTCCTTTGAATGATTTATTATTTCTATCAAATTGGAACTTGGTAACTTACGTCACGTTAATATACCAATCTGCTTTTAAGAAGAGGCAATTTGGAAACTTTTCCATATATATTGTTATCATTGTTCGCAATATGAATTGTGGAACTTTTGTACTGAATCATGTAGATATATTGCGGGATTTCACGTTTTTACTATCGTTCAATTATTTTTGTACTAGTGAAAGCACACGGGCTCGCTTGTATGGCCTTTATTGTATGTGGAATATTTACCTACTTTATTGTGTGTTAAAATCTATCTTTTAGCCAAATGTTTCTATGGAAAAGAGAACTAAACATTTTCACACAGACCTATATCGCACCTTCATTCAAATAACGAATTAACTCAAAATTTACATGTTACGAGTTTTAACCATAAAGCGAATTAACTTTGCGAGAGGAATACGTTCAATCCAACAGCCAAAACTTTACGACGAAAATGACAGAGATAGATGAACGTCGTTCTCTTTTTTACGAAATCATGTGAACAGGTTGATACTTGTATAGTGATCCAATTCAGTGATGCGCCGGCTTTCTTTAAAGTGAGACCGCAGCAGATTGTAAAAATAACGTAATAAATCGAAATAAATCTGTCATTTGCTATAAGGTAACTATATTTTATATCTAAATTATATATATTATATTATTATGATTTCAATTAGAAATTAGGAATACATTCCTAATTTATAACAACTAATTTATAACGTAACATATTTTTACGTACATCACTACATAGTATAAAACAAAGTCACTTTCTCTGTCCCTATGTCCCTATGTCCCTTTATATGCTTAAATCTTTAAAACTACGCAACGGATTTTGATGCGGTTTTTTTAATAGATAGAGTGATTCAAGAGGAAGGTTTTAGTATATAATTTATTAGGTTTTAGACAAAGCGGGCGAAGCCGCGGGCGGTAAGCTAGTAAGAGATAAAAAATAAAAAAATAACAGTAATACCACTTGAGAAGTTCTATTAATGTTGAAACGTTTACAAATATTAGATTTATCAAGTGTCGGTATTACATTCAAATAATGTTCAATTTAAATCCTATTATCCTATTAATATTATAAATGTGAAAGTTTGTAAGTATGGATGTATGGATGTATGGATGTTTGTTACTCTTTCACGCAAAAACTACTGAACCGATTACAATGAATTTTAGCACACATATAGAGGGTAACTTGGATTAACACATAGGATAGGTTTTATCCCGGAAATCCCACGGGAACGGGAACTATGCGGGTTTATCTTTGAAAATGCGGGCGAAGCCGCGGGCGGAAAGCTAGTGTTACATACTACAATAAAAATTTAAAGCGCTATTTTTTTTATTTCAACGTAATATATTGAATATTCCCATAGAAATACAGTTTCAAACCGCATACCTAAATAAAATGCAAATAATAGCCTCGGTGTAAGTAGTTTTCTGCCAAAATGTTGTAATAAGTCAAGTTGTAATGTATTCGGAAGTAATTCTTGAGGAATAAATGGGATGTAAGATTCCGATCAGATTGTTACGCGAGTCATATAATGCTACATACGATACTATACGTAGTTGGTACTATTTCAATATTATAGTAAATTAGGTATTAGTATTAAAATAAACAGTCTTGACACTTTTAAATAAATGTAATAATGAGAGTTTTAATTATAATGAACCTTTGAATTGCCCAGAAGTATACAAAAACACAGCTAAAATACAATTGAGAGAACTAAATTAATTGTATCTAAATTTATGTCTGGATCGCTTTTTGTAGTCTTTCAGTGGTAGATATAGTTTAAAAAAAAGTATCGTTTAAAATTTCAGTTGTACATAATACATATAGTATTAAAAAGTAGCATCTAATTAAAATAAAAATTAATAAATTTGTCAACGATCATAAAGACTGTGATAGTTAATTTAATACATAAATGAAACCCAACTGACATAGACAAGAAGAGTTACTCCAGCCTACTTTGAAAACAAACATTTCAGTGCTCAAAGCTATCGTGTTGTTATTTAGTTCACCTTATTTCCAACAATGTGAGTTTACAAGAAAAAATAACGTTGCATTCAATTCAAATTTGTCTGCATATATGCAAAATTAATTCATTTTTAAAACAATTGTCCTAACTTAATATTATTAATGAGAAAGTTACTCTGTCTGTCTCTTCTTCAAGCCTCAACTACTGAACCGATTTGGATAAAATTTGGTACAGATATAGTTTGAGACCAGAGAAAGGTCAAAGGTTAAGTTTTATTCCGGAAATCCCACGGGAACCGGAGCTATGTGGGTTTTTATTTGAATACGCGGGCGAAAGCTTGGGCGGAAAGCCAGTACCTATTAAATAAAATTACAATCATTATAATAGTTCTGTTATCGTATTTAAATGAATAGACCAATAAAACGGATAAAGAAACTACGTTTACACAACAGCACGATTAAAAGTGCCTAATGGATTTTTTGTATTACCAAAGTAAACTTAGATTATCTGTGCCGGAGCGAAATGGACGGGAATCGCATTCACGTAGTCAATCTGATAAAAGCGATTGGCGCCAAACGTTCTGAGTTCCAGGGAACGTGCATAGAGGTATGTCTATGAGATCACTTGTAAAAATTAATCCAATACGTACTTACGTAGGTTCGATTGTTATTTATGAACCAATATGCCTATGATAATTTACCTATCAAAAGGTCTAAATTTTTTATGAAATATAATTTACATTTCATAAAAAGACGTCACGTGACGTAGGACAGGTAACGTGCATAGTCTTTCTATGAGAACACTAATCGAACAAAAGATTATAGTATAATTTACATAGCTCAATTTAAAATGGACAAGTATTGTGGATATTTTCTTTGTGGTAATTAGTAATTAGGTACCATGTGTTTGAAATTGATATACTAAGTAGTATGTCTCAATCTAATTATGGAGTAAAAATTTGAAATACCTGCCTCAACAAGAATGACGTCATAATCATGAGTTATTATATAAGTTTAAAAATAGCTTTTTCATTACCCTTCGTAATAACTTTACTCGATATTATATATGTAAATCGATTCAGTGGATTAGCTATGGATGTGAGAGCGTACTTTAATAATTAATTTATTAATATTCAGACGTCTATGAAATAAAATGTGGCAAGCTCCAGCTATATTACAATTTTGCTTTTAATATAACAAAGTTTAGGTTATAAGTCTTTATAATAAGTGTCTGTAGTCACAATATACAAACTGTATTGTTCAGTGAAGCAAAATTTGGAACTTTTGAACACGATTTGTTCAAACATTGTGTACAATGTAATACCGAATATTATGGATCACATGTTATGTAGTTGTTTATTCTTGCCTGAAGCTAGCTATCATTTACTTTTAATTGATATTGTGGCCTGAAGCAAGACCTCTTCCAAACGTCAGAGAAAATTTTAATGCCGTTTGTATTTTAGGTAGAGAAGAGTACCTATAACAAAAATATTTCTGTATTTACATTTAAGGGTTTTTTAAACAATTTAAATAATGATTTTACGTATTATTATTGGGTTTTTGTGAATCTGTATATTTTTATAAGTGGAGTATGAAGAATACCGAAATAGGGAGCAAAAGATTGACGTATTTACCAGCTATATTGGTATTTTGCTACACATTTGTCTGACAGCTGAATGTGTGATGTCGCGTTGTCTAGAAGGATCTAGAATAACCGTTTACATTTATTATTTCCTCATTCTGAATTTATTAAAAGAATATATGTATATCCAAATATTATGTGTAAAAAAGACAATTTATTGAGTTAATAATATTATTCATACAATTTAAATAGACGAAATATTTCGTTACTCAAATTGTTTTATTCATTAACGTTATGTACTTACTAAGTTTTATTTGAACGACATTTATCAAAATAAAATAACAAAAAGGCAATTATTTCACAACTGGCTTAACAGTATCTTATTTCCAGCCCACGTACTGAGAAAATATTATAATCTCAAGCTAAAATAATAACATCAATATAAGCACTACATACTACGGACGTTTAACAACGGACGCTTCAAGTACAAAGACTCACTAATCCTATCAAGAGCATCGGTTAAATTAGTGAGGAACAAATTAACATAATTGATTTAGTACAAGTTGAACGTTATTCAAATGAACCACGCACAACTATATTACATCTTAAGCGTCTTAGTTTAGACGGTAATTAAAATTGTAAGGAGTTGCAAGTTCAGCGTTAGCTAGTAGTAGTTGTTTATTTCACTACCTTTTACTTATTAGCTGTATGCTCTATTGTACGAAGTAATACGGAATATTAAATAGCTTACGTAATTACATTTGTTTTCATTTTCTATCGATAGTTAATTGTTAGTTTAGGATGAAAGTTACGCAGTTTTCTAATAGTTATCTATCGTAAAATAATACATTTTTATAATTATTTTGTTGAATAAGGTTTGATAATATGGACAAGAAATAATTATATATTTAGTAAAACAGGTATATGAGACTTCCAGTAAAATAGTCGCCGTAATGCATGGAGGAAAGAATTGTTTAATTAAATATTTTAATGCTGACATAATTATTTTCTGGTTAACAATTCCTTTCATTAAAAATAAGACTTGTATAAAATGTAGGTATCATAAAGCACAACGCTAAAAGACAATCCTGTTTGTACAACACTATTGTGGTTGCATTTAAAATTAGCCGAGTGCGACGGCATGCGGTGACATTTCGAAGTAGGAGACCAGATGCAAATGCTGGGTTTTCAGACGAATATTCGCTAAAAAGCTGAAATGGAACTCGTGATTAATATTATAATATATTGATATTGATATGAAAAAGGGAACAGATTAAGGGAAAATTAAGGAAAACAACGTGTTAAATGTATTTTATTTCAAAAAATATCATCTCATTTCATCATTTGCTTGCGTAGGTAATTGCAATGTAGAGTTTTACAATTACAGCATAATAATATGATGTCCGAACTTTATCATATATTTTAGACTGAATGTCACAAATGGTCACAACCATCGCTGTAAAATTAAACATAATTATATCTCGACGCGACGACGCCTGTAGCCTTTCCATGCTTTTTTATACATAATCTAGCTATTTGATATGACTTACATAATTATCTAATTCATAGTAAAACTATAACGCTACGCTACAGAATGAACATAAGAAAGAAAATGTTAAGGTATTGCATAGTATTTTTTCTATCGTATAACAATATATTCCTTCTAGAAAGTTATATCTGTATCATTACGTGCTTATTATCCTGTTGACATGTTTTGACCGACAATATGATGTATTTGAATGGCTCGGAGCGATGTTTTGTATTCCCTGTAACTCTCCCTACAATTTTCTACGTTTTCACCAAAGGTATAATAAATATATTTATGTACTTTAAAATGGATTGCGTGTTTCGTTATTAAGAAGTAAAACTTTAGAGTGTTAATTATTTTTAAAAGCTAAAGGCCCATTTTTAAAAAGTCGCTTAATGAAGATTCAAGGCATTTCCTATTTTTACGAAGATGTAAGAAATGACCATCTAAAATGATATAATGATTTTTGATAAATTCTTTAAATGTAAGTAATTTCGAAGTAACTATTTTGCTGGGGTATAAATTATGTACGCTTTAAACTCGTAGCTACGGCTGTGGCTACGGTTTATTGCAACTGAAGTATAACTTCTGCTTCGAGGTCGTGCATGCTTCCTGAAATATTAAGGCAAGATCTATAAAATATATAAAATGGTTACTAAAGTAATTACTATGTCATCGTACTGATTTTTGAAGTGAATCTTCTTTAGACGCGTTGAGAGTAAAATTTCGAGGTCAGGTCATGGCAATACCGTCACGTCATGGAGTAAGGCGACGATTTTGGAATCTTTCCAAAGAAGTTTCACTTCTGACACGTGTGCTCGGCATACATGATCTTTTTTTATTCACCAGCAAAAACGTTTAAATGAACTACAATGTATAAATGTTTTACACACAAATGGAAAAAGCTTACAAATCCGTGTTAAAATTCAATTGAAATTCAAATGTTACATGTTACATCAAATGCGAGCTGTGTTCCTTTATTCATTGCCATGTAAAATTATTGGTTGCTATTAGAACAGTTGTCACGTATGAGAAGTTTAAGAACAGTATGTAGTTGCGAATTGTTTTCTAAACTACAGCTACCGTTTCTGAATACTAAATATATTGTGACTGTAAGCTGCTATAACTTTTGTATAGTGTTCGAAATGAATGTATTTGTTTCGGTTTTTGTAAACAATTTAGCTGTTTATGTTATGAATGATCTCTAATTAGGGTTTGGTATTGTACTAAATTTCTTTTTGTTCATACGTTTTCGCTTGCGTCATAATATAAGGTCCTTGTGAATATAGTAAGGTTTACATCCTATTTAGAAACATTATTAAGTTCTTTAGCCCGTAGTCAAATACTAGAGCCATTATGCAAATAAAACCACATTAATTATAATTCCGTAAAAAGACAAATTGAGCCTTTAATGCAACGATTACGATGATGGATTACCAGGAGAACATAGCAATCCAAGATGTGCGATACAAAAGGGTAATCTCGTGTAGTAATGTTTGCGACGAAATGATTTGTCTAGCGCATAACCCGCTGGGGTCGACTCCACTTTAGTTACAAAGAGAATAATGGGTTTTCAAGCACTTTCTTTGAAGAGCGGCTTTACAAAACATTAAGTATTTGTATGTACGACGTTTTACTGTGCATCGACTATTTCTGATATTATTTTTCTCATGGAATATTAAAGAGGAAAGATTTTTCAGTCTACAAATATGAAAGAAAAAAATAAGAATGTATTTTATATATAATTTAATATAATGTACCGAAACGGTTCCTAATAACCTCTAGAATTAAGTATTATTATCGTACTAACTAAATTTCATCTAACTCCTTTCTGTTTATTATTACGAACTGAGACAGGCAAACATTTAATTAAATCACGGATTTGTTATTAAAATTCCTGTTAGCATTACTTCCAGATTTATACCTATCTACAATTTCTTTCGTGTAAGAAGAAAAATCGCTGTAATCTGCCATATCACAGAAACAAAATAATTTATACATTGACCGTCACTAATTATTAGGTCAGTCTGTTAGATCAATCAATTTCCTCTCAAGGGGATTTCATTTAGTAAGTAAGTAAGTACCTATAGTAACTAAAAATGAAGGGCGGTATTTTAGTTCCAAGGTTATGTTGAGTTACCGTGAATTTTTTTTTTCTGTCATGTAATAAGCTACATTGATACGATGACTTTTTAATATATGTTTGCCTTCATATAAGTATAGATGTGTTGCTTTTACTCTTTTCGAATCCAGGGAGAAACATTTTTGACGTGAAAACGTCTTATAATTCGATAGAGCCAGCTGCACGCACGAAAAAACATGACTCATGCGGCGTTACCTCGCTCTGAGGCGTTCCATGTGCAAGCGAGAGCGCGGAACGAGCGACAAAGAAGCACAATCGGACGTTGTCACGTTCAACTATCGTCAGTGAACCGACTTTACAGACAACCAATTTTTTTAAAGTTAAGATAGAGCTCCTGGGTCCCTTTTGTAAATGACTTTTCATTGAACAGATTCAAATTTATTTTTTCTGTTTACGTTTAAAAAGCGATATCTAATAGTTTCAAAAATCTTCGAATTACTATTTATTCATTAACAATTTCATACGGAAATACAATATTCCAACTAACATTTTATACTTTTTAATCAGCAAGCTTACACGAAGATACAAATTACTAACAAATATTTATATTATTACCTACCTATATTAACCAGGCGTAGTTTCGACACATTAGTCGGTAATTATCGACAATTAATTTATAGTCCCGTCTTCAGCAATGAAAATGATGTCGCTTAATACCTCTCCCTAATTTGATGGAAGTATACAATGGATACATATTTGTTTATAATTTTTATTCTTCACAAAACTTTCCGTAATGCGTCAAAATATTTATATAATAATAGCCTTGTAGTAATGAATTTTTATCTAAATTAATAACATCATTATTTCAATTCCGTAGATATATGAAAAATAAATAAAATATAGATTTCATGGATTTGGAAAATCATTTCTTTGCAACACATTCGAATATTGTCAAAACAAATTATTCTTTGACATTGTCAATCGTTATGATACCGACGTTTGATCTCGACAAGATTTCGAAGGCCCTTCTCCCATTACGCTACCGGTATCCTACACGTCCGCGACTAGTTTAATTGGTCGCTTTTGCGTCGCGTTTCGCGCGTATCTCTTCGGTAGAAAGATAAAAAATTCTTATCATCATGTTGTAGTTCTCGTGCGGCTATAAAAACTCTACAATTTATGTTTCTTTCAATATATGGATGAATCCAGTACCTACTTCCTACTTTTACGTCGTCACTGGAATCGCTCGACATAGCGTCCGTCTACAAAAACGAGGCACAATAATGATGAATTTAGTCATTTTTCAGTCGCATAATATGCGAGCATCGGGTAGCGAGCAAATATCTAACTAGTATTCTACTCGAGTATCGTATTCTAGAAGTATCGTAATGGGAGAAGGGCCTTACGGTTTGTGTGGGTTTGTAGATACGGTTGATAATGTCGGAAAAATTATAGATTATTATAATTTTATGATAAAAAGATATTTCACACTTCCGATGCTACATGATTTAACGCAATATTGTTTTCTCTTATTTAATGTTATTGCAATTAAAATAAAATAAACAAATAATGTTTTATTTTTAAGATGGTTTCAAAATTTTATTGAAAATGTTAAGAAGCCTCTTATATTATCCATACTAATATTATAAATGCGAAAGTAACTCTGTCTGTCTGTCTGTTACTCAATCACGCCTTAACTACTGAATCAATTTGCATGAAATTTTGTATAGAGATATTTTGATACCCGAGAAAGGACATAGGATAGGCTTTATCCCGGAAATCCCACGGGAACGGGAACTATGCGGGTTTTTTTTTGACTGCGCGGGCGATGCCGCGGGTGGAAAGCTAGTATTAAATAAATATTAAAATATGTAGTGTACCGCTGTCTGTATTTATTCAGCCTAAATTATTGCATTCATATTCGATTAATTTCTTTCTGAACTTCTAGGATAATAAAATTATACAGATGAATACAAATAAAAAACGATCGAATTAAGAAAAAAATTTATTAGAAAAATTTAATTTAACAGTTTATAATAGCGTAGTTGAAAATTTGGCTCAAAACCATCATCTCTCATCAACATAATTCTAGTAACTTGTTCATCTGTAAATTATAAAATTTATAGATAAATATTTATATTTAACACATAAATAATTACCCGTGAACCGCTAAATCAATTGCATATATTCATCCTTTGCTTATTAACTGTAATAAAATATACAATGATGCACATAATATAATATATGTATACAATATTGTACGGCACAAGTCTATTACTATTTTGCGCCGTACTATTTGGATGCTGGGTTTGAAGTAAATCAAAATGCCTAGTTGATGTTTTGCTATGCCAGGCCTCGCCGCTTACTGTAGAGCTTGTGGACTGTATGCTTGAGAGTACTTGACGAATGTGTTGACGCGTCGAAAGTCCTGACGAGAGTGATTTTAGTGAAGCAAGGGTCTTCACACACGCGGCCTCCGTTAGGAGGCTGCGTGGGGGATGCTGTTCAGGACGATTCGTCCTCTGCAGCAGGTGTCTAGCGCCGCCCGCTAATACGGGCGGGTTACTGGGAGGACGAATCGCCCTGTTTGGGAATAAAAATATTTGTAGATTGGGGCACAGTATAGGAGACTGTGCCCGACTTTGTTAGTTTGACCCGTTTCGCATTATGCGTTGACTCGACCGACCTTGTTTTGGTTTTACGAGCCCGGCTTAAACTTGTGTTTAAGCCGGGGACGGACAAGGAACCCGGGAGCGACACAGAACCGAATGGTGAGGTAGGAGGCGCCAACTGCGCGTAGGAGTGGGCGTGGGAGTGGCTGGGTACGTTGTGTACCGACTGTGTAGGAGGTATGCAGGGTGAGGCGACAGACGGCGCGATAGAGTGCGCCGTCGCAGGCAGGGCTTGCGTGGGTGGGGGCGTTGTTTGGGATTGCGCTATTTGCGCGTGGGAGTAGGTTTGGTAGGAGGGAATAGTAAGGGGCGCACAGAGTGCGTGGGCGGTATCATCATCGGGTCTTCCACGCAGGCCTTCACAGGCCTCGGGGTAACTGTTCGGGGCGACGGCCCCTTTCAGTGGTGGCAACGCCGCCTGCAACTACAGGCGGGGCACTGGGTGGGACCTAGTGGTCCGAGGTGTCGTGTCCGGGAGGTGTCCTGCTGCAGTGCGATCGAGCCCGCATGTATCGCGGGCGATCTGCTAGCTGCTGCAGGGCGGAATGTCCGTGGGTGAGGCCTCCCGCCGCTTAGCGAGGTCGAGCCCGCCGGCAAGGTGCCGGGGGGCGCCCATCAGCCAACGGCGAGGAAGCGGTCGTGTCCTAGGAGACTAGGTCACGTGGTAGGCCTCTTATGTCCGGCGGTCTCCGATGGTATGGCGCGATGCCCTGCAAATGCTGGGATCGCGCTCCGTCGGCGCGCGCGAACATAGAGGAACTCAGGCGACGGACGAAGTCGTCCAGGCTCTCCATGCGCAGGTCCCTGGAGATGACCTGATTCCGTACGAAGCGTGGTGCTCCGGAGATGGTGCGGAGCGCTAGCGACTGCTGCGCTCGCAGCGACTTGCGGTCTGTCTCTTTGGTTAACGCGAACCACGCTGGGGCCGCATAGGTGAGTCACGTGCGAACGTACGCCTTGTAGATGCACAGCTTCGTACGGAGAGGCAGGTGAGATGCTAGCATGGGGCGGAGTATGTTCCGCACGGCACGCGTCTGGGCAACTACGTTCTTCACATGGGGCCGCATCGAGAGCGTTTTGTCGATGGTCACACCATGGTACTTGGCCGTCGGTGACCATTCGACGCTCTCGCCCATGAGAGACACCGGGGGCGGCAGAAGGCGCGCCCGCCCGATGGAAATCGCCTGAGTTTTACCCACGTTGACCTTGAGTCTCCAGTCCTCCAGCCATGAGGGAAGCGCATCCAGTGCTCGCTGCATCTTTACCGATGCGTGCTTGGCGTTCAGCGAGGTGGTGATAAACGCAGCGTCGTCGGCATACAACGCTAAAATAGCTCCGCCAGCGACTGGAATGTCGTCCGTGTATCTGCTATAGCAGACGGGCGACAGGCAGCTTCCCTGGGGCACACCGGCTCGGATGGGGCGCTCTGTGGACAAAGCGTCTTCAACCGCCACTTGAAAACGCCTGTTTTGCAGGAAGGTGGCCACAGTCTTAACTACTCGACGCGGAGTAGTAGACGTGGATAGCTTGTAGACGAGTCCGGTGTGCCAGACGCGATCGAACGCCTTCTCCATATCAAGAAATACTGCGACCGATTGTTCTCGCTTGTTGTAGGCGGTAGCGAGGTGGTGCAGTACTCTCGTCACTTGTAAAGTGGTGGAGTGTTCGGCGCGGAACCCGAACTGTTCGTCGCGTGGCTGAAGGTGGGGCGTAATGTGCAGCAACAGTAGTTTCTCGAAAACTTTCGAGGTCGAGGACAGAAGAGTGATGGGGCGATAGCTCTCAGGCAGCATGATGTTCTTGCCTTGCTTGGGAATCAGGATGACTCGGCCGAGCTTCCACGGGGATGGAAAGTGCCCGGTACGGAGGATTCCATTGAAGAGCCGCGTCAGCGTTGCGAAGGCTCGCGGGGGTAGGTGACGCAGCGCTTCGTTGGTGACTCGGTCGGGACCGGGGGCTTTGCGCAGTTTAGTTCGGCGAATCATCCTTTGGACTCGACCAGGGGAGAACACGACGGGATCTTCTGTCGGCGGTATCGGCAATTCTAAGTAGTCCATCACATGTCGCTTGATGGTCTCTACGTGCTGCACATTCGCAGTCGGATTAGGCGTAAACTGCTTCTCCAGGAAGTCTGCGAAAATCTCCGCTCGATCCTCGGCGCGGTAACGTGGGGTTCCGTCACCGGCCATGAGGGGTCTAATCGGAGAGGGCTTCCTGGAGAGCTGGCGGCAAAGGCGGTGCATGCCGGACCAGTCATCGCCGGCTCGCTCGATGGCGGTGTGCCAAGATTCGACTGCTACCGTTTCCAGTGCGTCTGATATCTTGGCTGCCAGGGCGTTCAGCCGCGTCTTCATGGCCGGGCATCGCAGGTTTTGCCATAGTCTACGCAGCTTCCTCTTCTCCTCTAACATCGCTAGTATGTAGGCAGGGAGCTGGGGTTTTCTACGAGTAGTTGCAGCATCGAGTCTGGACTCTCGAAGCGCATTGGACATGACTGCGCTGAGGTCCGTTGCGAGTCGATCGACGTCTGCAGGGCTCTCTACTCTAAAGGACGGCGAGTGTTCGGCCATGTGTTTGGCGAAGATTCTCCAGTCCTGACGATGCTTTGGAGAAGGCAGCGATGTCGTCAATGGAGTCATTGTCAGCGTCAGGAGGACGGCTTGGTGGTCGGAGATGAGGTGGTCATCCAGGACGTCAAGTGACGGTGCGGCAGCGAGGCCGCGAGCTACTGCTATGTCGATGACGTCCGGAGTGTGGGCTGCACAGTACGGGTAGTGCGTTGGGACCTCTGGTCCTAGCACTTCGTAACCGTGGCGATCTGCATCGTCCAGTAGGCGTCTGCCGTCCGGGCTCACGGTGTTGGAGTTCCACGCCGTGTGTTTCGCGTTGAAGTCGCCAGCGAGGATCGTGGGCAGTGGCGAGTCCAGCAAGGTTCGGACATCAGCCACTGCCAGTCGATTTTGCGGCGGCTTGTAAAAGGCGAACACACGGATGGGCTGGCGGTCTATGCAGATTTCTACGCCGAGGGCGTACGACGACTGCAACTGAGGTACTGGCAGCAGTTGGTGGATGAGGTTCCGACGGACCAGGACTGCTAATCCCCTGTAAGCAGTCCCGATCGGCGAGGTGTGGTCCTCCCGGTAGACATAGTATCCGGAAACCTTCAACTTGTCTGCTGGTCTGAGGTGTGTCTCGTTAACCAGGCCGATGTCCACCTGACGCTGGGAGAGCAATGTTTTAAAGAGACGGGCTTTTTGAGCTGAGAGCCCGTCGGCATTCCAAAAAGCGATACGGAGCTCAGCCATAAGAGGCGCAAAGCTCCGCGATACAGCCCAAGATCAGCGGTACTGGGTCACGCTGCTCTTGGATGGCTATCAGCACCTGGTTAAGGGTGCTGATTACTTTGGTTAATCGGGGGTCCAGTGGCATCACTCGCTTCGCCTTCGTCCCCCGTACGGGGGCGGCGACCACGGTGGGCTTGGACGTTTTGCTACGCTGGGTAGGTTGCGGCGCGGCGGGCGGCGCAGAGCGTGGCCTAGAGGTGGATGCTGCAGGCGGTACACTAGGCGGTGCAGTGACTGGCGCTGCAGTAAGTGGCGCGGGAGGCTGTGCAGCTGGTGGCCGCTTTTGTGTGCGTTTGCCACGTTTACGGCGGCGTTTGCCCGTCGGCCCTGGCTGGTTGGCGGCAGCCATGAGCGAGCCAGGTGCATCGACTTCTGTTGCGGGCGCACGGGCATTTGTGGCAGTGCGTGCGACGGTGCCAGCTCGGCGGTTGCGCGTCTCCTTGCGGAAGATGGGACAGTTCGCATTATTAGCCGTGTGGGCGCCGCCACAATTGGCGCACGTTGGTGGTTCCTCGCGCGGACGTTGACACTCCTTCGCCGGGTGGTTCTCACCGCACCGCACACAGGCTATTGGCCGGTGGCAGTTTTGGGAGGAGTGCCTAAATTGCTGGCAGCGATGGCATTGCGCGGGCCCCTTTCTGCCGCGCCAGGCCTCAATAGTGATCCCAGGCATACAGAGCAGTTCGCTCACCTCATAAATGCCTGGGATGAGATCCGGGGTCCGCTGCAATTGCGCGAACATCAAACAGCCCGGCCTACCTGGACGAGCGGGGATTGCGCGCACGTGCTCTGGGATGAACCCGAGTTCTCGCAGCTCTGTCTCCACTAGTGCCGGTTCTGTGTTAGCCGGCAGGCCGCGGATCGCTACTTTAACGCTTCTTTCAGCGGGCAGCGAGTAGCAAAACCAGGAGATTCCGGTATTGCTCTCCAGCTGCGTAAGATAGCGCTGGATGAGTCGGAACTCCTGGTCCGTCTTTGGTATGAAGCGGACGCCCTTGCCAAATGGACGTCCGTTTGGGGTATGCCCGAGGACCTTCTTTAACTCTCTAAAGTGGGTGGGCCAGTCGGGCAGCGTCTCCACGATAAGCGGGGGGTAGCGGTTGGGCTGTTTGGTAGGGGGCGCGGCGCTTGTGGCGCCGGCAGCAGCAGAGGTGGAGGCATAGGCAGTAGTGTCGGTCGCAGTCGAGGTGGAGTTGGTCGCGGCGGGCGCAACGGCGGCGGAGGAGGTGGAGGGTGTAGGTGCTGGGGATTTTTGAGACGCGGCTATGTTCGCGTATGAAGTGCCGGTTGTCCCGGTTTCCATAGGAGAACCCGGTGACATCATCGGCATATTCAGCGTAGGCGGAGACGAGGATGCTGTGATGGCTTTCTCTCCTACTCTATGTGGAGGGGAGGGAAAGCGTCCCATCGGAATACCCGGTAAAGGGGCGGGGAAGCGCGGAGTGCGCGGCAGTGGTGCCTGTGCGGCGCGCTTCAAAGTGCCCGGCATTAGAGTGGCGGCGCATGCCGGGGCCTGTCGACGACTCGGTGTGATCGAGCGAGCACTTGATGTGATAGATTCGGTGGATCGGGCCGGCGATAACGTCAGTGGACTCGCCAGGAACGATTCATCGCCTGCTCCTGACTGAGGTTCCGACACCAACACAGGAAGCCGGCCGGTTGCAGTTGAACGGGCCACAATTGCGGCCTGGCCGGAAGCGGCAATGGCGTCCAGGCCCATTTCAAGTGCGGCAACCGACCGACTATAGACCCTGCGGCCCAGTGCGCGCGGACGAGTCGCGCGTCGCTGCGGCAGCGGCGGCACGCTCGGCGGCGGCATGACTTTAGGATGTGTTTATTTACATCCGGGGTTGCAATCGCAACTTTTAAAATTTCATAATTCAGAAATAAACAAATAAATTATTTATATCTGAATTACCAAATTATTTAATTAATTAATTGATTTTAATTAATCAATTAATTAATTATTAATTGATCAGCGAACAGAACGCTGAGAACGAGAGACCAAACGACCAAGAACAAACAACCAACGAATTCCTGAAAAGAAGCGTATCAAGTATCTTAGATGTATCGAGTGCTCCGCAATATGCTATGCGTGGGCGGTAGGTGGCGCTGGAGGCGCAATGTATGGTGCCGGCACTGCTTGCAATGCCGGTGGTGAGGACGGCGTGTTCGCCTTAGGAGAGGGGGGTGGTAACAGGTCGCGCGGATTAGGACGACGCGACCCGGGAATAGCGCGGTGCGGAGCAATCTCTCGGAGGTGATCATGAGAGGAAGCGTCCGCTCGCGAGAACATATTTTGGGAGAGACGAAGGATAAACTCATCCAGCGTTTCTACACCGAGATCGCTACGTATTAGCTCGTTTCTCACATACCTCGGCGCACCGACGATAGCGCGTAATGCGAGTGACTGCCGCGCACGCATTCTGCGGCGCAGGCACACACATACACATACCAGGCGGGCGCGGCGTACGTGAGGAGCGGCCGTAGGTAGGTTTTATAAACGCTTACCTTTATACGTAGCGGGAGTTCGGAGTATAACACCGGACGGAGTATTGCGTGGGCGGCCTTGCACTTGTTAATTACCTGCTTCACGTGGCTGTTAAAGCGAAGCCGGCAATCAATAGTTACACCTAGGTAAAGGACGGTATCGGACCATGGGATCTGCTCACCAGCCAGAGTGAGTTGGTGGGAGGGAGTCAAACCACCGAACCGAATCACCTGTGTCTTTCGCGCGTTAACGGATATCCGCCAACGATCGAAATACGCAGGCAACTCATCAAGCCAGCGTTGCGCCTTAACCATCGCATGCGTTGTATTCAACGATGCGGCGATTAAAGCTACATCGTCGGCGTATAGTGCGAGGATTTGATTAGAATTTGGCGCGGGGGAGGGGAAGTCATCTGTGTAGGCGGAGTATAGCGCGGGCGATAAACAGCTGCCCTGCGGGACACCCGCCTGCACAGAGTGGTTTCGGGAAATGGCTGGGGACACGGAAACGTGAAAGGAGCGGTCCGTGAGGAAGGAGTGCAATATCCTCACGAGCCGCGCGGGGCACTGGGTAGTGGTAAGGATCTTATATATAAGACCCTCGTGCCAGACGCGGTCGAAAGCCTTTTCGATATCTAGGAATATTGCGACCGCTCTCTCATTCCTGTTCAAGGCGGAGCTGACATGGTGCAATACTCTAGATACCTGAAGGGTGGTACTGTGTGCCGAGCGAAAGCCGAATTGCTCAGCGCGCGGCGACACGTACGGACGCAGCATAGGCAGCAGTAGTGACTCGAACACTTTGGAGACTGTGCTCAACAAGGTGATGGGTCGATAACTGCCCGCTAAGGAGGCATTCTTGCCGGGTTTCGGGATCATTATTACGCGACCGGTTTTCCACACTGAAGGGAAATGACTGATTTTAGTCCGATTTTTGCGCGTTAATATGCGCGGACTAGTGGGGTGCGTGCGGAGGTAGGCATAGCGCGTTTATTTTCGGACAACTTACACAATTTCTCTATATTACTATCACTATTTACATAATTATTTCTATATTATATAACTATTTATAACTATAATAATCACTCTATATAATTCCCAAAACTATAACTATGAAAGCATTAATACAAACAAACTATGGCTTTTTACTATAAACACAAACAAATTAACTATTATTTCTATTATATTAAATCTATTATTAAACACAAGTAATTCTCTATATATTTACTATTAAACATTCTTAAACATATTTAGATAAATACGTTTAGACTACAAAGAAATGCAATTGAAACAAAACAAACTATTTAACGTTTCGACTTTACGTTATTGAATTTACACAAGTTATGTATTAAACTATATTGTCATAATATAGTGTAAACCAAAATTATATTAAAAACAATATAAATTACCATATTAAATTATTGAACAAAGTGAATTGTTAGATCGAGACAGAGCGATCATGCTATTACAAATCTCAAGAGTGAGATAAAACTGTCTCGCTGTCGCGTGCACCATTAGAGCGAGACACGAACATCTCACTGTCGCTTGTAAATTAACAGAGCGAGATACAACTATGAAATTATCGACATTAAACATAAAAATTTAAATAAAGTTATCAAAACACAAAAAGGCTATAAATGACTATAAGCTATCTACTAAATTTGTACCTATTGTTCCGAACAAATATAGTATATATAATATATAATATACAAGCTAAAAATACAAGTGATACAAATTATCCGTTCCGTCCTTAGTTTTAGTTCCGTCCGTTTCTATAAGGTCTTAAAGATTTCTCGAAAGGCTTCGAATTGAGCAGAATTATCTTGTAGAGCTTTTAGAGTCTTTTGATTAGAATTTTATTGCACTTCACAAATAACAAAATATTACTAAACTAAAACTAATAGCTTTAACTATATAAAACATAACGCAGATTGATATTTTCTTAGGATATTTGTTATCCCATAGATTTATAGGATTTTTAAGAACATAATTAAAAATTATCCTCTTGAAAACACAAAATTTATATTTATTTTGATAGAAATATTATTTCGATTGATTGATGTCAAATGTCAAAAAAGTAAATAAGGAGATTGCCATACATGGAATTTTGGATTCCATGAATATGTAATAAATAGAACATTAATTAAACGATTGATATAAAAAAATATCGAATTTGATTAAAATTAAATTAACTGCCATGTTTTTTGTGCATAACATGTGCTTTTTTCATATGCAATTGTATTTATAATAATGCGAAAAATTTATGTAACTAATTTTAATTTACTATATATTCCCTAATATCAAGGTAAATTTCTTGGAAAAACAACACTAAATTTTTTAGGTCCATACTATAGTTACTGAAAATCGTTAGTTTCCGACCGATTTCGGTCGAGATCGATGTCGATTAATGTGTCGAGACTACACCTACTGATATGAATGTTTTACAGATAAATCACGGAAAATAAATATGTTTGATTTTGCTTTCGGTTGTGAAATTTGACGTTTCCCGCATATATTATGCCCGTCTAAAATGTTATCACCGTGTTATCACGAAGCGATTGTTCAGTTCAATTGTTAAATAATAGCATTAGAATTAGGATATTAATGCATTCAAAGATAAAATCGATACCTATACCTATTTTACAAATTGCACCTTATTACCAACGAAAACAAGTGTGAATACATTAAGCTGAAAATCCTACACTTATTTAATTTAAACCGTTGAAATCATAGAAATCTAAATAACAAGACGCGTTGAAACCTATATGGTATCGGGCAGAGTAATTTATTTATTAAAATTATTCGTATCTTTCGAGAACATTAAAAATTATTACAACTCTATACAAAAAAAAAAATGTCAAAAAAACACGGTCGTATAAAGGTTAAATTCCTCTACGTACAAAGCTAACAAATCTAATGTCGCTAATATATTTATAGCATTGTAGATTTTTATTAGTTTCGCGGTAACGAGGCGCCATAGGTACATTTTTATTTTCTTAGTTCCCACTGGACTACGACTTTTGGCCTAATTCTTTTACTAAATAATGTACGACATTCGTGAGTATATTTTAGAATTTAGATTGTCAAATGTTCTTCATTCTGAATGTATTTCAATTAATATCGACGAAAGCTTATCACTATGTGGTGTATATTAGACCCATTATACTTTTTCTATGAATAAACAGTGGACTTAAATCTGTTGAAAAAGTTTTTAATCCCAAATAGGCGGGTTTCCACACAGAGAGCAGCAACGTTCGCACAGACCGAGCTGCTTCACACTTCTTTAGACGCGTTTAGAGTAAATTTTTAAGGTCGCGTCTTGGCAATACCGTCACATCATGGAGTATGGCGACGATTTTAGTATTTTGAATCATGCCAAAGAAGTTTCACTTCTGTCACTTACGGCACACACGCTTTTTTATTTGCGTAGATAGAGGCAAAACATTTCAAAATTATATAATAATTTAGTTTGCATTTTCACGACTGTATATTTTATTATTAGGGTTCCGTACCTCAAAAGGAAAAAACGGAACCCTTATAGGATCACTTTGTTGTCCGTCTGTCCGTCCGTCCGTCCGTCCGTCCGTCTGTCAAGACCCTTTTTCTCAGGAACGCGTGGAGGTATGAAGCTGAAATTTATATCAATTACTCAGGTCTACTGTCCCTTGAAGCTGTGAAAAAATCAAACTTCTAAGCCAACGCAATCAAAAGATACAGCCGTTTATGCCGCAAATTTTCGACACTTGCAAGGGAATCAAAACCTACAGGATGCTTCCCGTGAACTCAGAATCTTGAAATTTGGTACGAAGCAACGTCTTATAGCATAGATAAAGGAAAAATTACGAAAACCATAAATTTTTAGTTACATCACATAATATATTTTTTTTTAATAATTTTAAACTTACTACCCATTTCCTCATAAACGCGTAGAGGTATTAAATTGAAATTCATACCAAATACTCAGGTCTATAATACCTTTAAGCTGTAACAAAATCAAACTTCTATGTCAACGCAATCAAAAGAAACAGCAATTTAAGCTGCATATTTTGAAACTCGCAAGTACTCGCAAGGGAATCAAAACCTAAAGGGTACTTCCAGTCGACCTAGAATCTTGAAATTTGGCATGAAGCAACGTTTTATAGCACACATAAAGGAAAAATTCCGAAAACCTTAAATTTTTAGTTACATTACAAAATATATATTGCAGTTTTGTACGGAACCCTCGGTGCGCGAGTCCGACTCGCACTTGGCCGGTTTTTTTTTAATAGTAGTTTACATACTTAGGTACACGCGTAGAAGAAAATAAAAGAACCGTCTCACTTTTATAGTTTTGCGTGATTTAGGATAATCTCGACAATATTGTATGGGAAAGCGCGCACTCGTCGGCACCAAACGTATTCCCCGTATTAGAATTCAGCTCAGAACCGGTTCAGAATTCATCTCTTTCAGAGTTTTGGTCCATTGATCGGGTCTCTAGTGATAAATCACCGGTATATAACGCCCTTGTGTCGTGAGATCGAATCTGTTAATGTTAGTGTGTCGACTTGGAATGTGGATGTTAAGGTAATTCGCATATTGCAAGTAGCTTATAACTAGTATTATATTACCTGTGCTACTACTTTTTGTACACTAATATGATTTATGTATGGTAAGTAGCATGTAAAAATTATGGTCGTATTTGGAGAGCAAATGCTGAGGTGGTTTATTGGTATAGGTTTATTTAGGAAATATTATTGAGTTAAAAATAAAATAAGTTAATATGATTTTTAAAGTGAAACTTTTATTACATCGTCTCAAACTTTTTGGTCTGTGTAGCGCATGTCGCGTGTATCGCGGCTGCCGAGTAGGTATACCTACTCGGCAGCCGACCGACACGCGACATGCGCTACACAAAGCAGTGTTCGGAACCGTTCGAACAGTTTCACTTTTACCGTGGTTTCATAAAACCACACAACATTTTTTTGATCTTATGTAGAGCTGGGGTGAGTGACTAGTTAAATAGTAGGTACATATATAAAAATATCGAGAAGCTATGAACATAAATATGTTTATTATTCCATAATGCTAGTTAGAAATATCATTTGGAGGAATCTATGTTCAATTTGCAATTTGAGTATGGTATTTTTAGTTATCACCACCAAATATTATATACTCCTATAACCTTTGATATTTGAAAATGTCAGAATATCAAATCTCCGTGTAGCCTGATGCGGAACGATAAAGGGGACCTAGGATTAGAAATGCTTGCTTAGGTCCTATTTATATTTGCTATAGCTCAACCAGATTATAATAACTGACTAAGATTGAATCCTGAAGATTAAATTTAGCATTACTCTAGTACATATGAAAAAGACCTTCGTATGTTCAATTTAGATATAATTAGAATTCTAGCAGATTCTAATTACAATTTGGTAACTCAAGGACTCCTTATTAATAAAAAACAATATATAATTCGTTTCGTTTACATGTACAATTTGTGCATGTAAATACCAGCTTTAAAATAATAGATTTACATGATTAACCAGGAATAAAGTAATTAAATATTGAAAAAAATAGCACAGTCGTTTTTTACGAAACAAATTATTTGCATGTCTTAAAATCCTTCATATAAACACTCATACGAATCCACTAAAAGGCTTAGTAACAACTCAGCTCCAAGTGTCCTAATCCCCTTACATTTGCCAAACTACCTACCTTGAAGACTGAGACATTTTTTTTATCTCCACCGGGAAACGAACCCAGAACGCCTTATTTCTATGATCACGCGTCAGCCACTGTACCAAGTAACGTTAGCCTAATGATGGAAATTAAATGGCTTCAGAAACCATCCATATATTTTATTACTAACATTGGCACTGACCCAAAAGGAACTATTGAATAACAGTAATCAATATAGGACGTTTCTTAAGACAGCGCTATATAAATAGATGTTATTTTAGGAGTATGATTTATCGATAAAGGTCCCGTTGTTTTTGTATGATTGGGGGCTTTCAGCTTTCAGCTTTCAGGCTTTCTTATTACTATTTCTAATAATTTATGAAAAAATAACAAATGTTCCAGTGGTCAATTCGTCTTAATACAAATGAGATATCGTTTTTCTACAAAATAATTGAGTTAATGAATGATACATATAAATTACCTGAATAATAAATGGTTATCTTTAAGCTATAAAGAATCGAAAGGATAGTAAAATAATCTTTAAATAGAGCTAATAAAAATTGTTTAAATCTCTATCACAGCTCTATAGTACGCAAACCGAAAGAAAGTTAGACGAATAAGGTTGTTTGTACGCGTATATTTCTTATAAAAACTTCATTGATTGATTATTCATGTAATGTATATGTGCTTTGTAGACGAATTAATTGGCGTAGCGGTTAATTATTCTATTGAGTCAGACTTTGTTATATTTTTCTTGTGTGTGTACTAGATTTGAATTACAGATTTATATACATTTATACAATACATTATCTTATATTCATTTTTCCATATTAATAAACACTATTCATGCTAATTTTTGTATATTATTCACATTATAGAAAACTTATCACTGTTAATTCTTGAGGCGTAGAGATTTATAGGTAGGTACTCAACCTAAACGCTTCAATAAATTTGAGTCAGGCTTCATTATTTCCTTTGATAATTCTCGATTGTAACTGTATTTTATCACTAAATATAAAAATAATTGAATAGTTTAAGCAAAATTTCGTTTCTTGTCCTCGTTTCGAATCGACACTTACACACACACACATATGCAAGTGGTCATCTTTATATTATTTAAGATTCGATCTACTTCCAATCCAATCTACAAAATCATCGAGTCAAAATATACTAAATAATATTATTGTCCTGCAAATTCCCAAACGTATGACACTGTAAATATTTAAAACAATCCCCTGCCTCCAGTGCTGCTTATAATGCGGTAAGCATCCAAGAATCAGGGTACATATCTGTCCAAATAATTTCGAGGTTTGGGAAAACATTTTCGCTTTGGATTCAGGCTAAAAGTGCCATCGCCGATAATAGTCTATCGGACGATCACAGCGCTCTTGGAATATTAATAACGCAGTCCTCAATCCCTTAAGAAATCCCTTGGAAAAGAAAACAACCGAAATAAGGTTTGGTGCTGGATAATTTTATGTCCCGAGTTGGAATTTTGTTGTCGCTTCTGCAATTTCGTTTAAACACAATTTTATTAATCGCATTATGTTCTTTAAAGTGCTAGAAAGTATTTTTCTTAGCATTTTAAAATATTATAAAATTGATATTGGCGTCTAGTAGCTGTATGGTACATATGATTGAATGTACTTTAATGACCAATGTTAAAGCTTTAAGAAGATTTTGAACTCAATTACGAACTGTTCTTTTGTTACATTATCCAGAATAATTACTAAAATTCTCTCTTAGTTACTATAATATTTATGCAGATCAGCGCTAATTAAGCTGCAACTGAGTTGTTAAATTATTCCACTTTACGAAGTAGGGAAGTCCTTACAGTGGGAGTTACTAAATTGGGTAGATTTTTGAAACTTTTTGTGTCATTATCTGTTTGTAATTTGCAAAATCACAGTTCATTATTAGGGTAACTTTTAGCGGCTACACACTTGGTAATCTCAATTTAGCAGGTTTTAGAAGGCTGATATTGTACTTGTGAAGATTGTAGTTTTGTAGTTTCCGCTAGTTTCCCTCAAGTATGGAAGGATTCTCATATTATCCCTCTCCCTAAAAAGAACAATCCTTCCTGCTTTTCCGACTATCGCCCGATATCCATTCTCCCCTTCCTTTCGAAAATTCTCGAGAAATTGGTGCAGCAGCAGCTGTGCTCTTTTCTAACGAGAAACTCCCTCCTCGATCCTCTCCAATCCGGCTTCAGAGCTGGACATAGCACGGTCACTGCTCTTGTCAAGGTCACAGATGATATTCGCCTTGCAATGGATAATAAACAGCTAACAATTCTCACTCTTCTAGATTTCTCTAATGCAACACTGTTGATTTTGACATCTTGTTAGCTGTGCTTGGTTCTCTTAATATATCTCCTGCAGTGTTGGATTGGTTTCGTAGCTACTTGCAAGGACGTCGGCAGTGTATCCGTGTTGATAATACGTATTCTTCTTGGTGTGATGTTACTGCTGGCGTTCCTCAAGGCGGCGTGTTGTCACCTCTCCTTTTCAGTATATTCATCAATTCCATAACTTCTAACATATCTTCTCTCTACCATCTATATGCAGACGATCTTCAGATTTACAGGCATTCTAATATTGAGAGTCTAGAACAAGAAATAAGATGTATGAATGAAGACCTTAGTAGCATTGTAAGCTGGACTCATAAATATGGACTGAAAATAAATCCAAGCAAAACCCAAGCAATAATAATCGGCAGCCCGTATTTCATCGCCAGGGTGTCTGTTGCAGATTTACCTAAGATTTTGATTGAGGGGGTTCAAGTACCTTACAGTCCTACTGTCAAGAATCTTGGTATTACTCTCGACCAAACCCTGTCCTGGACAGAGCATATTAAACTTGTTAGTCGTAAGATTTTTGGTGTTGCTGCAATGCTAAGGCGTTTGCGCAATTTTTTGCCCATATCCACGAAAATTTTGCTTGCACAATCTTTGCTTCTTCCTATCCTCGACTATGCTGATGCAAGCTACTTAGACCTTACTGAGGAGCAATTAAACAAATTAGAACGCCTTCAAAATTTTGCGATAAGATTTATTTTTGGTCTTCGCAAGTTCGACCATATCTCAGACTTCCGCTCACAACTCAGATGGCTTCCTATCCGCCTTCGCCGGAATACGCATCTCCTGTCCCTCCTATACTCAATCCTTTTCGATCCCAGAACTCCTTCCTACTTAAAAAGAGATTTGTATTTATGGGCTCATCTCATGAATGTAATTTGCGCTCCTCTAACAATCTTACGCTTTGTATGCCTGCTCACATCTCCAAATTTTATGATTCATCTTTTACCGTGCAAGCCGTAAGATTGTGGAACTCCCTACCAACCGCAATAAAGCAAGCGCAAACTCTGAATAGTTTTAAAGCTGTAGTTAAAAAATATTATCTGTCCTCTTAGTCATTCTGTATCTGTTCTGTTTTACCTTTTTCTCTACTTGAGTGCGCCGAGTGACCAGAGGAAAAATATAGCGATCTCGATCACCTTCGAATACCGAGTGGACCCCTGGTGGTGCGCCAAAACGGTGGCACTTGGAGGGGGGTGTCTGAACAAAAAATGCTCGGAACTGGTGGCGATTACCAGGGGTGGTGGAAAAATGGGGATTTTCGCGAAAACAAGATGGCCGCCGTACTTTGCCAAAATCGCCGTTTATGAATCCTTACGTCTCAAATTTGGCACACGTACTCTGTTCGAGCCGGCGAATCGATCGGTGCCCCGTTCGAGTGGCTCCGGGCCCCTGTTTCCGACTTTCATACATTGGAAAATCCAACGGCCCGCGGAAACGGTGCGAGTTGGGTGGGGGGTCCCGGAACTAAAAATGATCACCACCCTGGGACGCTACCAGGGAGCCATAGTGGGTCGCTCGATTTTGGAATTTTTCCATTTTTGGCGCAAACATAAAAACGTAAATTTAGACGAGGTGACGCATCGCGGAAACACACTCACACCGCGTTCGTACTCGCCCAGCTCCCAGGATATCCAGAAAAATCCGAAATTTTGAACTTTCTCACAGCCCGCGGAGACGGTCAACGGCCCGCGGAAACAGTATCAGTTACATCTGGGGTGCTCAAACTAAACTTGTAGTAGACCTCGAGCAATTACCACAAATAGTGAAAAAAATTCAAAATGGCCGAAAAAATGGCCGCCGCCATACAAATGCTAAAACGGCCATCGCTGGTCCGATCGCGCTGAAACTTGGCACAGGGGCTTTAATCGAGCCTTACATTACGTTGGCATACTCATCATCGAGTTTCCATCGCTGGTTTCCGAGTTTCATACAACGCGAAATTCGACGGCTCTCCGAAACGGCGCCAGATAGGTGGGGGGTGTAGAACTAAAAAATGATCAGGAAGATGGGGCGCTACCAGGGCAATGGAGAAATTTCAAATTGGACGCCATTTTTTTTTCAAAAATGGCCAATTTTTCAAAGCAAGATGGTGGCGCCGGTTACTTTACGATCGGTCTGAAAATTGACTTTTGTGCTCTAATCGGCCAGATTTACAATACTGCATACTCAGAATTTCTTTACGACCCCCGGTTTCCATTTTCCATACATCACGAAATTCAACGGCTCTCTGAACCGGTGGCAGGTAGGTCGGGGTCGCCGAAGTAAAAAATGCTTCAAAACTTGGTCCGCTTCCAGGCATATAAAATTTTTTGGTAAAAAGCGAAATTTTTTTTTCGAAAATTTTGTATGGAAATTTCCATAGTAGGAAGAGTAATTGAATAGCAACGGCAAAAGACGGCGCCGCGGGCTGCTTGCTGCCCGCGCACCGCACAACCTCGAAGGTTGACAGCCTCCCGGAGTAGAAAATATTTATTAACTTTTGAACTACCGCACGAGCCAAGCGAGCGAAGCGAGCGAATCACGGCAGCGGCTGGCGTAAATATTCAAATAGGTAGCGAGGAGCGAAGCGACGAGCGAGTTAGGTTAACTTTTGAACTACCGCACTAGCCAAGCGAGCGAAGCGAGCAAGTCACGTCAGCGGCCGGCGTAAATATTCAAAGAAGTAGCGAGGAGCGAAGCGACGAGCAAGTTAGGTTAACTTTTGAACTACCGCACTAGCCAAGCGAGCGAAGCGAGCAAGTCACGTCAGCGGCCGGCGTAAATATTCAAAGAAGTAGCGAGGAGCGAAGCGACGAGCGAGTTAGGTTAACTTTTGAACTACCGCACTAGCCAAGCGAGCGAAGCGAGCAAGTCACGTCAGCGGCCGGCGTAAATACTCAAAGAAGTAGCGAGGAGCGAAGCGACGAGGGAGTGAGGTTACTTTTGAACTACCGCACTAGCCAAGCGAGCGAAGCGAGCATGTCACGTCAGCGGCCGGCGTAAATATTCAAATAGGTAGCGAGGAGCGAAGCGACGAGCGTGTTAACTCTTGAACAGAAGCGACTTTAGGGCGATTCCCACTCAAACAAAAAAACTACGTAGGTTAGCTACGTTAAAAAAAAACGACTTCAAAAACAGAAAAGTAGGTTCTTATTTTTAGTGCCGAAAGCATAATGAATTTGATTTTAAACGAAGCTACTAAAAAGACTGAAGTTTTCAATATGTAATAATATACACATCTTCACACATTTATTGAGTGAATGAGCCAATCCTTCACGCTTTATAAGCGTAGGACTTACACCAAGAGTAGTGTAGATTTTGTATCGAAAATAGCCAATTTTTTGTATCGCGAATAATGTTATTGAATTGCAAGTAGGTAGTTCTTGTATCGAAATAATCTTAGTTCTTGTATCAAAAAATAGCGTAGTTTAATAAGTGTTTAGTGCTTGGCACCGACTTCAAACCTATATAGTGAATAATAACACAACTAAATAATATGTAGTAATTAATTATTTTTTACTTTTCCGTTTTTGAAGTCGGTTTTTTTAAAGTAGTTATTTTAATAGTGTAACGAATAAACGAATATACGGTGTATTATTCGATACACCCTTTGACTGTAGTCCTATCTATGGCTTTCACTTAGATATTTTTAGTGCCGAAAGCATAATGAATTTGATTTTAAACGACGCTACTAAAAAGACTTGAAGTTTTCAATATGTTTTATACATCTTCACACATTTATTGTCTTGAACGGTTTATTATGAAAAGTCACCGCTATTGATTAGACACATCAAATAAATGAAATTCGGGATCACGTTTCAAAAATTTAACCAATATTTGAATAAGTAATTTATAAGCAGTTTCGACTGACTGTTATAGAATCGCTGTTAGCAGATGTAACAAATGGAC
Source organism: Colias behrii (assembly GCA_029959065.1). Taxonomy (NCBI): domain Eukaryota; kingdom Metazoa; phylum Arthropoda; class Insecta; order Lepidoptera; family Pieridae; genus Colias; species Colias behrii. The sequence continues at coordinate 10,966,849 of JARWMC010000006.1, forward strand.
ACGAAATTCGAATGCATTAATTTCAAATGACTGAAGATTACTGCTCTGGGATGAGCCGCGAGCTGCTTGCAGCTCGCGCACCACGCACCCTCGAAGGTGGACAGCCCCCCGGAATAGAAAATATTTGAATGGGAAATTTATAAGCACTTCCGATTGACTGTGGAATCGCTGTTAGCAGATAATAACAAATTGACGGGGAATTTTAATGCATTTTCAAATGACTGAAGATTTCTGCCCTGGGATGCTTCCGCACCACGCTCCCTCGAAGGTGGACAGCCTCCCGGAGTGGAAAATACTTGAATGGGGAATTTATAAGCATTACCGACTGACTGTAGATTCGCTGTTAGCAGATGTAACAAATGGACAGAAAATTCGAATGCATTTTCAAATGACTGCCCTATTGCTTCAACCCTGGAGGCAGAGCGGGTGCGCGAGAGGGATCCTCACGCGGACCCGATCCGGCGCAGACGTCTTATTGGGCGTCGTCGCCGTGTTGCGGCCGCTTTACACGGTCGCAACGTGCCTCCTTGACGAAGGGCGCCGGGCGGTGGAACGGGGAATGTAATCCATCGTCCGGTGCGGTGAGGCGACTTGAGACGTGTTCCGCTCATGCCGCCAACGGGAGGGAAGAGCAGGCAAACCACCTTTCCTGTTCTTGGCTTGCGCCTGGCCTGGAGATGGGCTGCCGCCGAGGGGGTCGCGGAAGAATTCTAACAAATACCCGCGGCCCCATCATTAAAGCGGCTCGACGGAACACAGTGGGGTTTTAGTCGGTAAGAATCCGACATAACCCACGGCTCCTTCCCCGGGGGCCGTGGGTATCTTTGGAAGATTTCCCCACTATAAAAAAAAAAAAAAAAAAAAAGGGGCAAAAGGGGCTCGCGGGCTGCTTGCAGCCCGCGCACAACGCACCCTCGAAGGTCGACAGCATTCCAGAATAGAAAATTTATGAATTGGGAATTTATAAGCACTTCCGATTGACTGTGGAATCGCAGTTAGCAGAAAATTATAAATGGACTTGGAATTCTAACACATTTTCTAATGACTGCCCTATTGCTTCAACCCAGGGGCAAAAGGGGCTCGCGGGCTGCTTGCAGCCCGCGCACAACGCACCAGCTAGTCTTATATATAAAAATGAATCGCAAAATGTGTTGGTAAGCGCATAACTCGAGAACGGCTGAACCGATTTCGATAATTCTTTTTTTATTATATTCCTTGAAGTACGAGGATGGTTCTTATGTAGAGAAAACGTAAACATGTACCACGGGCGAAGCCGGGGCGGACCACTAGTATATTATAATTTTATACCTTTACCTATATCTATTATATTTATGTGTATTCACTTCTTGTAATGCACTATCTACCTTTTCAATCTTTTCATTTTCCTATATCCCAAGGTTGCCTGGAAGAAATCGCTTCAAAGCGATAATGCCGCCAATTTGTACGGTGAAGATTCCTTCTGTATGAAATTGTATTTAATATCTGTGCATTGTACAATAAAGTGTTTTATTATTATTATGTTTCTCATTTCCATAATACTCGGGTACCACCAGAAGGACGGTACCCGGATCTTTGGAAGGCTTACGTGGGGACACGGATCCAACACGCAGAGGCCCTTTCGAGAATTTTAATGTGTTGTGGGACACCAGCCGCAGCCTGCCCATGACTGCACTATAGAGATACAGTCCTAGGCAGTCCGCGGCCGATGTAGGACTATTGCAGGGTATGGAAATTTAATAACTGGGCTATGGATTGGGATGCTAAATGGACTGGTATTGGGGACTATGGGAAACTATGGCACCTGCCTTTCTTTATTATTATTATTATTGTAGAAGTACTGACTGAAACGGTTATTGTGTATGCACCGATTTAAGGATATTTAAGATAAATGTATAATACATGTTTTCTCATCTTTAAATTAATTTAACTATCGTTCTTCAAATTCCTCTTTATGAAGGATATATTATGTCGCAGGTTTTTCATAAAATTAGGTTTTTGATCAAAAACCTAGGTTTTTGATCAAAAACCTAGGTTTTTCATCAAAAACCGGAAGATGACACATTTTAAACTCAATTTCATCAAAAACCTGTAACAATCCAGATTTTTTTATCAAAAACCTGAACTAGTTTGGGTTTATGATCAATCTGATTGGATTGAAGGAGGAGAATATTGATTGGATCATGGATGTAAAATTTTGATAAATAAATGATTGTTTTCTTTCTATAAATTTATAAATTTATAAAGAATAGAAAATGTTTTCTTTCTACTAAGTTGCAAATGATGATGGATTGTTTTATTTATTTCATTTAAATTTGTCATAAAACAAAGCAAACCCGTGATTTTGACAAGAACTTTATCATAAACCCAAACTAGTTCAGGTTTTTGATCAAAAATCTGGATTGTTACAGGTTTTTGATGAAATTGAGTTTAAAATGTGTCATCTTCCGGTTTTTGATGAAAAACCTAGGTTTTTGATCAAAAACCTAATTTTATGAAAAACCTGCGACAGATATACGATTTATAAGTGTGCGCTTTAAAAATAACATTTATTTTCAGTGCTTTACGTGTGTATTATCAATGAAGAATCTAAAGTATATATTTTCTATCGACATATAATTCTTTAATAGATAATAACGCGCTTTATTTTCAAAACAAACCTTTTAGAGATCCCATTATTTCAACTAATTTTCTACCTTTTCAGAGATTGTCAACGCAACCTTTTTATATTTTTTTTATCCCAAGACACTGGTTATAAATAGCGTTATTTTTCTTTGTCTTACAAAAATTGTCCGCCATTTATTTGAAAACGCAATAGAATAATCAAATAATACTGTGGAAAGTCAAATTTCCCGAGAGAGTATTTAATTTAATTCTTTTATAGACTTCGTTGGAGTGTCGATATGCGGATTTATATTTAAGTACCTAGCGCTGGAATAATATATTGCGTATGCTTTAGATTTGAATTTTGATAAGGGCATATCTCTCACCTCTTACTGCAATAGCGAATAATTCCGTGGTATACATTATCTTTATTAGCTTTATCTTCCACAGTCATTCTTATGCAGAAAATGAAGTACATTTAAAAAAATTCTAGTGTCAATAATAATATGGTAATTGTAACTGTAAAATAGTATGAAGTGCTTTTAATATGTACTTACAAAATATATTGCTAAAACATTTATTTATTTATTTTTACAGAACCAAATACGAGTATAAACTTGCGCATATCAAACACAGGAAGCAATAGCCGGTAATGTTTCGCCCGGTAATAAAACTGGGCTTAACTAAACATAATCCGATTGCCACGTAATCTACACGAGCGATTTGTAATCACGGCAACATTAACATCAAGCTTACTAATGTTATAGATCAACGCAAATGGACTATGGGTTTCCCACTATCAATACAGTAATGGCTATCATTGACAGAGCTAATATCCACTATCAATTAATTGCCTAGATAAATGTTTGAATACAGTGTCATCAATTTGAATTGCATTATTGGTTATGCTAAAGCGTCTTAACGGATGAATGGGGAATCGAGTAGAATGTAGGTTGGTTTGGATAAAGGAAGTTAAGGACGTGTTTGAGGCTTTATGTCTCACTACATTCGAGCTGTCTTATCGTTTAGATTGTACAAACCAGTTGCAGGCGAGAAGTGTCAACGGTGTTACAACAGCTTAACAAGATTCTTGTACTGTCTTCTTGTTATGCCTGGACATTGAACATATAAACTGAAAATGAAGAGTATGAAGTATGGACAGTAACAGTGGCAGGTTTATAATTCGAACCAATTTTTAATTATTATTATTAATTATCCTGTTATTTTCTTACGTCTTTACATTAATTTTTGTGTGTTTAAATGTTATATGAAAAATCCATTAAATCGTAAGTCTTTTTCAATTATTACGCTTAAATCTGAACGCAGGAACTCTATATTTCGTAGCGGTAATTTCACATCTGATATAAAACCACAAAAATAAAACACACCAATAGTTTTCATTAGCTTTTACTCACTCAGTTCAAGTCTATAATTTCCTTTCTCCAGAATAATTGCATCCCCTAAGAGCAACAATTTCAACGCAGACTTTTTAATATGGTATACAGAATCCGCTGTTATCAGAAGATCTTCAAGTGATGAATGAGGTTGGAAATTGGTTCCGTCTCCAAGATTGGATGAGTCTACTTCATTAAGCTATATTTTCCTTTAGACTTCACGTTGTATTTGCAGCTTCATGATTCTGAGCTGCTTGCTAAATTTTATTACTGTACTAGTTTGATGTGATTCTGCTTATTCAATTATGGAGCAATTTGCGTGTGATTGTTTAGAGTGTGACATGGTTAATTAAAGTTAAGATTGGGTATTATTTAATGCAAGGAAATGGTAAACAAACCACTATTATTTATCATCATTTGTATAATATTTAATTGTATTTTAAATACCTGGTACATTATATTTTATAAGATAATGTAATCGTAACAATGAACTAGAAATACGTATTAACTTTATTTCATAAGAACGTTAATATATCATTAAAGTATTTGTATTAGACAAGTAGACATCATATCAGTATTTGCAATCATTACCTACGCAGAAATATTAATTAAACATTGATCTTAATCAATTAAAACGAAGCTGTATTTCGTTCCAATAGAGTCCAATTCAAAGTAACGATAGTATCGCAATCGTGGAGAACAGAATTGCGGGAAATTTGCTCTCGTTTGTTGCTATTACTGCAATATGTGACAATTGCAGAACGCTTTCGATTATATTAGACAACTCGAGCTAGCATATTTGTGTTCCGGCTTTAGTTACAGTAAAGAGCTAATTCGCTACAACTTAAATATATCAAAAATACATGCTATACTTAGGCCTGAATTTTATACAGCTAATGTGTCTTTTTGTAACTCTATGCAGGAGATACTAACTTTTTCCATCTGTATAAAAATAAAAAAGGAAACATATAATACAAACTGTTACCTATATGTATTAGGTATCTTAAAATCGTTACAAAACTCTATTCTTATCTATTAAGCTTTTAATAGATAAGAATAGAATATAGATAATATTTTAAACAGAATGTTAATTTCTATATTCAATCTTTAATATCAAAGCTTACTGCAAACGTAACAAACAGATAAAGAACCAAAGTTACATTCGCATCGTACTAAAAGCACAATACACAGTATAAATTGCGTGTATCCTTCAAATAAAGTAAATGTATCCAACACATCCCGATAGTTCAGGGTCGCTCGTTTGTAATATGTAAATCTCAGCGCTGACGGAAGCAAGTGCCAATCGCCAATCCTAGGACAGGATCCTTCGCCAGTCCGTCAGGAAGGCATAGTAATCTTATCTAACTGGATACATTTAAAGTCGTTTTCCATATAAATTGCTCGTGGCTTGTAATATGGATCGCGAAAAGAGACTATGGCTCGCGTGGGAATGCCCTACTGAAGGTTTATTAGGCCAGTGCTGTAAAGATTATGGGAACAAGTTTTATTTTGCTGAGGGATTTACGAGGGTTTCACGAGTCAAAGGGTAAGGTTACTGCTTTAAATTTTTATGTTATGCTTAATAAATATTAAACGGAGTTTAGCCTGATTGGTTTGGTTTTGAAGATGTGTGGTAATTTGTGGATATTTTTAGCTATTAATGATGAATATTACTTGTACCACCTATGAGTTCGAAGAAGGGTATTGCCGTGTTGATAAAATGTAATTATTAATACCATTGAAATCGTACAGGTGTGTAGGTACCAATTTTTTGTTCTCATTTTTATAAGACAATTTCTGGTGTTATTTATATATCCTAAAGCTTCAATTACCTTAATCTTTTGTTCTTACATCAAATTTTCAACTTTGGATAAACTAGGTATATACAGTCCAAGTACTTAACTACAAAACTTATATTTTACTTTCACAAAGACCTTATATATTCCCCGCCTATAGAGATCAACGTATGATTTCAAGCTCTAAATAAAAGAGAGTGTAGAAATAAAGGTACAATGTATTTTAACATTAAATTTTTGAAAAATTAGACATAAACCTAGAGCTCCGTCAAAGGCCACTTTATTTCAGTCACGCGCGGGCTTGTTAATGAAAATAATAGAACAGCAACATCTACCAGGAAACTAAATTCCCGGAACGTGCAACGGTTTCAAATCGTCGACTGATTGAAAGGTTACACATCTTAATAAATCCGTTAATAATGATAACTGGACTTACCTGACCTCACCTGAAGCTTGGGCAACTAAGTGCTGACTGATCGGTTGGCTTGGTTGGTAGTGGCCATGCTTTCCAAGGAAGAGGTCGTGGGTTCGTTTCCCACCCGTAGGAGCTCAAATGTTTATTGAAGGATCTAATACGTATTTCAAAAAGTAAACTAGTGTGTGCTATAGAAAATTATTGCTTACCCGACGACGCAACGGCTCGCTTAGTTTTAATACAAATTGTCGGACTTGTTATTTCTCGTTAAATGTTTGGTCTTTGCTATTTGTTAAAGAAAGCATTTAATCTTATGGAGTATTTACTAATGGAACGAATGATTTAAAATTAAAGTAATTATTATAATTACCGCGTTTACGCTAACAATATTGATTTACAGTTCTATCATCCCGTGAAATTTATGGATTGGCGAGAATAAATGTTAATTTATATAGATGAGTGATTTTTATACTTTTATAGAGTAAGCTATTTCTTTTGAGTAGATAAAATCGTAATAGATATTGATTCATTCGAAATAGCTTAACTTCATTTAATAAGCACCATATTTGATTAGTAAAGTACACGGTTAGAAAATTATTATTTCACAACACACGCTCTGACGTAATCGAGACTTCAGTATTGGAAATGATAACAAAACTACACGAATCCAAAATACATTTCCGTGGGCTTTCCCGTGTCCCACTGAGATCGATATCAAGCTTATCAAATGCTAATGATTTGTGGAAGTTTTGGGTTTCCGATAGACAAGGCATTAGTTGAACATCATTTGAAACTTTGGGATTTTACTTTTTATTTACTACTAGCTGTGCCCGCGACTTCGTCCGCGTGGAATAGTGACTGCATAGTAGTTACTACTTAACTTTTATTGAATAAACACGTACTACCATAAATAATTAAAAGAACAGTTAGTAAAATTTATTACTAAACTGAGCTAAAAAATAAAAAAATAAGTGCCTAATTAATTTTCTACGTAAAATTTATTTTAAATTATGGCATATTATTTTTTAGGCACCAGGAGGGAGAGGAGCAAATTTATTTACCTTCCTTCCTTGTATGGATGTTTTTGACAATATATTGTGCAGCAACTGAGTGCCGAGGCAAACGTCAAAACGTAAAGGAATAGAATCCGCTATCGATACTAATTGACATAAGCGTATGATGTTTTGCTAAGGATTTGTTCACCCTACCAACGACGACGACGACCACGAACAAAATTTTCATCCAGTCGCAATTTAATAAAATTGTGCAAAACACAATTAAAAATCAATTATTAAAATTTCCTGTCGTTCTGGTGATTGGAATTTTTATTTTTGAGATCAACGATGAATGAAAAAATAGATTTTTCGTAGAAACAGTGGCTCCTAGAAAAAAATGTATGTGAAGTTTTTAAAGATAATTTTATAATCTACAATTTTGGTAAAAGTTAAGGATACCATACCATACCATCATTATCATAATAATATATCTTATATATATATTTTTTTATAATGGTACTTAATTTTAAAGATCGTCGGGAAGTTTGTAAAATTATATATATTCCTTTTCCTTCGTTGCGTTGGTTTTTTTTTTAATTTTTAAACTTCGGTTTCTTATTTTCATTTAATATTTTCAAGTGAGCGAGACCTACCTCTACCTCCTTAATACATTCCTACATCTGACATCTTTTAAGTTGGGCCGTAACCGTGCATAAATTGTAATGGACCACAGTGGCAAAAGAAGTGGTATATTTAAGAAAAAAAATTGCCAAGGGCCCGGCCTATGTGGCTTTGAGAAGAGTTCAAAATTTCCAGGGTGTGGCTATCCTCTCGCTCCCATGTCCCCCTCTTCTTTCACAGACTTTCAACCCTTCCCTTTCCATCCCTAGTAAATGGCAGAACCGATTTTGATGTAAATAATATTATCTAATTGTACCTATATGTACACGTCATATCCTATCGTTTGATGCTCCATTTGGTTTATTTATCTAACCACTGTCACCCCTAAAGTGCCCTATATGTAAAAAACGGATGAACCGATTTCGATAAAACATTACTAATTGTAATTCACCCGTTATGCACATTCATTTGATATATCACTTAGGTAGGTACTATCACAATATTTGACAACATTCGTTTCTTTCATTCCCACTTATACCTATACAGGGTGTAATCGTTAAGTGTGCACAGGCGATTTTTCCGTAAGTAAGTATTACAGATAACAAAAAACTTTAAACTGATATCGAAAGTACTTAACCTAATGAGTAAAATGGCGGTAATAAATTTTTAAAAATAAATCGAGAAATATCAAAAAAATTATCTTTAAACCCTCCCATTCATTAAGTATGAAATATGAATATCCCATATACCTACATTTAATATGAAAGATTTTAGCTTTTTTTTTCTTTTTTTGGTTTTCTGCTTTAATTACTTCGCAAATTTGAAGTGACATTTTCCACATTTTTCCGGACATTTTCACGCATTTTCCGGATATTTTCCGGGAATTATCCAGGCATTTTCCGGACATTTCCCTGACATAGCCTGTAAATGTCTGGAAAATCCCCGGGAAATGCTCGGAAAATCCCCGGAAAATGTCTGTAAAATCCCCGGAAAATGCCAGTGAAATGTCCGGAAAATGTCTGGAAAACATCCGGAAAATCCCCGGGAAATGCTCGGAAAATGCCTGGGAAATTCCCGGAAAATGTCTGGAAAATCCCGGAAAATAACCGGAAAATGCCAGGGAAATGTCTGGAAAATATCCGGAAAATGCGTGGAAATTTCCGGAAAAAGCGTGGAAAATGCCTGAAAATGCCAGGGAAATGTCTGGAAAATATCCGGAAAATGCGTGGAAATTTCCGGAAAAAGCGTGGAAAATGCTTGAAAATGCCCGGAAAATGCTCGAAAAATGCGTGGAAATTTCCGGAAAAACCGTGGAAAATCCCTGGAAAATATCCGGAAAATGCGTGAAAATGTCCGGAAAATATCCGGTAAATGCGTGAAAATGTCCGGAAAATATCCGGAAAATGCCTGGAAAATCGCCGGAAAATGCCTGAGAAATGTCCGGAAAATGTCTTGGAAATGCGTGGAAAATCCCCGGAAAATGCCAGGGAAATGTCCGGAAAATGTCTGGAAAACATCCGGAAAATCCCCGGGAAATGCTCGGAAAATCCCCGGAAAAAGCCTGGGAAATTCCCGGAAAATAACCGGAAAATGCCTGGGAAATGCTCGGAAAATGCGTGGAAATTTCCGGAAAAACCGTGAAAATGTCCGGAAAATATCCGGTAAATGCGTGAAAATGTCCGGAAAATATCCGGAAAATTCCTGGAAAATCCCCGGAAAATGCCTGAAAAATGTCCGGAAAATGTCTGGGAAATGCGTGGAAAATCCCCGGAAAATGCCAGGGAAATGTCCGGAAAATGTCTGGGAAACATCCGGAAAATCCCCGGGAAATGCTCGGAAAATGCCTGGGAAATTCCCGGAAAATGTCTGGAATATCCCGTAAAATAACCGGAAAATGCCAGGGAAATGTCTGGAAAATATCCGGAAAATGCGTGGATATGTCCGGAAAAAGCGTGGAAAATGCCTGGAAAATGCCCGGAAAATGCTCGGAAAATCCCCGGAAAATATCCGGAAAATGCGTGAAAATGTCCGGAAAAAGCGTGGAAAATGCCACTTCAAATTTGCGAAGTAATTAAAGCAGAAAACCAAAAAAGAAAAAGAAAGCTAAAATCTTTCATATTAAATGTATATGGGATATTCATATTTCATACTTAATGTATGGGAGGGTTTAAAGATAATTTTTTTGATATTTCTCGATTTATTTTTAAAAATTTATTACCGCCATTTTACTCATTAGATTAAGTACTTTCGATATCAGTTTAAAGTTTTTTGTTATCTGTAATACTTACGGAAAAATCGCCTGTGCACACTTAACGATTACACCCTGTATATAGGTATAGTAAATGGATGAACCGATTTTGATTAAATATGTTTAATTATACTTTACACGTCATGCCCTTTCATTTCATATGTCACTTGAGTCAAAATTCACTTTTTTTATTATCTACCACTTTTATACCTATATCAAATAAATGGATGAACCGATTTTGATAAAATTTGACTTATTTTTACTGATAGGTCGTTCACTTTCATTTAATATATCACTAAAGTATATTCGACAACTTTAGTTATTTTCATTCCCACTTTTACACAATAAATGGATGAACCGATTTTGATACAGTTTATTTAAGAACCAGCGTCGGAAAATATGCTGCCTAACAAAAAAACATCATCTAATTCGGATTACCTGCTAGCGAGCTACGGTGGCACAATCACACACACACACAGCGCACTATATGTTTTTAGGCCCGAAAAAGTTTCATCCTTGTTTTATTGGAAATATCTAAGGAGCTTCTCTTTTTAAATGCACGAGTAGAACACCCAGAGTTTTATTTCAAAAACACGATTTTTAAAAAAATATTTAAAATATTGGAATTCTCGCGGCCGACTGAGCTAAATAAATTCGTATAAAAAAAATAGATACACTAGATAATTTATTATGTTGCTAATATATGTAGTGATTACAGGCGCAAATTATCCCTTTTTGAAATTTTCGATATTGTCGATAGAGGCGAAAGTATTGTAATTTTTACTGATTTTCGTTTTTATTTTTTTATATTATATGCAGGCGTTAGTAGAAGCTCTGTTTAGTACCAAAAGAAGCCTTGAACTGAGGGCTACATGTGACAAAAATACTACATTCTAATCACGAAGTTATTACGAGATATAGATTTTCAAAGAATTCAAAGATAGGGTTGTCAATGTTTTTACCGTTAATTCCGTTTGACTTTTAATGAGATTACTATGATCAATGCTCAAAATATTGACGAAAAAGGAGATTTATTTGTATTAATTTGATATTATTGAATTGTCTTAAAAATCTAAGATTTTTTTTTATTCAGTTAATTTATTACATATCATATGGATTACCTACCTATAATAATATATTGAATAATATTAAAATATCGACTATAACTAACGACTTAAAACATAAACAAAAACTTGGTAATAGATAGATAATATATATATAATTGTTAAAAAAAAGCTTTGACTTTTTCTTTACTAGGGTCAACCCTGACATTGAATTCTTTGAAAATCTATATCTCGTAATAACTTCGTGGTTAGAATGTGGTATTTTTGTCACATGTAGCCCTCAGTTCAAGGCTTCTTTTGGTACTAAACAGAGATTCTACTAACGCCTGCATATAATATAAAAAAATAAAAACGAAAATCAGTAAAAATTACAATACTTTCGCCTCTATCGACAATATCGAAAATTTCAAAAAGGGATAATTTGCGCCTGTAATCACTACATATATTAGCAACATAATAAATTATCTAGTGTATCTATTTTTTTTATACGAATTTATTTAGCTCAGTCGGCCGCGAAAATTCCTATATTTTAAATATTTTTTTAAAAATCGTGTTTTTGAAATAAAACTCTGGGTGTTCTACTCGTGCATTTAAAAAGAGAAGCTCCTTAGATATTTCCAATAAAACAAGAATGAAACTTTTTCGGGCCTAAAAACACATAGTGCAGCGGTCAAACACTTATCACCCATATTTTTGCATCGGGGGTTAAAAATATAATATTATAAATACGACATAATTTAAAGGACATTTTATGTATAAAATTTACCTAGAAATAAGTATAATTTTAATTTGACCCCTCCCCCCTACTACCTCAGCTTACCCCCCCACCCTTGGGGACTTTCGATATGATCACTTGGACATAACTGTAGCGTATAACAGATAACTTACGTTTTATCGTACACTGTATGTGTACCATAGAATGCCTTAGCAAATGTTCGCCGTGAGTACTTAAATGGTCATAACTTTTTTATTTATGAACCGATTGACATAAAATAAACACTAAATGTTAAATGAAGATTACCACAATATATTATTGAAAACCGCATCGAAATCGGATAAGCCGTTTCTGAGATTAGCGTGTTCAAACATACAGACAAACAGACAAACAGACAAACAGACAAAAAATTTTTTAACTACAGTTTTGGGTTTGGGATCGATTTAATAATAACCCCTGCTAATTTTTTTTTACATATTTTCATTGTACAGACACCACTTTTCTAGAATTTTATTATATGTATTGATTGATGATGATGATTTTACTATAGTTTACATCTATCACATGTGGTTTGTTTGAAGATTAATTCTTCTATACCACATATGATATATTTGTTTGATTATTATAAATTACGTTTTTTCCTGGACTGAAATAAGAGAACTTATACACTCATTACAAAAATATCAAAACGCTGCTGGTCATGCATATCGGTATTCACGTTTCTATGAATCACCTCTCTTCATATCAAATTGCACAAGAAAAAACATCCCATTAAATCAGAAATAATTTAAAAAATTTGAGAAAAATTTAATAAGCTTTCAAGAAATGTATTTTTCTCAAACGTTTCAGAAATCATTGCCATTAACTTATTGGCATTGCCGCTTCCTGAATCGTCAATAAAAACAACAATATTCCCACGTCATATCCAGTTATAAATAGATTTAGGATGTTGGTCAACTCTGTATTCAGGGTTGCGGACAAAGGGGGCCCCGGAGAGACACTGCTGTCACTAAATATCAACTTTCTTTTTTGTCCGCATTCGCACTGCCCTTTCCAACTTCCAACCGTCATATATCTACGTAATTGGTTTGCGAAATATTGTTTTCATATTGAGATTGAGTTCGGATTCCGTAAAATTTATGTTGTTTTAATTCTGACCTTTCTACGTATCGTTTAGGAAAGAATAAATATTCGATATTATGTAGTTAGGGTTGTTTTTGTCTTATTTTAACTTCTCAAAGACATTGGATTCATTTTTTTTCTTATTTCAATCTATTGCTACCAAATAATTTGTTCTAAAATAGACGACACGAAATTCATAAAAGTCGATTAATTCCCGTCCCTTTATATAATTATCTTTCGAGCTTCGCAAAAACAATTTATATTTTTAACACCGAGGTTTATTTTATTAAAATCCCGACACCCGGGTTTGGTTAGGATCACCGTAGAACAAATAAAGGAGGTTCAAAGCCTGTGGTATCGTCGCTTCATATTTGTACAGAAAACAATTCAGGGATAAAATCGCTGGAATAATATGTAAATGGTTTTACAAGATACTACTAGTACGATTAGAGTTAAGTGTTGGTTCCTGTCAAATTGCGTTACGTAATGGGCAATTGTTGAAAGCTATCAATTTGTACTATCTAGGAGTTTTACTAAAAATGTGCATTGTAGGATACTTTGTCATGATTCGGTCGCTCTATACTAGGTGATACTATGGTGGTTATAATCATTAAGAAACAAAGGATACCACTAAGTGTCATGTCAACTATTTAGATAAAAAATATATGATTAATTATAAGTTCTTTTCAATATCAATATACTGGCGTTATTTGTAACTGTCTTGTTATTCTAACTAGAGAAACAAGTAATTTTAAATTCTATTGATAAACTATATAAATAAACCAAAAAAATTCATGAAAAACCCTAATCATCAAACCTCGTTCGTGTCACGTCTGCAAATGAGAGCCCTTTCAAACTACAACTAGACCAGTGTGGAACACGCGACGAAAATATCGCATGCAATTTTAGCATTTATGCCGAGGCGTTACACTCTAGATTTGCATATACATATTTTGCGGTGCTTGTGTGGATCCGCGTACCCTTTTAGAGGGACGCTCGTTACTGCGTACATCATTGAAACATGCTAAGGGTCTGTGGCTGGGAGACTTCGAACAAAAAGGAGTTTTGAAAACCGACATGTCGAAACATCAGCTTCTTTGTAACTAAGCGTAGTGATGGTGCTTTGTTTGGAAGCCGTCGTGGTAACGATTCAGGTAACCGAGCCTGAGTAGATATTTAAAACGTGTTTACTGAGCACGGTGTAATTTCAAAGGAGGTTGTTGTTAAGCGTATTTGTTTATAGGACACGGGTTAAAAAAAGCCCGGGTTGACTAGAGCACTCCAAACTCCGCTTTTCCAGTTAGCAAATGACGCTGAGTGAGAAATAAATGTAAGCATTTTAAATATCTTTTATGACACGAAAATACTCACGTGCCTTAAATTTTACCTCATTAAATTAATAGTTATTTTTGATAAACCAGACCTGTTGACCAACCAGGCTATTCTTCGACAAAGTGCTTCAAAAGTTTGTTTTAAAATTGACCTAGTTAGTATTTCCCGATCCTACTCTAAAACTTTCTGAAATTAAATAAACAACGTTTTTACGGCACTCAAAACGTCGCAATCATCAACCCTACCCTCGAACATCTAACTGAGTACATTTAAATGAATAAAACTATAATTAAAACAGGCCTTGACCGAAGTAAAACCAATTACGTTTTACTCGCTCCATGATATCCCAATAGAACAGTTTTGAAAGTATGATACAAATAAAAAAACAACTTAAAAACGAACTGCACAAGGATGAAGATTATTTGATTGTGTTCTTTCATTTTTCATCACAGGTACAGTCGCTTTGACTGTGAAATCTGATCGAGTGATAGGTCGAATTTTTGCGCGACTGTATTTAGACTTTGGACCGTGGAGGTGAAACGGCGCGATATAAATTGAATTAGAATTTATCATTATTGGTTTTATCCTAAGTGTTTGTTGGCTTCATTTGATCAATGGAATTTTTTTCACAAATTTTTCTTTCACAATTTTATGTTTCATGTATGGAACATTATTAAGAAGAAAATATTTCCATTGGGTAGGGTTTAATTTATAATTTGATATTAAATTAATTTTGAGCTGTACTGATAATTTAATCGCAACTTGATTATTAGGCATCGTTAGAAACTCTCAAAATTGTTTTAATTTGTTCTGAAATTTGGTTCTACTTTTATTAAAATAAGCACTTATTCAGTTCGTTAAACTTACATGTAATCAGCTTGCTATGACAATACCACAATACAGTTTTAAACATAACTCATTAAATTAAAATGTTTCTTGGAATTTGCCTCACGCCTTAAAAAAAGAGGTTTAAGTGTACCTATCTAAGGTACACTTTGTAGGTAAAAGACATGGAATAATTTGCAAATAGAAAATATTTAGAAGATAATGTTTCAAAGTAAAGTAACAATAATAGGACCACCAGGTTGAAATAATTTTATGCTCATTATTGTTACATGAGGTATTAAATTGGTTCAATATATTTTATACTTTGTTAGTGTTTATTATGAGTGATATGTCGGTTCTTACTTTTGTGCGTCTTTGTCGTATTTTGTAGTTTTGTCAGAACATGTAGTTTGGGTATTAGGTGTTATTTCTATTTAATTTTCTAAGTTTTCTTCTATTATTGAAAATGATATGAACGTTACAGAATTAGCCCTCTAGTGTAAAAGATTGTATCATGATGATATTGTTGTTGGTTTTGATTTTTTAAGTCGAAGAAAATGTCGATATTACTTTACTCACAGTTAAAACATACCTATCTATTTACGACTGTTCTATAAATCGATATAATTCAAATGTAATATATAAAAATAATGGACAATTTTAAAACCGTAGGCAGTCTTTATTTAGGTACCCAAAATCATAACACGTAAAATCAATCACAATAAAACGCTCTGTACCCATTTTATGATCTTATAAAATAAAACATAAAACAAATGCGGGAATAATTTATAACGATAATTATCCTTTGAGTTATTGCCATTATAAAATATATTAATCTTTATATAAATAGATATTATTGTTGATACGCTAACTGCGCAGTATTACGACAATTGCCTTATTATCTGACGATGGTACAGTTGACTTGGCGAAATGCCAAAACCTTTGTAATACATATTCCTTCGATTTATATCCCAACAGTTCGCTTGTGAATTGTTGATCGTATCAAAGAATATTTGCAAGTTTGAACAAATTGAAACGTGTAAATGGCTGTGCTGATATTCATAGACGAATCCTTGCTAACATTATAAATGCGAAAGTATTTGTTTGTCCTTCTTTCACGTCGAAACTGCGCGATTTTATGGTATGATTTTTGTATCTAGAGATAGTCAGGAGGCTGGAGAATGACATAGGTTACATTTTACCCCTTTGTAATGTCTCATTCCCGTGGGATTTCCTTCAACTACGTGGGTGAACACGCGGGTGGAAAGCTAACGTATAATATATAAGAATTAATATAGTCTATTTACTCAATTTATAAATCTTGTTAACATTGAAATAGTGTTTATATAGACAGAAGCCCTCAAATTGTTTTCATTTATACACGGATTTAATGGAAACCTTACTAAAAGCATAAATACTAATTTACATTTAAAAGCTTCAAAAATAATACATTTCACATTGAACTAAAAATTAGCAACCTCCATTTTATCCGTTTAAATAATATCACACTAGGGAAAATAATAATTATTCTACACTTATAGTGCACAATGCCATCATAATTGGCTAAGCTGTTTTTGCATGATTGCATAAAAAAAAACATTCAAATAAAACTTAACACTTATGTATGTTAAATAATGTTATTTGTACTCGAATGTATTTCATAAATTTTACATCATGTTGAATATCTTTGTAAATACATATGATTTCTTTGTACTAAATAGCTTCTTAATATCAAAAAACATTGCATTTGACCCAAACAACCTTTTCTTTTACTCTGTAATCGTTTTCCTCAATATTCCATCGAAATAGGTACCTACTTGTTATTGGTGCCTTTGGTATTATTATTATTATATATTTTCCTCCATTATATAGCTTGTTTTCGTTCTTATTCAGAAGATATATGTTTAGTCGGTAAGCTTCAAGTTTTACGTACTGTCAAATAATCTATTCTAGAAAAGTTGTAAACAAAATTATCTTTAGATATCTATTTCATCTTCACATCGTGGCGAAGAACTAAAACATAATTAAACTCATGAAATCATTGTAGTGTCATCGACCTTTAATAAGAGTACAAAAATTGAATTAAATCTGTTTCTGTGGGTCAAAATAGAGTTTAAAGGAGTCGTATGTAACCGACTCAACACTCAGGTGAAGCTAATAAAAGTGTGTTAAAAATATGGTAGAGGCGGTAAAGTAAAATATAGGAACGTAAAAAGATCCTGAAATAGAGTAGACCTCTTTGTGAATATATCTGAAATTCTTCGTTCAGTTATGAACAAAACACAATGAAATTAATCGTGATAATAATCTTGATGGACGTGTTAGCAAGCAGATAAACGGGTTATTATTTTCTAGGAAAAGGTAAAGTTAAACACATTGTTGTTTGTAATCTCTGTTACCTAGAAATGTCTGCGCTATATTTGTACACCTTTCAAATCCTACTATACCTATTATGCCGGCTGTACACACTCGCCGAGACACACCGAGACAGGCCGAGAACGAGTATGTACATGGTGGCATTCGTCTTGTCTCGCTCTCTCGTGTCTCGCCTCGGTTGTCTCGGTTACTGGTCGGTTTTTTGCGCCCGAGTCAAAGGGTCTCGTTGAGTCTCGCGAGGAAAACGAGAGCGAGCATGTACACACTTGTTCAGTTAGTTGCTCGCTGACGTTATTTATGAACGCACGTGTTTCACTATGTGGTCTAATGAACGAGAATTACAGTTTTTGGAGTGTTATCAAACAGAACCTTTTTTATGGAACTTATTTTTTATGGATTTATTTTAAATTGGCCAGAAGGTTCTGCCACCAACTCAGCCAATTGATTTTCCATTGTACTTCTGAAACAAAGAAGCGTTTCTATTGATTCCTTAAAAATACAAAAAAATACATTAACTATTCAGGAAGTTTTTATATTTATTTCCCTGTTTTTACTGCGGTGCATGGTAATCATCCACCATCTTCTTCTTCTCCATGGTTTGAGAATTTTTTTTTATAGTAAATGTTTAAAAAATTATAATAGCTCACGGCACAAAGACAAATAGCAGCAGCTTTTTCTACGTCCATTCTCGTGTAAGTCTTCAGTTCAAATGTTAGAACGAGTGTGTACAGGCATGCTCTCGACGAGAGTCTTTTCGGCCGAGGCTCTCGACGAGAGGCTCTCGACGAGTGTGTACAGCCGCGGTTATAAATGCGAAAGTTTGTGAGGATGTGTGTGTGTGTGTGTTTGTTACTCTTTCACGCAAATACAGAATACTACTGAACCGATTACAATGAAATTTAGCACACATATAGAGGGTAACTTGGATTAACACATAGGATAGGTTTCATCCCGGAAATCCCACGGGAACGGGAACTATGCGGGTTTTTCTTTAAAAACGCGGGCGAAGCCGCGGGCGGAAAGCTAGTTACACATAAATTAAATATCAACTTTATATTTGTACAACACGATGTTCCATGTTCCCTTTAGATTTCGGAACAAAATGATTCAAATTCCAGCAAGACGGTGATAAAAAGTAGTTACAATATAAACCCAGTAAATCGGGCCCAAGTCAATATTATAGCCATACTTCAAAGTATTAGCTCGCTTAACAAAAAGCTACATGTTGCTATCTCGACTCCGCAGCTGGTTAACGGCGACCCGGATCAATGTGGATAAAAAATACCGCTTCCTTTGTAAATCTATGGATTTTTATATAATAGCGCATACAATATGCGGTGTGTAGGAAATAATTATTTGGTGCCCTGTTAAGTTTTGATCGATCTTATAAAACTACTAGCTGTGCTCCGCGATTTTACCCGCAGTGCTCCGCTTCTTTTGGTCTTAGCAAGATGATATATTATGACCTATGAATTTTTATAATTTTTCGAATCGGACTAATTATGAATTTTTAATGACTTAATTTATGAATTTTTCAAATCGGACCAGCAGTTCCCGAGATAAGCGCGTTCAAACAAACAAACAAAGTCTTCACCTTTATAATATTAAATAGTAGGTATAGATTAGTGAAATATAGTCTTATGAATGGAATTAAAACGGGTTTGCTAAGCAGGTATACCTACGGGCCTGAAGTATTTTAAAACATAACTATTTGAGCATTTGCATAAGCGTAAACTATCTGAGAAATCATACAAATTGCCTGCGACATAATATCTATACTGTCAATATAAAGCTAAAGAAGGTTTGTTTGAACGAACTAATCTTTTGAGCTGTATTTTTAATTTGCTTCACTGTTGGATATGTACATGATCCCTGAGGGCTGTCGCTATTTATGTACCTATCACGGGCGAAACACATAGATAAGTCATTTAGATGCGGCCTATAATTGATATTGTATAAATGTTTAGTATTACAAATATCCAATGAGTAATTAAAACTAATAAATAAACGCACATTTATACTCCTTAAATATAAGCTATACAAAGAAAAGACGATTGTTACAACCATGTTTCAACTAATTTAAATTCGCACGTTTCTCATATAAACGTGGTAATATACCGCCAAATGTACCAGTAAAACATGATCTATAGAATCCTCTTTCATTTCACGAAGCTTTTAATTTTCTTTGAATTTTTAACGCTCCGGGAAGTGAGAGGTTGTTTTAACGTTCTGTTAGGTACAGTCAGCATACAATTACCTATTCACTTTATTATGTTTTATTTTATGAGAATTTATTTGAATGGAGATTGTTATGTGGAATTAATTTTTAATATCTACACTTTCTAGAATTAAATTCTTTTGTAGAGAAATATCTGTGCCTCCAGTGAATAAGGGAATAACTCAAAAACAGCACTTTTCAGGAGAGACAAAAAACTATATATCAATACTAAATCTTTATAAATTCAAAATTTTAAGCTTGTATGGGTAAGATATGATGTTAGACTATAGTTTTACATATGAACACATATTGTAACAACCCCATAAATATACTTTTTTCGTGTTTTTTTGTAGTTGTGGCCTTATGAACGAGCACTTCATGGAATAACTCAATGTATTCACATAATTTTTTTTTTACTCTTTGCAATATAACGACTTATGCCCTTATGCACTATGTTCATAATCGCACAACACGACTTATATTATTGCCAGTTTTGGTTTTATAGAAATGATGTGACTTATTATGCTTGAAATTTGTGTACTTTATGACTCAATTAAGGCCTTTTAGTGGAAAAACTATGCACGTAGCTTGAAAAACGAATGAAATCAACGGGTTTTTATAATTAGGTATTTATGCATTTAACCCTAGAAGTCCAATCTACGTAAATTTTACGTATACCTACTCTTCTATATTTACCATCGAATCGCTGCAAAATCCAGAACCAACTTATTAGCCGTCGAGACCTAGCAGTACATAGTTGGCTCATCCCGGTAAATTCCGCCATTTTGTTGTAGAGGATGTTGTGCGTCATTTTGACGTATAATTGGGCTTTTCGTAACTTTTAAGATTGTTTCAAATTTTTATTTTGGGATTTATTTGAATAATTTTTTTTCCAAGTCACGTTTCACATGATATAGTATTATACTATAGATTGAGTATAAAATGGGATCCAGACAACTTTTATACTAGGACGAAAAACCTTCAATTTTAGTAAATGACGATTATTGTCCTCCGCTGGATTTGGACTCCAAGCAAGGGGATTGGGTGGCTGAAGATGTTGTCCGGAGTAAAACCGAATATGTCATGGTGGTATACATTGAGGATACAAGCACTATAAAGAGATAAGAGAAGCTCGAAAACCATATTCCTGTATGTTCAGTTACAGGAAAAGTTATAGGTGGTCAGTGGCGATATTTTACGGCATGATATGGAATTTTAACAATTTCTATATCATATAATATCAAAATAATGTAGATAAATAAAGAAAATACAATGAGCCGCAAAGATTTTATAAAAAAAAATTATTAAGCACAGATTTGAAGGTGCCTTGGATGCAAATACGACTTGTGGCACGCACTTTGAAGAGACTCTACGTGACAATAGCCCAATTTTTTCAAAATATGTGGTACCAGAGTATCCATAATATGTTTACAAAAATGCAGGACCAAAGAAGTATCGATATTGCGGATTTTTTTCCTATAAAAAAGGCAAATTACCAAAGCACAGTGGCTAAAACGCTATATGCGGAGAACACAATATTCATAATTGTCAAGACTGGTTATAAATACTTTTTTTTATGCGACTATTATAGACTATAGTATTATTGTAGTTAGATTAAATTTTTAAAAAAAGATTAAAAACTAGTTATTTTTTAAAAACTTACCCAATTATAAGAAGAAAATATAAGTTTAACATTTTTGTTGGCTTTTTTTAGATGATTCAATTATCGTTCTGTATTTATATAAACAAAGAGTATAATATCATTAAATGCACTTAATGTGTTAACTGTATTTTTAATATCTATTGCAAAAAATAGTTAATTTCCATAGAAATATATTAGTTGTATACGTAGTATATTATTATTAGTCTGTGATATTAGTATCCCAAGTTAACTGATAAATACCTTTTTTAAAAAATATAAAGATTTGTTGTTGCCATGTTGTTGCAGATTTATTGAAAAAACGATTGAAAAATAATAAGGAATAGTGTGTGTTGTTTCCGTGCAGTATTCAAATAGACCAATAGCAACACGGCATTAATGCGAAACTGTCTCATGTCGTCACTTGAACCAATGACACTAAGAGTTGTTCCTTTATGCTCATGTTAGAAAATTGACACAAATGCGTTTATACTAAAATAGTGTTAGGACTGATGGAACAAAATGAATTAAGTCTTTATTCAAAAAGTATAACTACACATACGTCTTTGTGTTCGTGGGTACTTTTGACTCGAGACGAATAGTTCCTTTGCGATTGCCTAAAATGATGGATAAGGTAACTTATACCGTTAATCACACCCTACTTATACCGTTTGGGTCATTCGAAAAAATGGGTTAGGACGCAGCTAGAGATATGACCTTTTGATATGTTGTGTATTTTGACGAGCTGAATCCAATGGTGCAGTAAAAACCAAAGGGAATAACTCGTCTTACTTCTTATTCACTGGAGGCACAGATATAATGGATTATTTACTCAATTCGAGCAATTTTATTTTTTATTAAATTGATTCAAAAAATCAAATGATTGAATGAATTAACGATGAGAATTGTACAAAAAAAAATGGACAGTGCTAGTCGTCCGCTAAACGGATGAATAAAATAAATTAGTCGTCCGATTACCGGATGAATAAAATAATTTAATCGTCCGATAACATCTATTTATCTATATAGTTAGGTTATCGGGGTTTCTTTAGAGAACTGCCGCACGTATTATAGGTTTTTTGTGGGGGGAGGAGGGCACACGTAGGTATTTGATTTTTTTTTTGCGCGTCGACGGAGCCCCGCTTCGCGGGGCTCCTATTTCTGTGTAGTTTTTTTTTTAAGAAACCTAACCTAACCTAACCTAACGGCTAACCTAACCTAAACTTGATTTTTTTTTTGCGCGTCGACGGAGCCCCGCTTTGCGGGGCTCCTATTTCTATGTAGTTTTTTTTTTTGAAACCTAACCTAACCTAACGGCTAACCTAACCTAAACTTGATTTTTTTTTGCGCGTCGACGGAGCCCCGCTTCGCGGGGCTCCTATTTCTGTGTAGTTTTTTTTTTTAAGAAACCTAACCTAACCTAACCTAACCTAAACTTGATTTTTTTTTGCGTGTCGACGGAGCCCCGCTTCGCGGGGCTCCTATTTCTGTGTACTTTTTTTTTTTAAGAAACCTAACCTAACCTAACCTAACGGCTAACCTAACCTAAACTTGATTTTTTTTTTGCGCGGAATATTGTTCCTATAAAACATGCTTATATTAGCGTAATCTTTACGATAAAACAATAATAAATAGGTGTTATAATGACACCAACTCCATCAAAAATTTTCTAAGTCCTGCGCCCCCTTTGCTTTAGTCCAACCCAACTAGCTTTAGTGTTAAAAGGTTATCTGGTAATCCGAATAATCGGACGATTAAATTATTTTATTCATCCGGTAATCGGACGATTAAATTATTTTATTCATCCGGTAATCGGACGACTAATTTATTTTATTCATCCGTTTAGCGGACGACTAGACACTTCGAAAAAAAATTGGTTGTCTGTAAAGTCGGTTTACTGACGATAGTTGAACGTGACAACGTCCGATTGTGCTTCTTTGTCGCTCATTGCGCGCTCTCGCTCGCACTTCAAGCCTTACATGGAACGCCTCAGATGAGTCAGAACGAGGTAACGCCGCATGAGTCATGTTTTTTCGTGCGTGCAGCCGGCTTTATCGAATTATAAGACGTTGTCACGTCAAAAAAAATGTTATTCTATATTTGATAAAATACTATTACAAATCACATTCGTGTATTCAGTTAATTACCATAATATTGAAATACTTTTGTAGTTACGTTTATGTTGATTTTATAACAATTAATATTACTGAGATCACACAACGAAACAGCAAAAAGTAAAATATCTAATAAAATAATTGCAACACAGTGAGAAATACCTCACTGTAAAGCGCTATTAATACCGGTTTTATTTGCTGACGTTACGGTTTGAGCGCTGCCAGTGTTGTGGTTTTAGGCGCCAACGTTTGACAGGGCATTTTGATTCCAGTGGCAGATATCCAGTACGTTCGTGCTTTTGATTGCCCCTCTCTATGGGTATGCCAATTTGGTCTAGTTAAAGATTAACAATGCTTGAATATTATTAATTGTTTCAGACATTGTTTCAGTTGGATTCGGGGGATGTGGGGAAGCGATGAGCGATGTCGGTTTATAAATACGGTTCTGTAGGTTTTTAATTTATTGTGATATTATGTTGTATTGTACTTGCTCTACATC
Organism: Colias behrii; assembly: GCA_029959065.1. Lineage (NCBI taxonomy): Eukaryota > Metazoa > Arthropoda > Insecta > Lepidoptera > Pieridae > Colias > Colias behrii. The sequence continues at coordinate 10,990,823 of JARWMC010000006.1, forward strand.
TTATTGTAATTTTATGTTATATTATATACTGAAAAGTAATGGAATTTAAACAGTTAATGCCATAAAACTTACACTAAACACTAAATAATTTAACTAAAAATAACTAATAGCCACTAGGAAATACATTCGCATCACTGCCTCTGTGAAAACATTAAAAATATTAGACTATTTCCAGCGATGACACATTATGTGTTGCACTAACAGAGTAACGGAAGTACTTTTAACGCTAACTTTTAATACATCTAAAATAATAATAACAGAATAAGTATTTCTAATAATCATTTTAAAGCCGCATTGGCAGCCAGCCACAAGAATCAAACGCTACAAAACCCAGGACAAAAGCTGGCATTGTGTATTCAGCTTGCGTCCTACATGAGGACAGAGGAAATTTATAGAAGACATAATTGGTTTCGTATTGGAGCGCGGGTCCATTTCGGTAATGGACGCCGAAGCGCTTGATTTGATTTGATACCTACGAATTCTGTTACATTGCTGATTTATTTGGCAGCGGACTAATGGTCCACTCGTTCCATTAACTTTTCATTCGCAAATCGGATCAGCTCCAATATGATCAAATGGCGGGTTTTCTTTTTTCGGGCGGACCTGTTGGTTGCACTTTAGTCGTAATTTGTAATTGGCTGCTAATGAATTGCCTACCTTTTAGCTATAATGGCGATAGTGTTATAGAGGAAAAATTACATGAGTAAAATGATTGGGTATTAATAAATACTTTCATGTTTTCGGTAACATCTAAAATAATAAGAAAGATTTTCTTATTAAATCCAATGCCTATATGGATTATGAAAGTGAATGTAAGATTTGTTTGTTTGTATTCTTGATCTGTAATGCTTGAAGGAAATTACTTCACTTACTTTTTCCGTCGTCTTAAACACATCAAATTGCAATCTTTTTACACACGACAGTGTTTTGTTAGAAGTTAACACTTATAGAATACATCCAAGAAGCTTATATCTAATACACTGGAGATTGCACTATGAACGTTTACTTGTCACGGGAAGGTATGACCTTGAATGACGCCTGGTTGTTTTTTGTCCCTTTCACACCTAACTTGGCAAGTTGGTGTGAAAGGGATGAAGGAACAACCAGGCGTCATTCAAGGTCATACCTTCCCGTGACAAGTAAACGTTCATAGTGCAATCTCCAGTGTATTAGATATAAGCTTCTTGAATACATCTCTTGTTCACTAAATACCACATCCAAAGCATATTTGTTGCGTTTTTCCAAAATAAAAAACAAACCATCGGAAAATTTAATAACGGAACATCAGCGTGACAGCCCCGTATTTAAAAGTATCATATTAAATAAAGCGCTTACTATTTTTTATGAAAAATCAAGGCTATTAAATGTCGTCAAGTTACGTTTTTTAATATTAATATCCGCTCGCGGTCTCGGCCACGAAATATTACGCTTCGGATCGGATGCACGCTGTCAATTGGCTTGATCGATGTTGCCAGCGCGCTGGCGGTTAAAATGCACGGTCATGGATACAGATTTTTTATTCTGTGCCACAGATAAAATATATCGTTGTGTTACAGTCTCCTTTTGAATTGAATTATGTTTTTTTAACGTGATAACGTTTTTAAAATCGTTTTAGTCGGGTGACATGTTCAGAAACTTGTGTCACACCAAAACCTCACGAGCGCGATCGCAGGTATAACGAGAGAGAGACGGACCGATCTCCCGTCTCATCTCGAGCGCTGCCACCAATAAGACGTTATCACGTAAACATCTCGATCGTAAACCTACTTTACAAACAACCAATTTTTTTTGTTTTGTGCCAGTCTTCTTTTGAATTAAATTAGGCCATTCTCCCATTGCGATACGCACAGGCGATTCAAGTATCCTGCAAGTCTCGGAGACTAGTCACCGCGGTATATCTCACATACATTGTACCGGTAGCGTAGTGTGCGAGTCTACATACAAATGTATGTGAGATACTCCGCGGCGACTAGTCTCCGAGACTTGCAGGATACTTGAATCGCCTGTGCGTATCGTAATGGGAGAATGGCCTTATAGTTTTTTTTTGTTTAGTGCTAGTCTTCTTTTGAATTGAATTATCGTTTTTTTTTTGTTTTGTGCCAGTGCGGTTTGTGTTAGTGTCAAAATTGTATGGAATAAGGGTAAAGCAACTTTTAAAAGATCTCTTATAACATAGCTTAGGTAAAACTCATAACGTTTTACCTATGTTATAAGGAGCTTATGAATTAATCAATTTAATGGGCCCTGAAACATACTCTCTGAACGTGGAAAGGATAATAATTATTGTAAAAAAATTAACAAACGAAAAAACCTCTGCCAGGCCAAGTCGGGGCGAACAGCTTTCATATAATTTAGTTTTTAATAAATGTCATTAAAAAATTTTACATCCTTAATAACGCCATATTGAATAAAAATTCAATTTAACTATAATTTCTTACATTTTGACTGAAATTGAAACGCAAAAGTTTTTACACAATCGCTGTTGGTAAACGGTAAACTTTTTGTACGAGTGTTGTCTGTCGCTTTCGGGCTTTTGAGAGATTTTTCATATAAGTATACAGAATTATTGGTTGGTAATACAGATTGGATATTGCAAATTTGTTTTAAAAGAATAACAGTATTTGTAGTCAGTTTTACAACTTCTGGTTATGTTTCGTGTAGTTTATTGGTCAGATAAGATAAAAATAATGTATGATGTCAAAGGTTACGGTGCATTTACATCAAACGAACATAGAGCTAGAGCAAGAGCATTCTTTCGTGATCTATTAGTGTAAACGAAAATTCGTATTCAGTATTATTCAGTATTAGAACTTTGCATATAATCTTTTCGAATGCATTAAGATTAAAGAAAGAATATTCTACGCCTGTTTACACTAAAAACAAATACAAATAACAAATCAATAAAAAATCAATATAAACACACATTAAATAACGTAGACTCAACTCTTTTTAAGTCATTTAAAATACCGTTAGAAATTTTATCGACAATTTAATTCACAAATGATAGTTTGTTCAAGCTCACTGAACAGATCGTTTAATTTATAACAGTCGAACACTTAGCCAATTATACACGATTTAATGTTAATTATTATATTGGACAATACAATATTTATGCTTTAAATGCCATACAATTAACCAATTGTAGTTTAAATTCTCGATTAGTGTTGTTATGTAGTAATTAATTTGTTTGTACCATTTATGTGACGATTTTTAGTGAGAACAAAATAGTGATAAATATTATTATCAATTAAAATATAAATTAACAATTCCTTCTGTTTCTGATTTTTTATTTTTTTGATATAATCAATCACTTTATTCATGATTGCTTTATGATAAATTAACCACTTAATTTTTACTGAATAATTTTCGATATTTCAATGTTACACAGATTATAAACCTGTAAGGACGAATTAAATTGTAACGTATTGTGAAAACTACATACTTATGTAAATTAAACCTAAACCTTCATCATGAGTTATTACGTATTGGTGAAAACCGCATGAAAATCTATCCGAAACGAAAATATGAGACATACCTACGTAGCGGAGGAATTTTGAAGTGAAACTTCTTTAGGCGCATGGAGTTAGGCGACGATTTTGGTATCTTTGAATCTTGACAAAGAAGTTTCACTTCTGACACGTGTGTCAGTTCCGTTGTGGTGATTAGGATTTACTATGAATTTAATCGTATTCCTTAATTCCTTCAAATATCCCACGTCATCTGCTAATTGATATCAATTTTGATTGTCACTTGTCACCCGTAAATTGAATTGCATACAAAATCATCATTACTATGCAGTATAATAAGCTAGTATAATTACATATAATTTGTTGGATTTTAATCACATTACACTGGCCGACGCTTGGTGTAACTTAATTGTTTGCTTCGTGTAGTCGTGAGCAAAGAGTTACGTCTGAATAGTAGCGGACCTTAAATATAATGTAGTGATTAATTAAATAATGATAGCAGGAATGATGTATCAAAAATTCTAAGGAAAATATGCGTTTTCGTTTTTGTATATTTTTTTATGATAGATATGCCATGCCTACTCTACTAAAATTGTATTAAGTCTAATACTATCGTAGATTATAATAATTTATTGGTTAAGAATTGTGCCGGCATATTAAATAAGACGATTAGAGCCTTCAAGACGATTCAAAACATTGATATCGAAATACTAACCTTAAAACCTAAAAATCTTATTTCCCATTAAAGAAGCTAACAATCGAATTATGCGAATTATTCATTCCAGCCAAAATTAAATAATCGCGAAATTAAGCGGACAATGCGAAAAAAGGAATGATTAATTTAGAATGAATAAAATATTACACCGCTGTCAGTTGGGCGCGGTTTCGTGTTAATATACGTCGGCTGATGGCGGTAAAAGAAAAATACGGTTTTCGGACAAATGCCGCTGTAATGTGGGCAACACTGGGAAATTGATTGCTGGCTTGCAGAGTTTTGTTGCCGTTCGCTAAATAAGGGAGAATTACGTGAATTCAGTGTCGCTTATTTTGTGCTTTCTTTTTCTTTATTAGATTATGTTGTTTGCGCTACTTAGGGTCTTATGGTTATTTAAAGAAGGTGTGTTTGTTGTAGAGCTTTTGTTGGTGGGGTTTTATCACTACATGCGCTTAGTTTAACAGCCACTTTGTTGTTAATCAGAAACTCTTAAACATATTTATATTAACGATTAATATTCACGAAAATTTATAATTGCGAAAATTAGGTTATATTATCATAACTCTATCATTCAATTTCTAACAATTATGTAAAATGTAAAATAACAGACCACTTAAAACTACTCAAACTATATTTAATCCAAAACATCACTTCATTATCATCGAAAATAACTGAGCATTTCTTTGTTACAGATACTATAGCCTTACGGGATGTGCAGATGATCGCACCGTCAGCTGTCAAACTTGGTGACACAGTCCTGCTCGGCTGCAAATGGGCTCTAGAAGGGAACGAGACCCTTTACAGTGTGAAATGGTACCGAGGCAGGCAGGAGTTCTTCAGCTATTTGCCCAAGGAGTATCCTTTTACCAGGATATTCGCGCAGCCTGGGATTGACGTGGATGTAAGTATCATGTATCTCATAGTAGTTTGTCCTGGCTTCGACCGACTGCAAAAAAATAAGCTATGTCACTTGGTAAAGATGAAGCTTTGGTAATGACAAGGGATAGTTCTGTAATCGGCCGAGTACCTAGTTTTTGAATTAAATCGTAACAAGAAAATCAAAACTATATCTATAACATAATTTTAGATTTATATAGAGATGTTGTCTCTACTAAGATAAACAGTTTTGAAATAGATAAATAATGATAAATAAATTTAACATGACTCCATGTTTTTTCATCCACTTCCACGAAAATAATTTCAACCCGGGTGAAACCGGAGCGCGCGACTAGTTATTTACATGTATATTGTTTTATGCTTAATAAGTTCAAGCTTAATCTCTTTTCTAAGTATTTCATGAGCTTATATACCTAGTAATTTTTTTGGCTCCAAGATTTAATTTGAAAAGAACTCCAACAATATTATTAGATTAAAAATGAGAGCTTTACCTAGATGAAAAATGTGTTTATTTTCATTTAATCGCATTATATTATTATACGTACAATGTTTGGAGGTTATTGAGAGGTTAAAATAACAATGATTATAAGGTTTTTTATCATACTTTAAACAAAAGTGAAACCCTTTAAATTATATTACTAATTGATCGATCGATCGTATGAAACGTAATATTAATACATAGACCGTAATTATTTTAATTCGCGTCACATTATTTAATACTAGCTTACCGCCCGCGGCTTCGCCCGCTATGTCTAAAACCTAATAAATTATATACTAAAACCTTCCTCTTGAATCACTCTATCTAATAAAAAAAACCGCATCAAAATCCGTTGCGTAGTTTTAAAGATTTAAGCATACAAAGGGACATAGGGACAGAGAAAGCGACTTTGTTTTATACTATGTAGTGATATTTAAATTGCTTATACTTAAAAAAATCCAAAATTCTAAATTGTTTACTTGAAACAATAAAAACACACATAACAAAAAGATTATGAAAGTTGGCACTCAAAAAACCGTAAATAGGCTGTGGCACAGGCTAGGTGCCAAAAACTTACTTATGATGTTTAGATATGGTTTAAAAATAAACCTCCATGTGATTAAAATTATTAGACGATAAACAAACCTCCAACTTACTAAAGAAGTTAGAGAACTTCCATGAATTCCTTTGAATATCAACACCGGATTATATAGTTTATCACACAGATTTATCTCGGATAATGAACGCTTGAAGCTATGCCCTGTTTCAATACTGACATGGCTAGAGATATGCTAGTAATTTGCAAGTATTAAACCGAGATTCCATGATGTGTGGAAAGGCAACTTCCTCGCTTAATGTATACAACGTACTAATTATGTAATTGTTATATGTGTTAGATGTCTGATGATAATTTAAATATGAAGAGATTTTGAATGAATGTATCGTTTTTTAAATTGTAGTGATTTAGTTTGAAGAGAGAATGCGCACATTATTTTTTCATGACAATGCACACTGAGAAGCGGTTAATTAAATAATAGTATCTATCTCGTTATCTAGGCTTTTGTAAAGGCACAATATATAATAATAAAATACATTTATTAGAGTCACCAAAGTATCTACCACCACCACATAAAAAAACAACAACAAAAGCACTCTTAAAGACTATAGAAAATAACAGAGATAAAAAATTAAAAGCTAAAAATCTAATACATATATAAATATTTGTGTGGCGACTGGTGACCTAACGGGTAAGGCCACTCAGCATATGCTATACCGCCGGTATGGTCGGAAAAGCGCTGGTTTTCAGGGCCCAACCAGACAACAGACGCCTAAGTCTAAAGTAATAATATAGATTTGCATCTTCTCGTACATATTCTTATACTTCATAATTAAAATCAAGTTTTGGTCATTACGCTAGGTAAGAAGAGAACAGTTTGAAATGAGACACTGCGATGTTAATTGTTATTTTATTCATTTAAAATTTTATTTTCGAATGAACCGTGGCCTAAAAACCCAGATAAAATGTTTTTCATTAATCCTTTAATTACTTCCAGCGTCCGAACTTTAATAACATTAGCAGGATATTCCCTGGTTTTTTATAAAATCTTTAAATATAAGTATAAAAAGTGTAACTCCATTCAACTGGCAGTTATCAATGGTCAATTAAAGTTGATATTTCAATGAAAGTTTTTAAAAGCATTTTCTCCAATTAACTCAAAACTCCGAGCTGGTACATTTTTAATACAGCGTCATTTGGAGCAACAAGTATATAAAACTTGTTCTGGAATAATTGGAGTGTTTTCTCCAATCTTCATATAATTATTTTGATTTATAAGCACTTTAGCAATGAATAAGTTTCTAGTGTTTATTGTGGAAAATGGAATTATAATTATGTGTTTACGGCCAATTTGTTCATAGAATAGAAGTATGATTACATATTGAAAATATTATGTTTTATTCAAAAATAGTGTATATAAAACCACCCGATGCTTTTTGATAAGCGGTAACAGAATCGAGACTTACAATTTGTAGAGAGCTTTTTTAAATTGTTGATGAGTCGCTAGCCTTCAATAAACCTAAATTATTAATAAAATTATTTCTCATTCGTATAAAATGGAAAATCATTTAATATTATGTATTATTTGGCCTTTTTAAATATTTAACTTTGTTCTTGCTAAAAAGAAATCCAAAGTATGTACACACAATATTAAGCTCCTTACATTTCGTAAATGAATTGGTCTACCGTATATTGAAGTATTTATCTTCCCAAAGTAAATAATATACTGGAAATATATTCCTTTATGCCCACACTCGTTTGCCTTTTAAGTATTTCAAAGAGAATGTAAAAATATTTGATCATTTCTGAGTAAGGGATGGGTCATGGCATCCGGTGTACCGAGGTTCTTACAAACCTTTCTGTATATGTTTAAATTTGAAGGGAACCCGTTTTGAAATGATCACGGATTTTAAACGTAACAGAGTGCTTTAATAAATGCGCAGAAATAATTTAGGAAGGACTTTTAGGGGGAAAACATCTAAAAATAAAATAGCTACGATATGATTTAAGGAATTAAAGAAGTAAATGTTATGTATGTACAAAAATAAATATAAAAAATATTGTACTAAGCATAAAAATGACGGTGTTACATTAGCATAAAAAGAAGTTATAGGTACCAATATGTAGGTACTTCGGTAATGTATTATAGGTCCATGTAGAACAACCAAAAAACTAGGAAAATATATACGAATTGAATTTGCACGTATGAACAATATTGATATTATTGTTATTGTAAATCGTTTTTCAACTGTTCGAAAAAATAACGAAAAAAATATCTTGCTTTCAATCTGAACGATATTTGTATCCATATTTTTCTAGTCGATTCTTAACTTTACTAAAAAACGTGCGCAGTTCATGACTACTGATAGAAATTAAAACTTATTATTTTGTGATTAACTTTCGATGAATCTATAATATTTTCTTCGACCAAAAATTGCTCAATACGATTAAAGTTTTCGTTTTAAAAAATGAGTCGTGTAATTTTTTAAATTTATCAAACATTGGAATACCAATATAATATACAGGAATATCTACCAAAATAATATTCTTTAATATAGAAGCAATTACAACTCCTTATTGAAATATAAAGCTATGAAAATAAGCCAAACACCTCCCGGCTACTGACAGCCGACGCGTCTAATGAAAATTCCCTATTACAAATAGTAATTGTTTCAAAATGTTCAACAAATTCCCGATAAACCACAACTTTTGAATTTCTAGAAGGCAAATATTACAAAGAGTCAATGTTAATGTAGGTACATTAAATACGGAAAAAAGAAAGAAATCAAAGTTAATAAATGCGGTTAAATCTATTACGCCCTACTAATTTTGCTTTCAATTTACGACATTAAAATTTGTAGACGATGAAAATTACCTTATGTTTAAAAAAAATCAGCAAACTCTACATCGAAATGTATCAGATACTGTTCCTTAGTATATTATAGTTACCCTAGTTTTAAAGCAAATTAAACCGGGTTGAAAAATTATGAATTGAAAATAACGTTGTTTTGAAAATATTTTTCTACCTTCATTAGAATGAATAAAATTTCGATAAGAATATAAATACAGAAATAAGAGATTTTTTTCATTATTTTAAAATTCTTACCTACTTCCCACCGGAAGCAATACTCACCTTGAGATAAAAGCATCCCAGTACGTTTCACATGAATATTGATATCTTATCTCCGGGTTTTTTTTTAATTTATTATTATTAAATAAGGGAAGTATTTTTATTATTTTAATAAAAAACAATTTAAAAACAGACATCCTCACAGGCTTAAACCCTTGCTTGTATTAAATAATTGGTCCTTTTAATGACAATCAAATAAACGCTCTTTCTTCTTTAATGGACGTAAAAAAGAACTTCACGATAGTAAAAACAAAATTATCAGGTCGTTTTCGCACTTTTTACCTTTTATTGTGGACTGTTAAGGAAAATTCGTTTTACGACACGCTAATTAATTTCTCGAATAAACATAAGGCACATTTTATTTGAAGATATAGTATCTTTTAATTATAATATTATATTCATAAATCCACTTAACTTACCTTTAATGCAATTTTATGAGAAATCTTTGTATCGAACTCATTGATTTATTTATCAAAAATGGGTTAGTATTTCATTCTGATTTGTGAATAAACAGAATTTCAATAAGTTTTTCCAAATTCTATACAATATTATGTACCTATCTATTGAAGCTGTTCAGACGTGATTAAATAGTAAAAGAAAAAAAAAACTTTATTTCGCGTTTTAATAATCTGATTTTCTTTGCTTACTTTGCGGCTTTGAATTGTTGATCTTTATTGATTTAATATACAGTTTATTGAAATCGAAAGAAAAGTTTATTTACTGATTCCAAATTTAGGTTAGGCAAACTCTTCAAGTATTTATCCTAATTAATGAATATAAAAATTATTTAGTTACTTAAAATAATTAATATAAAGGCTTAATAGGTATAAAATAAAATAGGTCTATTAAAATATTTTCCATTAACCAAAATAGATTATAAAAACTAAAGATTTTATCGCTTCTAATGAATAGATTTTCCAATCTATTAACAAAACAAAACAGAACAAAAACATTTATAGACGAACAGGGCAAGAAAACAAGATCATTAAAACAGAATTATGCTTTTATTTCTGAGTCTCATAATTATAACTTCAAGGGGATCAGAAAAACTTTCGTCTTTCCAAGTAACATTTTCCTGACGCAAATGAATAAGAGAATGTTGATATAATATTATATTTATTCCCTCTAGAGATATTAGTTTTTATTATAGTTAAGCTGTAGTTTTAAACCTAGCTAAGCTGTATTTTATACAGTTTATTTTGATGTCATAATGAATAAATATCATTCGATTATTTCAAATGTTTTTACCAAATACAATCTTATAATTGGTCTGATTAAAAAGCTTTAAATGAAATTGCCTATGTTTTAGCTGTTTAGTTGATAAGATCGATCATTTCAAGTGGGTCCAGGACAAAAAAATGCTTTTAGAACTTTCTATGTGTATTATAGTTAACATTGAAAACTCTACCATATTATATTTTCACACTTTACACCACAACGATATGTGCAAAATCCGATTGTGTGACACAATTTATTCATTTAATACTTGTTCAAATTGTGAAAATTTCCTAATCACGAAGTAAATTGATTTTAAAATAATATAGAATTATATTTCTCGTTTTCGTTAATATTAGTTTAATTTCATCCGTAAGTTTCGGTGGAATGTAAAGTTTAAATTCTTGATTATTAAACATTAAACAAACAATAAAACAATGAAGAGAATTTAGGAAATAGGAAACTTAATATTTTCCATCATAATCCGTAAAGCCGCGGGCGATTGCTAGTTAATTAATTGGCTTTTAACTTAAAACAAATTTGCTTTTATTGTGTTTATTCATTTCACATTCAATGCTTTTCATAATTGTTAAAAAGTTAGCATCAAAGGGGTTAAAAAACATAAAGAGCTGTTTCAGTCAGACGATAATAAGAGGAGTGTTGTGAAAAATTAAAATGACCCAAGCTTGGTCAGAGTAAACAAGTTCGTTAGTTGACTGTGCCGTCGATATCGAAGCGATAAACTCATACCTATGAACACAAACATCTTTTCTTTTATCAACTTTATAACAGTTGCGTTCTTCCTTATTTTTAAAATACAAGATGTTTTATTTTTTTTATCGGTTCGAGTCCCGCCTCGTGATCGAATTTTTTGAAGTGAAAACTTCTTTAGCGGCGTTGGGTATAAAATCAACTCGCGTCAGGACACGTGGCCTGATCGAAAAAGCGTAAGACGGATGTTTTTTTTTTTTTTTTTTTTAGCCCTTATATTCCATGCATAAGACGGATACCATTCCAAAATATCAAACATGCTGAACGTTAATAATCAAGTTTTCACTTCTGCCGGCACTCCCGGAGTGCAACCCGTCTTTTTTTATATTCTTTATAAATTTATATTCTAGATTTTTTTCCCTTGATAGTTCGTCAGCCTTTATATCTATGTCGAGTCGTGAAAATTATGTCACAAGATAATTTTTTAATATCAAATTAAGGCCCCTAGATTATCAATGACCATATTTTTAACAGAATATATAATATTGCTTACATTCCATTTCAAACTAATGTTTCTAACTACATATCAAAGAGCTTTAATCACAACCTCTTCAAGACGGAAACTAATGATGATTTCAAAGATTTTCTCTTCTATAAAATAAATATATATTCGATATTATAAATGCACAGTGCGTAATCACGGAGTAGGGGTGAGCAATCTTATTTTCCAATGTTGGATCAATACAGAGAAATGGGACAAAGGATATTACTGGACATAGAATGAAGAAAAAAGTTGCTTTAATTTCAGTATGCTTGCTTCGAAACTAAACTGTTTTGCTGCACACTCGTTTAAGCGAACTCTTTTAGTAATTATGGGACACATTATGAAAGTTTATAGTTTTTTGTTTCATGAAAAATTTCATATAAGATTGTTAAAAAAAAATGTTTATGTATTGATCTAGATAAAGTTCGCAACATTATATGCGAGTTTGGGAAACTTTTGTAGACAACCCTGATTCATTTTCATGAATAAAAAGTCCTGTCTTTACAAAAATTAGCATGGAAGGTAGAGTCTACTGGATTCCTTTGTAAATCTAACTCAGACTGGAATTTGCTCAAGTGATAACAACATCGAATTTTGTATGGATATATAATAGATAGGTACTGGCAAACATAAGTTCAAGAAAAATGAAATCTTGTAAAAAATATAAAAAATGAAAATGTATTCAACCTTGAAATTGAATCGTAAAAATAATATCCGTTCTGTCAGCTGTTGTGGGAATCAAGTTAAACTTTATAAACCATAATTAATTAATTGCTTGTTTCATTCTTATTTATCGTAAATGTTACCAAAAATTTTAATTTGAGAGAACAGAATACTATAAAGCGTATAATAAATCTCGTTTATTTAAAATTTTGATTGATTGTGGGAATTGTAAACAGAATTTTGTGAAGTTACAAAATAATTTATCTATTCAAATGTTCGTTATTAATTAATAAACGGAATAGAAAGACTAATAATATTTGTTTATCTTTTGTTACCCTTCCTGTTGTGCTAAATGTTTTGCTGACTAAAGATAATTTGCCCTGTGTTGTGAAGAGTTAAGATTATCTTTATAATAAATAGATATTTCACAGATCACGTAGCCGCCCATTAAAACTTAAATATGACACTAGACCCAATGATATTTATTTCTTGTTTGTATATATAATATCATTGTCTAGACCAAAAAATAAAAAAGAGCGTGTGTGCCGAGCGCACGTGTCAGAAGTGAAACTTTTTTGGCAAGATTACGATATATATACTATTTAGAAGATACTGAAATTGTCGCCTTCTTCATGACGTGACGCTATTGCCATGACGCGACCTTGAAATTTTACTCTCAACGCAACTCAAGTTTCACTTCAAAAATAAAATTATTAAATCGAAATTTAATAAAATATAAAACAAAATAAACTGCCATGCCGCATAATATACTCTATCTCAACCGCACAATCTATGAATATTCAACTATTAGTATCAAGTAAAACCCCTAAGTATACGAAAATATAACAAATTACCAAGGTAAATAGAAAAAGGTCGGAACTATTATGCATTCCCATACCGTACCTTCGGCCCTCAGCCAAGCGTATCGTTTGACATAGGAAAACGTAATGATATCATATCATAGCATGACAAAACCTAGCTTCCGGTGTGATTGGGTCACGACAGCCTATGTGGCGTTGTTTGGAAAATAAGTCCATAGTCTACAATCTGAGCAGAATTTGAGCTTTTGAAATAACACCGTCTAGCTATAGTCATACCATAGATAATATAAAATACTATACTGTTATACTATGTAAATTATGAGATAATCCTTAGTCAGTGGATACTCACTTGTCAAATAATGATAAATTGTTTAAAACAGCGTTAAAAAGTTTTGTGGAAAATAAAAAAAGGTAATACTAGGTATCCATTAAGTTATTTTTAAAGTGTTAGAGCATTATCTGAATCTTTCGAAATTATAGTTTCCAGTACATTTTGACTCTAGTTTCTAACACGCTTAATAGCTTCACCTGTATGTTTGTATATAATCGACTCCTTTAGATTTTATTTTGAACTTTTAACGGACAGATTTAATTCGAACTTTGAGCACTTCAAGAATCGGTGCCTCTACAAATAATTTCAGGAAAGCTTGTTTCTTTAGCCTATATTTACTCAATTACCACAGGTATCAAGGTCGACCTCCCAGCAAGTGGTGCTACGGGAGGCTAGCCGCGCACTCGCGGGGAGATACCGCTGCGAGGTGTCCGCTGACGCGCCCTCCTTCCACACGCAAGTGCGGTCAGCGTATATACATGTTGTTGGTAAGTAGTAGCTTTTAAGTGGTATAAGTATGGTATAAGCGGTATAAGTGGTATAAGTGGTATAAGCGGTATAAGTGGTATAAGTGGTATAAGCTGCATAGGTGGTATAAGTGGTATAAGCTGTATAAGCGGTACACGTGGTATAAGCGGTATAAGCCGTATAAGCGGTATAAGCGGTATAAGCCGTATAAGTGGTATAAGTGGTATAAGCCGTATAAGCGGTATAAGCCGTATAAGCGGTATAAGTGGTATAAGCTGTATAGGTTGTATAAGCTATATAAGCGGTATAAGCCGTATAAGCGGTATAGGTGGTATAAGCGGTATAAGCTGTATAAGCGGTATAAGCTGTATAAGTGGTATAAGCGGTATAAGTGGCATAAGCGGTATAACTGGTATAAGCGGTATAAGTGGTATAAGCGGTATTAATGATATGAACTATGGGATGATAATATGTATTATTATGTACATATAATATAAATTGAACGTTGTTTTGTATAATGTTTCTGCTCTAGGAAATATTAATAGGTATCCTTCTTGCCTGGTCTGTGTCATTGTTTTGAAACTGACAATGTGATTTAATGAATTTGGTTTGATGAGTCCTATTGATAATGGAATGAAGCTAAGTGTATTAATTATGCCATATTTTATGATTTGACTATGAAAACACGGATTACTCTATTGTACGTTCAATAGCTTAAGTTTTTGAATGTTATTAACAATTTAAAAGCATTTTTTCGCGTATATTATGTATTAGCTAATAATACTATTTCTGTTCTACTTTGCACTAAACCCTTCATTAACACAATAAAACGACAGTTACATGAAAAATAAAGATATTCCCATTTAAAATTTACGTCTCATAACAACATATAAAACATAAAACTAAACCGCATAAAGCTTTGAATTTTAAAGTAAATTCGTAAATAATGGATCTAGAATGGAGCAATACACTATACTGGAATAATCTTAAAATAAACAAAAACGCTATCCTCGAGAAATGGCTACAATTGAGACGGTCTTATTTACTAGTTGGTTGCTTTGAGGTAAGCAAGGGCCACTGTTGAATTTTATATTTATTTTTTATAGCATTCAAATTCTTTATAAATATAATTTTTTTATGAATAGAAAGAAATCGATCACGAGGCCGGATTCGAACCCGCGTCTTCCGTTATTCCGGGTCGACGTCTTCGATACTTTAAAATAAAAATGGCCACTGTATTGAGAGCAGTATTATTATAGACAGAATATAGTTCTGTAGTGCATAATGGACTACTATCCAATGGATATGAAATTACCAAGTAAAGATTGTGTGCAGGCCGCAAAGCTCATAATAAAGTAAAATTACGTATTGTGTAGAAATAGTTGTTCAATGAAAGCGATAGATATTGTATTGTGGTACTAGTTAGTATCCGGGCATTACACAGGAAAAAATCAAACTTATAAGTCAACCAAAAAGGCAGCCATATTATTCATTCATTCATATATATTAATCAAAGTTACAACGTAATTAACAACAGGTTGGTTCGGAGCCCTTGCTGCGCCAGTCCGACTCGCACTTGGCCAATTTTATTTAATCACACACCGCTACAAACCCCACTGCGTCTGACTCGTACCGTCTTTTCATACTTAGTTTGACTTCACTTTGCATTTCTTTAAAATTGTCGCTATCCGATTTATACTTTATAACAGCCAACAATATCCTTGTTGTGATCTCGTATTTTTATATTTATGCGCTGAGAAAAAGAAAAATAGACGGGGAGTAATTTTTAACAACACAGCGAGCGACACGAAAAAAAATAAGTTCAGCTTCCTTAATCCCATGTTTATTACAAATTGTAAAGAACACTTAAATCCAAATATTCATTAACATTCAGAGTAAAATAAACGGGGTCAATGTACGAATGTCCTTATTCCCCGACCCTATTCTACTCCGCTTAGTTTGAGATGGGATAATATATATGTGTTTCAGTAAATATTAATCAGAAATATCCTCTAAGTCACAAAAAATGAAAAAAATTGTTCAAGTTGTTTTCAAATATTACGTATTCAGTGATAACCACATGTTTTGAGTGAACTCATAAATAGTTGGAATAAAAATTAGAATAAGGTTTTGAATTGTTGCTTGTAAGTAAACAGCGATCTTACGTAAAGTAATATAAAGTTAAATTGGGTCAAGTCAAAGATTATTAAGATTTTTTTTACACTATAATAAAATCAATAATATTATGCTTACTGTTATTACTACTATACAATATTAGAAAAAAATCATATATTTATGAGATAAGGAATTCATAACGAAACAGTTTAAAAATATATCTTCACTATACTAAATTGCAAGTGAAGTAAATACCCAATCAATACCGTCTTCGAAGTTTGCGAGACAGCATCTTGTACGCGTGAAGTTGTGCCCGACTATAACTCGATTATATAACGGTTTCAAACATTTTAATATATATTAAATAAATAGTCAAATAATTCAAATACGTAAGAAAAATAAGTAATACCAATGATTATATAGCCCAGGTATGCTTTATGAAAATATTCTAGATAACCTAACCTAAATAAACTAGGTTCCGAATCATGGCTTCGCTCGCATATTTAAATGAGTAGCCCTCAGTAAAAAGTAGCCTGTGTCACCCTCTAGACTCTTTTCTATCTCCAGATGAGAAAATCATATCGTAAAATCGCTCCATTGTAACATGAAATACAAACATACACATTTTCGCATTTATAATATTAGTAAGGATAGTAAGTAAGAAAGAAGTCTTTGTAATTGTTTAGTTATCGTCTCTTAAATTTTCATGATTGATTGCGTTATAAAATCTAGAACTTGTAAATAAACAGCATCGATTTAAATTGGTCAAACCGCAAGATATAAACATTTATGGCTTGCGGTTTGTTATGACCGCAGGTTTAAAAGGAGTTAGTGGGAGAGTGTTTAAGTGAAATTATGTTTAAGTGGCTCACAGTTTGCACAACCATCAAGACCTGGGTTGAAGTCCCTTATGGGACACACTATTACCTCATGTATGTCAGGACTATAATAAATTTATAACTATGAAATCATTCTCTCTATAGGCTCATAAGCGGAAATAATGGTCGGATAATAATTAGTACTATGCAATAAAAGTACTTATTAAACAGCACAGAAAAATTGGTGCTTAAAGTAAACTAATGTAAATTATGATACTTAAAGTAAATTATTATAGAAATGGATATATATGAAATATCATTCGTTTATCTATACTTCTATACTAA
The DNA here is from genome assembly GCA_029959065.1 of Colias behrii. Lineage (NCBI taxonomy): Eukaryota > Metazoa > Arthropoda > Insecta > Lepidoptera > Pieridae > Colias > Colias behrii. The sequence continues at coordinate 11,008,097 of JARWMC010000006.1, forward strand.
TATTATAAAGAGGAAAGGTTTGTAATTATGTATGTATGTATGGTTTTCACGCATAAACTACTGAACCGATTACAATGAAATTTAGCACACATATAGAGGGTTACTTGGATTAACAGATAGGATAGGTTTTATCCCGGAAATCCCACGGGAATGGGAACTATGCGGGTTTTCCTTTGAAAACGCGGGCGAAGCCGCAGGCGGAAATCTAGTGGTTTATAAAATAGAGTATGCTCCTGCAGTTTTAAAAAAATCAGGAATAAATCTATTCAGGTATTTGATGCAATACAACCACAATACAACATATCCCTACATTTTGTTGCTGTGTGTATTCGATGACAATAAAGTAAAATATAATTTCCATTACAAGTAAAATATTTAACAGCCCTCCATTGTGTACAAAAAGAGGAATGGTTGTAGATTTATTTTTAAATTTATATCATCCAGCGCAAGCGATCAAATCGTTTCAAATTCACGATGGACAATCAAAATCGACTATTCATTAGTCTCTAAAGCGTGACCGGGTATTGGGTAATCGATTCAACGTTTCGAATGATAAATTCCATTCGAATCCGAGTTTATTCCACGATTTTATCGATATCAGCTGCTATAAAAGCGGCAACGCAATGAAATTTTTAAGAAAACTTTTCGCAATTTTATGCTTTCACTTTGCTTTGCACCTATGCATACTTGTTGAAATAGAATTTTTAGTTAGGTTGAAGCCAGTAATCAACTATTTCGAAGTATATAAAATATATACGATGTTATAACGAAAATCTTTTATTGGCAAGGAGTGTGTACTAAATATTCAGATTTCAGTGTAGGATGGGTTTTATTATCGAAAATTTTATTGTACATCTTAATAAAATGATATTACTCTATCGTGGGATTATGTAGGCGCTGCTTTATTTACATTGAATAGTATTGTGTGTTTTGTTCCTTTATTAGGAGAAAAAATGTTAAATAAGTATATCACAATAATTAAAAATTCAGCATGTAGGAATGATAGGAATGATAGTCTCTCCAAAAATCACTTATAAAGTATTTGTAACCTGAGAGGTTATAATGTTTTAGATAAATAATACTTTTTATAGAATGAATAAACGTTAGAGAAGAAGAGTCGTAGAGAAAACAATTTCAGAATTAGTCTGTAAGTAAACATGTAGGTACATTAGTTTTAACATACATAAGTACACATAGTTGTGCTACTATTAAGTATTCTTTGGTTTAAACACAAATACCTTAACACTCCCCACCTGAAAAGTGCAAAACATTCACTCACATAATTACTCAATTCCTCGCAAATTTTAAAGCAATTTACAACGTGCATAGTAATTAAAAGCGTAAACACATTCCAAGTATAAAATGTCTAGCGTTCAACAAATCTTCGTACAATAAAGTGGCAAATTACCTCAAGTTTGAGGCAGGTGGCGCCCGCAGCACTTCCGGCGGTGACGTAACGTCATAGTATAAAGAGAAAAGTAAGTTATCTTCGAACAAACGTACATCGCGCCGTTTGTATGTACGCGAAGCGCTTGGCAACGCCCCACATTTATGTACGTACGAAAGCTTGACGCATGCACACAATGCCGCTCGGTTGCTTCTCATAAGCCGTTCTCCTGAGGACCACGCCATTGTTGTTAGCGGTTTGTGTTTGTTTATACAATTATTTAAAATATCAATGTGACAAGTGAAGCCTCGCGAGTTTAGGTACCGTGCGCTCCTAAACGCTGGGGGTTGGCCTACTTCTCTCTTTATACTATGGTAACGTGACGTAACAGCCCACTTCCGGTGGCCCTCTCACTCCGCTGAATTAGATAACCTGTGCCCTAGACTTTGTGACGTGTTGTGTGAAATTGAAATAATTGTGACGCCCATTAGAGGGCGCAATTGAGCGAACAATAGTTATATTTTATTGGATCGGGTTCGTGCTAATTAGGTTCGGCGTGTTGCTAATTGAATTATAGATGTCTTTTATAATTTTATAAAGGTCCTTGAGTTTCATAAATATAATATTGTGAACTGGACACATCATTTTCATCATCTTAGCTTGTTATAATAAAGTATTCATTGTGTAGAAGTATGTATCGTATCTATGTTTCTGACGGTTTTCCCAGATTGTTCTGGGCACGTGTAGTAACTATAAATTGTGAAAAAACTAACCACCTTAGATATTTTCAATTTATTATAATAGGTCGATGATTGCGTCTTCAAGAAAAGAGCTTCACTGTTCAATGATCATTATTAAAGGTTGAAATCACGTTGAAATACTTTTCTTAAAGGTCGGCAGTACATTCGCAGTTTTCCTTATGTACCTAGGTAGCAAATTCTTATGGGCGGTAGCGATTACTGAGTCGCCTGCTCTATTCTTGGTTTTGTTATGAAGCAAAACCAAGTCTGGGGTTTACTCTCCGCACGTGGAAGGTGACGATGAAGATGTGATTTTGTTTACCCATGAATTAATAAAACCTGTTGTACCTATGAATAAAAAAAATACGTGTGGCACTCGGGGACTGCTATATATATATAAAGCTATTGCATGCTATGCCTTCAAGCCACACCTCCGCGCCCGTCGGAGTGGGGAGCGTGAGGTTTTTCGTTACTAAATTTCTGGATTCGGTCCCCGCGCTCAAGGCCCGCGATAGAAGCTATGCAATAGCTTAAAAATAACCATAATCAATAGATTAATTAGATCAATTATTATTAAGTAATTCCGAAATTAGGCCTCAAATTTAATTCAAACGACATTCGTGTGACCAATTAACAGATTAATTTGTAATTCCACGATAAAAGTCTAGAAACCTAATTAATTTAACACAAAATCGGATTCAGCTCGGTTTAAATTCAGGTGTAAATCTTGAAATCTTCTAATTTATCTCGCCATAGCAACTGTTACAGAGTAATTGCTTTCTATCTCATGATTAAGATGAATGGACAGAATTTAATTGTAACTTTAAATTATTTATCCGTAGTGTGTAAAATGGAGACCAGCGGGTTGGGCGGAATAAGCTTTTGTTTTGTTATTTATATTTTAGTTTGTAATGTATCTTTATAATAAATAGCGGTCCGCGCAGGCTTTGCCCGTGATAAAAGTTTACGTTTTCTCTCCATAAGAACCATCCTCGTACTTCAAGGAATATTATAAAAAAATAATTAACGAAATCAGTTCAATAGTTCTCGACTTATGCGCTTACCAACACATTTTGCGATTCATTTTTATAATATAGATAATTTTAAATTTATTTATCTCTATTTTATATTAATTCCATTAACGATGGATATGGAATAATTGAAAGACATTATTAACACTATGTTTCGATTCTAAATAGTAATATATTTTTTAAAACAAATTTGATAATTATCAATAACAATAAACGAATGAAAAGACAATAAATTGAAGTACAGACTTTATTATGTAATAAAAATTACTAGAACGTTATCTTTAATACGAATTTAAGTTGTATCCAATATGGCAATACTGAGAAATCAAACCAAATATATAGAGATAACTACATAAGATTGATAGCATAATATTAATTTCATCGCTTTACCTATACATCTAAACCCAAATGATAAACATTATTAGGGATATCTAATCTTAGACAACCTTATTTGTTAGTTTCAAAGGAATTACATTATTTGTAATAAGGCCACGTTTCAGTAGTTAATCATCTATGAAAACCTGGGATATGAACCTGGATAGCTGGGTTTAAACATTTGAATATTAAATCATAATGGTTAATATATTGAAATATAATTATTAGAATAATGTGGGTTGTAAAAGGAAAAAAATAAATGACCATATTCAATACATGAGTTGTCTAAATTACATTGGATGAAAAATAGTAAAAATAAATATACTTTATTTTATCATTTTATATTATATCCTTATCGTTTATTTTATTACCTAGGTATATTATATTATGCTATAGTTTCTTGAATATTCTCTATTGAAATAAGAATTAAATAGAATGGAAATATGAATGTTACTTAATATAAAACACGAATATAGTAACCTAGTTATTAAGTGGCTCACGTAGACTCTGCTATATTTTTTTGCAAGACATAAAATAATCAACAATGTAAGTAAGGTAATAGAAATAATAGTTTACCTACATTAATTTCCTATTGAGTCACGTTAAAATTATCATATTTGTTTTATTTGTACGAATCATTTATGTATTTATTCCCTTTTCTCTCTCTTCATCTTATTTATAGAAGACTAGCAAACCGGGCGAACTCCGTTTCGCCACCAGAGACACCTTTTCTTTGCTATAAACCTCACGGAGCCCGAGACCTTTCCAACGAATGCAAAACCGTGGAAATCGGTTCGTGCGTTCTGGAGTTAGAGTCAGGAAGGAAAACCCGACTTATTTTTATATAGTAGATTACTGGTCGTTCATGCCTGGAGGCTGATTGATCAGTCAGAAGTAATGTTGACGTCGTATGCCCTAGCTTGGGGCTAGGGGATGTTAATCTCACATAATCAAAGGGATAGGGAATAGAGAATATGTGATATATTTGTGCAGTAATGATAAGTGTATTTTTAATCAGTGTTAAATTATTCTATAATACAGGTAGAGCCATATCATTATTGTCTAAACATATTAAAGTTAGGTACCTATAGAACTGTTATTTATTTATTTATTTATGACACTTCATTGTACATAATATAACAGGAATTTAAAATAAATGAATACATAAAATTGGAAAGTGTACAATAGGCGGCCTTATTGCTTAAAAGCAATCTCTTCCAGGCAACCACAAAAATGAAGGACATGTAAGACATTGGTAAAAAGCGAGGGCGCATCAAAAAGATTAAAAAAAAAAAAAAAAGAATAGATAATACAAATAATTCATTACTAATTAAAAAATAGACATAGATAATTCAGTATATATTAATCAAGTTATATTTATATTAAACATACAAATTAAATAAAAATAATAAGTTAAATACAAATTAATAAATACCTATATTTATATATATATGCATATAAATACATATTATACATATTATACATAGTATATATAAGTACATATTTATAAGATAAATCTGTTAATATAAATGCCATCGAAAGTACTGCCACGTAAAGGTAGGAAAATAATAAGCTTTTATAATTAAACGCTATGAATTTTCCATAAAATGCCAGAAGGTGTTTCTCAAAATATTTTACATAATATCAACAATATCAAATATGCATAAAACGTTTATAATTAAATATGTGTTGAAATACAGCATTTTAAGCTATTGCATAGCTTCTATCGCGGGCCATGAGCGCGGCGACCGAATGTAAAAATTCCGTAACGAAAAAACCTAACACCCGCCACTCTAACCGGCACAGCGATGCGATGCTATGCAATAGCTTTACCACGGCAGTCCTCGAGTGCCACACGTATTTTTTTTACTATTTATATTAAAATTGGAATAACCAAACATCAATTGTATCTATATAGTACGTAAATCAAACTTATACGAAGCGGTAATACAAATTACATGTTCTATTTCGTCTTAACCAAACCATTTTCCATAAGGTCTAAAATTGTCTGAATCTGGGTGAAGTCGACGCAGACCGCTCGCAATGATAAATTGTACTAGAATGTGTTAATTATTATTTAGCGAATTGTTTTATCAAAATTTATTGTTGCTAATTTTATCTTCAAAGGGTTGAAATAATTCAAGTATTTCAGATTTTTTACTCATTTTGGGTTTTAAAATCCGCGGTAAGTACTGTAATTATATAATTCGACCTTCTTTCTTTCCTTTTTTCTAGAGACGATATTTAATAATAATTTATAGTTAATAAATAAAGATTGGCATAAAAGTATTTTGTTAACATTTATTAACCCAGATGTTACTGAAACAATTTTTGTTATCATATTAAGGTGAAATTTACATATTGTGTCCATATTGCAAAAAGTTTAACTGGAAAAATAGTATAAAAATTTTATCTGTTGTGGAAATCTCGGAAAATGGTGTACTTTTAAAAGGACGGTAGTAATATGTACTACTACGTAGGTAGACTATGATATTAAAATGACAACATACATTTCACATATATTTATGTAGCAATATGAAAGTTTTCAAAACATAATTTAGGATGCAAGGTTCCATTACATTTAGGACAATAGAAATTGGCTTTCTTGTGACATTCTATACACCGAAGCTGCTTGTCTCTGTACCTAATGATGTGATCTTTTCCATCAAATCCAGAGGTTTTACGGAAACTCTAGCACCTTTACGTTCCACGTTCTTATATGTTTCGAGCAGAGCAGTTCCAACACTTCTACGAATGTGGAGATAATCATAATGGCCCCCTTTTACTTATATATTTGCCAAGAATTATGTATTGCCATATCTATTCCATGACAAGCCAAAGAAAAATACCACTTCTTGCCTCTGATAGATGTCTGGTACAAACCGATGCTCTGGTCGGATCTGTCCACCCCTCCCATTTTCTCGTTGTACTTTTTTTACGACAAGTAGGTATATGTTTCTTCTGTTGTTGTGAAAATCTCTTTACCGTAAGCACAGGCTGAATCGTATCAGAGTTTGATGCAACAGTCACAATACTGTTATCATTCCATTTGCAAAATAAATTTGTTCTGCTCTGGTCGATTGATGCTTGAATGTACCTCGTGGTGTCTTTTTCAATTCTCGAAGGCAGCAGGCAAAGGGCATTTCACGACGCGATTTTCACGTACTGTGCCAGTAGCCTTTATTCCTCGTACTCGAAGTTCATCAATGAGATGAATGTACGTCCATTTTAGTTTAGTTTAGTTGTCAAAAAATAAATGGAATGCAGCTTTGCCCTATATTCGTCGCAGTACATCGGCATACTGTAATAGAACGCTTGCACCCAATCCCAGAGACTTTTGGTATTTGTATTGATTACCAACATCATTCGATTGTCCTTGGTATGGATCACACCAAACTATGCAACCTAACCGTGTCGCTCCGACCCAAAATTCATACCTCCATCTTATCGGTTTCCCTCTTATGAATTGCTTGCATGGATGGCCGCCATAGTAGGGAACCATGGCTTCGTCAATGCTGTGATGCTCTTCAAAGAGTGCATGCGCAAAAAAGTACTCTATAGTAGTACATATTACTACTGGCCTTTTAAAAGAACGGCAATTAAAACTGCATAAATATCACAAATAAAATGTAATCTAATAGTAGGTAATATATATTTCTGATAAAACACGTTTCAAATTACGTGTATTTAAAATAAATCAAGTAATTTGTTGTAATTTATTGATAATACATTTAACTTGATTTATCAATGGAAAATAGCAGAAATTCTAAAATAATTTAAAAATATACCACTGTTGTAAAACGACACAACACTTTAATTTTCCAATTCCTACAACCGTGAGGTGCCAAATGAATATAAACATTTTTTTCAAAAATGCCCTCATTGTTAATAATAATTTTATTTATGGTGCGTCCTTTTAAAAGAACGATAGTAACAACTGGGTTAAATATCTAATATTAGACAGTTGCCTAAAAAAATGGTTAATAACATATTTATTTAAATATAATAAAAGCGCTGCTAATGTATCATAATAGGAACATAATTAAAACATCGTATTCGATAAATTAAGGTTTATTTACTCTGCCATATTTCGATGAAAAATAAAGAGCTAAAATCAATTAACTCTCAAATCCACGTTGATATATTTCACTAGAATTTCCCATTTTAATGAAAATCTAGGAAATATATTTTTAGCACACGTTCGAGCCAACGTCAATATTTCTCGAAAATATTCATCCTAAACGCTCCAGTTAATATTTTTTCGACGTCAAGCGATTAAGAGATATCGCGTGTACGAATCGAAATATAATCCGGGAGCTGCATTAAATCGTGGTCCAATAAGTGCATTTTCCTCAAAATATTTTGCCATATATTTTTGTGAAAAGTAATTTACAATCGGAATATGTTATGAAACTTGTTAATTACACCGAGAACGCCCACCACGAACGGTTTCAAACTAAAATCGACTTTAAAGCTAAATTGGCCAGCGCTGTGCGCAAGCAATCCGTAGAGTAAAAATTTAATATCTGAAACATAAACTCGCTTTTTCGCGTAAAGAACTTTTCATTTTCGAAATTGGCACACATTTTTAATAAAAATATATAGATATTTATGTTAAATAAAAAATACTGAGAATTTTCATCATTTTCATTTTTTGTTTATATTCCAAGAATTTAATTTTATTAATAACAAAATATTAATTTAAAATATTCCATAAAATTATATTTAACAACATAATGTATTATTTATAGAAATGTAATTTAATATTATGAGAGTCCTACAATATTTTGATAAAGATTAGTTATGTTTCTTCGCAAATCAAAGGGAGATATTATCACTATCATAAGATTCAATCTTTCTTATATAATCCTTATTTATATTCCATTTATAAAAGGTTAAAACCTCTCTTATAAACAATAAGGAATACCATTTTCTTAATTACTCGTTATTAAGTTCTGATTAAGTTTTATACAGTCAGATGCTATTAACATTTCTCGGCTAAAGTTCGCCTTTTCTGTGTGAAACTACCGTTACAGTAAATTTAATTATGAAATTATTTAGCGAACATTGTTGCAGGAAATATTATGTAAACGACATTATATAATTTTGTTATTGCATTGTATCTTTGACGCTTAAAGAAGTGACAATTCTCTCATAATACCTTTCACATTTTTTATGTGATTACTCGTGAAAAAGTCTATGTAGATTTTTGAAGTGTTGTAGATGATTTTATGTACATTATTTGAGTTTATAAGTAGATGAGAATTTTTTAAAGGATAGAACGTATGGTATAAACCTAAATGATATGTATAGCATCACCAATCAAATGTTTGATTTGATTTTTATTTAAGAAATTTTGAGTTAACTAATTAGATACTGTTATATCATACTTTTTTCATAAAGAAAAGAAATGTATCTGGACTATTGTCTTATTACTTACGAAATTAAACGAAAGAAAAAGTACAAGATATTGAACACATGTTAGGTATACCATAAATGTAGCGGCAAAAACTTCACAAAATGCCAGCAGCCGTGGACAAAAAGTGAATAATTTGCTCTTATTTTTCCTCTATTCATAATCTAATAACACAGAACATCTATTAAACCGACTATTATATGTTACTTATTTAAAATACTTCAAAAACAATTAAAGAGCATCTTGTATTTTTATGAAGAGGTAAATAACATATTATAAGCTCATAAAATTTTAATCTATTAATACACTGATTTATAAAATGTATGTAAGAAAAAATAATGTGCTTATACTACCTAAAGTTTACCAACAATAGATCAATTCATTCAGTCGTGTGTTAAACAAAGGAGCCCTTACAATCTATTGAGTCTGTATCCCCTTATCTCTCACATACATCTTGTGTTTTTTATGCACTCAATTTAGATTTTCTAAGTGGAACGTTCCGTCTATTCTGGAATAAACAAATGATAGCCATGTTTGCTAGAACTAAAAATTCCGAGCGTCCGTAGCTTGAAATTACACTATCAATTTTACTTTTTCTAGCAAGTAAATTTAATTAAATTGATGTTTGCGGGGATCTTCGAGGATTTTTCTTTATTAGTACCATGTTTACAGTGGCCGGACGATGCAATAACGCTGACAAATTTTTAAAGTTATTTTTAATGTTAGCCGTTTTGGTTATTTTTTTCATGGCTAAGCAAAATAAGGATGATGTATGAGAATATGGGATATTACGAACATGAAGTTAATTACATTTCACATAGTGTAAATATTTATTTAGACTCAATATCTATAATAATTCTTAGAATAATTGTAAATTCAAACAGTACCAAAGTACCTACCCGAAATGCTATTATAGAGATGAAATCTTTTTCTATGCATATTATCATTATGCCAAACGTTAATATTAATAGCTGAATTTACTTCTATATAGTATTTACAACATTACTTATAATATTAGGTAGTAAATAATAATATGAAATATATAATCAGCTTAAAGCGCGTCACACACGATGAAGATACTATAATATTTTATCTTAAGATACTGTTATATTTTATATTACAGTATCTTAAGGTATCCGGTATCAGCGTTCTGACCATCATTTTTCTTTTTGTCATTGCGTACTAAGACCCCTGTAGAACCGCCATCCTGTTACAAATGACCCGAAATTTTGTGTTAGTGTTTCGGGTCATTTGTAACAGGATGGCGGTTCTACAGGGGTCTTAGTACGCAATGACAAAAAGAAAAATGATGGTCAGAACGCTGATACCGGATACCTTAAGATACTGTAATATAAAATATAACAGTATCTTAAGATAAAATATTATAGTATCTTCATCGTGTGTGACGCGCTTAACATATGACATAGTGTTAGTACAATAATATGTCAAGTTTGTTTGGAGATTAGTGCTGGACCTAGGATCAAAGCTTAATATAGGACCTTGCCATTCATCAGTTTTACTTAGGTATTATGTACAACAATATATAGCAAATAAATGATTGTTGTGGTTTTGTTATTTAATAGTGTTTTATTCTGTTCTTAATGTTTGTAAAATAAACTCAAGGCAACCAGTCATATATTTCAAAATAAGACATTTACCTAACACATGCCCTTATTTAGCACCAAAATAATTGGCAAATAAATACAGTGATGAGTACCAAGAAATATAACTTTAAACTATATTCTGTCTAACCTAACCTAGGTATACCTAGGTCTCATGATTCTGATTGAGAATCGTTGTTGTATTAAAAAAAGCGATTATAATTATCACGAGAAACAATCATTACCTACTGAAGCAAATCATTGCCGAATAATTTAAATTTTTATTCCCTCACAATATCTTATTAATTATCGACATTACAGCCGAACAAAGCGGCGAAACAATCCGACCAAACGGCAGTAAAAGTAGACATTCTTTCCCGGACATGCAATTTCGATTCGGAAACTGGGATACGCTCGCAACAAATTAAATTGGCGACTTAGATTAACAGGGTAAATGGTCCAATTAGTGTTCGGTGGGCATTGGACAAACGAGATTGTGTCCACCTGCTACGTACTGCAATCTGCCTTTGAACTGGGTAAACAATGATGGTTTGGGATACTTTTTGGTGGGGAAAGATAGGAAGGGAATAGGAAGGAGTTAGTCTTATCAATTTTATTAAAAAAAATTACTCATAATCATTATTGATTATTAAATGAAATGGTTTATATTACTGTTTATTATAAGTTCCGCATATATTCTTGTCATGTTCTTTCATCACTAGATTGAAATTGCGTTAGTCTGCTTATCTCAAAAAAAACATTGGCCAATTGAGTGTCATAAGTGTAAGGCCAATTCTTATAGGTGTATAATAAAATTAAAAAGTTACCATTATACTATTATTTTTTTAAAGAATGTTCATCTTACAATCTAAAATGTGCTAATTTACGCCAAGAGGTTTCATGAAACACCTCTTATAGTTCTTGATTTTATAATGCGACTTAGTCAATGGAATAATGTTCCACATATTATTATTAATTGGTACTTGGCAGCACGATATACCAAAACCTCTTAACCGCTTTATAATGGCTAGACAAAGAGCTGCTAAAGACCTATGTTTTTATTTAAAAGAATAGTTTGAGCCTTAAGTAGTTTTTTCTTAAACCGCTTTTAAACACACATTTTTTTTACTATGTATTATACATTTTTTTTATTATTTTAATGTAAGCTTTAAAATTGAGTATCTCTTTTCATGATTTTCGACTGTAGGTCATTATATCGGTTACCTATCTATTAAATTATAGTGTAGGTACACTTTGTACGTTTTGATGAAAAATATTTATTATTATTTGCATTTGGGATTGATTAATAATATATTAATAAATCAAAAAAACTGTATTAAAGGTGTATAATTAACTAATTCGCTCCCATTAAACATCAGGAAAGCTCAATCTATAAGCTCTTTTAAATATCAAGTCAAACAGCATTATCTTCACAACTGACGTTTAAATGTTTCATTCTTTCTTATCTATCTTACTTAGTTACTCTTATCCTGTTCTTTTTCTTTATTCGCTATGTATATTTTAATATTTGTATTTATGTATCTATTTACTACTTTTATTTGCACCTTTTATTATGTTTCGCTATGCTCCTTCTACTTTCCAATTGTTTATTTTTATTCAAACTTTTCCTTTATCCTAAGGTTGCCTGGAAGATATCGCTTCTTAGCGATAAGGCCGCCTATTTTGTACCGCTCTATATTACTTTGTTTGTATTTTTTGTTTGATTTTGTTTTGTTTGTGTGTGCAATAAAGTGTTTATTTATTTGTAAGACGGTAGAGTTTGACAATAAGCTAATTCATCTTAAACATATTTTAATCGTAACACAGGATTATGATGATGAATTGACTCAAAAGTATACCTTAGATGTAGAAATATACATAAACTAGATTTCCGCCCGCGGCTTCGCCCGCGTTTGCAAAGGAAAACCCGCATAGTTCCCGTTCCCGTGGGATTTCCGGGATAAAAACTATCCTATGTGTTAATCCAAGTTACCCTCTATATGTGTGCTAAATTTCATTGTAATCGGTTCAGTAGTTTTTACGTGAAAGAGTAACAAACATCCATCCATACATCCATACATCCTTACAAACTTTCTCCTTTATAATATATATTATTAGATAATAGTTTATCGATTTCCAAAAAAATAACGTTAAACTAGTCTCTAACTCTTGCACTAGAACCGTTTTGTAGTGTGATAGAAGCAATCAGTTGCACTGCTGAAAAGCCTAATTATGTTTGAAATGCGAGCGCTTACAATTTTAGCCCCAAATATTGTTTTAGTGATAATGAACAGGTTGAGCGACGTAATGTGGTATCTATTATATCGATTATTATACAGCATTCGATTGTGGTTACCAATATTTGATCGAGTCGCTTTAATGATATCGATTTTGAGTGCTCGAATGGTTGTGGATGGTGTACTGTTTGGTCTGTTTGTTTTTTCTCTGTGTTTTTACGATATTTAGTTTGATGTGTTTGGATATGCATGTGTAGTGTGTGTGTGTGTCATAAGGTAGCTCGAAGTTCGTTTTATAAAAATACTGATATTCAGTTCTTATTATAATTAGTTCCAGGATCTAATCCAATATTGTAATATGAATACAATTAGTATTTTTTTCCGCATACAATATTGTTTTTCTTACAATATATCTTTCGGTTGACTATGATTTCATATAATATTGTAGTGATCTATTCACATGTAAATTCTTTAGGATTGAAATTATTACACTGTTATACATCAAGTACTCGTAATTATAAAACAAATGTTAACATAACATTCTTAGAATGCTTATTATTTACTATTTTATTTCGGTGTTATATATGTAGTATCGGAATTTATAGGATAGGATACTAAATGTTTATTAAGTTGTTATAAGTTAGGAATCACGGGGCGGTTAATTTAAAGTGAGTATTTATTAGAAAACATTGACAGAGTTAAAGGACAGACGTCTGTCTTACATCGAAGTTAAGTAGGGACTGCCTCTTCGAGTCCCATACAATTAAATCTTTACTTACTACCTGGGTTTCTCACCCCGCAATCTATGCTTACGTTCCCACGCATACAAATTATTTTCTAAACTATCTTAACTAAACATCTGTTAAGAACAAAGGTGCAATAAAGCAATAAAATAGAGAAACTTAAATCTAAAAATTGACCATTCTACATTCGGCCATCCTGCATCGACAATTGCCCTCAATTGTCCTCGTCGGCTGCTACATCTGTTGTTGTGTTTGTATTTCTTATGTGTATTAGTCATTGGCCCAACATGGTCAATGTGGTAAGTGTCGAGTGGAGTATCACCTTTATAAATAGGATGCAATAATCCCTCTTGTTTACCTTGTTTTCTTTCAGCTAATATACAGTCAATACAATTTGTGACTACCTGCTCAATCTTCGGACGTATCTCTTTAAACCAGAAGTCCCTTTTCACAATAGTCAATACTTTTAATTTATAACTACTATATCTAGATTCAGCATCCGTCGTTTTTCCATTTGCATAATATACAGGATGAAATTTGCGGTGGTTACAATCTTTCTGCATTAATATCATACCATACCCTAAACTAGATGCATCTGTGTGCAACTCGGTCTCTGCACCATGACGATACAATTTTAAAACAGGCTCACACACTAATGCAGCTTTTAATTTCTCGAAGGCTTCTATCTCTCTCATACCAAATACAAATTTAACGTCTTTTTTCAGTAAATCAGTCAACTGTCGGGCAATTAGTGAATATCCAGGTATAAATTTACGAAAATACCCTGTCAGACCCAAGAAACTTTGAAGCGATTTTACTGTCGTAGGCCGGGGGAAATCTCGTACAGCTAATGTTTTTGCCTCTGACGGTCGAACAGTACCCTGGCATATTACATATCCTACATAATCGACAGTCGTCTTAAAAAATTGACATTGCTCCCATTTTACGATTAACCCATACTTAGTTGCGTCTTTAATCACTAACTTTACTCTTCGCAAATGCTCTTCAGAAGTTTTAGTTTTAATAATAATGTCATCCATATACACTACTACAATTCCTTCACGTATTACATCTTTAAAAATGTAATTAATATAACTTTGGAATACCGTTGGACCAATGCATAAACCAAACGGTAATCTAACAAACTCGTACTGACCGTCGGGTGTTACGAAGGCTGTATACTTGATACTACCTTCGTCCATCCAGACATGAAAAAATCCGTTTTTCAAATCTATTAATGTAAACCAAACGTCTTCGGCTAAAGCATCTATTGAGTCTTCAATAAGTGGTAATGGCGAAAGAGGTCTTAACATAATAGCATTTATCTTCCGATAATCTACACAAATTCTAAGCGTACCGTCCTTTTTTTTAATCAAAACAATCGGACTTGCATATTCCGAAGTAGAGGGACGAATAATACCCTCTTCCAACCATGAATTCATTAAGTCATTTACTTCTTTTCGCTCTGAAAGAGCCAATCGGCGCGGTCGTGATACTACTGGCTTATCTGATGTCAAAATTATTTTCGCGCGTATACCAACGTCACGCGTAGCTTCCGGTTTATAATTTGAAACGATCTTTTTAATTTCTTCACGATAATGCTCCTCCTTAATGTGTGATAATTCAAGTTCTTTCGTCTCGTCTATAGTGTTTATTTTATAAATGTACGGCTTTGTCTTCTCGTCTGTACTTTCATTAACGTCTAATTTAAAAAAAGTAACTGTACCCCGTCTGACTCTAAGTTCTACCTGGTCCAAAAAGTCAGTGCCCAGTATAACCGAACGTCTAAGTATTGAGTCGGGTACAACATGAAAATCTACATTAAACTTATAATTATCTGCCATCATGCTGGTTGTAAACATACCTAAGGTCTCAGTCATCTCAGCTCCCAAACCTTCAAAACATACATGTTTGTTACACAAAGGTGGTGATCCTAGATTCTTGTACTCGTTCATACTAATTAACGTTAAATCGCTACCAGTGTCTACTAATGCTAAAATCTTACTGTCTTTAATCTTAATTTCCTTCTGGTATTTTTCCTTAGCAGGACGCGACACTAAATACACTCCCTTCGATTTCGGTGGACACTCGGAGGCTATATGCCCAAATTCTCCGCACTTAAAACACTTTTTCGTTTTTTCTTTTTCGGGACACATCACACTCACGTGGTCTTCTCCGCCGCAGTTGTAATACTTTGTACTCGTCTTATTACCTGAAGTTGAAGCTGCACCTCCTGGACTTCCTTTTCTTCCTAGGTTGTAGCTCTGTGGTCGTCCTGTCTTCTCCAACTGCTTCTCCGGTGGTCGTGCTTTTGATTTGAACATCTCTTGCTTCATTTTCTCGTACTGTCCAAATTTCTCTTTAAGCTGTTTAAAATCTTTAGCTCCATATAACACAGCTTTATTTACGACATCATCAGGAATACCCTCTATTATGTATTGTATCACATCTTGTATCTTTAGCTTCGCTGGTGATGCAATCTGCAACATTTTATATGCGTATTCCTGCAGAGTTTCCTCACTCTTCTTCTTTCTCTTGCTCAGCTCTCGATGAATTTTTAAACAATCGACAGCTTCCTCGAACTCTTCTTTCAAAGATTCTTTTAGCTTTTTCCACGTTTTCGCGCACTTTTCGTAGTTCACGAACATTTTTGCTGATCCGTCTAATAACCTTTTGGCGTAGGTAATCTTCTGGATCTCGTTCCACTTACAAAGCTCCGCCATTTCCTCAAAATCATCCAACCACTGCTGGACATTTGTGTGGTCATCCCCACTGAATTTATCTAACGAACCTTCAACGTCTTTAAAGGTAAGTAATACTCGTGATTCTTCACGTCTTTGAATCACTGGAGTACGATTGACACGCTCACTATTTGCGCCATCGTCGTCGTCTTCGTCGTTGTATCCTCGGCCATCATTCACAGGATTTCGGATACGTACATCATGGTTTCCTCTTCCTGGGAGTCCCTCAACATTGACATCTCGAGCGTCTTCTTCGTCGTCTATAAGGTCTGCAATATTTTCTTCATCATCGTCGGCTACATGATCCCGTTCCACCAACAGTGCAGCTCTTAGCCTCGCCAACAATTCTGGTTTTCGACCTGTCACCCGGAGGTTCCGGCGTCTTAGCTCCTCTCTGAGCTGTGGGACTCTCAGTCGCGGAAGTTGGTCGTCTTCCAAATCCGCCGCGGCAACACCTCTTGCAACCTGGTCAATTACACCTTCCATGGCTTACTAACTCGCGCACGTATACAAACTTTCACGAAACACCGACACGTCTTTTACACACTTTTAATTTTCCAATTTTCCGTGATCCTTGACCGTTGTGATCCCGGACGAGCCCCCAAAATGTAGTATCGGTTATTTATAGGATAGGATACTAAATGTTTATTAAGTTGTTATAAGTTAGGAATCACGGGGCGGTTAATTTAAAGTGAGTATTTATTAGAAAACATTGACAGAGTTAAAGGACAGACGTCTGTCTTACATCGAAGTTAAGTAGGGACTGCCTCTTCGAGTCCCATACAATTAAATCTTTACTTACTACCTGGGTTTCTCACCCCGCAATCTATGCTTACGTTCCCACGCATACAAATTATTTTCTAAACTATCTTAACTAAACATCTGTTAAGAACAAAGGTGCAATAAAGCAATAAAATAGAGAAACTTAAATCTAAAAATTGACCATTCTACATATATAAACGTACTTTCTACTTAGAGTTAATTCATTTATTATATTTTATTAATAATTAAAAAAAAAAATTCGAAGCAAAAATATCCATCAAATATGAACCCAGCCAAACCTATTATTGATATACTATTACAGCCCGATACATTAATATCCGTTGAATTTTATCACAGCATTAAAATTTCCTCCAAAAAACAGAAATTGCGAAGCTATGACTCCCATTCATTCACCGAAAGTATCAATAAAAGTTTTTTATGTCCTCATTATGAGCTTTTACGTGACCTTAAGGCGGATGCAATAAGCGTAACTGAGTACTGAGCAGTGAGCAGAGAGCATCTACTTGCATCGGTTGGCAGGCTGCCACTTGAAGTAACCTGCCCATTTCGCTCCATCCAGGTCACGAAATAGGGCTTCCTGTCCTCGAGACATGTCCGGCTTCTTGGCACGCCAGCATGAGACGAATAAGAACTAGCCGAATGGAATTTTGATTTTTCCGCTGAAAACATTTCAACTGTGGTTGGAGTAATTTGATAGCTGACATTTAGTTAGTGGAATAAAACATTTTGAATTTATCGTTTGCTGAAGCAGTTTTGTTGATTGGCCGGTGATGCACGTAACTGGGTTATTGGCTCGGTGGAAATATCTTTTGATAGCGTTTTGTGAATTAATTATAAAATGCTTTTGCAACGCACTGATTCTTTGAATAAAAATATATCATAATCGTTCTTTATTGAAGTGCAAATACTTAATATACAATTTTTATTCTAAGCTTCTTACTTTACCCAAATCACAAGGAAATGTAAGCTAATAATTCGTGATCTTTTAGTGTAAACGAAAACTTGTATTCAGTGTTGAACATTGTATAGAATATTTTCGAACGCACTAAGAACATCCAAAGAATGCTGCCTACGCCTGTTTACACTAAAATAATTTGACATAGTGGGGTTAGAATGAGCATTCGCTCGTTTGATGTAAATGCATCGTTACAAACGCTCAATCTTAATCTTAATACTATTATAAAGGCGAAAGTTTGTATGGATGTATGGATGTATGGATGTATGGATGTATGGATGTTTGTTACTCTTTCACGTAAAAACTACTGAACCGATTACAATGAAATTTAGCACACATATAGAGGGTAACTTGGATTAACACATAGGATAGGTTTTATCCCGGAAATCCCACGGGAACGGGAACTATGCGGGTTTTCCTTTGAAAACGCGGGCGAAGCCGCGGGCGGAAATCTATTAATCAATAAGGTAACGTTTCATTTCCTGTTAGTTGATCTTGATGCAACATTGTTTCCATTTTATAAATGCACGCTGTTTTGAAAGAAAGAAAGAAAGATCATTTATTTGACTTCACAAAATGAAATAACTCAATTAGCACACAATACAATTAGAATATGACAATACAATTCAAACACAGTAAAATTAAAATATACATAACTAAATTAAAAGATATAAAATTAAGAAGTGGAGCCAAAATGGTAGCCACTCAGCATAAATTGCAACGCAGCTGTTGCAACACTGATTTTCAGTGGCCCCTCTTTGAAGCGATTGGAGCGGCAATGCGTTCAAAAATGTAATATTATGATATAATGTAAACTAATTAGAGCAAAAAGAGAAAATATGTTCTGAAGATAATTTAACATGACATATAAATAGAAAAATGTTTAAAATTAAATCATAATAATAAATACATAATATAGACAGATAGATAATATACCTACATAATATAAAATATTTGTAAACCTAGTAAAAGTTAAACCCATCACACAACTAAGGTTGGAATTTAAACTCATGTAATAAAGACTTTTTGTATTTTTGTTTGAAAGAGTTTAATGAGTTGGAGTTTAATATTGGTGGTGGAAGATAGTTCCAACACTTAGTTGCGGAGTATTTAAAACTTCCCCTGAAAGCAGCTGTGACACTCCTTGGCATAGCTAATTTGCAAAATGAGGAACGGGTAGCATAAACGCTGCCCTCTCCCATCCATGCTAACTTGTCATAGAGATATTTTGGCGCCTTTGTCATTACCACTCCAAAAAGAAGAGACGCGAGGTGTAACCGCCTACGACTTTCCATTTTTAAGCATCCAGCCTCTATCAGGTACGGAGTAATATGGGACCGTGGGGGAACGTCCCAACAAAAACGCGCACAAGCGTTCTGAACGCGCTGTATCGCGTTCTTAGTTCTTACTACGACGTAGTAACCTGGGCCCGTACATGACGTCGGCATAGTTAAATTTAGAGAGTACCAAACTCTCACATAGTCGGATTCGTACTTCGACGTTCAGGTGTTCCCGAATACGATACAGCAGCTTGAGGCGATAAAAACAATTTGCAATGGTTGTATTTACGTGCTTTTCGAACCGAAGATTTTCATCAAAAACTACTCCTAAATTTCGAGCCTCGTTGACGCGTTCTATTGAACTATTTTCGACGGTGACGATCGGATTCTCGCACTCAATCCTACGGACCATATTAGGAGTACCTAAAATCATGTATTTCGTTTTTTCCTTATTAAGCACCAGCGAGTTCTCACGAGACCAGGCTGATATCCGATCTAGATCGCTGTTCAGTTTTGCGGTGGACGCTAATGTCTGTGAAGGATCGAAAGAAATGTACTATTTTGATACTATTTTGCCCAGAAATGAGTTCGTTTTCTTTTCTAATCGAGAGATTTAATTATGGAAAAATACCTTTTTATCGGCTTTAAAGCCAAGGCCAATATAGGTATGTTATAAGTTCGTCTAAAGTCTATATCTATCACTGTGCCAAAACCATTATGCTTAAAAGCTTCTCAACATACTAGCAGTATTAATCCGTCGAATAGCAATCCTAATTTGACAGAAAATCGAATGGCGTCAAATCACTTATGACGACAATTTTCACCAATCAATGAGTTGGATTCGCTTTGCTACTACGAGTATCCCCTAATGTGATTTTAGTAGATCTGTATGCGAAAATTATCGCCTTGTGTGGTCAATTGCAGATGCATTTCAATGCTGTTTCAATGGTACATTTTCTTTACGAATAGCACTTTGTACTTTTCATAGCTGTTTCTGATGAAATCAATATAATCTTTTTTATATGTGATTAACTATGTTGCAGTCACTTAGCTTGTCCAGCTAAGTACAGGCTCTGTATGAAATGTTGCTATTTTGACATCCATGAAGTTGATCAAAGATGTGGACCTTTGATGAAGATTATATTCAGATCATAATATTATAATCATAATGAATAATGAAGATACTATCTACTATCCAATTGGATATTGGAATTGGGTAATTACCCAGTATATGAGAAACCGTATAGGTGATATAACAATACATTTTTAGCACCACTTCCAATAGAATTCGTGCAGAAAATGATTGCACCGCACACACGATAGGACAGACGCGACAAGCGGAAACCATCGGACATCGGCTATGCAATTTTGGCAAACGCCACCGTCCTACAGTGGGAGCTAATGTCACGAACCCTGACCACATTAGTGGGGCCCAGCTCGGACAATTATCGAGTCTAAATCCGACATTAATAACGGTAAACGGGGTTTTGTGCTTGACTTGTGGTCGCATGCATAATTCTAATCGGCTAATCGCTCCGATTCCGGGATTTGCCAATTCAATTGTGCAAAATTGGTTTTTTATTCATGAAATTCTATTGTTTTTGTTAATTTTCTTAATTCCGCTATTATTAAATGGATTATTAAATTAGATATTTTAATTCCGGTAAATCAGTATTAAGTGAGGCATGTTTGAACTGTCTTCGAAGACATCTGGCGGTGCAAACTCGACTTGCATTGCATCGTACCAAATTTATAGAACATTCGAAAAGTACGATCCCCTAAATCCTTCAAATATTCTCACCAAACGTAAACAAATCCAACCCCTCCAATAAAGAATTGGCTCTTGAAGCACTCGAACTATACAACAACGCAACCCGCGTTCATTTTAATTAGTAATTAATAAAAGTACTCAAATTACGAACGACAAGACCTCTCTACGTCGATGATACGGTGTTATTAAAAAGCTCGTAAAACATCGCGACACTTACTAACGCGTTAATTGGGCACACTAATTACCTACATACTGTTACTGAATGTATTTTATATGAAAAATAATTCCCTTTTATAAAATGTGTATTCCGTGTATAGATTGTTGGAAATTGTAGTTAGAAAGCGTGATGGTAGTTTGCAACATTGTTTTTTCTCTAAACGTGGAGTGTTCATACTGTGTAATGATAATGCAGAGTATTATACATATATGTATTCTATTTTAAATAGATAATGATTTCAATATATTTTAACTAAGAGAATGTTATTGTAGTTCCATTGAAGGATTGCTATTGTTATATCTTGGTGGTTCATCTTTGTTTTGGAGATATTACAATATATAATATGGGCTTTCTATAAGCAATCGATTTATAAAGAAAAATGTTAAAAGAAGATAATACATCAACATTCATCTCTTTATTCAAAATTTATTCAGTTAATTTTATGTAAATTCTGCAGCAGATCACAGATGTATAACTACATTTTCCTAGCTAATAATATGTGCATACTATAATCATAATTTTAAAGAATAAATACAAATAACAATGATTTGAACGATACCCTTTTAAATGGCCGTATCATTAAATCGAGATTTACATCAATGCATCAAATATAACAACGCTGCTTCCTTCGTTATAAATTAAGCTTACGCTCTCCCTTATGTCTATATTAACGAGAATTTTCAAACAAAAATGAACATTGAATCGAACAATAAGTTTTGATAGACATTTAAATGCCTCCATCATTAAGCGCGTCACACACGGTGAAGATACTATAGTATTTTATCTTAAGATACTGTAATATTTTATATTACAGTATCTTAAGGTATCCGGTATCAGCGTTCTGACCATCATTTTTCTTGTTGTCATTGCGTACTAAGACCCCTGTAGAACCGCCATCCTGTTACAAATGACCCGAAATTTTGTGGGTCATTTGTAACAGGATGGCGGTTCTACAGGGGTCTTAGTACGCAATGACAACAAGAAAAATGATGGTCTGAACGCTGATACCGGATACCTTAAGATACTGTAATATAAAATATTACAGTATCTTAAGATAAAATATTATAGTATCTTCACCGTGTGTGACGCGCTTTACAGCGAGATTTCAATCAATGCGTCAAATATTCGTCTAATGTTAAGCGAATTTAATCTTTCCCAATTTAACACTTAAGTACTTTTTCGTTCTTCCAATACAAAGCGTGACGTTCCGATTTACGCATCAGGAAACATCGGGGATGAAAAAGCAAAATAGCAAAGTCACGACGCAATTACTTCCGAGATGTTGGCCGGGATGGTCTTGACATCACATTGGGGGCGTATTATAAAAACAATCTAGCGCTGTTAACGAAAACAATTACTTAAAACGTTTAATACAAAACAATTACAAGCAAGAAATTCTATTCTGCTATATGAAGGAACAAGAGTTGTAGAAAGGGGAAGAGGTGAACTCGAGCTATAATGAAATAAATATAAAAAAAATGTACCATATACACTTAACGAAAACAAGCTCCAATAATTCTTCCACCCTTACAGAAAATCATAGCGATTATGCTAAAATTATTCGCCTAGAATTAAAGAATACAGATAAAATTCTTGTACAGTTTCTAACTTCACCAAGGTGGAAGATGGAAGGTGGTTTTCCTCTAAATAAAGAATCCCAGAATCTATTTATAGGTTCTATCAAAAGAGGTTTAACTCATTCATTGTCTACATCACAGAACATTAAAAACATATAGAAGTGCTATAATGTCATAATTAGTATGAAAACCAGTGTCGCCAAACCCACACATTTAAACCGATAGTTATACAGTACACTACAAGTAATCTATGCCTTTGATTGGACAGCTTAATTTGAGTAAAAACTGACTTAGGTTATAAATTCAGCATTTCAATATGTACCCTAACGCACCATGTTACGGTTTATTTTAGTATAACATCCCTAGGTATATTAGCTGTTTTGTTTCTCATTGCACAGAAATTCCAAATTCGAAAACATCCAGCTACTCCACAACAGAGGGCGTTAGTTTTCGATAGATATAACTTTGAACCTCAACACATTGAGATAAGGTTGAAATTTGTGTCACTCAACATGAATGACATTAACTTGATTTTTATCTGATGCTATGCCCTGAGGGATGTCAGCCTTGTTATCGATAATTCACAAATAAATATTTTTTGTGTATTTTTTTTTCTTTCTATTATATGAGTATAGTATAATGTGTCACATTTTGGAGTATGTTTATTACTACTAAGTACGTCTTTTTATATTATTACTAGCGGTCCGCCCCGGCTTCGCCCGTGGCACATATTTACGTTTTCTCTACATAAAAACCATCCTCGTACTTCAAGGCATATAATAAAAAAAGAATTATCGAAATCGGTTCAGCCGTTCTCGAGTTATGCGCTTACCAACACATTTTGCGATTCATTTTTATATATAAGATTATTAAATAAAAAACGGAATAGAATAGTATTAATCTATATTTACAAAATACAAACAGAAAATATGCATTATTTTAAATCTTGGAACTGCCGTAGGTTTGCTGTATCGGTGGCCTTTGTTAGACCGCTTAGTGCTGTTCGGCATCCAGTTAACTCGTCACGTTGAATTTATCAATTTCTCTTTTAAATTAGCCTCTTTGGGAAATCTATAAATAAATTGGACAAATGAAAGCTAAGGAAAAATAAAATAAAATTTAATATTTATAATGTTTGTCTTTTCTAAAGTATCGATACTGTCGATATGCGCCACAAGCATCACTAAAGCGACATTCGTTTGTTTATTGCAATAATATTCCAGAAATTCTTGTTTGCTGTTCAATCTATAATAGTACTAATTTCTTACGGATTAAGGTTCATTTTAACTAGATATTTGTATACAATTTTGACAAATTACAAGCGAAGTTATAACATAAAATATTATATGTAAAATAAATAAAAATAAGACTTACCGATGGTATGAAATGCCTCCATTGCTGATATTATTTCGTCTGCTATCATTTTTGCACTCTAATACCGAACAACACGTCCTAATTAATGAATAAATATGGAAAAAAGGTTTGACAGCTGACAACCGACTCGAATATTTTTCTGCGCACAACTGAGAGCAAGTAAGGTGATCTTACCTTACAAGTGACACGTGGGCCACGCCCACATCACACTTCTATCTACTTTACTGTTCTGTGGTCTACATAATAAGATTTGTCAAGTGTAAAGTTGTTGGCTCCCTGCACAATTAATCCACTTTGTGCTAGTGACATTGTATTGACAGAAATTAATTGTACGATAGTATCGCACAAGACTATCTGAGCATATAATAGCTAGGTGTCAGGCTAAATTGTATCTGCTGTATCGCATAAGGAAATTATCGATTTACTTAATAATTAATGGAAAATTACTGCGTAAAAACTTGTTATCAATAAAAGTGTATAAATATGCACGAAATCTTAAAAACGAGCTAACGTCCCGTCTAAATCGATTACGAACGTTTATCTAAAATTGGTTCTACCAAAATTGAAATGTAAAATCGCAAAAAATGAATATATTCACAGCTAGTTAAATGCGTTGAAGTATGATTGGCGCCTGAGGGCTTGCATATCTGATTCCATCATAAACTCAATTTACAGCTAATCTCATCTGAGATTGTCGAAGAAATAAAATTTCACGCGTCGCCGAGCAAATCCAGAATATAAAGGGAGAGAGGTGTTCGGATGACGCTAATAAATATTACTGTGTTAACGGATCATTGAGCAGACGTTGCACTGGCAAGGCAATATACGATCCTGAATATTAAATCACTGGATAAATTAAAAGCACTCAAATGCTGGCGGAACAGAGTTCAATCTTGTAATGACGGCATCAATTGAGATGAATGTGATTTAATTGCGATGCTGGAAATTAGACATGCTACAACTATTACGATCGGTACGTGAAAACTTTGTAAAAGCATAATATTAAGAAAATTTATCGGCTTATATTGATAATGACCTACAATCAAATATACCGTGGGCTGCTCTTATAAAAACAAAGTTCGGAATTAATAGACGAATCTTCAGACACATTTAAACACAAATTCGATTAGAAACGTTCACCATGAAAACATTTCTAATAAAACTAGCTAGCGACTCTAAAATGTTTTTCCAAGACGTGTGACGTTAGAATGAAGCTACTAAATTGGCAACTACGTTCACGGATCATTTGGCTTCAGACGCTGCCTCGGGGAGGCGATGTGCGACAATTTTAATATATCCTGCGACTTGAAACGCTATATTAAACTCGCCCGATAATCTCCTTGCCGTTAAATTTTTGTCTCCGTGATCAATATCAGCGTCTGATCGATTTTACGGGCCTACACCGGCCTCGAGTTTCGTACGGTTGTAACTTTTTAGTGTTCCTTTTATTACGACGAACGATTTTAATCAAACGAATATTGTTCAAAGTGAACGCTATTAGCGCCCCGCATAGAAGCTTAGTCGCTAGACGAGGTTTCGGTACATTCGTTTGATTGCTAACTTATGGCTTAAATAAATGTTACTAAATTGAAATTTATTTGGGTTTTACGAGCTCGGTGCCGTTCGTTTAAGTCAGGGGTTTTGTTTATTTTTTGTTTATTGATTGCTGAATTCTTGTGACTGTTTATGTAACGTATAAATGATGAGACTGTTTGACAGTCACGTATAAAAGCGTATCTTATTAATCAAAAGTAAAGTAAAATAAAATCGAATCAAAACATGGTCGTTTTCTCAAAAATCCGTCGTAAACAAGCTTATTCCTACCATTGTTTCATTTTACTATGTAGCATTCACAAGCACATATCCCAAGAAATGAAACGTACTTCAAAACAAAATTACGGCACCACATCGCGCAAGTTGGGAAAATAAATTCAAGGAAGTCACTCGTGTAACACTCATTTGAAGTTAACTACCCTCGAAAATAGTTGAGAGAACTGTGTTGGCGGTTCGCCGACGTCCAGAGTGATTCCAAAACTCCGCATAGTTTTATAGTCTTGATAGGTAAAAATTGAGTTTACTAAACAAGAATTTGTCGTCAGGATTCGTTAAAAGTTGAAGATTTGAGCTTTTTAACAAGGACGCGTCTTCAGACGCAATAGTTTGAAGTGTCCTCTTGGTATGGACAACTTTGATGCATCGTTATGTTACCTGAAGATAAATTATAGAATGAATATGTGAATCGTATATAATTATTTAAAAGAAGTCTCTGAAGCGTAGATAGTTGTGGATTGTAATTTTTACATCGCTTTCTGTACTTATATTTTTCTATGGTTCACTAATAACTGAAAAGGGTAAATTTTTATTCGCATGATATAATAAATATCCTTATAATGAAACGGAAAATTATAATATTGAATTTATAGACTAAATAACAACAAATGGTATTAAATCATTACAGTTAAATAATTAAACGTTATATATCTACTTTTTATACATTTTTATAAATAAAAACTCTTTACCCAGATTTCTATACGTATAGTATTTATGGTTTCCCAATCTAGCTGCAAACAGCTGGAAACTTGTAGTATTTGATCAAAACGAGAGTTCAAGAGGAATCAAATTAGCAGTTCCAGGTAAAAGAAGCCTCAGTACTTCTTTATCAAACTTATTCTCAGCCAACACGTAAACTTGGGAACTTTAAAAATTCAAAAGCATTGAGAATCCAGGAAAATCGCTGTCGAACTGAAAATTCTTTTCTGCGCACCCTTAAAACTTCACACAAGAAAACTTTTGTGTTCTCCAATATCGAGTGTTCATTGAATAGTTCTGCATGCATAGTCTTTGTTAGATATTGTTGCTTTATGTTAAAATGCGACGTTATAATCCCCACTTTGTCGCAGTTTTGTGTGAAACGTGCTTCGACAATGCCTCTTATTATTTTACTGGTTTATAAATTCATGTGCTTCTAACATACAGACTTCGGTGTGTTACGAAACTCTTAAAGAATATACTTTGACCTTTGAAAACACAATTTGCAGGTTAGGTATCGAAAATAGCGATACGTTAAAGTCAGAAGTAGAAAATCTTGAATCGGACAATTAATTATATTCTGATTCACTGATAATTTAATTCATTAGAGCTTTAACGTAGAGTCGCAGATAAAAAGGCGCATCTTATGTGTCATTTAATACAGTTCCCTTAATTATATTAATTTAGACCATAGACGACAACAATTAGATATTGTATTTCGCATCATTTGTTTTTGCGTGACGCGTATGCAGTATGCACACATACAAATAAATAAAGCCTAGTACACAATATGTATTTCAATACAAAACAGAGTTCTACGATATATTAAAGATTTTCTTATGTAGACCATGAAGCAAAGCGTCTATTAATTACGTCAAATTCAAAACAGAATTCGATTCGAACTGAAGTGATCAAGGAAACTAATTAATTCACTGATGTAACTTGCTTATTCGTAGAACTTTATTGTGTATTTTTATATAATCAATTGCTTTGTAATTATATTTTGTGGTTTCTTCGAAATTATTTCAAGTTTTCAATAAAATATCATGTTTCCTGCCGTTGGCTTGTCACTTTTGAATATATTTTTTTTTATGTAACTGTAGTTGTAAGTTTTTGAGGAAAATAAATAAAATATTATTATTTATTATTATGTCTATTTATAACCAAAACAGATAAAAAGAATAAGAGTATCTATTACTTATTTCATAAATAAAAAAAATAACATAACAATTTACAGACCAGATAAATGCTAAGCCATTCCTCTCCACATTAAAAACAGCATTGACCAGTAACATCAAGATACATAACGCCAACGTTAATAACAACTTCCATTCCATTAAGGTTATTTCACAAGCAATTTCACAGGTACGAAAACGTAGAAGACAAAGCGTTTACATAAACGTACTGCAACTGTGTAATGGAGCCTCAGCGTGAATTCAACGCCTTAGAGAGCACGACGTTCACTGACGTGTTTATTATTACAGCCCTAAGGCCGCCATTCACGGTGCGACGCAGCGAGATTTGAATGACTTATGTATGCGTGGGGTGGATAAATGTAAAGTGGTTTTATTTTTCTTTGGTTAGGGAGACTGAAGCAGTGTAATATTATAAGCATTTTTAAGCTATTGCATAGCTTCTATCGCGGGCTTTGAGCGCGGCGACCGAATGTAAAAGTTCCGTAACGAAAAAACCTAACACCCCCCACTCCAACCGGTACAGCGATGCGATGCTATGCAATAGCTTTACCGCGGCAGTCCTCGAGTGCCACACGTATTTTTTTTGTAATATTAGCGGGTTAGAAGTGAATCTTCTTTATGACCTTATTTTTCAAAAAATAATTTACTATATGCAACTTTACAGAAATACGTCGAATCACGCGTGGTAGGAATAAGAAAAAGATGGCGCGTAACGAAAAAATGTCACGCGTAACGAAAAAATGTTACACTATTTTTTTTTCCAACCCCGATAAAGAAGTTTCACTTCAATAACACATACAAAAAATGGTTCAAATAAATTTAATCTAAAGCCTAGTTCCTAGTGACCCATATTGAAGAAGCATACACGTTTCTAGAAATCGTCATGAAATAACTCTATTAGCTCATCCTTTATCACAATTGCTTCCCTTTCCTTATTTCCTCAAATTGTTATTATAGATATCATCCATTTTCTTTAGTGGTTGTCTATAGTATATTTTTATGGTATAGTTAGTGTTGACAACCCGTATATTACATGTAAATTATAAACAGTATACCTATACTGTTTTTAATAATTTGCTTGTTACCTCTAAATGATAATATTGTATTAAAATGAGTTAAAAAAAACACGTTAATATATGCACCGTTTTCATAATGTAGCGAAAATGTATAAGGCTATTGTTTTTATTACACGGCTCATAAAGGAATGCATTGTTTTGAGGAATCTTTATAAATGTGATGTTTACGTTTTCCCACCGATTTTTCAATGCTTGGTTAAAACTTATCCAATAAAGTATTACACGATAATATTAAAATGTTACGTAAACTGTCAAATACGGACAATTAGAATACGTTTGTAAAATGGTAGTTTTATACATTATTCGACGAATAAGTTTTAACCAAGGATTGAAAAATCAGCCTTTAATAACACATTAGAATAGACTTGAATAAATTGCCTTCATAAGTTAATGAACAAATTCTGGTTGGACTTTGCTTATGGTATCAAGTCGCCTAATTTTTTAGATTGTAATTAAAATAAGGACCTTATTCGCTACTGAATTATTTCTTTAACTTTGATCTCGAATCTTTGAAATAAAGATGCAAGTGAGCGGTTTAATCGTAGCCGTGTCTTCAAAGCGATTGTTTTTATAAGCAAAGTAGAGAGCGTTGAATAGAACCATCCTAAAAGCTTTGTCATTAAAGCTATTATTTCAGTATATATTTGTTTTGTCTAGGTAACGTTAGTATTCCTTATGTTTTACTAGACGACAGCTCTCTTTCCGCCCGGCTTGACCTGCAAAAAAATAGAACCTATTTTAATGAGGAATTATTTGAGCGGCAATTATTTTCTAAACTCGAATATTTTTAAATTCAAACCAATTTGAATTGCTATAACTTAAATTTGAATTAGAATGTTGGGATTATATGCAAAAATAATTAATTATGAGTATAGTCACTCATTTGATTTTAAGCAGGTAGGTATAAAATAACCGCCACCCGTGAATATCTGTTCAGTCCTATTTTGCTTTGTGAACAGTGCACAAGTATTAGAGAGAACATAAACAGTATTATAGAGGATGAAGTATATTATTTAATGCCCTAACCTCCTACATAGAATGTAGGTAGAGCAGATGCTGTTTCCATCCATATAACTGATCAATTTAACGAGCAAGCTGCATTTTGATCTCCAATATACTAGAACTTTCTTAATTAGCATTTACCAGGAAACAAGTATTATTCCGTAATCTTCTCTTACCAACTTTCATTCCTGGAAATCAATCAAATAGCAAATGTTAACTCACAGAACCACAGAACAGATTCAATTAAAATATTTTTATACAACCTATTTTATTAACTTAAACATAAAATAAACATTAAGGACATTTCACACGAGCTTTCAACAAACTTGACAGACATATTTTATTCGGTAGAGTTATTACGTCAAGTAAAGGGCGGTGTGAACATGCCCTAATCGGATTATATTGGTTGACGGTAGATGGTAATTGAACTCTGCGTCAGCTCAAATGTATGTTATTAGTTCAAGACGTAGGTATCAGGTAAGGCGTAGAATTACATATGAACATAGCATAGGAAGTATGCTTTGTGCATTGTATGCCAAGTATTGGATGATTTACTCGGCATGCGCGACGTCAAAGAATATCCGCTTTGCATTTTTAATATCATGAGCATAAACAAGAGTTAGTAATATGCGTTTGTTTTATTTTTCGCAAGTCTTATAAAGAAAAGTATTTTTGATAGATTTATTTTTTTTGTTTTCGGGACAATGAATGCTGTAAACTAGATTATTAGCGTATTAAATTTGATAAAAAAAATTGTACATTCCCAAATAGCAAAGTGTATGTAACGTTTAAACCTGAATGCTAGCTTTCAATTCACGTCTAGATTCATGTTTTATAAAAGAACACTAGAAATAAAAAGAAAAAAAAACATCATCAAGTTTAAAATTACTGGCTGCTAATTAAACAACAAACTTAATAAAATCATAGAAAATCATTCAACGATATGATCTAAGCAACCTTCTAGGAAAAAATCACATTGGAACGAGCCAAACTCCTAGTACTAACCTGTTATAGCTAAGTAACAGAATTATTATCCTCAGTCTATCGATTTAATTGCTGTAAAATATATTAAAACAAGATGCCATCAAACTGAATTAATTTGGCTATGGCTGTAAAGTTATTTATGTAATAGGTTTACAGCGAGTGTTGTCCCGAAGGGATACGAGCCTGGGATAATTGCTTTACTTGATAAGGGCATTAGGATTATCCTTACGTAACAAATATGAACTGATTGAAATAACTTTGCACATAAAACTGGAAGTGTATGCGTGTTTTATGTTTTCGGGTGAATACCGCGCTTGTAAGAGTCTATAATATTCTATTTAGTGTACCTACATACAACGATTTTATCTTGTTTTTAGGCTTAATAATAATAATTGACGAAACTAGGTACTTATGTGGACCGCGGTCGCGGAAGAATTCCAACCAATACCCGCGGCCCCATAATTAAAGCGGCTCGACGGAACACAGTGGGGTTTTAGTCGGTGAGAATCCGACATAACCCACGGCTCCTTCCCCGGGGGCCGTGGGTATCTTTGGAAGATTTCCCCACTTAAAAAAAAAGGTACTTATGTGTTTTAATATCATCGTGCAAACACATAATTTCAGTAATAAGTTAAATAAATGAGAATAAATTATATACTTCTATTTATTTTACTTCTGAGAACATATCAGACAAAACATTTCATATATTATCCATTTTATTTGTAATTGGTTAGCAACATACATTTTCAATTTCAACTTATATATTATTTTGTAATAAGAATGTACTCGAAGTCCAATTGAATATGATTGCCTAATTTATCAAGTTTTATTAAAATAAAACAGTAAAATTTTGTTGTTGATATTAATTTTGAAATACGTACTTACCTTTACATATTTCATATACATGCTTTCAGTAATTATTAATTCAATATATTATTGATGTAGATACAAGCAAATATGATAATGATAAATGATTTAATTTTTATAAAATGACTAACAAAAACAAATAAATATAGCCCATTAACGATCTACGAGTAAAATACAAAAAATACATTAGATCTCTTCACAGTGAAGGAATTATAATTAAAAGGTATAATATGCTGCCTATATTATTAAAAAGAGAAACAGTTCCTTAATTGAAAGCTTTAAATTGAAAGAAACCTCATTGAATGAATTTGCTAGCAAGTATACGTTTGTGAAACATTTGGCCAATCACAATCAAGTCTTGTCGTTAGGCAAAATTGTTGCCGGTGTAAGTTGTAATTTTTTAGAGTTAACGAGATCCCATTTGGTGAATTTAAGCTTATTTCGAAGTTAAATTGGAAATAATAAAGACTAGAACGATTTTATTTCTACTTTAGAAATTGTCTCCGCCGTGTTTCGTGTTTTAATAAGCGGTTGTATTAATTAATAAAATTTGAACAAATTACGGAACATTTTCAAAGACTACATAGTTAGATGGGACTTTTTCATTAATCTGATGTTTTGTAATATTGGATATGTAAGTTTTAATTGCGTTTTGATTTGTTTGGTGTGATCTGTATTTTATTAAAGACAGTAGTACAATTTGTTTTCTCTGTCTGATATCTATAAGCACCAGTATCTACTTTTTACGCTTCATAATTTTTGCTCTTTCACAAACTTCTTCTGCTTAAGAAAAATGCATCGTTTGACGTTATAAAGGTAACCTTTATAACTACGGAATTACCTTGTCCATAATTCTACTTTCTTATCTATGTAGGGATAAATCTCAACAAATTTAATTCTCTAAACCGCCCGTTTAAAATGTTCATTAAATTCAATAATCCATCGACCATTTGGCTTTTAAAGGCCGATATGTCATTCGTTCAGTGTGCCTTATCCCTAGCCTATATCGTCTTTGGCATAGTGCCAAACGTCACAGCCACACTTTATTACCAATACGCGCTTACTGTATGCGAATGGCCTAGCTTGGAGTCAAAATAGTCTTGGGCTACACGGTTAGTGTGTACTCGCCTTTATGTTATTGTTCAGTGTGGTTTATTGATTTGCTGTTTTGATGATGTTTTCACTGGAATATATAGCTAGACTTTCCCTTGATCTCTGATGTAATACTTTTGCCACAAGTCTTCATAATTATTTTATATTTGACTAGGTTTCCGCGTGTGGCTTTGCCCGCTTTGTAGACATCTTAACAAATTATATAGGTACTGAAACCTTCCCCTTGGATCACTCTATCTAATGGAGCGATTAGACCTAACGAGTACAGTGGCGAGTCAGTAAATACGCTCTCGGCCGAGAGAGTTGCCGAACCGAGTGGGTGTTTACACGTATTTCACTAGTGGCGAGTCAGTTCAGTTTTGATCACGACGCGGACGTCTGCAATGGATCGAAAAAAAAAAGAATTTTAACGGGTTTTAAATCGGCTGTTACCAGATATTATTAACGAATTGTGGGATTTATTAGAAGAGGAAGATCAACGAATTTGGACCAGAAAATGGATTTTAAGGCGAAATTTTTGATGGTGGTTTCCAAGCTCCATTTGTTAGCGGCCATTTTAATTGAGATTTTCGATCAATAATTCTTTGAAAAAATACAATGACGAAACGAACGAGTGGCGAGTGGCCGAGTGACGCGACGAGTGCGTGTTTATACCTGCCGAGCGGGATAGCGAGTCGCTGCGGGGGAAGAAGAATGAAGCGGGGAGGTGGGTACTCGGCCGAGTAAACAAATTGGGATTCTAGTGACTGTCTCGCCGTTCTTCTCGGCCGAGTACTCGGCCGAGCACTCGTTAAAGTGTTTATACCAACCGAGCACTCGGCCGAGGGCACTGACTCGCCACTGTACTCGTTAGGTGTAATCGCTCTATAAGCATACAGTCACACAGACGTTGGAAATCGAATTTATTTTATACTATGTAGTGATGTAAAACATTCAATTTCTATTATAATACGAATATGCTCTATTACTCTAAAAATATAGTTGAAACTGATAGTAATGTTTTAAAGCATATTGTCAATTAATAATAATGCTTATATAAACTATTCTCAGATATTTGAATGTTATACAACCTTTGTTCAGTCGTCTCTCAACAGCAAAACCCCATCTAACAACTGCCAATACAAACTAAAAAATAGTGACAAACTAAAGCCATATAAGTTATTATCTGGTTATAAATCATGAGATCTCGTCGTTCAGTCGCAGGTCGTCCAAGAAATATGGTACGTGCTCCAGGATTTATTTATGAGCCGGCAATCGTGGGGAAAATTGACTTTTCGACAAAAATACACTGAACTCAATTATACTGTAGATGATTATCTGTGCCGTGTGCTTTATTAGGTATTGTTACGTTTAGAAGCTTTGTTATTACTTGCCTATATATTTATAGTCTAAAGTATATAAATGTAAAGGTAAATGTATAGGTAAATATTCATATTGACTAAAATTAAATGCATTATGCGCTAAAACAGTAATATTGCTGTACAAAAGTGAGTTTGTCCGAATACGCAATCTAAAAATTAGAATCAAATTGTTTAGGGAGAGATAGTTTCATCAGGTATTAAATAAATGTTTGGGCCCGGCGACGGGCTGCCGCTGATGGGGTCATGGATGAATTCTACCTATACCCGTGGCCCTGTCGTTGATGCGGCTTGACGGAACACAGTGGGGTTTTGGTCGGTAGGAATCCGACATAACCCACTGCCCTTTCTTCGGTGGCCGTGGCTATCTATGCAAGATTTCCCCACTAAAAAAAAGGTATTAAATAAAAATTAATTTAATAACCAGATTCGTCCAATGTTAGAGAAAATAATTAAATCATTTTGCTAAAAATAAATAAACGACAATGATATTTACGGTCGTTCGTTTTTTTCATTCAAAATTATTTTAAAGAAAGGTTAGAAAAAGTTAATTAAAAACTACCTAAAAATCTAAATTTTACACTCATAAAAATCACGTTAAGACGCATAGAAATCGCACACAAAGCAAACACAATATGACATTTTTTCATAAAATTTTACATCATAATAGAATAAGAAGCTCGTCTTAAAAAGAATAAGTAGCCCTAACTAATTCTGTAGGACAAAGTTTGTCGTGTCATAAATTTTTGTACATAATGTTCTCGACGATTCTATCTGTATTTTTTATCGGTGAAACTTCGGAAGTTCATAATAAATTCTCTGAGACGTAGGCTTTTTGCTGATGTCCATGTCTTGGTAGATACTTTATATACCTGGTATATTTTGATACGCATGTTTCATGAAAAACCTAGAATGCATTAATTTTATATCGTTCCTTAAAGAGGATGCGTGGTTTTTCCTAGAACTACTTGT
Organism: Colias behrii; assembly: GCA_029959065.1. NCBI lineage: Eukaryota > Metazoa > Arthropoda > Insecta > Lepidoptera > Pieridae > Colias > Colias behrii. The sequence goes on from JARWMC010000006.1 coordinate 11,043,422, forward strand.
TAAAATAACAATAATAAATAGACAAAGCTTAAAAAAACGAAACTCATAATATTATTTTTATGCGCATGGTCCAGTTAAACGCAATTTTGATGACGTTATAGGTCACACAGAGAGCCTGGAATCTACGTTGTAATACCTCTAGCTCAAACTAAGATCACCAATTTCACCAAATAGATTAATAAATCGCGATTTCATCTTTCTGCCATTAACTTATCTGGGACGGATATTACGCGAACCATTAAGTTTATCCACAAATAGCTTTATACCTGTAAAACTAAAATTAGTGGACAATATTTTTTATTCATTCCTTTATTGTCTTGTTATAAGTCCTGTGATTGCGGTGCGGTACTTTGAGGGACTATATTTCTGATATTATCTGGTAATAAAGTCAGCTTTATGAGGAAATCTCAGTTATTTCCAATTTAACTTTGGCAATGTGGATTCCGTGACAAGGTACGATTCAAATGTTAGTTTTAATTTGAGAAGTCTATTTTGTGAAGCACGCAAATCGTAGTTTATGGTAAACTAGCTATCTACCATTGCTTTACCCGTTCCATTATCATAACATCTACGCCGTACTTTCGAATTCTCATCTGCACTCAGTTGGACAGCTTACAAGTGACGGCATAGTGGTGAATCTTATAATTTTATGCTCTTATATCGTTCTAGATAGTCCTTTTTTATTGCTATTGTGTACATAATCTGCCTTAATTTTCTTTTTTTTTCAATACATTGGTTGCTCGGGTTGCTTGGAAGAAATTGCTTGAAGCAATAAAGCCGCCCTTTGCATCAAATGTCCTGTCTGTGTGTGTGAAATTTGTATTTATGTTTTGTATGCAATAAAGATTATAAATAAATAAATAAATAGGTCATCTGGTGGTTCAAATGACTCATAACTTTTTCAACATGGGCCTGTAGTCTATACCCTATTACATGAATTTTTGGATTCGATAATGACATAAAGAAATCTATATCCTCCTATAGTATTCCATATATAAAAACCAACTAAATGCCTTTCGATCTGAAAACAACAAATAAACAGACATAAATATTACCTTTTATTCTTTTACTTTTATATTATTAGCATGAAATATTATAATTCATTAGAATTACAATTTTGGATTTATAATGAACAACAATTTTTTAGACTTATCTTTCTTTAGTCTTAATAACAGTATGGCCGTCAAAATAATAGCAATCTTTCTTCAAGGTTATACAAATATTTTGAAGTTATATGTACCTATTTAGGTATATACCTATAGGTACTTATATACACACAGAACAGTAAAAACAAATAGAAGTGTGATGTGGGCGTGGCCCACGTGTCAATAATAAGTTTAGATCACCTAACTTGCTCTCAGTTTTGCGCAGAAAAATATTTGAGTCGGTTGTCAGCTGTCAAACCTTTTTTCCATATTTATTCATTAATTAGGACGTGTTGTTCGGTATTAAAGTGCAAAAATGATAGCAGACGAAATAATATCAGCAATGGAGGCATTTCATACCATCGGTAAGTCTTATTTTTATTTATTTTACATATATTTTATGTTATAACTTCGCTTGACGTAATTTGTCAAAATTATATACAAATATCTAGTCAAAATGAACCTTAATTCGTAAGAAATTAGTACTATTATAGATTGAACAGCAAACAAGACTTTCTGGAATATTATTGCAATAAACAAACGAATGTCGCTTTAGTGATGCTTGTGGCGCATATCGACAGTATCGATACTTTAGAAAAGACAAACATTATAAATATTACATATTATTTTATTTTTCCTTAGCTTTCATTTGTCCAATTTATTTATAGATTTCCCAAAGAGGCTAATTTAAAAGAGAAATGGATAAAATTTAATTTGCATTTAATGCAACGTGACGAGTTAACTGGATGCCGAACAGCACTAAGCAGTCTAACAAAGGCCACCGATACAGCAAACCTACGGCAGTTCCAAGATTTAAAATAATGCATATTTTCTGTTTGTATTTTGTAAATATAGATTAATACTATTCTATTCCGTTTTTTATTTAATAATAATAATATAAAAAGACGTACTTAGTAGTAATAAACATAATCCAAAATGTGACACATTATACTATACTCATATAATAGAAAGAAAAAAAAATATTTATTTGTGAATTATCGATAACAAGGCTGACAAGTGACATCCCTCAGGGCATAGCATTATATATTTTTCTGCGCACAACTGAGAGCAAGTTAGGTGATCTAAACTTATTATTGACACGTGGGCCACGCCCACATCACACTTCTATTTGTTTTTACTGTTCTGTGCATCAGATAAATATCAAGTTAATGTCATTAATGTTGAGTGACACAAATTTCAACCTTATCTCTATGTGTTGAGGTTCAAAGTTATATCTATCGAAAACTAACGCCCTCTGTTGTGGAGTAGCTGAATGTTTTCGAATTTGGAATTTCTGTGCAATGAGAAACAAAACAGCTAATATACCTAGGGATGTTATACTAAAATAAACCGTAACATGGTGCGTTAGGGTACATAATATTGAAATGCTGAATTTATAACCTAAGTCAGTTTTTACTCAAATTAAGCTGTCCAATCAAAGCCATAGTTTACTTGTAGTGTACTGTATAACTATCGGTTTAAATGTGTGGGTTTGGCGACACTGGTTTTCATACTAATTATGACATTATAGCACTTCTATATGTTTTTACTGTTCTGTGTATATACACGATCCCAATCCATCACATTTGGCTTAACTTAGCAAATAGTTCCAAACTCAAGGGATACTTTTAAAGTTTCGGGCCAACTTGCGGTTATCTTATTAAGTTAAGAACATTCCTTTGTTATATTTTCAAACAAAATCCTTATTATTTTCATCAAGGGCTCTAGACTGGATTTTTGGATATAATTGCAATACCCACTTTACTTTTAGCGTAATAAGATTACGATTATGTTCGCACTTCTAAATGGTAAACCTTTTTTGTATAATTTTATAGAAGTAAAATTGAATATTAATGTACATCACAAACTTAAAAATTCATAAGGAATTGTTGTTTAAAAATACTAACATAAAATTCAAAACCATACTTCAAACATTTTTGTTTAACTATAACTATACTAATAAATATATACTAATAAAATTTAGATATAGTTAATCTTTATTTTTCCTTTCACAAGATATCCACAAATTCCCATTCAAAATTCTAGTAGGTAATTCACACTACTACGAAACTTTGAAATCCATAAAACATCCAACTAACACTTAATCCGCACCCTTTTTACGGGCAATTGTTTTCAAAGCATAACTTAAACCAGTCTTTTATGTTTTGGCAACATCGCAGCGATAAAAGCATTCAAGCAAGTTGTAAAACTCCGCGGAATTGTCCTCAAATAACACTAAAACGTAGTAACACGTACACTGTTACGTCTTCATGTACGGTGATATGATAGGTCTTTAGGCGGGTGTGCCAGTGCGTAGCGATAAATCGCTTACATATATTTATTTATTGAAAAGCTACTGGAAGTTTTATAGTACTACGTCAGAATTTCTTCATGTATTTGGTTATAATAATTAATATGCGAAAGTATGATATGAACATTTTCCGCTTTAGGCCTTGGAATCTAAAAGCTGCTACGACAAATAGCAAGCTTCTTTTTTATTTAAATGGTATGTTATAAATACGATTAATTAACTTGTTATCTTATATAGGTAGGTCTCACAGTAATTTGTATTAATTAAAATATTATGTTACCTTTTTCTTCAAGATGTGTGTTTTTGAATTGAAACTTCTTTATCGGGGTTGGAAAAAAATTTAGTGTAACATTTTTTCGTTACGTGTGACATTTTTCCGTTACGCGCCATCTTTTTCTTATCCCTATCACGCGTGATTCGACCGACGTATTTCTGTAAAGTTGCATATAGTAAATTATTTTTTGAAAAATAAGGTCATAAAGAAGTTTCACTTCTTACGTGTGTACACTAGTACACGCACACATTTTTTTTTATAATTATTATAAATCTTAGCTCTGTATACGCAAATCTTTACACGAATTGTTCAATGTCACAGTGTTGCGTTAAATGCTAAACACGGTCTTTTAGAGGCGAATTTTATCCTAATTGCCCGAGGTGCGCCACGCTTACAAAGATTACAGAATCCTGCTACTAATTACAAGCTATAATGTGATATTTTAAGGTAATTGTTACTGTTTTTGGTAATTGTGGTTATGTTTGTTTTATATCTTAGGTCTTAGAGTATGTTCGTAATTATAAGACCCGCTTTGGTATAACTATTATTACTGTGTAACTATAATTAGGTACTTGGGAATAACTTTACAGTTTACATGTTAACGTGGGGGATAGATTTGTGAATTTCGATAGATGTTACGTAATTACACAGTAAATTAAAAACATTATCATTTTTGTAATTTAATTTAGCACATTGAAGTTTTAATAGAGCTGTTACTTTTTTTCTTTTCAAACATATTATATTGTAACTTTTTCTTTCAGCTTGCGTCATCTCGGCTTTATATAATCTATATATATATAATTCAACTGTAGGTAAGGGGAAAATGATATAGGGAACAGTGTATAAGGGATGGGAAAGGGATATGGTATATAAGGTAACTTACGAAATTAATAAGTAGGTAGTTAAAATAATTGGTTTATGTTATCAACTACCAAAAAAAGGGTGGTTGTTAAGAATCACAAAACAATTATATTACTTCTAACTTATTTTCATCTTTGTCTCCCCTTTACTCCAAACAAATGCGTATTTTGCATCTCTATATATCAGAGCGAATCTAACAAATAATATTGCGGGATAACAGGAATACCCAAAATTAGTTAAATGCCCGTATATTCAAAGATTCAAACCCTGATAATACATAGATTACAGTCATTTCGTTTATAATAACAGTTATTCTTGCCCCTAAATATAATCAACTAGCACTCACTCACTCACACTCTGCTACGCACGTGTGATGTTTTACCGCGGTAAAAAGTAGCCTTAAAAACGTAGCAGTAAAAACTAGTCAAGAGGCAAGAGTGATATCACTCTTGCCTCTTGACTGTCTTCAGACACAAAAATCATACCGTCAATAATTATAGAGCCGTACCGTTGTGACGTGAATAAGAACAAATAAACACCCTTCCGTATTTATAATATTAATAGTAATTATAATATTAATAGTAAGGATAAGAAAGGCAAAGTATTATTCCTATAAAATGTTTCGACACTCTTTCAATTTTAAACAATTTTATACCATGTGGTTTTATCTCAGTGTACAAAACAATTTCATTAAAATATTTTCACTATGTTGCGTGTAAGATATTTGCTGTTGCAAAGTTCTTGTGGCCGGTACGACCTATGGATGAATGAACATACTAAACAACAATATAAGTTCATGAAAATATTGACTATATTAAGTCTATGTGAAAGGTAAGCAACATTATTAGAGTTATGTATTTTGTGTGTTGAATATAAACATTATTCAGAAGTTTAGATTTGTTGTTATTAGTAATTGATGTTAATAATAATGTTAATTATTGAAAATATGGTTATTTGAATTCCATATAAAGCTACGAATTTAAAATACATTATTGTTTGAATATAATAGACGCATGATTTCAAATTATTTGATTTGTAAAGAATTCATTTGTACCTAATGAATTGATGATAATATAGACTCATATATAAAGCTTACGTTATTTTTATATTGAAAATAAAGAGCGGTGAATTCGTGCACAGATTCTGGGTACAGCATTCGCTTTTTTTAATTTCCTGTCAACGAAATAACATGACGTCATACATATTTTTATACCGAGTTTTCAGCACGCATTAAAATTTTCAATTTTTCTTTATGATCAGACATGCATGTTAACGCGTGGCTGTATTACGTAATTAAATACTGATATAATACTTTTTAGACATCTTGACTCGACCAAAGTCGGTACAAGAATGACGCGCAACTACAGACGACCGTTATTTATAGGACGATCAAAACAACTATTCGAGTGGCGTGACTGTGTGAGTCAGCGCAGGTGTTATTTGCGTTGTTTTGATCGTTATTTTGAATATGACATGTAATATTATTATTATTTGATAATTAAATGATTATTAATACTTTTATCCATTTGATTATTATTAAAATAATTAATTAAGTTCATCAATTGATTTACTTTTAAAATATAATTTTATCCTTAAATTAAACGCGCTAACACGGCCATTCTGAAAAAAGCTCGTGCTCTGAGCGGTAATTCAAAACTCAAAATATCAATGATATAAATTGACATTCAGACTTGTTTTAAGTATAATATTCAAATTATTTGTTTCTTTGTCCAGTTGTCAGACTAGACCACTGTCTGGATCCATACTAACAAGTGACAATCAGGTTATTATTATTTCCCGCCCAGTTGTAAGACTAAGTCACAGAAAACCCGTACAAACAAGTGGCATTCGATTCTATTATTATTTGCCCAGTTGGCAGCCTAAGTCACAGAAGACCCGTACAGACAAGTGGCATTCGATTGTATTATTATCTGCCCAGTTGTCAGACTAAGTCACAGAAGACCCGTACAGACAAGTGGCAGTCGATTATCATAATTAGTTTCCATTACCGCTAACACGGTCATCTAAATTTGGCTTTGGTACTATTCTTACACGTACATAGGACACAATAGTAGTCTACCAATTGCTTGTACTTTTCGCTTCATAGCAATCATTGTCGAGTATTATTGTGATTTACATAGAATTTGATAGCTCAACGAGTTTTTCTAGCTGCGAACAGCGGCTTCTGTATCTCATCTGTATCTCAACTCTCAAGTGATAACCATAAGTCCTGGAACATAATTAAAAGTTAAAACACAAGTTATATCCGGCTTGGCCATAGTAAAACAATAACACAATAACGTCCTCGTACGTTCATTTGAAATAAGTACGGTAATTTATCTCGTGATGTCAAAACACAATGTATTATAACACAAACATAACCGCTCGGCCAAACTGACCTTATAGAACACCATCACATCCACATGATGAACTCAAACTCAAATATTGATTTATTCAACTGGACTTCGTTTAGAAGCGCTTTTCAATCGTCAAAATACAGAAAAATAATAATTTACCACCACAATAGGGTGCCATCGAAGGCACCACATTTGCACAAGGATTCAAATTCCCTGGGATCAAAAACTTATTATTTGTGACATAAGCACGTCGTTTTCGCTTACCACAATTAAAGGCTCAAATATCCTGGAAAACCGTCCGGATTGCACATCACATTATAATATTGATGAACTACATTACCGTTACAATATTCCACACCACAAACATTTACTTCACACAACGCACAAGAAAACACACATTGTGCGAGTTCCTTCATCCTTGTTTACTTGAAGTCAATTCAATTCAATTTTTTTCGAAGGTTGAAATCCACAGTCGCATACTGTCATGATGGTGACAGTGACAGTTGCACACTGTCACGTAGTATGACGGAAGAATTTGCGCCAGCCTGCCAGGATTCCGAGTAAGGGCTGGTTCATCCTCTGCTTCTGATGTTAACGCGTGGCTGTATTACGTAATTAAATACTGATATAATACTTTTTAGACATCTTGACTCGACCAAAGTCGGTACAAGAATGACGCGCAACTACAGACGACCGTTATTTATAGGACGATCAAAACAACTATTCGAGTGGCGTGACTGTGTGAGTCAGCGCAGGTGTTATTTGTGTTGTTTTGATAGTGGAGCGCCTGGGGGTTTTCACCTCGGATTAGAGTTATAGTGAATGAATTAATATGATCGATGTGGGATATTGTTAAATAAGCTATAAATTGCAATGTTTACCCATTTTTTTTTGTGCACTCCATTGTTTCATTGTTTAAACAAATTATTGTGAAAAATTCATGTTTGACCATAGAGGGTGTCCCAAGAAGTAGTGATATACTGAAGCTGGGAGGTAGAGGACATAAAGGGCTATCCGAATCACCCCCATGTATATTATGCGATTTTTCGTATTTTCGGAGTTATGACGTTTTTTTCAAATTTTCACCTATCGCCGAGTACGTAGAGATTTTGATTTATGGTGACGTGAATTATGGCAGTAAATGCTTGATTTTTTTTGTGTGCTAAGCTGAAAGAAAGGCCAATTCAGTATAGTAACATTTACTATCGTTAGATCTTCGAATGGAATAAAAAAAAAGAATTTATTGCCAAGAAAGATAAAATTACCCAGTATGTTCATAACTTCAAGGGCTCGTAAAAAATAAAATCACATAAAAAATAGCCGTTTTGCTTTTTAAAAACTTACTCTATCTATGAGGTAGCTACCCTGAAAATTTCATTTTATTATTCATAAGGCTTCAATCGAAAAATTGAAATCTAAAAGTGGTAAGTGCAAAATTTTAATGCAAACAAAATAAAACCAATTACAAGGTGTTTAATTACAATAAATTTTCAAAATGACCCCCCCTGTTGCTCACTGCAAGTGCAACATCACCGGAAAAAGTTGTCTTTTAAACGTCTGAATACCCTTTTATTATTTTAATGGTTTCTTCTGCTACTCTCAATTTCCGGGTTAATTCGTCCAAATTGCGGCATTCTCTCGAGTAGACGAGGTCTTTGTAGTATCTCCATACAAAAAAATGCCGGCGTAGTCAGATTTCATACATCAACACTTCAACTTTGAATGAATCCATCATGAATTTTATAGCCGTCCAGAAAACCGATTATTATAGAGATTATATCGAGTATAACCGACTTAGAGACACTTGCAGCAAAATATCATTCGGATTATTATAATTTGCTGAAAAATTCAATTCACCTCAGTAATGTTGAAAAGAAAATTAATCTAAGTAGATGCAGCAATGGAGCAAATATACAAGTACCTACATAGAAGAGAATGATGATTGCCAATTTACCATGCAAAAGTTGAAAAACGTCATCACTACAGAGCATATCCCGGTAGAAAAACTATTAAAAAACGACTAATAGAACGCTTTCACGATGATATTATCATTTCAACTAAGTATTTGATGTAGGGAACAATGTAGGTAATTGTAATATATTTAAATAAACAGATCTGGTACTAATAATTTTTTTTCTTTTCATTAGTCGTAATTAATTACCTTATTTTTTTAAATTTACTCAATAGAGTACGTTTAATTTATAATTAAACCGGCCGAGAAATTCCATTGTACATAGCAGTTGTGGCTCCGCTCTCCCCTCCACGTTTTTCTATCTGTTTGAGATCCCTACTGCTATTTTTATACACAGGTATCTTTGAAAAATATTCCTATAATATGTCTACTCGAATAAAAAAAAGAAATACTGTTTAAAGTGAAAATATATGGTCAAACATTAATTTTTCATAACATTTTTTTTTAAACAACGAAACAATGGAGTGCACAAAAAAAATTTGGGTAAACATTGCAATTTATAGTTTAAGAAACAATATCCCACATCGATCGTATTAATTCATTCACTATAACTCTAATCCGAGCTTTTACGGTTTTGTATGCTCCAGGCACTGCACTATGATCGTTATTTTGAATATGACATGTAATATTATTATTATTTGATAATTAAATGATTATTAATACTTTTATCCATTTGATTATTATTAAAATAATTAATTAAGTTCATCAATTGATTTACTTTTAAAATATAATTTTATCGTTAAATTAAACGCGCTAACATGCATAAGTTTGGATTTTCAATCATAGAGGTGGGCGGTAAAACTGCCAAATTATAGTATACAGTACGAAGCATTTACATGAACGTTGGTTCAGAATTATTTTTTCCATATAATATTTTTTAACAATACATATGAGTAAGTAAAAAGAAAAACTGATTTAATAATACACAGACCAAACAACAAGGATTGGAAATTTTGCACTCTGCTTCCTTATATAGTGTAGATGTTCATTATGAAAGGATTTTTGGACATCATGGAACAAAAAAGAAGGATAAGTTTGTATAAAGCTTCGTCCATTTTGAAGATAAAGCGTTAAAATACTATTTGTCGCCTAGCCAAGTAAATACGGTCAGTAGTCAAAACATAACAAAAGAGCGTGTGTACCGAGTACACGTGTCAGAAGTGAAGCTTCTTTTGAAAGATTCAAAGCTACCAAAATCGTGGCCTTACTCCATGACGTGACGATAATGCCATTACGCGACCTTGAAATTTTACTTTCAACGCACCTAAAGAAGTTTCAAAAAGGTAATATATAATTTACCTTTTTGAAACTTATATAAGAGGAGATTTTATCTACTTGACGCGTTTAAAACGATAACACGGCGTATATTTTCCAATTGGGTATAATTTGAAAAGTTAGGCCGACTGGCCAGACGCCAGATTTAGGTAAATATTTAATTCTGTTTCCAGTTTTGCTCATTATAAAGCTAAGATAAACAGATGCTTGAGGTTAATGAACTTTTTAATTAGTAATTATTTATACGTCACATTATTATGTATGTGAAATAATTAATTATACATGATGTATATGTTTTAAATAAATGTTGTGGACTAGATATAGCTATTAAGAAATCTGTAAGAAGCTCGGAGAATACGGATTTCGAAAGAGGAAAATCCAGAATCTTCTAAATTATACAATGGACTTACTCCCGGTAAATAGCAGAATGATTTAATGAGATTATGCATACAAAACAACTGGAGATATATTTAAATTCCCTTTTTCTTATATATTTCTTTGATGTTAATATGAAATCGTACGAGGTACGTTTAATAATATGTTTGCATTAAGGGTTTTTGCGTTTATTCTCGTGTCTTACGGAAAGTCTTCTCCCATCTACCTTTTATGGAAGGTCTTCGCAAATTATTTAAACCACCTATTTATGTTTACTATTTTACGTTTAAAAATCGATATAATCTTAAAATATTGCACTTTATACTCACTTTACTAGTCACTTTATTAGTAGGTAGATAAGATGGAACAGCTTGCTATGTATAACTAACATATCCTTTTAACTCGCGCTAATTTAATACTTGCAAGTTGCAACATAATTACGAACTCATTAATGAGCTTATTATACAGAAATAACTATATACTTAGAAGACGATCTATTCATATATAATTATGTATATTGTATTTATAGATCTCAATATACTTGCATCAGTTTTCTTTGAAATACATGGATGCTGTGTTAAGGTTGCTTGATATCTTTTAGACGCACGCAATTTACTCACTAATTTTCAACTGACTCTTAACTTATATTTGTATATTTTCATATACTTTGGTGTACCTAGTTACAATGACGAACGAGTCTAATATATATTATAGAAAAATATTAAATATAAAATTGTGCAAAATGGTAAAGCAAGTAGTTTAGGAAATTTTAAGAAGCAAGAGCTACTAGACCAGGCATAGAAAATATTATTTTGCAGTTACTTCACTGCTGTATACATGTTTATATTAGGAACAACAAACCTACAACAAACGAGGAACAGTCAAATGTCCGAGTTAGCAACTAACTATTATTCCACTAATAAATTACAATATGAAGCTCCCGCGGCCACTAAATCACTTAGCAAAAGGTGAAAACTTTTGAAATATATTCAACGCAATCGTCCTTCAGACTCAGTGGTATAATGGAAAAAATCCCTAGACATTAATATTCATAAGCATTTCTGTTACTGAGGCCATTTCGTGGAGATAGGCATTGTGATTATCTTAATAGTTGTGCGGAGTTGGTTTAGCCATATTTTTGTTATGCTGTGGATAATACGCATATAATGTTAACATAATAATTATAATAAATGCTCGTTCCGGGTTAAGATTGGATAACTTACTTACTTTATAATTTACTTACTTAATATTTTTATAATGATTGTTTTCAGAAGGTGCTCATTAGCACCTATATTATATTAGTTACTAACTTCCGCCCGCGGCTTCAACCGCTTTATCTAAAACCTAATAAATTATATAGTGAAACCTTGAAATTGAATCACTCTCTCTATTAAAAAAACCGCATCAAAATCCGTTGCGTAGTTTTAAAGATATATGCATAGGTACATACTATATGCATACTACATAGATATATATATTAAGATAAAAAAGATTACTAAAATATTAATATGCAAAGTAAATAACACGTACAAAATGCATGTTAACTAAATATTGTATTTCTGTATATTATAATGCCAAAATATTTGCAAATTATAATGGCAAAAGCTAGCATTGATTCAGCACTGTGTTTGATAGAGGATTATCATCAATAAGTGGGAATATTCCATTAACCGTTTTGACGGAATCTGCTTTGATATTACAGACAGCGATTACATTTCGGCCAGCTTGTGATAAAAGCCTCGAAGACTCCTTGAAGCTTGGTAACTGAAATACTAAGTAATCTAAATATATATTAAACTCAAAGGTGATCAACGCACAGCCCAAACCACTGAACGAATCGGGCTGAATTTTGTCATGCAGGTAGATGTTAGGACGCAGGCATCTGCTAAGAAAGGACTTTGATCAATTATACCGCCAAGGGGATAAAATAGGGGATGAAAGTTTGTACCACCAGTGTATTAACATTTTATCTTTTCCACGCAGGTGAAGCTGCGGGCAACAGTGCTCTAATAAAGTTATAATTATATGATTTCTGGAAGTTTTCTTGGTAATCAAAAAAGTCTTAAAAATAAATAACTTGCTTTATCCTATATAATTTGTTCAACACGAACGAAAATCAAAATAAATTCAGCACGTTCTGTTCCCTATTATCTAATGTATTTCCTTTCATCTTAAAAATTACGTACGCTCCGTAAATTTGACAAAGTCTTTCCATACTGCGCGAAGCAAAGAACATTGCATTTTAATCAAATTCTTCGCCACCGTCAAAGACCAAGTCATCAACATTATAAAAGGATCCAAAAAGCCTCACTAATCAACTTTTAAAGAATTCTTTTCATTTCCCCCATTCCGAATCATTTCTTTTGATGTTTCATTAAATGGTTTGTCGACGTTGACTTTTGATTGCGGTTGATTAGTGATTTATTAACGGTTTGATTAATGACGCTGCCTAATCGAAGTCGGCGAAACAAAACGCGCCTTTGTTTTTCTGTGTTACTTTCAATAGAAACAGGAGCAACTTTTACTAATAGATTTTAGGTAAAGTTGCTCCTAGGTAACGTAGATATGTTACCTACTAGATGCTATTAATTAAGAGTATATTATCGATACCTATTTCAATCGATTTGAAAGGTATACTAGTCGTAACCTATCAAATTCAATATCTTTTCTAGTACACTGCAATAAATACATAATTTTTTCTATTCATTCTAACAGATGTAGACCAAGGAAAAAATATGTGAATTCGTCTGAAAATAATGGTACCTATAAAATAATTCAAAACGTTTAGGGTTTACTGACGCGACAATTCCTTACCGGAGTGCATTCGACTGTATGCAATCAAGCGCCTGTACGCGTGATTTCATTGCAAGTTACTTTCCAATTTCCAATTTTATATTTAAATTTATTCACGCTATGTTTGATTATATTGTAATAATTCGTGGAGATATGTTATTACTAGCTGTGCCCAGCGGTTTTACCCGCATTGCTCGACACCAGGTTATAGCGTGATTATAATATTATAATATGGCCTATATATTTCCTTCATAAATGGACTACCTAATAGCGAAATAATATTTCAAATTGGACCCGGGGTTCCTGAGTTTAGTGCATTCAAAAAGCAAACAAATAAATAAACTCTTCACCGTTATAATATTAGTATAGATTGATAAACAGATTACAAAGTATAACCTTAAGTATTATGTCCTTGTGTCTTTCTTTCTTAAAGCTGAATTATCGTTACGTTAAGTCTATAGCGGTCGCCAATTTTTCCTTTGAAATACGACAATTACACTACTATTGTAACCTTAGTTCTTACGACAATTATACGACTATTGTTGCCTTAGTTCTTACAAACTTTGTTCGCTATGTGGTAAGAATACATAAAACAGTTTTTTATACATCAATAAACATAACATTGTTTGCAATTACGATTTGTGCATTAACCGTTTTCAGTATTGCATAATGGTCCATTACAGTTTAAAGAGTAAGTGGGGACGTAAAATCTATTAGAGAAAATAGCTGGAATCCATTAGTGCTGAGTCGATAAACGTCCTCTACCGGAGCCTGTAAGTACGAGTGAACGACACTGTTTATATTGCTGGACAAGACTGGGAAAAACATTTTTGTTAACAAAGAAATAGTGAAGAAAGTTTAGCCTTTTTACCCTGTGAAAGTAGGTTATGTTTTTCGAGTGTATGTATTTAGATAATATTATTATGTATATTTCTTCGTGATCTAGAGCCCAAACTGCTGAACGGATTTTCACCTGAGGTGTTGTAATTGTCAGAATGGTGGCTATAGGCTTCATAAATAAGCAGCCAGGTTTCTTATGCTCTTATTAATTCCAATGATCAAATTCTGAACATAACATTGTGATAATACTTTGTGGAATTAAATGTATTGGATATCAGTTTATTCGAAAATTGCAATTTAATAGTTAACTTGTGATCTGATATGGTATGATCGCATTGAAACATTGAATATTTTAATTAATGTTATTTATTCAATACCACCACAATATCCGGAAATTAATTCATGCATTTTTATGCAAGAATTAAAACAATAGCAATTTTTAAATATTTCTAATTTGTTTTATATCTTTTTCCTTAACTTATACTTTAAAATATAATGACATATACTTTTCAGATTAACAGTGCCATAAACGTATCAAAAATTCTTATTATAATAAATTTCTAAATGAATATAAATAACAATTAAACAACGGGTAGAGAGTGCTATTGAGCACCAAAATGGTAAAGTACTTACCTTGAAGGATGTAGTTGTTCAACCGTGTTGTAAGTAGAATTGTTTTGTTTACCGTGAGTCTACAATTTTAACATAAAGCAAAGCTTTTGAGGAAAAGGATATAATCCATTTGATTTGCAAAGTTCAACTTTAACATAAAAACAAATTAATTGTTGGAGTCAATTTAATAATATTAATAAATATAAGGATTATATCGAGTTTTATCATCGTTGTTTCAATTTTCACCATCTGCTATCAGACATACGTGGTGCTACGTCATAGCAAGTATGATGAAATTCGTAGCAACACTCGTTCGAACTTTTATTTTGTACAATCTTCTTTTACATGATTATTTACACTTTTAGTTTTACAAAACTAATTATTAAATTATTTATCTTCAAGGATAAAATAAAAATATATATATCGCATATTTGTTTATGTATGAAATACCTAATACAATTAAGATAAATATTAACTAAAATTTGATGTATTAATGAAAGTCAAAACTGTATTAGTATTAAATAATATTTGTTAGTAACAACTTAGTGTATCAACAAATTAATATGCTTGAAAATACGGAAATATATACCTATAGATTACTTAACACGAAAAAGAGGATTTGAATAACTGCAAATGCAACTCTATCAATATAGACTTAGAATTCAAAATCCATTACTAAGCCAATTTGCAGGTTGGATTCTATTTCCCCTATAAATATCCGAACTAACTCATACAGGGGCCAAATGACATAGATTGAAGCGTCTCATTAAACTCCAGCGGTTGCCTTTGTTTCCTTGAAGAAATACTGCGGAATTCTCAGAAGCTAATCTTCATATTCCAACCAAACCTTAGAATGCTACAGAATGCTACCAAACCAATCCTTAGAATGCTACAGAGGCTATTTAATTCCGCCTTACTCGAGGGCACAACGCCTGAAGCATGGAGCAGGGGTGTGGTTGTTCTGTTCTTCAAAAAGGGAG
Source organism: Colias behrii (assembly GCA_029959065.1). Classification (NCBI taxonomy): domain Eukaryota; kingdom Metazoa; phylum Arthropoda; class Insecta; order Lepidoptera; family Pieridae; genus Colias; species Colias behrii. The sequence continues at coordinate 11,059,217 of JARWMC010000006.1, forward strand.
ACAAGACCCTATTGAAGAACTACAGACCGATATCACTCTTGAGCCATGTTTATAAGCTGTTCTCCAGGGTTATCACGAATCGTCTCGAACGCAGGTTAGATGACTTCCAGCCTCCCGAACAAGCCGGTTTCCGTAAAGGCTTTAGCACCATAGACCACATCCACACGCTGCGGCAAATTATACAGAAAACCGAGGAGTATAATTTGCCACTATGCTTAGCGTTTGTGGACTATGAAAAAGCCTTCGATTCGATCGAGACCTGGGCCGTGTTAAGGTCTCTCCAGCGGTGCCGTATTGACTATCGGTACATCGAAGTATTGAGAAGCTTGTACGAACACGCCACCATGTCAGTCCGAGTACAAGATCAGTGTACAAAGGCAATCCCATTGCAGCGCGGTGTCAGACAAGGCGACGTGATCTCGCCCAAACTTTTTACCGCTGCTTTGGAAGATGCCTTCAAACTGTTGGAATGGAAAGGACTAGGCATCAATATTAATGGCGAGTACATCTCTCATCTTCGTTTTGCCGATGATATCGTAGTCATGGCAGAATCCATGGAAGACCTTAATGCAATGCTCGATGACCTCTACAGAGTTTCACAACAAGTGGGCCTTAGCATGAACATGGACAAGACGAAAATTATGTCGAATGTCCATGTTGTGCCCACTCCAGTCTTTGTTGGAAACTCTACTCTCGAAGTTGTTGACGAATATGTCTACCTAGGACAAACCGTCCAATTAGGCAGGTCCAACTTCGGGAAGGAGGTCAATCGTCGAATCCGACTCGGATGGGCAGCGTTCGGGAAGTTAAAGAACATCTTTTCGTCCAAAATCCCTCAGTGCCTGAAGACTAAAGTCTTCGAGCAGTGTGTGTTACCAGTGATGACTTACGGAACAGAGACGTGGCCTCTAACCCTGGGCCTTGTGAACAAGCTCAGCGTCGCCCAACGTGCTATGGAAAGGGCTATGCTCGGAGTTTCCCTACGAGATCGAATCAGAAATGAGGAGATCCGTAGGAGAACCGGAGTCACCGACATAGCTCGCCGGATTAGCACGTTGAAGTGGCAATGGGCGGGGCACATAGCCCGTAGAACCGATGGCCGTTGGGGCAGAAAGGTTCTGGAATGGAGGCCACGTACGGGAAGACGACGCGTGGGACGACCTCCCACAAGATGGACAGACGACCTGGTCCGAGTGGCAGGGAGCCGCTGGATGCAGGCCGCCGGTGACCGGTCGTAATGGAAATCCTTGAGGGAGGCCTTTGTCCAGCAGTGGACGTCCCACGGCTGATAAGAAGAATCTTCATATTTCAACGGAACGAACACTCGAGGGAGTTATTAGTTCAATGTGTTAGTTCGTCTCACTGTACCTATATAACCGACGTATATAAATACGTTAAATACTTTTTCATGGGGAATGCCCAATGCTATGTTTGCTCCTTTTTGTAATGTTTCACATAGAATTATAAAGACTCATATATATTTATTTTAAACGTTAAAACGTCTCAAAATATCAACAACTCTGCATATGATTACGCGCTTTAGAGTTCTCAGCGTCTGAAATAATAATATAACGCTTACGTTGCTTTTTGAATTCGCTGTAAAGTTTTTATTTTTTGTTTATTTATAGTATAATATTACATATCTTACATTCGAGTATTCACAACGAGATATTATGATAATATAAACATACTATTTACCTTTTAAGATAAATTTATAGAGAAATGCATACCGCTTTCTTTGAGCACAGACATTTTAAAATAGACTATTGTCGAAATTCGTGACTCGATCTTAAAGCGCAAAGCCGAGATTTTTACCCGTACACGTTTAAAACCGTAAAAGTTAAATCATTGGCAATTCAAATGGGTTAGCGAAAGGACCAGTGTCGGGATTTTCGAGGGAATATAAAATTTTGCGGCAAAAAATCGTCCGTCATTCTCACAGTGATATTATAATTCCTTTACGCATAACTTTTTTATGACATGCAGACAGAGAGCAAAAAAGTAGCGAATCGAAATAACAAAATACGTGCGTGTTTTCACTAAATTTTCATACGAAATGTCGCAAAATGGAAGGTATTTTTTACATTTAGAAAAAGTATTTCTTGTAAAAACAATTAAAGGATTATATTTTTATTAATTTAAGCAATTTGTGGTCACAATTTAATGGACTATGAAAGTTTTAGCCACTATGCATAAATTAGGTTTGTTACGTGTTTTATTCTAAATCGAAACAACGTTTGAAAAAAATACATAAAGTTTTAATTATCGATTGAAATGATAATTTCAATGAATGTTTTAAGCTTAGTTTCAAGATAATTAATTATGTTTCAACATATTTTTCATATCATTTTTTGTTACAATTGTGAACTAACCTAAATAATAAATATTCTCCTGAAAAAAATATGTTCAAACGTTTATTTATTTTAACTAAACATAAATATAGCTTTTATATTTTAAACATACAGTGCCGAATCGTATAACGTAATATACAGCGAATATTTTTGGTTTTACATGAAAGGTTGACAAGAAAACTAAAAAATATATGATTGGAATGTAAGCTTTGATCGGCTCACTATATTCGATGCTGGTTCGCTCTTGTTTTCACACGCCTATAAAAGCTTTTGCATTGTTTTAATGTTTGAAATTATTATCTAAATTATTTAAGATCGACTCGAACATATTATGATATATTTTACCAGCTTTCTACAGGGTAGTTTTATGAAAACTTGCGTTACCGAGAAATTTCTATAAAACATACCTATCCTCTCTCAGATTACAAACTATTTTTACACCAAATTTTATTCAAATCGGTTCAGCGATTTAGCCGTGAAGACAGACAGAGTTACTTACGCATTTATAATACTAGCAGAGTTTTTACTCCGATAAATTAAACCATTCCATTTCACATAAGATTTTTAAACTTTTTTTTAAATCACTTGCAACTCTAACAAAAGATTTGTCAAAATAATATTTTATTCGTTCTCGATGAATAATGGTATACAGGGAACGTGGGAAGGGAGGAATATTTTCGGCAATATATAGAGATTTCGCGATCTCTGTCGTTACCTTCCCGCCGCGTACATTGGCGTTATTTCTCACTTGTAACCTCGTATAGTTGGGACGCATCTATCATGCACCCCTACTATTTGCTAGTATATCAGATTATATTATAGATAAATATTAAAGTCGTTAAATATAGGTGAGGAGAACGCTTGTATTAACTGCTATTAATTGATGCACTGGCTAACTCACTAAGTTGTAAACGAAGCGAGTTATATGCGACTTTATAGGTTTCGTAAGTAAAATTTAATAAGGATATAAAAGTTATAGTATGAAATATGTCTTTAATAATTTTATAAATGCATAAGTGTGTTAGAAAGTGTATTTCTTTCAGTGATCTGAAGTCTGGTGATAGTTATCTATTAGGTGAAACATCGCATTCCTGTGGAAATTACTTTTAAGCACGGCCGAAGCCGCGGACGGTGCTAGTAATGTTATGCTGAAATTGATATTTATTATTTTATGGCATTCAAATGCTTTATAACTATATACGTAGCATAACTATTTATAAAATGTTATGCTACTAATTTCCTTTCTTAATTTTCACAAAATTCACGACAATAACAAAAATATGTCTATTCTGCCGGTCCTAAAAGATTGAGGAAACGTGGATAAATTATTAAAAAAAAAAAACTCTTTTTTAGAAGATAATATGTAGTGATAGTGGAATATTAAATTGTTTCAATCTTGTTTGTTTAAATTCATCAATTAAATGTATTGGAAAATGATATTTAACAACTCGTGAAGTAAATGTGGATAAACATCAAATAATTTTTATAACAATAAGGGCCGATTTTTTAATGCTTGGATAAAACTTATTCGTCGAATAATGTATAAAACTACCATTTTAAAAACGTATTCTAATTGCCCGTATTTGATAGTTTACGTGACATTTTAATATTATCGTGTAATACTTTATTGGACGGATAAATTTTAGCCAAGGATTGAAAAATCGGCCCTAAATTCTTCTTTTTTTATGAAACATTTTTTTGTAATAATTATCCTATTGTAATAAAACATGACATTATTGCTGTAACGTGGATATTCTGTGTTCTGTAATTAATTGCAGCATGTGCCTGGTCTGATGCTGAGCCAATTTTCAACCACAAAACTGACTTCTCTAATATTTATAAGTTTGTAATAATTCACCATTACAAAGAACGACGAAATATTCCTCAAAATTTGATTGTCGTAATAAAACGACTCCAGTAAAGCGTAGATAATTAATCAAATATCGTTTAAACATTTGATTGTAATTAAATTTATTTGAAAGGCTTTTACAGTTATTACATTTTCCTTAGAAACTAATAGTTTGATTGTCTTCATTTTACTATAACACAAACGTTTATTGGTTTTTGTATTTTTATTCAAATAGTCTTCAAATACAAAATAAAGAAGAATTTTTATTAAATTAAAGCCGGTACTTGTAGATATTCTATTAAATAAATTGTTTGCTAACAAAATATAACAGTAACTGGCGCAATATTTTGCTTCTTTTAAACTGTCAAATAACTTCTAGCTCGAGAGAAGTTCACTCGAACTCATCGAAAACACGCAGTAATATTTTTCACTCTCCGTATATGCTTCGATGAATTACAGCCCACTTACGAGCGAATTCACGAAAGAGCAAAGTTCCCTAACTTGCTCTATGGTAATGCTATGAAGATTTATAATAATTTCACCCTGACGCTATGGCGGACGGTTTTTATGAGACCGACAATTTTGTTGGCTAATGCGTGCGGAATAAGTATTCTTACTCCACTTACTGATTTATTGTTTCTCTCAAATTGTGTACTGCTGGTTCTTAAGAATGTTATGTTTATGTATTATTGAAGGATAATTTAACGTTAACTCAGAAAAGCCGTAGAGAAATATTATGGAACTATTCGAGTATGTTTCCACTGAATTTCATCGCATGGGCGATTATTGTTTGTATATTTTAATTTCATCAAGATATCTCGTAATTTCCTTGAAATCTAATTATAATTAACAGTGTATGATGCCCGAGTATGTAGTTTGATCATGTATTCATTTACAGAAATTTCATTTCTTTTTCATACAATGTTCTTATCGTTAGTGTCATTTATTATTGTGAAGAAAATATTGACTTGCCTAACATTCTTAAGTAAGTGAGACACGTTTAACATCTTAAACATGGTTGATTTGTTGTTTCTGATACTTACACTAATAACTAAAAGTAAAATAAGAATAAATAGTAGTTTTATGTTTTGTATAAGTTTACATCATAGCTCTTTTTTATTACCCTAAATTCCCGGGTAAGTGAATCATGCCATAATAAAGCCAGATAAATGCATATATTTGTGAAAGCACATCTACCTGACTCGTATATCCTTTGAAAAATTCCTAAAACGAATTTCACAGAAATAATGTTTGCTAAATCTGACACGGCAAAACCCGAGAATCCCAAGTCAACCAATTAGTAATGCAAATTTGGGGACACTGATATGTGTGCGGTTGGCAAAGAAATTCACTTTTAAGTAAGATATAAGGGATTTAAATTGCAAATTTTGAAAGTAGACAGCGAGAATTTAAAAAACGTATATCAAACGAGTGCAGGTTTATAAACTATGCGCGTTGAATTAATTTTTTTACTAATGTCCAGTTATTTTGTTGGGAGTTTCATAATTTATGGATGGAATTGTTTTGAATTATTTTAAAAATAATTTGAAAAACGGTGGTGAAGCTTGTGAAGTTAATATAACATTATAAGATTCTTTGTATTGGTTAATTGTGCCGTTTAAAATCGACGATTATTGAGGTGATTATTATATCCAAATTAAAGCTAAATTCACGTTAAATAAATCTAAATAATAAAAACAATCAAATTATAAATAATAATTACGATCCAGAGTATTCGTAATGCTAAATTATACATAAAGGGCACAGAGTTAGCACAATCCTTTACACAAAGATGAAAGCAACGATGCGAAAAACACCTCCGGAGAATGAGGATTAGGTTTCTGTACAGAGTCGATAATATTATGTACATTTGTCTAGATATGCCGAGGGTTAAATGTTCGCTGAAGTCGAATCTTCCCGATCCATTCAGCTGAACTAAAGCTGAGCATATATCCGATAACTGAATTGTATTTCGGCGCAACGCCTGCGGTCATGTTACTTATAATTCCTGCCCGGCCTGCGTGGTTCTCGTTTTAAGATCCGCATTGTGCTCTTTGAAATCTTTCTCTTTGTTGCTTTAAAAATGAAAAGGTGAAAGCTTACTTTGACTATACATTGAAATTAATACATTGTATGTATTGGAGTGTCCGTTAAAACATCTTACAACCTATATTTGTGTAAATGTGATGGTTTGATTATAACTTCATGAATTCTAGAAAAATATCACATGTAATTTTGTCATAGTAATTCCAACTATGTTAATATGAAAATAGGTAATTTAAAAGCAATACGTTTCTATAATATTCTTTCACAAAACTTTTGAGCTATGGATATTATTGTTAGTTCGAGAGTTTTCGAGGTTCGATATTTTATTTCTTTAGCTGGGAGTTGGGACATAAAAATCAGTCACTATTAGGTCCCCATTTCAAGGGTACGTGCGATAAAAGGCTGTAGCAAAGGTCTTATCCCTAAATAATATAATATTAAGGTTGATTTCAAACGAAGCTCTTTGCGTTTTTATGAGTCAACTTTTATAAGAGAATTATTGGAATATGATTGTGTGGTTAATGAACTAAATGTACTAACGTCGATCATTTGTAAATACGTGCTTTTGTTGATCTTCCGTTCTAAGTTCAAATGTTAGCAAACGCCATGGGTAATATTTAACAAATATACCTTCAGATTATTATATAATAATAATCAGTCATATAATGCCTACGACAATTAATATAATATACTATTGTAAGTTATATATTGATTAAATGAATATTTGTGTTACTTAATATTAAAAGACTATTAGCATCTAAAATACTAAATCCTAATAACGCGTTATTGGTATTGGCCAGAACCAGTATATAGCCGGTACCAATGCTGGTAGGTACATAACAGAGAGCAACTGATATTCAACATGATTTAATATTGATATAATTTTAAAAGAGCAACTACGGAGTTTATTTCCGATTCTTCTCCGTAGAAAGCTCTTGATTTAGCTTCTGCTTTACGAATTTGTTGTAAATGGTAAAACTATGTTATGACGATTCAAAAGTTCTTCTAGAAGAAGTATAATTAAATAAATAAATGTTTGAGTTTGAACATATCATCAAAAAAGTGTATACACATCTACCAAGCCACGTGTATACCCGCCCTAATACATTATTCAAGCACTCGGAATCGTTCTAAAACACCACACTTATCACGGCAATCAGCATCAATCACGCGGAATCCGCTGCCATCACAGATTTCGCTTATCGCTCCTCGATCGGCAAAGAATTGTCGGGGTGACACACTGACAGACAGACGGATCACCTTGCACGCGGATTCTCTTTTGATTTTGACTGAAAACTTTGTATGCTAAAGGTAAATAGAGTAGGTACATTTCAAGATGATGGTTTCGTTTTTTAACTGTATGGTAATTTTGAATGTATTTTCTTCAGTTACTAACTATGTAAATAGTTATTTCAGGACGATGATTTTCATTCTAAATCGCATGGTAATTTTGAATTTATTTTTCTTTAGCTTTTGCCTGCGCATTCGGTTGCAGTTACTTCATGAAACGAAAACGAGAAAAAGATTCAAGACAACTACAAAATTTTTATTTTTTCGATAGTAAATAATAAACTATTATATATTGTAACAGTAAGTACTCGAATATAATATATGTACAAATAAAATAACAAACTTTGTTGTGTTATAAATACATTATTATCTACAATATAATATTACCTAAAGCTGGCCCAAACACTTTTTTCGATTACGTGTCCGTATAAACATACTAACCAAGGTACTCGGCTATAACTGAACTAAGAACGCGAAGTTTAATTGATTTTAAATTCCAGATAAGTAGAAAAAGATAACTAAAATCGATTATCGCGACCGTTTAAGCGAAGCGCTGTCTCTCGATAAATTACTGGGAATCGAATATGCGCTAGTGCATACTAGGAGGTCATAGTTTTGAACTATTTAGCTGATGAAGAAGTTTTTATATAATAAACTTTAGTTTTTTTTTTTTTTATTTATTTAACATAATATTAATTCTTAGATGATATAATTTACATTGATGCAATCATAAACTCATTCAAGTTTTTCTGTACACCATTAGCCCACAAACCGCTACATATGTTTTAATACTTATTGTTAGTTCTTAATCCTAATGAGGGTACTTAGAAAATTTTTAGTGACGAGCGACATCGGTAATCTTGCTGGCCGTGTAAACATACAGTATGCTCCTTTCGTGAATCTATAATTTTGTATTATTTGTATTTATATTTAGATAAAATTAGTAATAAGTTCTTATTATTTTATGAATTAACAGATTAATTATATTTTAGAGTTATTAGAAGGTTTTTTTTATAATAGTTTATTTATATTTACTAAAAAGTATTGCTTTAGTTTGAATTTTAGATTTTTGTGAGTTATTGAATCTCTTAAAGATATAGGTAGTTTGTTGATGAGACAGGGTACCATATAATTTAACGTTCTCTTCCCGTGAAGGTTTGTAAAGATGGAAGTCTTAGCGTAGCGTTTGTGACGCTACGAGTTATTATATTATTATGAGGTGTTTTTTTAATTTTGTTTATGTCAATATTAAAGTTGGTGGTAATTAGTTTGTATTTTGCAATAAAATATCTGTTAAGATGGTATTTTAACTAGAAATACAAAGATGGTTTTAACCTGTATACAGGGTGTCCCACTGTTGGTATACTAAGCTCAAAGGAGGTTATAGTATTGCATACGCTGAGTACGTAAAAAATACTTATAAAATTCCAGACGCATTTATTTCTGAAATAGATGAATTCTTAAAAGTCTATGGGTACACCCATAACAAGCAACCCGCCCAACTTTGCCACCAGCACGTGAGCTATCGTTTAAGATTATGTTTTCATAGACAAAATGCTCACATTAGAGAAGCGGTATATGCCGGCTGCGCGAAGCTAGAGAAGAAAACATGAATTTTCAGGAAAAATTTAGAAAAAAAATTTTGATGTAATTTTGTTGTTTGAGTATTTTTTACGTGATCAGTGTATGCAAAACTACAAGTCCCAATTCGCGCTTAGTATACCAATAGTGGGACACCCTGTATATGAAGGAAAATAATTATTTGTTTTAACAAAATTAAAAGTTCTAAGAAATCTTTTTAATATTTTACCAATTAAGTAACGTAATAAAATATTTGCTAATACATAATTTGATAGTAGGAATATCACGAGAAAGTACCTAATTATTTACGAAAATACACTGTAGTCTACAAAATAGAATAATACCTACCTTATTTATAATCTTGTGTTCTTCCATAACAAGATTCTAAATTAATATTTAAATGCTATCAAGTAATATATTTTGGTCTGTATTAGTTTAATTGTAAACATGAAAGTAATTAAGTCTCTTTGTCAAAATCAGTCAACCGTTTTCAGTTATTGAATCCAAAATATCAACTTTACATTTATTATGAATAAGTTATAGAATAGACTATGATATACATAGATAACAATATAACTGTCTTATATGAAATAATAAACATAATACACATAATATAATATGAGTACATTAAAATTGAACCCCACAATTTTTCTTTAGAAACTCTAAATTTACCCTTCTTTCCAAGCGACATTTTGACATTGTAAGGGTCAACCAGTAACAATTAGACGGTACAAAATAAAACAGACCCTGCCACTTACGAGTAACATCTGTAAACAAACTCGGCACGTACATTAACATTTTATTTATTTACACCGTGTAACTCGCATCGGCTAAATTCAATTAGCATGAGCCGAAATCCAATAAGCGACTTACTCGACCCATAAACTGTTCGATAGTACTATCCCACATTAATGGGAATAGGAAACTTTCCGCCGCAAATGTGTTTTTCAAAATGTGTTTTTCTTGTTACCTCCAAGTTTGATATTTCACCTACTTTACATTCAGCGAAGGCCGCTGTAAAATGTTCGAACCGGGCCGATATTACAAACCCAAAGTAATAACTTATATATTTTTCAATGAAAACTTATTGATTTCATCCTTTATGAAATACGAGTGGTCTTACCGCCATGTTTAGATGAGAGTTGTTGATTCTGACATTTTTAATGATATTTTATAATAATAATAAATGGTGATTGGTTGGCATATAAATGAAAGTGTAATTAACACTTTCATTGTCATAATATTATGTAGCGACAACATATTATTTGCAAGTATAAGTTGTATATTGTCACGTAGATAAATTTCACAAATAAGTTAAGATTGAAATAAGAACGTACAACATAGTATAAAAGTCTATATTGTAATTAAATAAATCGGATAAAAAGTCGTCATGTAGACGTTATAACACCTTGTCTCGTTGTTTTATTGCCATAACACAAACTCTGGCAAATCATACTAATATTATAAATGCGAAAGTTTGTGAGGATGTGTGTGTGTGTGTGTCTGGATGTGTGTTTGTTACTCTTTCACGCAAAAACTACTGAACCGATTACAATGAAATTAAGCACACATAAAGAGGGTAACTTTGATTAACACATAGGATAGGTTTTATCCCGGAAATCCCACGGGAACGGGAACTATGCGGGTTTTTCTTAGAAAACGCGGGCGAAGCCGCGGGCGGAAAGCTAGTCATACATAATAGCTAAATACCAATGCAAATGGGGCTTGATTTTATATTGTGTATTTATAAACTACAAATCCAACAAAATTGTATATTAATTTCCATTTCTCCTATCTGTTATTCACAAACATAACATTAAACGGTTATAACTTATTAATTAACGGATTACTAATTAACCTAATTTAAATAATAATGCTATCTCTCAAACACATAAAACAATCCCCGCACCTGAATATTTAACGCAATAAGTGAAATAATGAAATACACCAGCGAAATAATATTTCAATGGAGCGATAATCCACGCGAGTAACGAAAAATCATGCACACGCTTCCCTTTTATTAAACCTGGGAAAACTTATAAAATCACAACGAGTCGAAATGAAACTTCCTTGCGTTAAAATTCCGCGTTTTTATCGGGTCGGAATATTAAGACGCTATATTTTCCACAATCTAATATTCCGAATTTAAATTTCTGCGCCGTGGAATACCTTTGCAGGGACGTATTTGAATTACAAAGTCGCTTTCAACCTGTTATAATATCACCATTCGCAACTAATGTATAGCGGGGGGTGGGCTGATGTATTGCTCAGACTCCGACCCTGGTTTAATAATGCAAGTTGTAGCTGGGATTGATTTAAACTACGCAAATTAATATTGTTTGTTGTTGGTTGGTTAGGGTGTGACGATTTAAGGGTAGATATTAACAATTTTGAATATTTGTAATATTACCTATTTTATTGAAAAATGTAATATGAAAATTTTGAATTTTACTGTTTTTTCTTCCACAACAACAGCTTTTTAGTAACTTTTTTTATTTAGTTTCATATTATTGATTTAATGACTTTTAAATACATTTTAAGAATCGTTAGTATCAAAGGGACTTAATTTTGTTATAGTAACATATTATTTATCTTTGTATTTTACTTTACAAATTATTGTATTATTTTAACAAAAGTTTAATGAACACTCGAGCTTATTAGAAAGCGAGTTGTGTTTAAAATTGATATAATTTAAGATCTCCGACACGTGTTTCCGCTTACGTACCAAAGTTCAAACCAAACAAATAAACGTGCCTTGCAAAAAGGAAGCAGAATTAACCTCCGAGTGCCCACATATGAGAGGCACATATTAATTCTCCCCAGAGAACAAGGAGTGTGGAACACGTTACAAGTTACACACGCCCGGAAACAGTTAGGGTTCTGACCTTAACCTGCTCTGTGGTTTGTTTAACATCCTTTACGGCCTTCAATCGTAGGATTTGATGCGTGTCCTGGTTTTCAGTTTGCAATGAAGTGAAGAAATTTAAACTTTATCGCAACGTTATTAAGGCTCAATTAAATAAAAATCTTCTTTAATGTTGTGCTTGATCTAAAGGCTTTTAAAATATCCTAGTAGCTTTACAGTCAACCAATTTCTAATAATAGTTCTTATACGCCTTCTTGAGCGATTGTAAGACAGGCACTTATCTAAATCCTACTTTATACTGGGATTCTATTGTATTTTAAGAAGTTTGAATTATACTAAGAAATAGTTTCCTAGTTTTGTTTTCACAGGGTAAGAAAACATGAAATATAATTATTTCATAATAAACGTAATATCTTTTTTCGTAATACAATTTAAAGCTTTTCCAATTGTCACACACACACAAAATTTATTAAAATCGCTGCAGCTGTAGGAGGAGCTTAGTGCCAACACATAGAAGAAATATATACATAAAAAGATAAGATAAATGTCAAAATTAAAATTCAAGAACACATTCAACTATTAGGGTTTTGTACTCATCAGAGCTCCAGACACGTGCGTGAAACAACTACTCTGAGTTGAATACAAAGCGAATTGGATAGAGTTAGCGTCATATATGAAACCAATGTGTCGCTTTATGCTTTTTCGCTCTCATACAGAAAGGAACTCATTGTGTCCTAAAAGATCTGTGTGATATATATTAAAAAAGAGTGTGTTTACCGAACACACGTCAGAAGTGAAACTTCTTTGGCAAGATTTGACAAAATCGTCATGATGACACATGATGTGATGGTATTGCCATGACGCGACATTGATTTAACTCTCAACGCGCCTAAAGAAGTTTCACTTCAAAAATATCAAATATTATTACTATGAGTAGGTATTAAATCAGTTAAGCAATAGGAGATTAGCGTTAGAGTGACAAATAAGTTTGCGCCAATTTATTTACTTTTTTCGTTCTACCGAAGAATTTTATTTTAATTTATCGAGAGAATAATATATAAAGTAACGTATGTGATGTAATTTTTCACTTTAGATTTCCTTTCGCAGGCATTTCTTATATTAATACAATGATAACGCTATCCATTCTTAGAACTAATGAGAGACATTTCTAAAAGCAGTAATAAGGTCATAATTACCAATTACCTATGATCCTACTTCCTTCCTACGAGTCCTTCCTGCTAATATTATAAATGCGAAAGTTTGTAAGGATGGATTTGTATATTGTGTATGTTTGTTACTCTTTCACGCAAATACTACTGAACCGATTACAATGAAATTTAGCACACATATAGAAGGTAACTTGGATTAATACATAGGATAGGTTTCATCCCGAAAATTCCACGGGAGCGGGAACTATGCGGGTTTTCCTTTGAAAACGCGGGCGAAGCCGCGAGCGGAAAGCTAGTATCTATATATAGATAGCTCGTAATTATATAGATAGCAGATCTTATACCTCTATAAGGAGAATCTTATTTGTGCTGACTTATCTAATATCCCGCTTGGGATTGGTTCGCTCAGGTGTAATTATAATTAACTATCGAATTAACATTTGATCACTGCAATACTGCAGTGTCAATTATAATGTGATATAATAATGTCACTCTCATTTTCTGGAGACTCCTAACGCTTTGAATAGTATTCTTGTGACACTCACTCATGTAGGGTCTAAATTACTAACTAACTACTAGTGGCATATTCACTTACCATTAGGTGACGCTTCTGCTCTTTTGACTTTTCCTTAGGATTAAAAAATAAAAGCAATATAATATATAAAAATAAATTAGATTCATGCGATGCTTAAATAAAGCTTTCCCAACCACTCTATGTATAACTGTAAAAAAAAAGCTAAAAAATAGTGATATTGTATTTTTTATAAATTGCCTACTATGTTATTTTTATTCTCTTGTCCCAATTTCAATTTATGTTCACATCCGAAATAATATTTGCGATGCGATGAGACGAACCATGAGTCGCTCGTTAAGCTGCGATTTGTCAAGTATTGACTTTGCCAGTTCGTTGCTTCAAGTACGGTTTATATTTTTTTCTCGAAAGATTTTCGCCCATTTGCCAACCGTTTTGCCGTTTGCTTTAGTAAAAGTTTGATCTGAATAAGCTCAAGCATGGTTTGATCGTAATTAATCTTTCTTTGATAATATGATTGTTGACTTTATTTGTGGGAGCAAAAATAGCAATTCCAATTAATTGTTCTCCAGTTTTATTGGGCTATTGACGCTGCTGAATATAATAAATATTTTTAATTCTCGTTAAGCAGTCATGTGTGATTCCCCAAAACAGAAATTTGGTGGCGCGATGAAAATAAATCGCGACCGTTCGAATAATACGTATACGAATATAGTACCAGTATATTCGAGAAATGGTGAAAAACCGGCAGTTACACGGTTATTGCTGGAAAACAGGATTCGGAAAGGGATCCTCGCAATATATTGGTGTAAAACAAAGATTTGCAAATCAAACCTGGCACGAACCCACCTTAACCCTGCCAAAGCTCGCGCCGAATTCGCCCCATATAACAGGGTTTTCGAATTGTTTATTTGAATTTACGGAACACGCACTGTTTCTTTTTGTTTTCTTAAACTAAAATATGTGTGAAATTAACTGTTGTTTTAATCAGATATTACCGTAACTGGTGTGGTACCTACATTTTTTGTTGTTTTATGTATGTCCATCTATATGTTAGGACTGCTATAATTTTTTGTCCTCTTTAGGCGCGAAATAAAGTGCAGTCAGCAAATAAATCATATATTTTTGAACTCTATTCATTCTAAAATTATATACAAAAAACATAATTTGCGATCGTAGTTTGATTATTACATTTTTCGTAATGAAATTCAATACAACACAAGCTTCAAAACTTTTCATATTATATGTACATACTATTTTAAGCCTAAATATAATATGTATTACATTTACACAAATAAAGTAACGAGTTCAAAATCTGTTTTGGTTAGCCGCAATATAACTAAATCGGAATTTTGATCGAACATTTCATTACGCTAATAGCTGATTGACTAAATGCTATACGCATTCCACATTACTGCAAAATTGAACTTTATCCATTTTACCTGGTAACTTTTACCACAACGCGGTAATTTCACAAGCGAACAGCGAAAGTATCAATAGCATACATTCTATTATTGGCCAAATAAAAAATTTTGTATTCGACATATTATTATGTCTAATATTGGTAATAATCACATAAGTATTATTTTAACCACAAAGCTTTTATATATTTGTAAATATCTCTATAATGTTATGTTCATGTTTTTCTTGGAAACAATAAATCGAACTGTTATGAAATGATAAGTAGGTAGTACTTATGAATGAAGTGTGTATGTACGACTGAATAAGTAGGCTTCTTATGTTTAGGCCGGTTGCAGAGCTTCACCGACCATCAGTGCGTACGTCAGTCGCGCTTGTCATATGTATGGAAATACGCGTGCGTATGGTCGGTCTAGCTATGAACGGTTTTATGAATTTCCATACATATGACAAGCGCGACTGACGTACGCACTGATGGTCGGTGAAGCTCTGCAACCGGCCTTAAAGTATGTACTGCTATCATCATGATACGTAACAATATAATAATACAAAATACTGATAGAGCGAGTGAACAGGAGTGCTATAATAATGCAATTTTACATAAAATCCATCTTGTCTAAGATTTCGCGCGCCATTTTCCACCATCGATCAAAATGCCACGCAATTTTAAACTTTAAAATCGTGTTGTATAATGAAGTTTTGATGAAAGTGCTGTTGAAATGCTATACAATGCTCGATCTTATTTCTGAGACCATTATTAAGCTTTTAATGCTATTTACAATATTTTTATCAAATGCGTAATGAAAGAGTATCCTGTTATATTATACTAGCTGCGCTCCGCGGTTTCACCCGCGTGGCTCCACTCCTGTTGATTTTAGCGTGATTTTATAGCCTATAGCCACTGCTAAAGCCTTCCTCGATGAATAAGCTATCTAACACCGAAATAATTGTTCAAATCGGACCAGTAGTTCCTGAGATTAGCGCGTTAAAATTATAAAATATGTGGTTCTGTAATTTTGCCTGCGATCGAATCGAACAAATGTTTGACATGTTTTCTAGGAATTAGTCATTAATATTGATATGTATTCTGATATCTCTAAAACTAAACAAAGGATTTTGATGCCATTTTTTAATAGATAGAGTGATTCAAGAGGAAAGTTGAAGAATGTAATTTATTAGGTTTTAGACAAAGCAGGCGAAGCCGCGGGTGGAAAGCTATACCGCTTTGAGTAACCAAAATTAACACACACAACATTTCAGATCAAGAAAAAAAGGAACGGAAGAGCTAGTTCATAACAAATAGTTATTTTCTTGAACCAGTATTCTAATGCCATTCAAAATTATTCAGTAAAAAGTCTTGTTGTTTCCAAAAGACTGAACATAATTGTAATCTAACCAGACTCGTTGGAGAAATTATGACAATATTAATTAATCTATCAAATTTCCAACTCACTGAGGTTTGTTCTAACGTAACGAAGCAATATTTTAACTCTCGTATTTCTTGTGAAATGGAATAAGTAATAGTAGATAATATTTATTGAGAAATTCAATACTTTATTAATAATCTTTTTGATAGCTATATTGTGGCGATGTGCAGATTGTTTTTATTTCTTTGATTTCATTGTTTCTATGATAGTTTTTTAAAGAATAAATTGTAAAAATCAACTGTTCGCTCGCTCATTTAACTTTCATTAGTTCTGTATAATTTTGATATGTAAATAAATACGCATTTGAAGCATATGTAACATTCTGGCTATATGCTATTTGAAATCATTTGTGTATCTAATTCGATAATTTAAAAATGATACTAAGGGTTCCGTACAAATAACAAAGAGCAACAGAAATTCCCTACCAGTCGACATTGTAAAATATACTAAATATTAAGAGTAAAAAATTATCCATTTTTCGCGAATTTTTGAAGTGAAATTTCTTTAAGTTGAGAGTAAAATTTCAAGGTCGCGTCATGGCAGTACCGTCATGTCATGGAGTGAGGCGACGATTTTGGTATATTTGAATCTCTTCTGACACGTGTGCTGCACACGAGCTTTTTTTCAAACAATCTTTCTTTATTTCCAGAGCTGCCCCCAGAGAAGCCAACGATAAAAGCGGAGAAGGGATGGTACGCGTCAGGGGACTCGCTTAGGGCCCAGTGTATATCTCCACCAGCTGACCCGCCCGCTAACCTCACTTGGTTACTAAATGGACGTGATGTGAGTTGTTATTATTTGTAGTTAAAACTTCTTTAGATGCGATGAGCTTTTTGAAAATCTTTGAAAACCGTAATTCGATATTTCAATTCTAAAACTGTAAGTTATTAGTCTTCACTTTATCCATACGACTGCTTGCGTTTTTTTTTAATAGTAACGGGCAAATAAACTTGGAGAGCAGTGATCGATACTTCTAAATAACTAAGTACTAAGATTCATACCATAAAACATGGTCATTTCATATTAATATTCGTAAAATATAAACTTGTTTAACGGGTAAATCTCCTACTATTATGAGTTATATTCTCTAAATTTGTTTCTCTAGTGTAACCTCCAAATTACAAATTATTTTTAATCAATTTTTTATTTTTAAACAAAATACTCATAACCTTCAAATGAAGCACTACGTCATCAAACGCATTACAAATCGCTATTATAAGAAGGAAGTGGAATCAGCTTAGAGGAAAATAAATTATCTTCAATTCTCACCCTCTGATTGAAAGGTGAGTCCCCTTATAGGGATAAACCGCTTTCATCAACCCTTAACCGAAACTTATACCCAATAATATTTTACCTATTCTTCAAAGAGTGTTCAGAAAATAACATTTTTGTAAGAATGTTCAATAAACAATGTTTTCGACAGAATAGGTACCTATTATAGTAGAGCCATTTTAATAGGCAACATTTGACAGTTCAACATAATTCAACAACGTAACCTAGTAACGACGACATAGAATAACATGATATTTCGTTTTGTTAAAACTGCACATTTGCTTAACTTTTTTCAATTACGATTACATATTTATAATAATCATGACCGATACAAGTAATTTTAAGATTTCATTTTACTGATAAACCATTCTAAACATAATAATAAACAATTTCTGAATTAAAGAACTGACGTCGCTACAATTTTCTGTCAATGAACTTTTTTTCTTTTTAAATACCAGAGACGTTACTCTAAAAATTGAAATCTGACATCTAGAATCGAATACATTGATTACTTGTGAATAAAAATCATCATAAATTAATAAATGTGTTTCAAGTTCGATTGACAAATGTTTCAAGTCCGTATCGATTAATTCACTTTAATCGATTTTTTTAAGCAGGTTACCTCTTTTGAAGATAAAATTGATAGACGTCAAATGTTGCCTATTAAATTGGCTCGACTATAGTCGTAATAAACGGACAGTTGTATGATTGATATTAGATTAGATATACCTACAAGAAGAAAATAATATCTGAACCTGGCTCTGTACATGGGTAGGTACAGAGCCATATAGGAATACATAGGTATACAATATACATACATACAAGCTTTATTTAGGTAAAGAAGGGAACAACACACATGCATTTTAATGCAAATTATTAGCTACACTATCTTCCGGATAAAACCTGATTAAACTAGTTCAATCCAAAATTAACCACCAATAACACAAAATCCACAACATCATGTACCTAATCATGTGCTACTTAGCCATTCATTAAGCTAGTGCTTATAATTATCAATTAGAAATACTCGTCAACTGACACATGAAGTGACGTCATGACAGCCGTGATGGATGAGATCCAACAAAGAAAGCGTTAATAAATTCACTGTATAATTAGACATTCGATAACCCGCTTTAATGCAGAATTTAATTATCGAAGTAATTTGAGAAATAATCTGGTTGAAGTGCTGATGAAATTTGTTTTATTAAAATTCTTCAATAATTGGGAATTTATACAACCTTGGCTATGCGACTTGCTAATTTTGTTGAAAAATAACTAGGTTATTGATAAACGATTTATTGTTGAAACAAGCTTTCCGGTAGGTATGTTATGACTTATGACCCGTCATAATCAGGGTGTTAATAAGAGAAGCTGTTGAAATTGTTACACTTTGACACATTCGCAATACTTAATATTAAAATAACTGAAAGAAATATGTTTTTTATGAGTAAGTTTTGTCTAAATATACAGAATGTTGGCACTCCGATCTGGTTAAACACTATAAAACAGTACTTAATATTTAGACTATATAAGACGCAGTGAAACAATTTTAATAATTATTACAATAACATTTTACAAGGTACTCAAATAAAATATACATAATATTCAATATTGCTCACATTCTTTACAGCCTACTTACCGCAGCTTACCGTCAGTTAACGCCCCTGTATTTATTTTCGCAGAGAAAGTTCTGGATAAACTGCATACAATACTTTTATCCACTCATACTTGATTCGCTTAATCCGATATAATATTTATTACCAATGCGGTGTTCAGAGCAAGCGGAAAGCTCTACAGAATGAACGATAATTGTTTTTCCATTTAAATTAAAGTCGTTTGTCAAACTTTTTTTATTTAAAATCAGTTTCGAGTGCGTAAAATGCACAATATACAATTTATGTACTTATTTTTGGATACTAGTTTCCAGGAAAAATGTGGACAAAAAGGTTGCATTGCAAAAATTAATTGTCAGATTTCTCAAAATCTACTTAAAACAGAAGCAATTTAATTATCTCCTTCATATTTTATCACCGTAAAGAAAAGTAAATAATGCACTTTACTGCATATTTTTAAGTAGGTATTAAAACTATAGTAGAGCCACAATTTCTGAATTGAAGAACTGACGTCGCTACAATTTTGTGTCAATAAACCTTTTTTCTTTTTAAATGCCAGAAATGTTACTCTAAAAATCGAAATCTGACATCTAGAATCGAATGCATTGATTACGTCTCGTGAACAAGAAGCTTATATCTAATACACTGGAGATTGCACTATGACCATTAACTTGTCACAAGAAAATATAACCTTGAATGACGTCAGTGTTGTTTTTTGTCTCTTTCTGGGGGTGACCACACTGGTTTGTATATTCAGGATTTTTCGAAATAGAAAAAACTAAAAATCATGGTCTATAAATAATAACGACATATATTTTTAACAGTATTTTTATTATAATTACTGGTCAACTTACAAGAATTATCACCTTTATACGACATACAATTTTAATTGGTAGAGAATGATAGTTTTAAATAACGCTTGATAACTTTTGGCTACAAAGCTTGGATATTAACCGATATACATCATTAACATCCTTTGTAAATAGAGGAAAGTTGTGTTTTGCATCAGATGCTGTTTACCAAATTGTAAGTTACTCAGATCTTTTTAAACGCGTTGCTTCGACGGGTCAACTTCAAGCCAAAAACATGAAATAAAAACTGTTTATAGCAGTATTTTTTTTCTGGGTCGTAATCCTCAGTAATTTTACCCTTGATAGGCACATATATTTCTTTTTCCTTCATTTTTTGGAAAGCTGAAATACGTAAAACAAAAAAATATTAGGTTAAAAAGTATAAATTTCAATGTAAAAAAGAACAAACCACAATATGTGAGTGCAATACCGATGTCGTGTGTTGTTTCATTACTAGTATAAAATTTTTTAAAATGGTGTTCTAAATGTTCATCATAATATTGTTTAGCAATATATTATCGTCGCTATCCGTAAAAACCCATCATCATGGTTACCTTACTTGTTAAATTTGTTTGTTGAAAACTTTTTGAATAATGATGAAAGTATTAGGAAAAGAACTTATTTAACATGATTGCTTAGTAAAATGATGATAAATTTGACGATTTTTGCCATTAAAATGATTCTAAACAGGTAAATGCATGAGTATTGAGGAATATTGTAAATAACGTAAATATACACTTGCCTGTGAAATTATAGGCCAGAATTTGGTGTCCAAAAACTTCTGCAATTTTTCACAATGCAATACATTATTTATATTCGGAAAATATTTATTAAATACGCAACAATATTAACTTAAATATTCTAAGCGACGCAATTTTTTTGACACTTATGCCATATTGTCAAAGTGAGAGTTGCTACAATTTTATTATGGTAACTACCCATAATCAGGGAGTATCGCTTTTTAATAATTGGTTCAGATACTTATTTTATTTAGCATAAATAATAATTGTCTCATCCAACAATGCTTCTGAATGACGTTGTTGGCAATTTATCAAAAAACTCATGTACAAAAACTAACCTTTTGCACAGAATATTACAGCATACATAGTAGCCTTGGGAAAACTTCGTATTAACAGTGGCAATACCAAGTTAGGTGTGAAAGTGATAAAACACAACAACTGGGCAATATTTTCTTGTTACACGTCAAATGTTCATACCGAAATCTCCAGTGTATAAGATATAAGCTTCTTGCTTGTGAATAATAATCATCATAAATTAATAAATTCGATTGACAAATGTTTCAAATCCGTATCGATTAATTCACTTTAATCGATGTTTTTAAGCAGGTTACCTCTCTTCTAAGATAAAATTGATAGACGTCAAATGTTGCCTATTAAATTGGCTCGACTCGCCTGTACTTACGCACGATATGAACATTTAAGTTTAATTTATAAAATAAAAATAAAATGCAATAACATCAATAATGACTACCTATCATTAAAGTTTAAGACAACTTAAGAAGAGCTGGTTAAACTTTTTGATGAACTTGCTTTTTGTCCTGATAATTTGAAACTTTAAAGTAACATTCCTTTTATTGTGATCTAAATGTAAATTATTATGGATGTGACCACATATCGTTAAAAGCGTCATCAATTGTACAATGACGTTAATTTAAATCGAGAATCTCAATATTGAGATTACTTTTTGAGTACCTTCTGGGCATTTATTGACCCTTAATTAATATAAGGGCCTGCAATGTGTCCTTTTGTTTATTGTGCCTCAACCTTGTGTTTGACCTGAAGGTATTTTTTCGGAAGTCAAAACTTTATAGAAAGAGCAAACATTAGCAGCATAAAATAGTATTAGAAAAATCAATGCAGGTATACTTAATTGTGTAACGACTGGTTGAACAGAAATACGTAGAGCTACGTATTGTAATCTGTTCAAATCTAAACAAAAGTCCTCATTTTATTTACAACCTATTACATGATTAGCGATCTATGTAATGATATAAATACATTGAATCTATGACCAACAACCACGCTCATGACACCACTCTATCGCTTGCATATTTGACGAATCGTCCGGTAAGTGCATAGCGCAACCGCAAAACTTTCACTTCAACGCCGCATTGACAAATTAATATTAAATGTTACATAACAATTTTATATATGAACCACGTTGCATTAATTATCTTTTGCAACTAGAATTTTGTACTCGTATCCTACCATGAATGTACAATGGAGGAAATTCAATTCCGTGCACAATTTTAGCGGGCGAATGTTGAATTCATGAAATAATGGGTTTAAATAGTTCATTCGAATTATAAAGTTACTCTCTTGTGACGTATACATTGAATAAGGTAAATAAGACAGGGTTTTGTTCCGTTTTATTCACTCAAAAGTGTACACATAAGTTCTTATTTGGTAGAATTTGACCTATGTAATGTATATTTTAAACTGAATTCGCTTTGCAATAATATGATTTTACCCTGATGATGATTTAACATTTATTCAGTGATGTAACATCATCATTAATATTTAAGAAAACAGTTCGAAGTATCATCACATTTTGGTCTAATTTCTATTAAATAACAGATTAAAAAGGTAAAAAAATGGTTGCCTGTAAAGTCGGTTTTACGGGCGAAGATTTTACGTGACAACGTCTTTTTCTCGGTAGAATATTTATGTGCTGCGCGCGCGGCAGATCGCGGGCCTCTCTCTCGTTCGGTGACTCATCGTAACGTTACCGAGCGTTACACTTTTTCATAAGTGACTCCCAGTCGCAACCTAATTTAAGACGTTGTCACGTCAAAAAAAATGGTTGCCTGTAAAGTCGGTTTTACGGGCGAAGATTTTACGTGACAACGTCTTTTTCTCGGTAGAATATTTATGTGCTGCGCGCGCGGCAGACCGCGGGCCTCTCTCTCGTTCGGTGACTCATCGTAACGTTACCGAGCGTTACACTTTTTCATAAGTGACTCCCAGTCGCAACCTAATTTAAGACGTTGTCACGTCAAAAAGAAAAGATGCCGATTGTTCTAATATTTAGTTCTTTGAGAAAGTATCATCATCCCTGTGGATAAACAAATTACGAACGTATGCTTTTGATTTCATACACAAGCACAATTCTATTCATTTCTTCTCTTTTCTCCTTTCACGAACGTTCAGTCCAAGTTTCCTTTGAAAGTCTCACTCATAATCCGCTGCGTCATCGTTGTTTCGAACATAATAAATATTTTTAAGCGATACGATACATTCCGTGTCATACAGTTTGACAATAAAACTACCGCTTTCCGTCCGTAGCACAAACTTCAATAACATGTGAAACATGTTTTCACATCAAAAGACTTCTTTCGACTTCACTGAATCGAATAACAAAACGTTTGCAAATGCTCTATTTTCAATTCACATATATTTATCAGTCTGGAAATAATCGTTCATCGTGTGTACAAATCGGCAAAGAACAGGCTGCTTATGTGGAGGCATTTAGTTACGGATATTCACTACAAATTCGTAGGTATTATTCGAGATTCAGACGGAATAAGTTTTACGTATTTTTAGTGCCAACGGTACAAATCTAAATTGTATTTTATCCGTTCTTAATCTTTACCTTTAAATCAGATATTTAGAAACTGTTATAATTACAATTGTAGTACATATTCATTTATCTATACTAATATTATAAAGCTGAAGAGTTTGTTTGTTTGAACGCGCTAATCTCAGAAACTACTGGTCCGATTTGAACCGAAAAATTATTTCGGTGTTAGATAGCCCTTTTATCGAGGAAGGTTATAGGCAATATATCATCACCCTAAGACCAACAGCAGCGGAGCAATGCGGGCGAAACCGCGGGGCACAGCTAGTGGATTGCTAAAACTAGCTAAATACAACCTATAGGTAATATAATTATTATTTTTTGTCATCTTAGTCTTTATCATAATTACACTTTTTTTAGAGAAACTATACGTTACTTCTATTACTATACTAATTCTCCCAAAAAAAATATAAGTACGAGTATCGTAATCCACATAACAACTTATAAATAATTTAATATTCATGTAAAATTAATTGAATGCAATCAAATTTCCATTACCCAGTTAATCTAGGCTTATCGTTTTGTATATATTTAATTATATTAAATCTCTTGTGCCCGCACCTGAAAATACATGGTAAAGTTTCAATTACATACAGCAGCAGTATTAATTTCATCTTCTATATATATAAAACTCAAAGGTGACTGATATAATGATCTATCAACGCACAGCCCAAACCACTGGACGTATCGGGCTGAAATTTGGCATGCAGGTAGATGTTAGGACGTAGGCATCCGCTAAGAAAGGATTTCCCGAAATTCTTGCGGGAACGGGGAAAAACGGGGATGCACGTACAAAGTCGTGGGCGGAAGCTAGTCTTAAATAAATTCAACATGATTTTCCTGGAAAAGAAGTCATTAACAATACCCATGACGATGCCGTACAAATCATTATTGAAACAGCGTTCAACGTTCGACATTTATTTGGTTAAAATAAACTGAAATTATTTATTAAGTTTCCTTCATAATATTATAGATTATTATACGTAGTACGTACGACATTACATTGCGAAGATAATATATAAAAAAAGGACGTATGGCACTCGGGGACTGCCGCGGTAAAGCTATTGCATAGCGTGCCTTCAAGCCACACCTCCGCGCCCGTTGGAGTGGAGAGCGTGAGGTTTTTTCGTTACGGAATTTCTGGATTCGGTCCCCGCGCTCAAGGCCCGCGATAGAAGCTATGCAATAGCTTAATAAGGAAAAACTTTTGACGATAAAGTTTTAAGAAATAACTTTAACTTCTTCTAAAAGAACTTACCGTTTTTTTTTTTATTTCTACGAACGAGATATCAAAAACATAAGTTTAAAACTTATTATGAAATCGTTCCTATGGTATCTATATGAAACTGCAAACATTCTTAACCCACCGGATTATTTATTAAGTACACCTATTAATAAAGGCAGGACGATTCAATTCTTTCGCGACCCATATCACAAAATGACAAGACAGATTATTCGAAACCTTCCAACTGCGAAGATATTGTCAAATAAACTGCCACATGCACAAAGGAGGACGGAGCTAACGGTCAGTCCATGTATTCAATATTATAACGTTGATAAATAGCTTTCGTTTTTTGGATTTTGTGCGTAAAATGTCTAACATGTCACTGGGTTATTAACCTTAATTTTAAGCGGACATAGGCACGTTATGCGCAAAAAGTTGACGCTTAATTTAGTTCATTGCGAATCTATAATAATCTAATATTTTCATAGCAAGAGCGAGATAAGATTACAAAGACAGTAGTAAGCCACCTATAAGTAGATATTATAAGTATAATATGTAGATAGCGTATAACTCTTCCAAAAAGAAAATCAGGAGTTTTTATTCGTCACAATAGTATCGCATCTTAACAATTGTAACAAATAATATTTCTCTTCCATCTACCATTCAATCTTACTCTACCACAAATAAAACAACAACATTCTCAGTTCAAAACTACTCAAATACTAGTCAATATTCACTTCTAAAATATTTATACATCTCGGAACAAAACACGCTGTCTTCACATAGTGTAGTAAACACTATTGTATTGCATGTCATAAAGAATTTTATCTCACTACAGTTTGTTCAACAGCACTTCGAGCTGAAAGTTTTTAAAAGTACGCTGAAAGGGTGTTGTTAAATGATAAGGAACTTTGCACCTCAGTAAATGAGCTAAGTTAATCTTTGTTCTAAGTGTCCAACTATCTTAATACAATGAAGAAGTTACAACTATGGATATTCTGTGTATTCTTTTAAACTTGTGGCTTACGTAAAAGCCTCTGTGAAACGTGTTATCGTGTAAGAGCACATTTATCCTATCCTACTAATAATATAAATGCGAAAGTTTGTGAGGATGTGTGTGTGTGTGTGTGTGTCTGTTTGTTACTCTTTCACGCAAATACTACTGAACCGATTACAATGAAATTTAACACATATATAGAGGGTAACTTGGATTAACATATAGGATAGGTTTTATCCCGGAAATCCCACGGAAACGGGAACTATGCGGGTTTTTCTTTGAAAACGCGGGCGAAGCCGCGGGCCGAAACCTAGTTTAATATAAATGACTGATATAAAATATTATTATGAATGTCTTTGAAATATTGAAATTAATAATGAATACACTTGTCTTTTTTAACAATACATAATGTGGTAAGGTTATTGAAATATTTTTTTGTAATAAGAAATTATAAATAATGGCATGGATAAATAGATAAAATTGTATTCATGTTTAGGTTAGGATTGTGTAGCTTTAAATGAAATCAGAACTTTCTATTAGTTTCTTGTAGCCTGATTTTTATTTAAATCATACTGAATTATTCTCAGTAAATCGTCTCAAAAGTTCTGTTCCTATCTTTCTTCCCGAAATTTTCTCTTCACCAAGAGATAGATTTGAGGAAACTTTTGGAAAGTATGCCCGATATATAATACTAATTTTACATTGCTTTTTTTCTTTCCTTAAGAATATCACTGAACACTTTTCTATGAAATATTACCATGAAAATGTTAGTCATTACTTCCCGCATGATAATAATTTCGTAAAATTAAAGTCACGGAAAATTAACAACACAAAATGAACCGTCACATTTCCTTCCTTTGGTAATTAACGAATTTCATTGCTCAATTGATTTATTAAGGAAAAATTAACTTAATAAAGAAAATACGAATGAAAATTTTCGTGAGTAATTTAAAATTTTAACACCATCGTTAAGATATAAAACTATAATATAGTTAAAAGAGATTTTTTAGACTTCATGGATAGAAAAAGTATTTTGAGCTTCTTGTATCTTTATGTTTTTCCAACAACAAATATTTCATGCAAAACGCATTAAAGTTGTAGCATAATGCTACTTGCGAGTGGGAACGTCAGCTGGTGAAAACTTTACTTACATTAAACTCATATATCTTTATAATAACATATATTTCGGTATAATTACATTACTTGCTTTAAATACTTCAGTAATCCAATATGATTAAACTGTGATAGTAATAAAAAATTTTGCTCACCTGACTTGTGAATTTTTTTAGTTCAAAAAATATATCCAATAAAGAATTTAATATTTCAAATAGAGTAATACAAACAAGGCAACATCTGTAAAGAATGGTCGCTGAATTAAAAAATTAGCTACAAAGTTGTAGATACAACGATTCATAATATCTGTTAGCATTTTCATAACCGATTGGTACTCCACAAAGTCCCACTTATGAAAATCATTATGACTCTCTTTGTCATACGAAAGATGTCCTCTGGAAGACGTTAGCTAAGTTAGCTCAATATCCGTATAATATAAATGCTTCGTTATTTCAACTTTCTAAACTTCACGTTGTTTGTGACCATCTTCAACATACACACGAACAAACAGACAATCTAAAGAATGATGGGCATCGTTCTTCTGCTTCATGGTGATTTTCTTCTTTAAACCCATGAGATAACTTGCCTACATCTTTTCTTTCAACAAAACTAACTGGATACAGTATTATGTAGATAACATACGTCATGTCTATCTGCGTTATTAAGATTGAAGTAAAACCTCATACAAGTCACTCAAGTGTCGTAAATGCGGTTTGCATATTATATTGCCGTTCGCGCTGTAACGTGCTGTAACCGTCACATCGCCAGCATAGTTTTAATTTACTTCAGTAAGGATTAACTTCAGAGCTAAAGTATAAGGGTGACAAATCAACATCGAGCTATGCTGCGCTGTACTGCGCTGTGCTGTGTTTGGTCAACTCGCTCGTTTAATATTTTAATGAGGATACAAACAAACCATGCTGTGCTGCGCTGTGTGAGGCTACGCTCTGTTTAAAAACGCAGCAGTCTCGAGCGAGGCGCGCTACCCGCCGTGCTGAGCCGCGCTGTGCCGAACTGTGCTATGTTTTTATGGAGCTCTGCCATGCTGCGCTGTGTCGAGCTATGCTAGGTTTGGAGCACGCTGCGTGCCCCTCCATCGCCGCATTAAATTCATTATTCCTTTTTTTTCACGTATGGTGTGAGGTAACAAGCTACCGTGACTGGACTCTTTTAACGACAAAATAACACATAAAATATCCATATCCGCTTCTTCTTCAGTACAGCGCAGCATCGTTTAATTGTTAAAAAAACGTAGCTTAAGAAACACAGCACAGCACAGCGCAGTACAGCGCAGCATAGCTCGATGTTGATTTGTCACCCTAAGCCTATGTTTAACCGGAGTTGTGTACGAATTTTTCCAATCTCATTTGCTGAAATTTTTCTAACTTTATCATCGTGGACGGAATTTTTAAGCACGTTGTGAAGATGAGCAGTTGAGGGTATATTCTTTTTTAGATATTGCTTTGCAAAGGATGATTAGTATAGGTTCCCTTATACCCTATGCCAGTAGTTTATAGTAGCTTATGCCAGTTTTTTAGAAATCCCAAAGTTTAGTTTAGGTGATAGATATCACATATCTTTCAAAAATTTTAGGTAAAAACAAGCGACTACTACCTATTACATTCATCTTACGTAGGTTATATTTATAAGAGTGAAATTCGACTAATCCCACCACCAAAATAAAGAAAATAATCCAAGAAATTTCGATGCTCTTTCCCCTCGAATTATACGCAAAATACTGGCTGTGAATAAACTTGTGAAGGAATAAATAACATCATCTTTCATCGCATACATTCAATCGGTAATTCTATAAAGGAAGAAGAGAATAGGGCTCAAGTAAATAATGCCAGGAATAAAATGCGTCACTCGCATACAAATGAGCCTACTGGGATGGGGTAGAGATACGTTAGAAAAAACATATACGGAATAATGTCTATATGATTATGTTTGGGGCGCAAATGGTGGCACATTAGTGACATGACCGTGATTTTAATGCCGTTTATTCGAACCCTGGGTCGTAAGGGTTTTTTGAAAACATTCGATGGTATGTACCTACTTGTGTTGTTGAGTACGTACAGACATTTAAAAATTTTGTATCGGAATTTCTGTTACAATTGTAGCAAGGGTTAAGTTGGCTGAATTGTTGTAAAAATTTTAGGTTTGCAATTAACTGCAATCTAAGCTCGAGAAAATCGTTCTTAATTATATTCAAATATGTAATTTTCAAACTATCATAATTGTAATTTGTAACATTAAAATATACCTAACTGTTCTTAAATAATTTTACTTGCATAATTAATTAGCTCAATTATATTCAGTATATTTGTTGTAGCGTGGAAACAATATATGCGACCGTGTATATCGCGGCGGTAGGCGCAGTACGAGCGTGCCCGTACGCAGTTCACGCGAATGTTTATACACGGCCGATACGCTACGTGTGTGACTATGCACACTGAGTGAACGCCTTCGTAGCTGGTTCACGTTCACTCCCGACGCTTCTGCTAGCGTCCGTGGAAACGCGGTATGCCGTCACAGCCCGTATATAGAACGCGAGGGATTTATTACGCAAGCAAAGCACGCGGGCTTCGCAATAATAACGCGGCGAAATAAAAGTCAGCGTTACTTCTTCAATGTAGAGCTTTCAAGGGCTGGTGAGATCTTCAATTCCGTGCGTAGAGAGCGTTGTGTTCCGTTGACTGCGAGAGTTTAACTGAGCTTGACTCTACTCGACTTGACTCGACTTATTTTACCTACGCTCGACGGAGGGGTCATCGAGGTAAAATTTTACCGCACGGAGAGCCGGTGCTCTCCGATCAAATCGATTCGATACGTGTACTATCTACCAGCCCTTTTCTTGCTCGTAACTTTATTCATTTCCAACATATGATAATACATATAATATCTTTTTAAAACAGCCAAAATACGTTTACAATGACATACGATTCGTTATATAAAATAATTACAAACATACAGAAATTTCAAGGTTACTACTAAACTTGCACATAATTCGTACCACACTTTTACAATATTGAAATTAACTACAAGTTCTCTTTATCTTACACATAAGAAATTATCGAAATTTACGTATAACAAAATTCTCTATTTCAAAGTATAATTAACTTTTCCATAATATTTCCTCTTTATTACATTAACTGCTTCTTAAAACGCACGCATAGTACAAATGCTAACACATGTAATGTAGCCTCATATGCTGCGCTACCGTATTACTTCGTAAAGATTCTTATAAAAATCAAAACTACGTATTATAACATAATTCAAAATATTCACAATCATTTCAAGTGTAAACAATATCAACGTCATCTTTTAAAGTCATCACCGTAACATGTGAGAAGTTTCCATAATGAACTATATTATATCAACTTGTGACTATGTAAGTCACAACAAATTGTATCCAAAAATACCAAAAAATTAAGTTACAAGCTAAAATACCATTAATAGTCTAATTTTCAATTAAGACATGCGATTATAATTATGCTATATTTCTAACTTACAATTAAGACATGCGGTTACAATTATGCTAATCTATATCCACTAATATGTTATAAAAAACCTAATTATATATTTACAAACATAATGCTACAATTTAATAATTTAAAAACGTACTATTTAAACAAAAAAAAAAACAAAGTTAACAATTAAACACTATAGGGAGATACCAACAGTAATACTCGCTCCTCATTGGTTATCGTACTTACTGACCTGCTCCTATTGAGCACCGTGCGGTCTTTTTTGTCTTATTTTAACACTAATTTATTTTACAAAGCATATTAACAAAGACGTTACGTCGATCGCTAACAATATTATCATAAACAATATTTTTTATGTGAGTAGACCGGAACTAAATTTAAACGTAAAATAAATTTTCATAGTAATACAATCACGTCGTACACAATAAAACAACAACACATTTATTCTATAAAATGTAAGTGTAAACGAAAGCCAAGTTAAAAAGTTAAACTTTAAAAGAGCAAGTCAACAAAATGCTAACCGCGCCACAAAAAGTGACAGGAATTTATTCATGTCTCGTCCCTCCGTCCTCTTTGTGTTGCTAATTCTGTCCCGTTCTTTCCTTCCCTGTCATTACCCCTGGCCTGTAACACATTCCGGATCAGTGCACATGCACATTTAATGGCGTATGTGCTTTTGAAAGAATAACTTTGGAAGAATAGTGATTGGTGATCTCGATTGTGGTCGGTTTGGTCAAAGTCGATCATCTGTTCATTCTTTGTTCAAAGGCTTTTCGTTAGATAACATAAGGAATGAGGTAGAGTTGAGTTGCATTAGAAAACTCTAGTTTGACGATTGCAACTCTATGTCTCTATTTCCTTATCTTATCTATATTCAGACGTAAGTAGGTTGTAATCTTAGGTTGTAATTATTTCTTAACTATGTATATTTTAAACTAGGCACTAGGCTAAATTATTTATATCTTATTTCTATAAAACAGCGCACTATTCAAAAAGAGTATTTATTTCCACATTTTCAATTCTATATCGTTATATAGTGAACCATGTTTCAATAGTCTCAGAACATTTTTTATTTAAACATAAAACTCGTTGTTAAATAATCTATTTCCACACTCATACATCGAAGGCAGTAAATGATGGGGACACTCCATCATACCGCGATGTCCGGTGCTTTCTATAAGGAATATGTTCTAGACACTTCTATAGTGATTTATGCTTGTCATTATTTTTGTAATAACATTATTACCTGTGTTATCAACATTGTCTAGCGAGCCATCTTTTTTAAATAGGATATATTCATATTCTTTGAGTTTGAGGATATAAGAAATGTATATAAAATTAAGAAATATCATTATTAATTGGCACAGTGAGCCTCGAATTTGCTGATAAATTATGTTTGCAAAAGAAATAGAGTACTTACATAAAGATAAATCATTATTATTAT
This sequence comes from Colias behrii, assembly GCA_029959065.1. Lineage (NCBI taxonomy): Eukaryota > Metazoa > Arthropoda > Insecta > Lepidoptera > Pieridae > Colias > Colias behrii. The sequence goes on from JARWMC010000006.1 coordinate 11,091,347, forward strand.
TAGCTATTTCGAACACATTTCACAAAATTAAGTTACTGTCATAAAATCACAGTTTAAGAAAATATAACTAGCAACAATTTATCACGTTACGTGTTGAGAATCTACCTACTAGATTTCGCCCGCAGCTTCGCCCGCGTAGAAAAACCCGCATGATTCCCTTTCCCGTGGGATTTTCGATGTGAAATATCCTATGTGTTAATCCAAGTTACCCTTTTTAGGTGTGCCAAATTTCATGAAAATCGGTTCAGCATTTTTTGCGTGAAGGAGTAACAAACAAACGAACATACAAACTTTCGTATTTATAATATTGGTAGGACTAGTAGGATAAGACTTGATAAAAAGCTCAATATTACGAGTATAACTATTTTCCATGTGACCTGTTTGTTGCATCTTGTTATCAGCTAATGCTTGTCGGTAGTAATTTGAAATTAATACAGCGTTAATTATGTTACATCGTGATTAGATATATGAAGTATCGGCTAATATGCGAGTTTAATTTGATGGCTTATAACTCAAATGTAACAGGCTTAGCTTAACTTGCTCATTTGGCTATTATTTTGATTATTATTACAATATCAAATAATTCAAATTTCGGTCATTCGTGATGTGTTTTGTAATATATTGACGACGGCTCCACTTAAGTTGACCTGAAAAAAATACAACAGGATTATTAGAGCTTTAAAAGATTATTAAATCGTTTTAATAGTAATATTTATATTTTATTATGAAACTAGCTTTCCGCCCGCGGCTTCGCCCGCGTTTTCAGAGAAAACCCCGCATAATTCCCTTTCACGTGGGATTTCCGGGATAAAACCTATCCTATCTCTCAAGTTGGATCGAACTGCACATGGTGTGCGAATTTTATTATAATCGGTTAAGTGGTTTAGGAGTCCATTGAGGACAAACATTGTGACACGAGATTTAAATATATTAAGATGAGTACAGAAATTAAGAAGTAAGAAAATCAAATCTCACTTTCTGACAAAAGATAAAATAGGTATTGTAATACTTAATCTACAAATAAAGTATTGCACTAATTGTAAGTATTGCACTAAGTATATCTTACACCATAATTGACTATTCACGTACCGTCCTTTTAAATGATCATTAATCAACAGAATATACGATTTAAAAGACCGAACCGAACCGATCACTAAAAGAAAATGATACAGATCTAGCTTCTATTGCATAGTTCCATCTGAATCTACAATTTCCTTCAATTTTGAAGATACATCCGTCGCTACATGATGCGGTTGCATGCGGTGACGATCTCATACAGATTTGCTTATCTTGCTGCATATTACTATTGTATAATTATAAATAATAGATAAAAGATTAATTATTAATCTTTTATCTATTTTTTATAAATCTTATATTTATAATTATTATAAAAAAGAAACAAAGACATAAAAAGGGCGTGAAGTAGCGAGCTATCTTGAGCTGTCGACGAAAGACAATTATAAACAAAGAACTGAAACCTTAATATACAATTCGTTCCACATTTATTCATGTTTATTTGGCTTCGGCAAGAGTAAATGTCGGCACACCCCGGACACTCCATACAAAATTATCGTTTTGACAGTCACACTGTAGAGACTGCAAATGTGTGTGTTAACGCTTTATGGTTGGCACATTTGTGACTAGCGTAAAAAAAATTCGCGTTTTCCTGATGAAATACATCCGTAAGCAGCACAATATCTAACCATTTTCTACGAAAAACGATAGTCACAAATCCAAAATAATAAAATTACTTTAAGTCAATTTGATTAATGTTGTCAATCTTCGTTGCGTATCGTCCTTGCAGAAAAATGCGGCCCATTTTTATCATGATCGTGCGGGGTGAGGTAAGTGTTTAATTTTGACGGGAGGCGGAGAGTGTCCGTTCTGTAGCGTTTAGCTACTATTATGTATTCTGTGATGTCGGTGTCACCGAGTTTGTTTGTCAAAGTCGCGCTTTTGTTGATCCAGTTTAAAAATACTGAAAGATCCTCAAGGATATATTTGATCCGAAAGTTTCGCGAAATCATGTATATATGTACAATAAAACGTAATCCTGAATAGAGGAAGGTTTTTACGACACATTCGATCCACTAAAGTGTCACTATTCTCACTAGCTCAAGTTTCATAAAGGTGCAGATAATCCAATCCCCTCGAGTGTTATACGTTTTATGTTCAGCTTTATATAGATATGTGGAGTTCATGATTTCTCTGGAAAATTCTGTTTATTGATTTGTTATGTTAGCAAGTTAACAATAAGCGGTACTGTGTTTGAGTAATATATTATAACAGTTTTTGAAGTGAAACTTTTTTATCGGGGTTGGAAAAAAATTTAGTGTAACATTTTTTCGTTACGCGTGACATTTTTCCGTTACGACTTTGACGGCTTTGATTCGACGTATTTCTGTAAAGTTGCATATAGTAAATTATTTTTTTTTAAATAAGGTCATAAAGAAGTTTCACTTCTTACGTATGTACACTAGTACACGCACACATTTTTTTGGATATGGGATACAAATATATGAAGATTTTAATGTAGGTAAAGTAGCGTAAACTTGAAATTGCATTTTTTAAATCTAAACTTCAAACGTTAACATTATTTAATAAAATATATTTTTAATAATTATCTCATAATTAAGTAACGAAAATACTAATTATGCATAACAAGGGCTGGTTTAATAGATTTTGTTTATAATCATAAAATGTAAAATTTATTATTTTCGTTACGCTCTTTTAGAACAGCGTTTAAGCTACTTTAATTCAGTTTTTACAGAATTTCTATTATATATTTTAAAGCATGTTTTGATAGTGAAATATTCTATTGTTTGAGAGAATCAACTGGAATTTTAACTCCCTAGAGGACTTTGAAAACTGTACAGTAGACTTTTTTATTGTGAAGAAATGATAATATATTTTCTGTGATATATTCGTAAAGTTTTATAGACCTATGTAGGTATATAATATGGTACCTATATAATTATGCGTTGATATTATAGTGCCAGGAATTCACAATCACACAGCATTAGTATATTTATTATTTATATTCTATTCAACAATACCAAGTGATAATGTAATATTACCAGATAAAATAACTGCCGTATAAGCATCTATCCCAAATTCAAAGTTTTCTTTATAAAAAGGAAAAATTTAGTAATAAGAAAAACAATCGTACTGGGAACCTTCCCCAAATATTTTAATTTATTTATTAACACACTATTTACGTAACTATATTAAATTATTTTATCATTGTTTCAGATTCAAGGCAAGCCAATATTTCAGCAAAGAATACTGCCTAGTCCAGCGGTTTCACTGCCCATACATGTTGGTCCCACTGCCCCGCCTGGGGACGAAAATACCAATATCATATTCAGCCCCTGGAAAGCGTTTGGGCCATTTGTGGATACTATCCAGGTATTTAAGGTTGTAGTAATAGTGAAACGACTTTGAGGATTTGGACGTTCTCCCCGCGCTAGCCACGCACCCCCGCTTCATTTTTACGTGCGCAGAGCGTGATCCGCGCTATCGCAACTATCCGCTCGCGTCGCGTTCCGCAGCAGCTCGGGCATTTTTATTACCCGACTAAAAAGAAGGGTTATGTTTTTCGCGCCTATCTTTGTATGTATCTAATATTCTTTATACTCTGATATCTTCCGAACCACTGGATGGATTTCTTTAATTAGGGTATCGTTAGATTCGTCGTATTAGCCCAAGTTTTGTTAGATAGGTGACAAAAAAAAAGAAAAATGTGGGGTGCTAGACTAAAATACAAAAAAAAAATCTTTTTCTGCAATATGGGTATCAAATTAAAGGTATCATAATAAGGATTCCAAAAAAGTGTATCATGCTTATATTAGGTACCTACAATAATAAAACAACATAGATTTATTTTTGTGAAATGAAATCAGTGATGATACTTAGGTATTTGTGAACGAAATTTTAAGAGAAAAGCGCCTGAAAGAAATGCAATTTTATTAACATTGTAATTTTTTCAGGCGCTATTAAAAAACTTTATTTTACTTTTTTATACTGAATTTACTATTTTAATAGTTTAAAAAGGTAAAATTGTACTTTATAGGGCGTGGAGTTGAGAGTCGTAAATTTTTTTGTGGTTAGCTATTGTCCTATGGAACCCAAATCTGAAATTTCACTTTGAGGATACTTTTAGTTTTTGAGTTACGAATTTTTGAAAATCGGAAAATAAGTATAGAAAGTTACTCCATCTTATTTTTGTTACGCATATTTATTGTTTTGACGTCAGAATGGCGGGACCACTTTGTTTATAGAATATCTTGAAATCCTGTTAGAGTAGAAGTTTTTTACGAAAGTATAAAATAGTACCTACTAATTATGCACTAAATTATAGGTACATAATTTTCAAAATGCCTGAGGAAGTCCCGCCATCTTGACGTAACGGGTATTTGGTGTAGGGCTTTGACCTACTAAGCTAATCAATGTGCTACTAAAAAGCATAAAATAAAAAAGTTGTTAAAAAACCCGACTGAGAAAAAAACAAGTTCAAAACAAGATTTCTAATAGAAAACTTAGTTAGTAGCAGGCGGGCACACATTCGCAAACATAGTTAAAAGAAAACTTATGTGAAACCACGCGCACGCACAAAATTGTCCAAAGAAAAATTGCACAAAATTGCCATCCACAATCAGGCAAAATACAATTTTAGAGAATGAGCAGCACAACCTCCTCGTCCGACAGTTCGAGCTACAGTGCCGCCCGTCGCCCGCGCACGGACCCGCTCATTTCATTTCATTTAGAAAACAGTGAATAATTATTTGTAGCTCAATAAGAACTTGCCTTGTCTCGTCAAACGTACAATTTATGACAAACACCTTTTAAAATATTATTGTGAAAGAAAAATAGCAAAACTCCATACCGTTTAGACGTAGTTACGAAAATTCAAACAAGAAATGCTCCACTTTGGAATATTTTTTCGGACATTATTTTTATAGATAGAATTATTTAAAACGTTCAAATTAAAGTTTAAGGTCTAATAAGTAACATATATTTTTTTTGGACATTTATATTCACTAACCGAAGAGTAGTTAGATGAAGAAAACAGGCATTTGGCAGTAAGTAGCCCCTTAAATCATAATATTATGTATTTCAATTATAATTGTTATTTATTGAGGCTCTAAATATAAAAAGCTTATGTTAAACACATTACTTTTAGCAACTTAAGATAGGTTTAAGAAAATACAAGTAATACATTTTGTAACTTAAACCAAAAATATCTTCATAAAAACCGAATTTTCTAAAGTAAATTTTGGGTTTAGTCGTATTTTGATTTTATAACAGTTGAATATTTTAAGACTTGATACTGCATCAAGTCTTAAATTCAACTTTTTCACCCACCGAATGCTAACTTATAATTTAGTAAGTTAATCTTAACTGTACTTAGGATTAAAATTAATTGAGCAATAAAAAATAGCGCTAACTTACCTATCAATAAAATATAGCAAAACGATTTGAATGATAGACCGAAACATAATCAAAATTATCCTTGTACCACATAAATATCTTAACGAATTTACGTCAAACAATATACCGCGAGTTGAGATTTCCTCAACAATTTCTCTAATTGGTTTTAGACATTGATAAATGGTACCGCTAGTCTATCGTTCACAATCAATATGCTGTAACATAGACATTATACAATATCTTATGTCTGAGTTTATGGACAGGCTTTGTTTAATTATGGGATATTTTAAGGAGATAGTGATTTGTAGATGTGAAGCTACGAATTTGTGGTGAGAATAGATTTTAATTGCTCTAGTTTATAAAAGTTATGTTATGTTGCGAAATAAATGAAGTCGTAAGATCGATTCATTTTTTTCTGTCAGGAGTGAGGTTTATTACTGAAATTTACAAAGACTCCTTAAAACGTTATTATATCTATTATTTTCAATGAACTAAATCAGATTCCAATTTTTAGCATGTAAAGTTAGTAGTTGTGATTCGCCGGTTCTGGCGCAAGCGCCAGAACCGGCGAATCACGTGTTGGCGAACCCGCAAATCAGTGGTACCCCATCCTAAAAAAAAAAAAGAAAAAAAAGTTTGGACTCTTTTCCCACTAAAGCGGCCACGCTGAGTCGATAGCACTCACTCCCGAAGCGATAGGATGCATGGTTTCGGAGATGTGCAGATCGATTAACTCTTATCTAATTGATATCCGGTGGCCTTATCTATCAACACCGTCCCAACTCGGCGTTCTTATCTATTACTCATTGTGCACCTCGCTTATCACTGCTTTTGTATTAAACTTCTTTGCTATGATCTACCTCGCTATTCTAACCAAACGATGTATTATTATATTCAAGAAAAAATACGTCTAAAATACTATAACAATATTTATATATTATCGTACTATATTATTATAATTGTTGCTTTTTTAAAAAGCGATTCGCTTCTGGCGTTGTTTATCAAAATCTAACCTAACCTAACCTAACCTAATTATTTTTCCGGGTAATCTGATGTATCGAACTTTGTTACGAGCTACCTCGCTATTCTGAATCATCAATAAAACACATTCATTTTACTGCCATTTTTATTGGAATTGTAGCCTTATCTACTTATAAAATAGGAGCGAAACATCTCATCCACTAAAATATCGTTGTACAGTGTGTTCCCTGTAAATATGCTCGTAAAACTATGCATTGAATATCCCTGAAACTTATATAGCAAATACATTAAGCAATATTCACCACAAACTGAAGTCCAATCATTCTGAATCCTATCAACATTCCAGTCCCATCTCTTACAATTCCTTTTCAAAAACTGGAGATGATATCGCTCAGGTGTTCGTCCATATGAATCAAAATATTGACCGATGCCATTCGTATCGATATGTACAGCTACCCAGTGTGAACCTGGTTTATCATCCGCATCCAAATTGCATATTATATACGTTGGTGCATGGGTATACATAGGCAGTCTATTAGCAGCATAAACATTATTTTCTAGACTGGGATGAATCTTTTTCATATGTTTTTGTAATTCTAGTGTATCCATGATAGTACTGTTATTAGCAGATTATTACAGTACCAATCTATTCAATGGTTGGCATAGGAATGTTCAATTATAGTGTTTTGTATAAGATTAAATAGGAAGTTTGTAAAATCTAACCTAACCTAACCTAATTATTTTTCCGGGTAATCTGATGTATCGAACTTTGTTACGAGCTACCTCGCTATATATATTAAATTTTTACATCAACATTTTCATTTTTTATTTCATCCCTTTAAACTCTAGACGTGTGAAATGTTTCACTTTATCCATCCGTTTACTGCTATTGTGGCCGGACCAAGTGGATGTGGGAAGTCAAATTTTGTAACAAATTTCATAAAATCAGTTAAAGAAATATGTAATTGTGATTTTAATCATATCACATGGTGCTTTGATGAAATGCAACCTTTATATAATTTACCAAATGTTAACTATCATCAAGGAATTCCAAATCTTAATATGTTTGATGGTGAAAACCCACACCTTATTATTATTGATGATCTAATGAGAGAGTCTGATGGAAGAATTGTGGATATATTTACAAAAGGTAGTCATCACCGGAATCTTAGTGTATTTTATTTAACACAAAATTTATTTCATCAAGGTAAAGGTCAAAGAGACATTTCTTTAAACTCAAGTTATATAATTTATTTTAAAAACCCTCGAGATAAAACTCAAATAAGATATTTAGCACGACAAGTGTCACCAGATAACACAAAATTCATTGAAGACGCCTACAGGGATGCAACTTTAGAAGCACATGGATATTTAATGGTAGATTTAAAACAGAATACAAATGATTTTTGTCGTATCAAGACAAATGTATTCCCATTTAATGGTCACTGTACAGTCTACGTCCCTACGAAAGAGTTTAAATACACCAAGAATCAAACAATTCAAATCATTTCTAAATGATGCATCGTCGAGTCACAACGCATAAACATTTGCTAAATGCTTTGCATACGCTTAAACCAAAACATCAAAGAGCATTACTTAAAACGTGTGATGCAAAAGAAATAAATTGTATTTGTGAATGTATTCATAACGTTTTACAAGGAAAGATACCACTTAAAGATCAAGATAAACAAAAATTGAATAAACACAAAAATATACTCCGTAAACTGGTGCGTAAGTGTAAACATAAACTAAGAAAAAATATTATTATACAAAAAGGAGGGACTTTCTTACCAATAATATTAGGTGCAATATTGAGTGGATTAGTAAGTGGACTAGCCAGTTAATATGGAAAATGCTAAGAAAATGATACTTATTGAACCTGGATTGATTGAGAAATTAAAACAAGAAAATAAGGATACAAGTAATTTGTCTCGATTAGATATTGAAATGCAAAATATTATGAATAGTAAGACGGAAGACCGAAAGAAGTGGATGTTATATTTGCAAACACTACAAAGATACCTTCACTTTATCGAAGAGGATCGTCAACCACTCAGATTACCAATTTATTCTGATACATCTAATGAATATTCAAATGAGTCTAAAATTGGTTTTAAAAATAAAGATAGAGATCTAAAAAGTTCAGTTGATGCTGAATCTTTGTTGGAGGAGAAAGGTTCCATTAAAAGTATAGAAAGTGAGGCAAATCCACTGTATTCACCAACACAAATACTCAGTTTAATACCAAAAACTTATAATAAAAAAGGTGAGTCATTATTAAACTTAATTGGATCAAGTAAAAGTAAAATACGTTGGGATAATGAAGGCACAATCATAATTGATAATGAAAAAATTCCAGGAAGTAATATTGTTGATTTAATAAATGATTCACTTAGACCCTTAAAAAAAAGTGATCCGATAGGGTGGGATAGATTTGCTAAAGCATTGAAAGATATTAAAGTACCACTTACTTATATTGGAAATCCAAAGAGATGTGAGTTTATTAACCAACTTCAAGCGAAAGATCTGAACAAAACCTCCGAGATTGAAGTTCAAGAATTTTCTACACCGAGCAGTGGAGATAAAAGATATATAACTAAAATACGTAAAAAGATCGATTGGGAAAAATGGACCCCGTACTAGAAGAAATTAACAGGATTTATTATGATCCATCTAACCCCGCTGGTTTTGGTAGTATTGATAAATTATCAAAAGCTATGAAGGGTAAAATGGATAAAAAGCAAGTAAAGGAATGGTTACAATCACAAGAAACATATACATTACATAAACCCATTCGGAAAAAATTCCCGCGTAATAGGTACATTCTATCAAATATTAATGAGCTGTGGCAAGCTGATTTAAGTGATATGCGAACTTATTCTCAATATAATGATGGTTTCAACTACATACTTTGTGTTATTGATGTATTTAGTAAATATGCTTTTGCAAGACCAATGAAAAAGAAAAACTCAGAAACAACTAAAGAATGTTTTGAAAGTATATTTACTGAAAGTAATTCAACCCCTACTCACATACAATCTGATAAAGGTACAGAATTTGTTTCAAAAGATGTACAAAAATACTTTAAATCCAAAAAGATAAATTACTATACCACTAACAATCCTGATATTAAGGCTAGTATTGTTGAACGATTTCAAAGAACTCTAAAAATGAAAATGTGGCGTTATTTCACTCATAATAATACTTATAGATATATAGATGTTTTACAAGATTTAATATACTCTTATAATCACAGCATTCACTCGAGTATTAAGATGTGCCCATGTGATGTAAGTTCCAACAATATTATGACAGTTTGGACTAATCTTTATGATAGAGGGTCAAACAAACTTTCTTTAGAAAATTCAAAACCAAATTTCAACGTGGGTGATTATGTTCGAATAACTAAATATAAACATGTTTTCCAAAAAGGATATGAATCAAATTGGAGTGATGAAATATTTATTATATCTTCAATAATTGATAGATCTCCATGGGTTGTTTATACAATTACAGATTTACAAAATGAACCAATAGTTGGTACTTTTTATGAAAGAGAATTACAGAAGGTCACTTACAACCCCACCTCACAATATAAAATAGATAAAATAATTGGTACTCGTTATTCAGGCAACAGAAAAGAAGTATTAGTGAAGTGGAAAGGTTATCCAGATAAATTTAACAGTTGGATTTTAGCTTCTAGTTTAAAAGAAATATGAATAAAGAAAGTTTTTATTTAACTTTGCTCAGCAATAGTTCAATGGAATACTTCCCTGATAACAAGACCACAAATTTTTCAACAAAATTACCAAAAGCTATGAAATTAGAAGGTGAATGGTTGGTTGGAGTTGTCGAGTTTCAATATCCATGCACAATGTTTACTGTTCAAGATCATGAAAATGTTGTATACATCACAAAAACCATGTTAATTCCTAATGAAGATAAACCATCAACAGTGTACTACAAAAAACATATTCCCGCTACCAACTACGATAACGTTGAACATATTTTGAGAGCGTTAAATGGTATCGGAGAGAACTTGAAATTTCGTTATGATGAAATAACAAAATTTGTGTCTGTTTCTGTTTTGGATAAAAATATAACATCCGTAACATTATCACCCAAATTAAGTTTACAACTAGGTTATGAACCAAATACAAATCTCCTAGACAGAAATTTTGGGAAGTGTCCTGCTAATTTACATTTAGGGTTACCATCTCAACTATTTCTATATTGCGACATTATCGATCCTCAGATTGTGGGTGATGTTATGACTCCGCTATTAAGAGTCATTTCATTAGATCCTTCAAAATACATTTATGGTGCGTATAAAATGCACGTTTTCTCTCCACCTCACTACTTACCTGTTATGCGAAGAGAGTTCGATACGCTGGAAATGGATATAAGATCGAGCGCAGGACAAAAAATACCATTCCAGTTTGGGACCGTGTGTATTAAACTACATTTCCGCAAATTATAATAATGTATTCTCCTCATGATCATCATAAATGTCCATATGAAAATTATTATTCACATCAAGCTGGATCAGGAGTTGGAGTAATTTATAAGGGTTCACCATACCAACGCGGTCATGGTATTGGGAGCTTCTTAGGAGGGTTATTTAGATCAGTTTTACCTTTACTTTCAAGTGGTGCTCGAGTGGTTGGTAAGGAGGCATTAAACGCTGGAGTAGGACTTTTATCGGATATGATTCAAGCCCGTCCTATGGAAGCCTCAATAAAAGATCGTCTAAAGCAAGTTAGTACGAACTTAAAACGAAAGGCTGATAACAAAATTGATCGATTAAACATGACAGGATCTGGGTATATAACTAAAAGAAAACGATTGGCCTCGTTCATTCCACCACTAACAGCTAAAGTGAAAGCTACGAAAAAACTTGGTCTAAAACCAAAAAACATCAAAGATATATTTTCAAATTAAGTATGTCTTTCCTTCATAATCATTCTTGTGAGTGCGTTAAGTCAGAATTAGATTTGTTTGCATTACCGTCCACACAAACAAGCATTGAAAATGGATTGTGGATTCACTATAAACCAATTTCATCTCTTGCTGATGATGGACCTATCGAGTTTCAAGTTCCTGGAACAGGCGATGACTACATAGATTTGTCTCATACATTACTCCACATAAAGGCAAAAGTATTAAATCAAGATTCAACAAACTTGTTATCAGCTACAGTAGTAGCACCTGTAAATAATTGGCTGCATTCACTTTTTAGTCAACTCGATGTTTATTTAAACCAAAAACTTGTATCACCACCTAATAATACCTATGCCTATCGAGCATACATGGAAACCCTTTTAAACTATGCTCCTGCTGCTAAACAATCTCATCTTACTTGTAGTCTTTGGTATGATGATACAGCAGGCAAAATGGATTCCACAGATGGTAAAAACACAGGATTTGCTAAAAGACAGGAATTAGTTAATGAAAGCCGGGAAATAGAAATGATTGGTCATCTTCATGGTGACATTTTCAATCAAGATAAATTTTTAATTAATGGTGTTGAAATGAGTGTAAAATTAGTTCGGTCAAGAGAGAGTTTTAATTTAATTGCTGGGTCAAATGATGAAAAGTTTAAAGTTTGCATTACGGATGCAACTCTTATTGTTCGAAGAGCACGAATTAATCCAAGTGTATTACTCGCACATCAGAAAGTTTTAGCTTCTACAACTGCTAAATATCCTATTACTCGTGCTGAAGTTAAAGTTTTAACAATTCCATCAGGTGTTCAAGGAAAAACTCTTGATAATATATTCTTGGGACAGGTACCCAAAAGATGTATTATTGGATTTGTGAACAATTCCGCATTTAATGGTTCACTTACTAAAAATCCATTTAACTTTGAAAACTATGGTATTAACTCTTTCAGCTTATATATTGATGGTCAACAAATACCTTCAAAAGCTTTGCAACCATCTTTTAATAATAATATATTCACATCGGCATATCATACTCTATTCTCGGGGACTGGTATTCACTTTCTTAATGAAGGAAATGCAATCTCTCGTGAACAGTATGCCAAAGGCTACTGTCTTTTAGCATTTGATTTAACTCCTGATTTATCAGCTAACTCATCAGCTCATTGGAATCTCATAAAGCATGGTAGTGTAAGATTAGAAGTACGATTTGAATCCTCACTAACACAAACAATTAACTGTATTGTTTATGCTGAGTTTGATAATATTATTGAAATAGATAAAAATAGAAATGTTACTGTAGACTATAGTAGTTAAGGTTATAATGTGTGTTATATTTTAGATTTATGTGTTATGCTTAATGCATTTTGTGTATATGTAACTAAAGGAAACATTATAAAATTAAATAAAACAAATTGTATGCAATTTACTATTTTTTATTTCATTACAAACTTCCTATTTAATCTTATACAAAACACTATAATTGAACATTCCTATGCCAACCATTGAATAGATTGGTACTGTAATAATCTGCTAATAACAGTACTATCATGGATACACTAGAATTACAAAAACATATGAAAAAGATTCATCCCAGTCTAGAAAATAATGTTTATGCTGCTAATAGACTGCCTATGTATACCCATGCACCAACGTATATAATATGCAATTTGGATGCGGATGATAAACCAGGTTCACACTGGGTAGCTGTACATATCGATACGAATGGCATCGGTCAATATTTTGATTCATATGGACGAACACCTGAGCGATATCATCTCCAGTTTTTGAAAAGGAATTGTAAGAGATGGGACTGGAATGTTGATAGGATTCAGAATGATTGGACTTCAGTTTGTGGTGAATATTGCTTAATGTATTTGCTATATAAGTTTCAGGGATATTCAATGCATAGTTTTACGAGCATATTTACAGGGAACACACTGTACAACGATATTTTAGTGGATGAGATGTTTCGCTCCTATTTTATAAGTAGATAAGGCTACAATTCCAATAAAAATGGCAGTAAAATGAATGTGTTTTATTGATGATTCAGAATAGCGAGGTAGCTCGTAACAAAGTTCGATACATCAGATTACCCGGAAAAATAATTAGGTTAGGTTAGGTTAGGTTAGATTTTGATAAACAACGCCAGAAGCGAATCGCTTTTTAAAAAAGCAACAATTATAATAATATAGTACGATAATATATAAATATTGTTATAGTATTTTAGACGTATTTTTTCTTGAATATAATAATACATCGTTTGGTTAGAATAGCGAGGTAGATCATAGCAAAGAAGTTTAATACAAAAGCAGTGATAAGCGAGGTGCACAATGAGTAATAGATAAGAACGCCGAGTTGGGACGGTGTTGATAGATAAGGCCACCGGATATCAATTAGATAAGAGTTAATCGATCTGCACATCTCCGAAACCATGCATCCTATCGCTTCGGGAGTGAGTGCTATCGACTCAGCGTGGCCGCTTTAGTGGGAAAAGAGTCCAAACTTTTTTTTCTTTTTTTTTTTTAGGATGGGGTACCACTGATTTGCGGGTTCGCCAACACGTGATTCGCCGGTTCTGGCGCTTGCGCCAGAACCGGCGAATCACAACTACTAAAGTTAACATACAGAATAAAGAATTATGGTTACAAAATACGAAAAGTTCCCATAGTATTGCAGTAGAAGTAGCTATAATATTATCTGTGGTAGTGGGATATATACTAATAAGCCATAAATATATAAAACTGGACCACGTTGCCTCCAGGATGGTGAATTGCTCCAAAGCCAAGATGCAGTGATGTTCCCGACCTCCAGACATCCAGACTTCGACGAGGACGTGACCGACGTGATACCCACCAGCACGAGAGGATCGTCGAATAAGGTATTATTGAGGAAATAGGGAATTATAGGTACTCACTAAAGTATTATTTATGCTGATAATGATCTGATTATTATTGACGTATATTCTAAGAAGATTTCGCTTCAGTTAAGCTTGTACAATATACCAGTAGGAACCTAGTGGTGTCTTTTTGAAAATGTGATTTTTTATAAAATAAATAGTTGTTATTCTCTATTTATATTTAGGCATCCGTAAAAAGGATAATCTGTGTTTTTATTGAAATAAAATGTGTAATTATTTAAGAGCCAGGCTAAATTGGCAATTCGAGAAAGCGTATTGGCAAAAAATAGTTTAAGATAACATTTACAAGTAAAACGATAAATTATTACGACGTATAAATTGAACTAACACTTAAAACAATCAATAAAATGTTGAAATCACATTGGGAATATCGATTAGACCCCAATGTCGCTTTTTGTTGAACGTTGCAAGGCCGCTTAGTCCCGTAGGAAACATACTGTCATTAGCCTAAACGATCAGTATGCCTCTTTTTTTACGATAAAATCATTGCTTGTTTTTCAATACTTCTATAGTAGCAAGATTTTTTACTGTTTATAACTTAGAAAAAGCTAGTCCAAGTAATAATATTCTATTTCACTTAAGTATTAATATCTTATGCGGATTGTTAAAGACAGACGGGAGTAAGATGACACTATTAATTGCTATTAAAATATTTTCCTGTAGGATATTTTATATCCCTTTATGAAGTTATAAAATTTATGCAAACGAAGAGCAATTTACACAATTGACATTTTCACGATTGACCCTGGGGCATTCCTGTCCCTAAATCGAAAATAATTTCCATTATGAGCTTTAAAATGCACAATTTTGATCAGCCAATAAATATGATACCCTAAAATATACCGGCCGAATTGATAACCTCCTCCTTTTTTTTGAAGTCGGTTAAAAATTGCCTCTCAACAAAGCTATATCTGATGGAGACACGATTTCCAACTGTTCTAGATTCTTTTTCTACTTTCATATATACGTGCTCGTATATTCGTCTCCAGGGTACACTACACGTGTAAATATTATGCTAAGTAGTGAAAGTCTAACGTATACCGTCACTGGAATTCATTCATTCGTCTCTTTCATAGGACTTGCCAATGATATTATAAGTAAAGGCCTGAATCGGGTAGAATTCCCTTTTAATACCGAAAATTAACTCTATAGTCCTTTTCACCTATGATGATTCCTGTGACATTGTGTTCCGAATTACGTATTTTATAATTAAAAAGCAAAAATAATTTTAATGCATAACATTTTTATTTTAAGGCGGCATTATTACCAAAAATATAAAAATGAAACATCTTAAGCTACTAAAACAAAAACAGTATTGTTTAGTTTAATATAACGAAAAATAAAAAAAAATAACACAAAAAAAATAATACCTACGCAATTCGTGTACATGAAATGGAACGTTGAAAAATTATAGAGTTGGAAAATCATATAATCGGCGCCCATCTTGTGATCGTTTGTCAATCGCGTCAATCGTCTGTACGAGTCCGTCAGCCTTGTATACAAGTTGCATTTTTATATTGATACTTTACGTGGTATTCTGTTATTATTACTAATTGTTATTCTTCACTTTTTGTCGCTGTTGTTTGCTAAGATTCCTGAGTTAATTGTTGGCGAAATGCCGAAATAACTAATTTTGGTCCTTTATTCAAATCGATTTCATTTCCATATAAAATATTATCGATTATCGGAAACAATTGATACGATTTCAGTAAAGGCAATCTCTACACGTGTCAACAATCGATATGTCACAGGAATCATCTTAGGTGAAAAGGACTATAGTTATAACCGTTTTTCTTCTTAGATTCTTAATGTACATAACTAAAAAAATGTATATTAAAGTTTCGAATATGATAAAGGGCATGGTTGTTTTAATTTGTTTATTTTACGATCAGGTTTTTTGGAAAAAAATCATGAACTGAGGTCGATTTTTGGACTTTAAACCAAAACGCTAAGTCAATATAACGTCAATTATTGTAGTGTTTTTACAGTGTGTTTATGAAATTGAAACACAGGGCATGGTTGTTTTAAATTTTGATTCCATATCCAAATATCTTTTTAATAATTTTTATACGTACTTTTACTACGGTAGATTCGCGCCGGTCCCCCGATCCCGCCTTGTAAATCACCTAGCAAGGTCGCTAGCCCCTATTAAGGCCTTAAAAGGTGTATACTATTATAAGTAGAAAGATAGATAAAAAGTGCTCTGGATTGGACACCTTGAAATTTGAATAATTAGCCAGAATTGACTTCAGTTGTCTCTATTTGCTCACGATTGATTACCATCTTACTTTGATGAATCGTGTGTGCATTATTGTGTCGTTTTTGATGATCGAATTATGGGTTCTACACCTTTTTACTTACAATATCATTGAGACTAGCTATAAGTTAGGAGGAAGACCGTCCATTAAAATGTGACTAATTATCCAGAATTGACTTCAATTGTCTCTTTTTTGTTCACAATAATATAAGTATGCGTTAGTGCCGTTTTTGAAGATCGAATATTGAATTTGTTCTAAATAAACCCAGACTTATATTTATTAAGTCTTTAGCTACCACCAGACAGTCTTATTATCTAACACCTTTTTACTTATATTGAGACAAGCTATATAAGTTAGTAGTGTATGAGGAGGAAGTATACATAAAATGCTATGCTCTTATGTTGAAATTCATTACAAATGAGTGACGTGATTGATTGCACTCAACGTAATCTAACGTTGAGATAATATATTTTTCTGCTCCCCTAAAGATTGTATTTATAAACTTCTGAAATTTTATTCGAGAGCGCAAATATTCTTCATGAATTTTCAAAATACTAATTTTAAATCTATCTTTTATTTATCTTTTCGAAGTATTCCAAAATGCTCATAATCAATCTATTTCTTATTCATGTCTTAAAAGTATTTGGATACACCTCTATAATTTGATAATGATAAGTGTAAAGAATACTTAGGAAAGGGTTGATGACATTATTATGTGGATCGCGACCCTGCATAATGAAGGATGCTGTATCCGTAATGTCTTCGATAGAAAATTATTCAGAGCAAACGATGAAATAACTATTTAAAATTCTTTTAGAGACACCCCTCGTTGTCTGAATAGTTATAGTACAATGGTTTTCATTCTGTAGAGTACAATCTTATGATAATAGTACTTGGAAGGTCCTGTGAATGCAATTTCATAAAACCAAACATTTTGCACCGTAAATAGTGATTTGCAGTACATCGAAAATATAATGTTTAAAAGGTGAAGAAAAAACTCTCAGAAATACTAACATACATTATGTACCTAGTAACATTTTTATTTTGAATTTAAAGAAAACATTAAGTATTTTTGAAAGATTTTTTCTTCTATAAATTCAAAATGCTAGAACGGAATAGGATATTAATAGTTTAAGGTGCTATTAGAATTCTTACATCTATTTATAAGAGATAATATACGCTTAGAGAGAAAAGGAGAGCTAAATTTAGAAATACGATTCATATAAATGTAACTGGTTCTAAATAAACCCAGACATGTATTAAGTCTTTAGCTACCACGAGACAGTCTTATTAAAGTTAATATTAGGGACTTCTAAGATATATTCACTCAAATATGAGTCTTTTGAGAAACTAATAGTGATGAATTGTCAATACCCAAACTCGAAACTTATGCAAATTGAATACTAAAGTTATTGAAACTACGCAGCGCTAACTTCAAAATAACAACAATGATGGTTATATTAAACAATCCTATTTTCGTTACTTGCAGATTTCATATTATAGAAGAATATTAATATTTGAAATAAAACAATAAATCACATTATCAAAAACTTAAAAAAAAAATATTTGATGAATGAAGTTATAGTTTTGTCACCAATCCTTGATAAGTGTACAAGGTTTGAATTAAATCTGTCCTTTTAAAGTCGTTCTAAATTGAATCTAAAGGAGTCGGTTCAATAAGTTTAGCTTTTGATTTGGTCCTTCGAGTACAACTTTTCCTTATTCCAGGTGGCATCAATCAGCCAGCTATCGTTCCTCGTCAGGCCGGAGAGCTTCGAGCGTGGCCAGCTGCGTCTGACTTGCATCTCGAGTGTCCATACTGTGTACAATGAGAGAGCCGAGCTGGTGATCAATGAGGAGCGGCCGCAGATCGCCTCCGTGCTCGGCACGAGGGACCGGTCTTCAGGTATGTGTGCGCCATTTTGATTATAATGGATTATATTAGATGCGATTTTACTAGGTGGAGCTGTAACAAACAAACAAACAAACAAACAAAAATACTTTATTGTGCACCAGGACATAAAAATACAAAATCAAATATATAAAAGAAAGAGACACAGTTGAGCACAACAGGCGGACAACAGGTGTAACAAATAGAAGAAGTGTTTATATTAAGGTACAATATGATATTGATGATGATAATGGTAGCATAATTATATTATACTAGCCTAAATTATTCTAACTAATTTACCTAAGCTACGGTACAAAACTTAGACATAAAAACTAGTAATTGATAGTCGACGTATCTCGATCATCTAGCCATAATATGTAGGTTCTCGTATTTCTAATCATCTAACGTTTTACCATATTTATAACCAGTGATATCATGTGATAGTGCAAATTGTAATACAATGATCATGATTTAAATAAATACAACTTCAGAATATGCCATAACAACGTGCATAAAATACCAAAAATCAAGTTGTGGATCTTGTAAAAATACCTATATTCGTGATCTTGTTTTTTGTTTGTTTGACATTACAGATATTAATAGTCGTTTCCTATTTTCGAACAGTATATAATTTAGGAGAGCAAATGAATAATGGTTGATTATTCAAATAACTATATTACTAATTATTGCAATAATATTGAATAGAACTTCACTAAAACCCAGTATATTTGTAACTAAATTAAGCAAATATTAAAAATATTTGTTTTGGTTGAAACGATTTAGAATCTGCATATTTCAGGAATAAATATTCGCAATCGCAACTCGTATACAAACATTACAAATTCGTCGAAATGTATTCTAGTGAAAATAGTAAAAGCAAGTAAAGTGTATTGCGTTCCTATTTATACGGTTTATTCAAAAACATTAACTGTGTATTATATTCATTTATAAAAATAATGTAAATAAAGATTAATTATTGTAGCGTGTATTTAAAAAATTGTACTTATATCGACTTCTTTTTTTGTCAATACAAATACTCCGTTATGATTACTTGAATTATCTCCTAACGAAACTTATTTCAAAACAAAGACAATAAAATATGTTCTTGTGGTTATTTTAAAAGACTCTGTATTATCTGTGATTTCCCCTTTTAATGGCATCATGCTTCACAGACTACACACTTCAATGTGTATTTTTAATCTATATATACAGGGTGTAATCGTTAAGTGTGCACAGACGATTATTCCGTAACTATTATAGATATCAAAAAACTTTAAACTGATATCGAAACTACTTAACCTAATTTATGAGTAAAATGGCCGTAATAATCTTTTATATATATAAAATTCTCGTGTCACAATGTTAGTCTGCATACTCCTCCGAAACGGGTGGACCGATTCTTATGAAATTTTCTGTGCATATCGGGTAAGTCTGAGAATCGGCCAACATCTATTTTTCATATGTACCACGGGCGAAGCCGGGGTGGACCGCTAGTTTTTTTAAAATAAAACGAGAAATATCTAAAAAATTAACTTTAAACCCTCCCATACATTTAGTATGAGATATGAATATCCCATGTACATTTAATATGAAATACTTTAGCTTTTTCTTTCTTTTTTTTGGTTATCTGCTTTAATTACTTCGCAAATTTGAATGGAAGTGCATTTAGAAACTGTAAATAGAGCTCCTCATTGTATTGCACAATGAGGACGTCGCTTCCAAAATCTGCTATGAATACAAAATGTATGGGAAATAAAATGTATGGGAGCGTTTAATGTAACATTTTTGTATATTTCTCGTTTTATTTTTAAAAATTTATTATGGCCAATTTACTCATTAGGCTAAGTACTTTCGATATCAGTTTAAAGTTTTTTGATATCGCAATACGGTTTCCGTAGTGGTCGCTCGACTGGTGATCTTTTGGTGTACCTCACTCACAGATGGGCGGAGGCGGTTGAGAGTAAAGGGGAGGCATTGGCTGTAAGTTTGGATGTAGCGAAAGCCTTCGATCGGGTCTGGCACAAGGCACTTCTAGCGAAATTACCATCTTTCGGACTTCCTGCGAGGTTATGCGATTGGGTTGCCAGCTTCCTGGAAGAGAGGAGCATTAAGGTCGTTATCGACGGTTCTTGCTCTAAGCCTCTTCATGTGAATGCTGGTGTCCCACAAGGCTGCGTGCTATCTCCTACACTGTTTCTTCTGCATATCAATGATCTGTTACAAATCAGTAACATTCATTGCTATGCAGACGACAGTACGGGGGATGCTCTTTATCCCGGCCGTGCAAACACCTCAAAGGAAAGCCTCAATGAGAGTCGAAACAAACTTGTGTCTGAAGTCGAGTCTTCTCTCCAAGAAGTCTCGGATTGGGGCGAACTTAATCTTGTCGAGTTCAATCCCCTAAAGACACAGGTTTGCGCGTTCACCGCTAAAAAGACCCCGTTTGTCGTAGAACCTCGGTTTAAGAGTACTCCCCTTAGTATATCGCCGAAAATCGGAATCCTCGGAGTTGAAATCTCGAGTGACGTTCAATTCCGCAGTCATTTGGAAGCGAAGGCTAAATTAGCCTCGAAAAAACTTGGTGTGCTCAGTAGATCGAGACAGTACTTCAAGCCGGCCCACCGTCTTCAGCTGTACAAGGCTCAGGTGCGACCACATATGGAGTACTGTTCTCATCTCTGGGCCGGAGCCCCACAGTATCAACTCCTTCCTCTTGACCGCATCCAACGTCGAGCAGCTCGAATTGTCGATGACCGTAGGCTTTCCGATAGGCTCGATCCACTGTCAGTGCGAAGAGACGTTGCGTCTCTCTGTATACTGTACAGAATCTACTATGGGGAGTGCTCTGAGGAATTGTTCCACCTTTTACCAGCCGCACAGTTCCACCACCGGACCACACGCCGTAAAAACCAGTTCCATCCGCACCATCTGGATGGTTGGCGCTCCACCACTGTCCGCTTCACCCGCAACTTCCTTCCGCGTACGGTGAAACTGTGGAACGATTTGCCACCTGCGGTGTTCCCGAACAACTACGACATTGGGGCCTTCAAGAAAAGAGCTTATTTGTCCATAAAAGGCCGGCAAAGCACCTGTAACACTTCTAGTGTTACAAGTGTTTATGGGCGGTGGTGACCACTTAACATCAGGTGGCCCATCTGCTCCTTTGCTTGCTCTGACATAAAAAAAAAAAAAAAAATCTGCAATAGTTACAGAATAATCGCTTGTGTACACTTAACGATTACACCCTGTATAAAACTCAAAGGTGACTGATATAGTGATCTATCAACGCACAGCCCAAACCACTGGACGTATCAGGCTGAAATTTGGCATGCAGGTAGATGTTAGGACGTAGGCATCCGCTAAGAAAGGATTTCCTGAAATTCTTGCGGAAGCTAGTACCATATAAGTATTGTTTATATTGTTTAATGTTTTCATAATGTCCTTGTGAGGCTATGTGCCATTAAATAAACGTTTTCTTTCTTTCTTTAATAAATGGCTCTATTAATTATGTAAACTTTCCACAAATAATCTAATATTCTAAAAAGCGATTTCATCAAGTACAACTAATGAATAAAAACATATACTGGAACCAATTTGTCGCGCCAAATAAAGTTTTTAATTTAAACTTCGCTAAAATTCGCGCTATAGCCGCTATGTAACATGCATCAAAAATATTGCGTTATTTTCGTGCCTGTACACTAGAATATTTTAACCTATGCATTTTTAAGGGTGCCTGGCCCAATTCCAATACTTTCCCTTTGATTTTATAACGTCCTTTTGCCTTTGCCACAAACATATGTGACCGAATTGAAAATGCGGTCCGACTACTAATTATCTTCTTCAGCTGTTTTGAGGTGCCTTTAGACTTAGAGATTAGTTTAATGATACGATGTCCTGGGTCCAAATAAAATAAAAGTAATTTGGACTCCGGATTTCTATTATGTTATATAAATTAAAGCTACATCAGACGCTACATCGGCCAACAACGTCACATAGATGGTATAGTAAATATTCACCTTAAAAATGCTCACTTATTATAAAAGAAAGGCAACTTAAAATCAATATTACCAAGTTAAATACTGCTATAAAAACACAAAACAAAAATATGAACTTTCTTACAATCCAGATAAAATCTTCCAATTTCTGTACTTTTCACCACCAGTAGACCCTAAAAAACAGTAATTACGAATACCTTTCGAATGAAAGCGGCGCATTGAAAGCAAGGGAATTGCCTCGTAAGAAATTTTTATATTTCGATGTAAACATCAGTTCTGGAGCACAGAAAGCAAACCAATCCCACTCTACAATTTCAATATTTGTGCCGACTGACTTGCAGCGCAATTTACCTTGAGAACTTTTGGGTGAAATGCAACTACTTGGCAACTGAATATTTAAGAAAAATCTCACGGTAACCGCTCAGCCGTGGATTTGTAGGAAATGAAGGGAATTAAATGCTTTGCTGTATTTAATCGTTTCAAAGCGGTATAAAGTTGTGTACAACATTGAAAACGTCTAGTAATTATGGATTATTTGTGCTCAGCTATCTAAAGCTCTTTCAGGTTTTGGTTTGTTTGAAGGGTTTTTTAAATGACTAATAAGTTTGCGATTTCCATAAGTTGTTTATTTATTTTCGTGATAGTTTTAAGGAAATGAGATTTCCGTTTAAATGATAATAATTATTATGGTGTAAGTAGAAATATAATATTTTGAGGATTATCAAGTTTGGTATAAGAATTACATAGTGAAGGAACTATTTTATAGCATGCTACTTTAACCAATAAATATACAATTAATGATGTTAAATCATGCCCATTAAGAATATTCCTCTCTATATTTTATTGTTTATTGATGCATTATCTACATATTTTTTTGCGGTTTTCCAACATTTTTAATATCAGATTAAGAAAATGTTCAACATATTCACAATATAATACGCAAAACATTTAATTAGAAGTCAGAACGGGAGCGCGGTCTAACAAGCCTTTACAATACATTTTGTTCGCGCGAGCGTGCATTGCCCATATCATTACTTGCAACGACAACTGCTTTCAGCACTACAATAAAAATTCTACTGGGAAATTTTGAATTTGTACCCGCTTTGGATATTTAGAACATTTTATAATATGTGCGGAATTTCAGGTGGATAATTTTATTTATGCTATGACCAGAATGTGAGTCTAGTTAGCTTTGGGGCATTTCATAGAAATTGACTTCACGGACTTCACGGGAATTAAACCGAGAAAAATCGTCATTTAAAATATTGAACGAAGCAATTGTAATACATTCGCAATTATTATTAAATTGAACAGAAAAATGTGACTGCGTAATAATATATCAAATGAAATAAATCTTATTTGTAATGCCTTATTTATTATTATTGAAATAAATTTAAGGCGAAAAACGCTAGATAGGTATTTACCAAATGTGTTCTCATTTCTCTAAATGGAGACATACGGCTGTCTAGTGTTTTCTTTTTAGGATAAATAATCATTAAATTATAAGCGTGGGTAGACTAATGTCTTAGAAAGCTCACGTGAAAAATTTAGTGTATAGAAACGAATTTATTTTTTTCTTATGTAATAGTTTTATTAAAAATAAATGTCCTGCTCGATGAATGAATGAATGAATGAAACGATAACATTTAATCATCTATTTACTTTTCTGCTAATAATAATAATTTATCACTACATAGTATAAAACAAAGTCGCTTTCTCTGTCCCTATTTCCCTATGTCCCTTTGTATGCTTAAATCTTTAAAACTACGCAACGGATTTTGATTCGTTTTTTTTTAATAGATAGACTGATTCAAGAGGAAGGTTTTAGTATATAATTTATTAGGTTTTAAACAAAGCGGGCGAAGCCGCGGGCGGTAAGCTAGTACAAATATAAAAGAGGAAGAACGAAAGGAAACCTAATAGTAGCGATCTTTCAAACGTTTTCATTTAGTGCAGCGTATAAAAATTCGTATTGATCGTTAACTTTGGTAAATTTTACATATATAATGAATCCACCAGCTTTGTTCCAGCTATTCTCGTATAACCAATAACTTAGTAAGTCGCAAAATCAAGCGAATGTTCATATACGGGACATGCATGTATTTGCCGGCTCACAGTAAACAAACACGTATTGAAACGTGTCTGTTGGTTCTAAATATTCCGGCCGAGTGGGCAAAGGTAATGTTCAGTGTAGACGTTTGTTTGAGCAGCATTGCTTCGTGTAAATACGTGGGGAATGTCTGAATCTGTCCGCTTTGACGCCTCATGTCGGACACTCGTGTTAGACACTCATTGACAGCGGCTTTGAAACACAAAGCTTCTTAGGGCATGCATTGTTTAAACGAAAACAGTTATAGTGATGGGTTCGCTTCAGACAGAATGATTGTTGTATGATAGGTACTCGAGCTTTTGTGTCCTGATAGCTGTCTTCCTTCAAAAGGATAATTCCAATCAAAGTGAATGCTGTTTCTAACGAAGTTAACTTTCTTGGTTTTCTAAAAGTCGTAAAAGGAAACTTTCATTCGTTTTATTGTCACATAATAACCCAATAATTTATTATACATCTTAACATAGCATACAGTATTTATATTAAAATAATTAATGTCGATACGCAAGAACTTGTAAACAGTATCGAGTTAAATCAGAGTTAGTAAATTAGCAACTAAAGGGACACATAAAATATAACTAACTATATATAGGTTGCATCGCGTCAGTCCAACTATCGCGACTGTTATAAACAATTTAATTAGTACTCAACTCCGACACCCAGCCAACTTGGAATGAAGCTTTGTTTAATGCGCTTTAGAAATATTACATATATCTCATGCGGGCGTTGCATTGTTTGTTGCACGTAACATTCTCGAAGTTGGGAGTTTGTCTTCTAGGGGATTTGCCTGCATTCAGGTATTATTCTTCACTAGCGAACCGGCCTAGCTTCGCTTTTGTAACGTGTGCACGCGGAGGATAACGTTTGATACTGAAAATCTAAAAGTGAGTTTACGATGCGTAGTAAATAAAGTGAAATAATAAAAGATGACATTAAGTCGATATAATATTTAATCTAAATAGAACATTTTGTCAAAAAATATAAGAATAGTAAGACGTAAACATACTAAAATCACACGAAGAAAGTTATTTTGAAAACCTTGGCCAAAAATAATGATGTCTATTAATAATGCATTCGCAACAATTCAGGACGTTCATTATCTATACAAGTACACGTACAATTGGTCCCTAGGAAAAACAGGACACAATTTAAAAGCTGAATAACATGTTTGCGTTGTACAAAGATTAATAAGATATAATTACTCGCGTAGCTGAAGCGTAGTACTAAAGGTGAGCGCACACTTATTTCAGCCGAACGTATCAACTTCATGTATCAATGATTCAAAGTCAAAGCCTCGCATGCATCGCGGTGACAACAATTGACAGAGTCAAAGTAATCCTTTTTAGCTGAAGAAATCTGATTTCTTTGACGTTTGCAGCTAAATGTCACATCCTTATAACAAACAAACATACAAGAGCTCCTGCGGGGTCGACGATATCGCATATCGAATCCGATGATGTCATCAAAATCAGGTATCCTTGTAGGTGCAAGTGTGCTAAGTTTAACAAGATTTCGTGTAAAAAATTTTAATTTGTATCATTCGTTTCGTTCAACGTGTTCGGATAAGTGTGCGCTCACCCTAACGCGGGAGGGGCGAAGGCGGGAAAGCGGAAAGTGTGTCAATTGCCTACAGCGTGTAGTGTGCGTTAAGCGTCATAGAAATTAATATAAAAATCCCGTTTCAACCCTTGCTAATTACGAAGGTATGAATTGTTTAGGGTACTAATGAATTGGTGAATTTTTAACTCGTGTATGTCGTTTGAGTGATGATTTTGTGCAGCATTTTTGTATTTTGGTAAAAGCAAATGTTTGACCAGAAGCTTTGTTTAATACAATCAACATTTTAAATATAGATGAATAAAAATATTAATTAATTAACATTCATTAAAAAGTTTGTCATAATTTAGCATGTAATAAGCATGAATATAAAGCAAGGTCACTAAAGTGCTTAAGGTAGCTTTGAGGTCCCCACAGTTCCTCTTTCGCCCAAGATAAACCTTTTTAATAAAGTATTATGAGGCCATGGCGCCCTTTATAAAAAAAATCTTACAAAACATCATTTTCCACTCATCCAGATTAACGGTTACACCAGAAAGTGTATAATAATGAATTAATTGAGGAAGTTCACTGCGAATTTAAAAAACAAAAAAGCTAAACATTCATTACTTGGAATTATCGTGTTTTTGCGAAAAGAACTGTTAAGCCGAAATATTTTGGGGAGATTAGTGCTGGCGTTTATTTTCGATAAACTTTTTATTTTTTCCATTTAATTGACATTAAAGGCATGACCTGTGGGTAAAATGTGTGTAAATTATTAACATTCATTTCAAACTGAGAAAAATAATAATTACAAAGATATAATATTATTATTGCAATAAATTTTAACCCCATCTTCTATGTCTGTCTATTTTATAGGTTCGTTTTGTACATAGAATATCCCGTAGTAGGTACACCATTTATTTCACGTTTGATTTAGACCTTACCAAGTACCAACACACTCCAAAATGTTCATACACTTAGTCCTAATTGATATTTAACTAATTAAATATTAAACTTGTAACTCACATCAGTACGTTACCCGTTAACTTTCTGAAAGTGACTCTTTGAAAATCAATACTTTAGAATGCTCAAGTACTTATCAAACTTAGTATCAGAGCAATAAATCGAAATATAATTGTTCATAAAAAGTAATAAATAACTCCTTGACAATTTCGTAAGTTCAAATAAATTTATTGGTTTAATTCATCTTATCTTACTGTTGAATAAAAAGTATCGATATCAAAGAAACTTGGACGCTCTAGTCCATTAATGCTATTAACGTAATAATCACCGGCCACGCCCACTAAATTACAAAACAAAGCATTTTTGTTAAAGATGTTTTCTTTCCCCTTTTTATGGCTTATTCCCTTTTAGCGCGTCTTTTTGTTAACTTGAGGCAAAATGCGTGTTGTGAGACTGTATTTCTAATAAGACATGTATGTTGGACATGTTTAAACAATACTAATAATGTAAAGTAATCATATTTTTGAAGTGAAACTTCTTTATCGAGGTTGGAAAAAATTTAGTGTAACATTTTTTCGTTACGCGTGACATTTTTCCGTTACGCGCCATCTTTTTCTTATACCTACCACGCGTGATTCGACGTATTTCTGTAAAGTTGCATATAGTAAATTATTTTTTGAAAAATAAGGTCATAAAGAAGTTTCACTTCTTACGTGTGTACACTAGTACACGCACACTTTTTTTTTCATTCACATTAACATTCGGTACTGGACATTATGACCAGTACATATAACAATATGTTACTGGACTGAACGTATAATTAAATCGATTAATTATGATCGTAGCAAGTAATATAATTGTGTTTATTCAGATTGTATTATCTTCAAAAGAGGGTATTAATTCGATACAATAAAATGTGTATATTGATTGGGTTACAACATTTGGAATAAATAAATAAATATTTCAGGACAATTTTCACACACGGCACGATCTGATTCCATACTGCTTTCGCTTGTGCTATGGAAACCAGATGGCTGATAAACGTACATTTACAATCTTTATATATAAAAATGAATCGCAAAATGTGTTGGTAAGCGCATAACTCGAGAACGGCTGAACCGATTTCGATAATTCTTTTTTTATTATATTCCTTGAAGTACGAGGATGGTTCTTATGTAGAGAAAACGTAAACATGTACCACGGGCGAAGCCGGGGCGGACCGCTAGTTTTAAATAAATACTTATATAGATAATTTACACCCAGACACAGAGCAAACATCACACAAATATTTGCCCCGGGTGGGAAACGAACCCACGACCTCTAGCTTGGAAGGCAGGATCACTACCAACCAAACCAACCGGTCAGTCTATATATTCGAAGTATTCATAAAAATATTCATCCTTAAAGACAAAGTAATCTGTTTTACAAAAATTTGTGCCAATATGCTTACCTATCCTAATAAACCCTAAGACGAACTAAAATCTAGCATATTTTACAACAACATAACATTCTAAATTCTTACCTTGGAATGATATAGCCTGATTTTGATCAAGATTTGATATAGATTAAATAAATATATTTGTATTGAGATGTTACCTACTCTACTACACACTACATCAGTATACTTTCAAAACTTAAAAAATATGCTCTACTCAAAATTATAATTAACACCAAATGACTTCACAAAAGTTACTATTGGAACTTTTGTCAATAATAATAAACCCATACAAATCAGTTTCAAACGAGGTTCACGCGAAATGTATACAATATTATTTCTTTTCCTACCATTATCACGAGGCGAAGGCGTCCAGGCGTTAAGATATTGTTTGCGTTCCTGTATTGTGTTTTATTCATTTTAATTTTGAACAAGCTCGTATAAATATTCGCAAGAAGATGTTTCAAATGCCATAAGTTGGTACAGCTTTTGATAATGTGAAAAATGTAATAAAATGAATCAGAATTTCAAATAGGCGGCTTAATTTGGCAGGCTTTCTTATAAGAATTCGCAATTGAATTGTTGTTATATTGAAACGCGATGAAAGAATGCTTTAAATGAGTGCAGTTGGTACAAATTTTATTGTTACACAAATAAAAAAATCGTCCATTTTTCATAAATGTATTATGGAATTAGTTACTATTTTCAAGTTATGTATCCAATCAATATAAAACAGGAGGTTCTGTGCAGAATTCGTATGTTATGAGATGGATATTAAAAATAATTTGTCAAGTATTGGTTTCAAAATAAATCATTCCCTTCAAATCTTTAAAAAACGACAAGTTAATAAAATAATCATCAATACGTAGAAAATAGTACTTTCCCACTTACAATTCCATTTCTACAATTTATATTCAAATCGAAATATAATTTAATAATCCAGATGGAAATTAAAAGCAGAATGATGAATAATGCAATAATGATATTAATCTGAAGACAATGCAATTGCTGTGAGAAGAAAAACGCAATTTAAACAGCAGGAAATAGGTTAGAGTCGAGCGGGCTAGAATAATTAGGTTAAGTTTCATATAACGTGGATATAGAAGTTCTTCAAACAGAATAACTTAAACATTTACCGCTGAGTCCCGTGGACTAACTTATTTCATGCATTTTTCCCGCATCGCTAAAAGCACTTAAAATAATTAGCTAACTCGACTCTAATTTCACGGACCAACAGCGCATCATTGATGTTTGTTTGAACTATTTAAATGTTATGCAAACTAAGAACTTCTAGTTTTGGGAATATAAATCTTCTATAAAGTGATATATCACTGTAAATAAAAAATTTAAAGAGCAATTTGTATATTAGGTAGAAACATATCGAACGACTGATAGTTGTTACGAAATTAAAATTAATTTAAAGATGTAATAAAAATTGAAACATAATATAGGTAGTGGGAAAATGCATAGGTACATTCTCTACTTCGGATAAGACAACCAATACACTCTTATCGAAATCCACCACATTGAAGGCATAGGCATAGGCATTCATTTCAACCCTCACACAGCAATGCTACTTCTCCTTATCTTCCTCCAAAACAAAACATATCCTGAACTCAATTCGTGGACACTGTAATTACTGGAGACAATACACCATCGAGGGTCACGGTCAATAGAATTTGATGAACGCACACGTCTTTGTCTTTGATCCATCCCAGCTTCCAACGTAATTAAACCATAGCTTTATCAACTATCGCATAGACACCGTTACAGCCATTCCAATGGCCTATCGATATTCAAATTCGCATAATTATCGACGCAATTAATGTTTAATGTAACGATATTGACAATGGTCCATAAAGGTCCCACCTGACGTAATTGAATGGTGTGAATGGGTGAATGAACTCTGTATTTGCAATGCAAAACTAGATAGCGTTTTGAAACTCTCACTTTCCTGTGACTGAGTGGGAAAGGCGTCAGATCGTTATAGACATACCACCTACAATACCAAGAGCCTTAGGATCTACTTCTTACTAGACTAGACTTAATTTAAAAGACTAACTACATTTGATATCTATCCTATATCTCTTATAACTATATTCTCCAACGTTTTATACGCATCTAAGAGCTTCTGGATTCTTCCTACGAACAGGATAATAATAAGTGCTTTCTGTTTAACATTGCATAGGCGGCTGATCGCCTCTACACCTGTAAATCTATCTGTGAATCAGACTTGGAATCGATTTGAGTTGAGATGACAGCCCATTTACAGAAGGATACTCATGTCTTCAATCTATCCTTATTCGAACTCAGTTCAATTAAACATAGCGGTAGATGGCAGTACACAGACGGCCTCAGAGGTAGACCATAGCACACCGACTTATGTTCAAACATTTGCGCAGAGTTAAGTCGGTGTTTAATCCCCTCGTCGATACAACCAATATATTGAGAAACTATGTCTACACTAGTAATCTTTTAACTTATGTCTATGCAGGCAAGTATTAACTAGCCTTAAAACTTATATAAATTCAAAAATAGAATGGAAACTAATAGATAGGTAGCTCGTATTTGTAAAGGTGAGGTAAATTTATCAGATGCCTTGTCTAGAAATAAATAAAACCTAAATAATTTAATATATTGGTTGTGGATTTGTCTCTAAAGAAGAGACCCTCCTCTACATAAAATTCTGAGCCTTCTTTTTTATAACGTTTGTTTTGTCAAATATGTACGATAGTTATTAAATTTAAAGCAAGAATAATATGACTGTACTAAATCACAAACACCTACACTTGTAACATCAAAGTAATTTCTACCATAACCTTACTCATGTTGTGAACATACTAATGTAACTACGAGGTGCAGTCGCGGTTTTACTATTTTGACAGTTTCAGGATGGACGCAGTCTACATGCACTGTTAGGATATCCCATGGGAATTAATTTCCGATATGGACGATAATGATCCTGGTTTCAGGTCATGTACGTTGAAATTTCGATACCATTTAGTAAAATGGAAATTTGTTCGCCCTAGGTCATTTCGGTTTGATGGGCAACAATAGAAGCCAATTTTGAACCAAACGCTGCTTATATATTTTGTTCTGTAAGTTCACTATTACATACAGAACGGTGTTTAATGTTTGATTTGGTAAAGATAACATCATTGATCTCTTAATTACATTTTGCTCCCTATAGTCGACTGTGAAACTGGGAAACGCGCATATTATCACATAATGTGGCTGGTTTTAAATTAAAAAAAGACGCCTTACGATATTATTTACCTTTATGAAATCGGAATATTGAATGTGGTTTCAAATATTGATAGATAAAAATAATGAATAGTTAAACCAAGGCGAAACTAATTTTTCGATCGTAGAGCACTCTAGTCTAATGCTACGCATTATGAGTCGATCGTTATCTTCTAAAATATCTCCAATAAATGGATGGATATTAAAAAACAAAGGAAACCGTTTTATCGTAGAACTATTATGCGAGCGTGAGTCCCTGCAGTTTGAACAAATGTGCTCTAATAGTAAGACCCGTAGCAAATATTAATATAAAATTTTATGAAAAAGTATCAATAACATTTACTACAAAACGGAGTCAAATTAGTTATAAAAAATATAATTAAAACGCCGTCGTAGGATCGCTACGTGGAATTGTATAAGTTTTTACGATAAAAGTCGTTTTTATTCTTAAAGTTTTTGATTTGTCTACAATGTAATTAAGTTTTCAGTTATGTACATGAATATAGATTGTGTTACGAATTATTCGAAAAAATAAATTATGTATACAGTTATAATTTGTCAGAGATATTCGTTTTCCATGAGATTGAAAGAATTTTGATGTTTCTATGAAATAATTGTCATTTCCAAGACGTATAATAACAACGAATTGCTTAATATTTTATTCAGCTTTAATGTAATTAAATTTAATAAAAGCTTTAACGTATTATTATGATTATGTAATTTTCGCTTTTCTTCGCTTCATTTCGACCAATGATTTTTTGGATTATATTTTTTTTCATTATTAGGTAAATTTTAGCATCTTTAATTATGTTAACTCATTTTATTATAAGACCAACATTAACATAAGTGACTTCAAATGTGTTGAATTTATATTTTTGGTTTTATGGCATTCAAATGCTTTATAAATATAAATTTATAAAGAATAGAAAAAATTCGATCACGAGGCGGGACTCGAACCCGCATCCTTCGCGCCATTCCGGGGCGGATGCCTCACCAACTCAGCCACTCGTGACCCGCCCGAGTGATCGAATTTATTCTATTCTTTCAGTTTTATGTGTCTGAAGGGACACACCGCGCGCCATCTATTGAGATGATTAACAACCATTTCAACCAATATGAAGCACTTTTCAGTGAATACAATATTGTAACGATGGAACACGACCTCTTTTGTTGAATTTATATTTTTGGTTTTATGGCATTCAAATGCTTTATAAATATAAATTTATAAAGAATAGAAAAAATTCGATCACGAGGCGGGACTCGAACCCGCATCCTTCGCGCCATTCCGGGGCGGATGCCTCACCAACCCAGCCACTCGTGACCCGCCCGAGTGATCGAATTTATTCTATTCTTTCAGTTTTATGTGTCTGAAGGGACACACCGCGCGCCATCTATTGAGATGATTAACAACCATTTCAACCAATATGAAGCACTTTTCAGTGAATACAATATTGTAACGATGGAACACGACCTCTTTTGTTGAATTTATATTTTTGGTTTTATGGCATTCAAATGCTTTATAAATATAAATTTATAAAGAATAGAAAAAATTCGATCACGAGGCGGGACTCGAACCCGCATCCTTCGCGCCATTCCGGGGCGGATGCCTCACCAACTCAGCCACTCGTGACCCGCCCGAGTGATCGAATTTATTCTATTCTTTCAGTTTTATGTGTCTGAAGGGACACACCGCGCGCCATCTATTGAGATGATTAACAACCATTTCAACCAATATGAAGCACTTTTCAGTGAATACAATATTGTAACGATGGAACACGACCTCTTTTGTTGAATTTATATTTTTGGTTTTATGGCATTCAAATGCTTTATAAATATAAATTTATAAAGAATAGAAAAAATTCGATCACGAGGCGGGACTCGAACCCGCATCCTTCGCGCCATTCCGGGGCGGATGCCTCACCAACTCAGCCACTCGTGACCCGCCCGAGTGATCGAATTTATTCTATTCTTTCAGTTTTATGTGTCTGAAGGGACACACCGCGCGCCATCTATTGAGATGATTAACAACCATTTCAACCAATATGAAGCACTTTTCAGTGAATACAATATTGTAACGATGGAACACGACCTCTTTTGTTGAATTTATATTTTTGGTTTTATGGCATTCAAATGCTTTATAAATATAAATTTATAAAGAATAGAAAAAGTCGAGTTCGAGTCCCGCCTCGTGATCGAATTTTTTCTATTCTTTATAAATTTATATTCAAATGTGTTTTCAATGTTTTATGGTTAACCAATAAACGTTTTATCTTGCCAATTTATACGTAAAAGCCTACATGTTTCTAAACACGTATTGATATAATAAACATTTCCACGAAGATAAAAGGGGATATACATCAATCGGAATTCCACCACGGGACGCCACACTTAGTTGACGTGGAAATAATGTTAAGCGTATTTCTTTTAGCGAATAGTTCCCATAAAATATACATTTTCCGATTTAAATAACTGCCTGAGTGACAGACGCGACGCTTCTATCCATTTTTGCGAGCGAACGTGAAAAGTGAGTGACACTGCTGCCAATTCTGTATTTTTACTTTCGATCTGTCTAAAGTGATGTTGAGCTTGAATTTTTTATCGCTCTGATATTTTGGTACGTTATTATATAGTAGTTTTAGTTTTATTGTTGTTTCTCCAGCATTGGATGTCGGTGTCGTGGTGAAATTATACAACTCATAGTTTTGATAAATATAAAAAAAATGATTTGAGATTCATCTTACGTTTGGGTATTGTGTCGAGTTTACCTTGAATTAGTGTGAAGTTTAGAATTGTACTTAAACAGTACTGTAATGATACTGATAACTTAACATGCTGACTCATAGATTGTACCCACGTACATTGTTACCTTCAATGTCTTGTAATCTATATGATGTCATATTTTGTTACTAGTACTTTTGAATGCCTACGCATCGTATGGTACACTATAGAATGAAATAAAACTATAAAAAACGACGTGTGGCACTCGGGGACTGCCGCGGTGAAGCTATTGCATGCTATGCCTTCAAGTCACACCTCCGCCCGTCGGAGTGG
The DNA here is from genome assembly GCA_029959065.1 of Colias behrii. Lineage (NCBI taxonomy): Eukaryota > Metazoa > Arthropoda > Insecta > Lepidoptera > Pieridae > Colias > Colias behrii. The sequence continues at coordinate 11,126,100 of JARWMC010000006.1, forward strand.
GGAGCGTGAGGTTTTTTCGTTACGGAATTTCTCGATTCGGTCCCCGCGCTCAAAGCCCGCGATAGAAGCTATGCAATAGCTTAATACATTTCAAAATTTTAAATTTATACAAAAATACATCATGCAACATGGTATAAATACTATCTTATCGGAAATTTTAGGAACGTTTAATATTGTCATGCCCTTCGAAAGCTTGCAAAGAACCTTAATCATAACAATTAATATGTAGAAAAACCGCGGGTAAAAGTTAAAACAGTATTTTGAAACAACTGTAACAGAGCACCTACCGTTCATTTTCATATGAATTGTAGCTTGATTGCCTAGCTATTCGAGTGTGCCACGCTCTTGTTGGAAAAAAATTTTCGAGAATTTATTATACCGTATCCTATTATGTACCTCAGTTCGTAATTCGTGTGATCAATCAGAACGACACATATTCAGCTCTCATTTTGTTAAGTGCTTCGATGTATGGATGCGGCAATATGCAAACTCACATGAATGTTAAAATAGATACGCGTTTTAGAAACTTAAAGCGATGTATGGCGGGGTGTAATCGATTAATTTTGAATTATTCTATGTATGCGTTTCTATGCTCTTTCGGGTATTTGCCGATTGGCTTTTAATGCACATGTTTCAGAAGTATTTTGATAAATAAAGGATGTACAAAGGATTTTTTTTTAAACCATTTATTGATAGAAAAATAAACATACATTAAGCATACAGAAGAAACACCACATAAATCGACACGATTTGATCGTGGTGCACATGCATTCTAGACGTCAAACAAATACTAGATTAATATAAATTTTAACATATTATGAAATTACATTGAAAAATACATTAAGATGGCAAGTAAATTACACAACAGAAAAAGTATGACGTACAATAGGGTACTTGTGGAAAAAATTATTTGCGATCACCTACTGTGCTGGCCGAGTCTTTATAAACGTGATATATAGTATGATTTTAATTGACGGTTAACATTTTTACAGTTTATTTTATTTTTAATGTTATTATCTAATTTATTGATTAAACGTGGAATTATGTATGAGCATCTTCTTTCGCCGTAGCGGTTATTGGCTCTGATAGTACATAATTTATTTTGTATTACTTTTCGTGTGCCAAGGTTGTGAGATGTAACTTTTTCAGTAAATGTTTTATTAAAAAGTTGTTCTTTTAAGAGATGTACTTCTACTTTTTCGAAAATAGGTAACACATTGCAGTGCTTAAAAAGTTTGCTTATATCGTTTTCGTATTTCTTTTTTATTCTAGTTGGGACTATTTGTTTTAAGATGCGAATTTGAAGGTTGAGTATATTTTGTAAATAAGTTTTATACGTTCTGCCATAGCTACTAAGGCCGTAGGATATAATCGAATCGACTAAAGTGTTGTATAGTAATAATTTTACCTTGTATGTTAGTCTGTTCCCTATTGCATATATTTTAGCTGCGAATGCGCGGAGTTTGTCACATACGGCTTCAATTTGTTTGCCCCAGTTGAAATTATGGTCTATAATTAGTCCCAAATATTTGTTGTGATTCACAAGTTCGATCTGACTACAGTTAGAGCAAGATAATGAGCATTGGTTATGCAAGCATGAGTGACAATGGCAGATAAGCTGCGGCAAGGCAACTTGTTTCATATATGGAGACTTGATGTACAATAATTTAGTTTTACTTGCATTGATGACTAATCCCGCATTATGACACCACTTAGATATATTGTTGAAGTCGTATTGCAGAGATTTAAGGGCTAAATTCGCATTCTCATGGTTTATAAGGATACAGGTATCATCAGCGTACTGAAACATTTTACAATGACTATAAATAAAGGATTGACGTTCCGGCGTATAATGTTGAATTTAGTTTAAGTTATTATGATTGTTTAAAGTAACATATATCCTTAAATATTTAATTTGAAAGTTGATAAAAATTTCGAATATAATATTATAAAAAAATATTTTCCTTTCTTGAAGTCGTAGAAAAATAAAGAAGAAAATAGATAAATCAAATTATGTAAAACGTAAATAAATATACTTTTAGCTTGTTTTTCTAAAATTCCACTTTTAGAGTAGGTAACTTTATTTTGTCTACATAATATCGTTAGCTATGGTCTCAAGTGAGTGATTCTTAACAAGAATAAAGGATCGTTTCAACTGAAATTTGTTAAAATTTACGAAAATTTTAGTAGCAAAATAAAAAATAAAATAGGTATAAATCGAATTATTTAAAGTTCACTGGCACTTTTGTTAAAACTTTTTTATTACTTATGTGAATTCCTGGAAATTCTATTTTCAGTATAAAAGGTGAAAAAGCCTTACTAAAGTGAATTTGTCAAAGTGATTAAAACTTATATATGAAATTCCTGGTATAGTACGTTTTTCGTGTGTTTTTATAAAAACATCAAATCAACAAAATCACAAATTGCCAATATAGATTATTACGCTCGAGCAAGAAGCTTATATCTAATACACTGGAGATTTCAGTATGAACATTAACTTGTAACAAGAAAATATGACCTTGAATGACGCCTGTATGTTTTTTTATCCCTTTCACACCTACTTGCCAAGTTAGGTGTGAAAGGGATAAAAAACATACAGTAGATATAAGCTTCTTGCGCTCGAGTTGATATTTGACATTTGACCTTTTGACGTAAAAACCTATGTTCTAATGAAAAAAATGTATGGAATTGATATGAATTTCAAAAAAATATGATTTTAAATATATATTGCACGACTCATGATGCGAAGCATCAGAGAGTGCTTTACGATCGAAAAATTTTTTTCGCCTCATTTTTGCAGCTATTCTTATTATTATAGCCTTGTTAGTTCACGGAATCAAGATATTTTGCATACTATTGTCGAGATAATTTAATGGAGATTAATCCCATACTTTTTAAAAATTGATTTACTTCAATAGAATTGGAAAAAAACACCGAAATAGGTCAAAAAATTTTCCTGTCCGTCATGTGTGAAACCTGAAAACACTATAACTTGTGAAAAAATCCATCATTTGAGTTAAATTTTTTTTTTAAATATTCTAATCGACGATTGTAGGTCACTGAATGCGAATGATTAATTAATTCAGTGTCGTTTAATTGCAATTAATAAAAAACGAAAACTACAATAAGTTTTTTTTTTTTATTTCATAATTAAATGAGCATTATGAGTCGTGCACTTTTGGATTTTCCAAATTTTTTTTTAGGATACTAGATGATAGTCTGAACAGTTGTTTTACTTACTTATTATATTTTGTTTATTACTTCATATTTATATTTTAGTCCTTAAAAGTACAATCTAACACATAAAAATAATATTTCTTACATGCGAAGTCGAGTATGATTATTTTGTTACATGTATAAACAAAATATGTCCATAAAGGACTCAAATCATCTGCACACATAATTATATTATTTAAAATTATTTAATTAAAAACCTCAACTGCAATTTATTAAATAGTTAAACTTTGATAAACAATCTCTTGCTCCCGTCATTTAAGAATTAACCGAAAACCTCGACTCTATTTAGTCAACACAAAACTTAGAATGAATTTTCGCAAATTTCCACTACGAAGCAAGCGATTACCGCTTAAAATTTAAACACTTTCATTATAGCAAAAACCTAACGTCTATTTTACATTGTGATTCATCCCAAATTTTCGTGATTACATAATAGAGTAAATGCATTATGCGAAGGTTTGTTATATCTTCATTGTTATATCTACTAGTAGCTGTGCCTCGCGGTTTTACCCGCATTGCGTTTCTGTTATTGGTCTTAGCGTGATAATACAATATAGCCTATAGCCTTCCTCAATAAATGGATTATTTAACCCTGAACGAATTTCTCAAATCAGACCCGTAGTTCCTGAGGTTAGCATGTTCAAGCAAAAAACAATTTCGTCGGCTTTATAATATTAGTATAGGTTTTATTATCTCGGTATTATCTGAAAATGTCTTATTCTGCTTCTATTCCATTATTTCCTTTTCTGATTTATTCATTTATAAGTGGGTTCGAAACCCGTTTAGGATGAAAGAATTGAAGGCACGTGTAGGTCATCAGTTTCCCGAAAAGAAAAACGATCAGTAAAAGAGATATGAAATGCATCTGGCCTGTACTCTACAAGTGATAAGATCAATTTAGGAATTAAATTTATTTACAGAATTGTTTCTTAATAATTTATTATACATAAATCGCGTTTAAAATGATTTTAAGATTGTTTAATTTCTGAATTTATAATAGGTACTCATATAACATCAATTTATTAAGGAGATTGTGAAATTCTCGCCATTTTTACTATTTTTGAATACTTTAATCATGAATTTATTTATTTTTTTACATAAATCCTGTAACTAACTGTTTTGAATAGGCAATGTAGAGTTAAAAAATTATAAAAATAACGTAGCTATGTAATAATCACACACATGATAATAAAAGATGATTTTATGTTAAATAGTCAGATTAAGAATTAAAAACTGAAATACAGGCACAAAAATCTCAACGCGTAATAGGTCAACGTCCTCCAAAACCATAAAATAAATTAGCAATATTCGAAAGGAACGTACTCCGAATAAAAATTACTACATTTGTCACAGCATAAGAATTGGAATTAGACAAATTCGCCCGTTAAATTGGAGCAATTCGGGCCAGGGGCACGATTCGATTCCGGCTAAATCTCCCAGGTTCGGGGAAATGGGTGAGATTTTCCTTTAGAACCCTCCGAGTATGCACGTGATGGCGCGGCTGTATTTATTTTTAATTTGATTTTAAATTGGGTACTAATGGATGTTGACTTGGGCTCTCGTCTGACCCAAATCTGAGACAAAGAAATCAATCAATTGTTTTATTTACTGAAATAACTAGTGGAATTGAGATTTTAGTTTGATGGTTTTATGTTTTAATAGCTTGCCTCTAGCTGAATGGAATAAATAATAACAGTTACAATAAAAAAATATTGTTTTATTTGAAAAATCCAATAACACTTATCGATATAGTAAACCAATAATTCACAATCTGGAATAATAAAATACAAACCTTACAGAGCGTAGGTTACAACAAAAATAAAGTTCAATTGTAGGTATATTTTTTTGATTAACTGAGATTGCTTTTGCGGTTTATAAACGCTTTTAGTACAATTTATCTTCATCAAGATAAAATTCGTAAGTGGGTGTCGTTCGGGGGAATTGTAATTTTCCAAGTCATTATTGTTGGATACTTCAATAACATCATAATCACTTTCTAATCATTGTTTTGAATTTAGGTAATACTATGTTTTGTCGTCATAATGTGTCCTGTAAAGTATCTATGTTATGAAATAAAAACTTTATTATATGTTTCCTAAAATATATAATGTACTAAACATAATATTATTACACTCATACAACATAAGAAATATCTGCCTTACATGATTCTTAGAATTTTGGAAGCGATCCAAACTTCCATTTTTAAAGGCTTATTGGGGATGCGGCGTTAAATTGATTTTATGACTCTGGTTTACCAAAACGAAGAATTATACAGATATTTTCCTGGAGAAAGGTAAACAACCTAAATTATATATAATAAAAAAATATAGATTCGCCAAAAATCTAAATACCTAAGTTTTGGAAAAATAGTTAAGTTACTTGGACATGAAGCTAACAAAAGATTATTCGAAAATATTCCTACATAGGAGATGATGTTCCGATGTTTGATAGTCTACTACTGATTTGCTTTGTGTAAAAATTCATATGCATATGTCATATGTGTTTAAAAGGTTTCTGTATTTAACCAAGTACACCGCTATAATAATTTTAGCAACTCATACAAGTCTTCATTGTAATATGTTAGCTCCGTGTTATATTATGATACAAAAGAAGAATAACAAAGAATATTCTTCCAATAACATTCAAACGATCCTATTACATTGTTTTTAAAACACGCTATAAGACGTATCACTGTATCGCAAGAGAAATGGGGAACGTAATATGTTTTTTAAGCCATATAAAAGCTTGAAATGAAACGGTTCCTATCTGGCTGGCCCGTCAATCTCATTGTCGTACAATTTGAATTTCCGCTTAGACTGGTTTTTGTTAGGACTTAAGTTGGCGCCATGAAACAGACGGTTCTAGAATACAAAGTAGAATAGATCTTGAGATAGTTAGATAGCTATTTTTCGTAGTTTGAAAAGAACATATTGTGTGAGATTTAATTGAAACTAAGAAAATAATCAAATGATATTTTCGACATAATCAGAATGAATAGAAATTAGAAACAAAAAGTTTAGTTTGTTTGTTCAATAACTGTCGTTTAAATCTAGTTTTTTTACGAATTGTTTCTTTTATAATTATACTTTTGATCAATACCATATTATGAATACCACAAGATAAAATATGATGTAGCGCAGGAATTATACCTACTGACATTATTTACATACAGCACATTTCACAAAATTATTATTCAACAATGATAAATCGCGTTTCTTATGGCCCCACGCTATGTTTCGCTCGTATCTGAGGACGAAAAAACCTAACATTTGTCACTGCATTGGAATCTGTTGAATTAGACGCTTCGAGGGTTCGAGGAGATAGGAATTTGAGTTCATTTTTTATTTCGTTGTCAAATTACTGGCAGCTTATGTACGCTTCGCTTGTTTTATAGCCGCATATAGGTATTCACCTATATGTGTGTAATGTAAAGAATTCGTATATTTCTTTACATTTATGATGGACTATTTTGATGTGAGAATTTTTTTGGCCAAGGTAGCTGGTGTATAGATCTTCCGAGTATTTCTTCTTAGATCTTTGACCTTTTATGTATAATAAAAACAAATTATATGCTCATACCGTACTGCTTTCAAATAATTTCCCTTGAACTAACTAAATTGCCCATGAAAACTCCGCAATCCTTTTCTATACTATTTTTTGTAAATATGAACCCTTTGAGCCTGTAAAAATGGATGCTCATTACATATGTACATAGTAATTATTTCCAAAATGAATCGATACTCTTATAACCTCCGTAACCTCCACATTACCAGAGTTTAAATCATAATAATTTTGGTTTTAATTATTTCCATGTCACTCTGTACCTCGACCTTTCAAATTACTCACCAAACGTCATACCAAAACTAAATATGAAAAGTCGAATTCTTACAAACTGTTAATATATAACGTTTAAATTGGAAATTCCGAACGCTAATGGAAAACAAACATAAATGGAGGGTGTCGTGACTTTCTCTCAGTTAGACGTATTACCTCTTCATTGTCTAATATGCATAAAGTAATAACGTTCTAGTATTAACGTGTTTGTGCGAACGTTGAATGGATTAAAATGTACTTTTAATAATTACAGCCTTGTTCGCTTACCTTCGTCTATGGTTGTGTGAAGCTGAGATTGAAATTGACTGAATTATCTAGTAGTCTGATGGTTCATGTCGATATAATAAGTAGTAACCTAGTATTGGTGATAGATAAGAATTGAAGATTTACAAGAATTTGAAAAAATCCTTCTGGAATTCTGATAAAATCGAGTTTCTTGAAGATCTTTCTCGCAAGAAAGATTAGTTAATGATGATGATAACGATGCTAAACATAACATTGAATCAAATATTAATTATAATGCTTATACAAGTTAACGCCCTGTGTTCATTCTTAATTTAAATGAAAAATTCAGGATCGTTAAACTGAAAAATGAAAATAACTCTACAATAAACATACGAATATTCACTTATAATACAACAAGAGCTTCAAAATTATCGGGTATTTTCCGATAGGTTCGTTGCAAACAAATGAAGGAGTCAAGTTTTTAGTCAAGGTTAAAAAATCACGAGCGCGAAGCGCGAGTGATTTTTCCTGAAAAACTTGACGACTTTATTTGTTTGCAAGGAACCTTGAGGGAAATGCCAGATAATTTTGAAGCTCGTGTGGTATTCGGGGGATTATTTTTCCGTCCCAAATGTCGGCCAATAATTTCACAATTGAATTCAACCTGTCAGTTTGACGTCAACGACCAGAGAAAATTTTCAAAAAATTATCAGTATAATACCATGTAGGTTGTACCACGTGACGTCGAATGGTGCAATTCTATTGGTCGATATTTGGGTCGGAAAAATAATCCACATAATTTTGATACGTCAAATTCAACGATTTCCCTTCAAATATTTTCGTTGCTTACATAATCGAATTGTTTTCGAGGTTTTATCAAATTTTTCACCACCGAATCAATACGCAGTATTTTAACTCCCTTGTTTGCAAATTGCTAAACTTGCCTGCCAATAACTCCAACAATCTATTAGTTTGTGAAAAACAAAGTGAGAATTCGCAAAAAATAACAAACATAACAATGTACGTGCAGCTTAGTCGATATTTCAAATGTCAGTGGAGTTAAAAGAAATGAAATTGGTTAAAAAGGGTAGGAATATCAATCAATGTACTATCACCTACTGTTATACCTATTATTCTTTTAGATAATTTAAACGAACAACATTGATTACCAGTGTATCGTAAATTAATTCGAGTGCTTCCAGTAAACGTGTCGTGGCCAGATAATGTTTCATGTTGGTTTTAGTTTTCCTAGTAGTATGGCCGTAGTATAAGAATATAAGTTGCCTTGGTATATCTGGTATAAAATCTCAATATGCCGAAAAAATATAGCCTATGTCACTCAGGAATAATGTAGTTTCCCTCTGTAAAATGTTTTTGAGGATATCAATTAATCATACAAAAAATAGTTGAATGAATAATATTATCATAACAGTACTTCACTCACTGTGATCTGCCTGCAGCTTTTAAGTGTTACCCACGAAGATTCGCAAAGATGCAATATATAAAAGTGTGACTGTACTAAATTACCACAAACAGAAACCACATCGCCCAAACAGCAAAGAAAACGGCACAACAAATTTACTACACTTGCAATCGAATTGCAGCGATATATTTCCCGACAAACAAAAAACAAAAAACAAGAAAAAAACAAATTCGAGTGTAAGTTGGCGAGTAAATCAGAGGTAGCAGTTAAGAGCACCTGATCACGACCTCTTGAATTATTACGTTTTGCACTTTTCACGTCGTAACCTGAAAGTTAGAGAGTAATAAGCTAACTTGATTAATACCGTTGCTTTATCGGTATTTGTTCGGTGTTTTTATTAAATTTTAGTGAGCGGCACTGTTGTTCGGCATTGTGTCCTGTTATCTATTTGAGCTCTTTTGAATTTATGCTAACATAGGTTTATCTTTAACGCATTCGTGGTGACTTGATTCACTACATCGACGTAAGCAAATTAATTACTATAATGAACTATGCTTTCTTGGTTTCTTTCCACGCAAGTATTTCATAATATTTAGAAAAAATTGACGAATTACTCTGTATATTCATTACTAGCTGTGCTCCGCGGTTTTACCCGCAGTGCTTCGCTCCTGTTGGTCTTAACGTGATGATATAATATAGCCTATAGCCTTCCTCGATAAATGGGCTATTTATCACCGAAAGAATTTTTCAAATCGGAGCAGTAATTCCCGAGATTATCGCGTTCAAACAAAGAAACTCTTCAGCTTTATAATATTAATAAGTATAGATTAATATAAATATACACACTAACTGCTGTAGATGCTTCTGTGGAAAATTATTAGCTCAAAAATAGCATGTGTTTTATCAGCGTCACGAGTGAAGATAGCGGTATCTAGCAAATTACGTTATTACAATATACGTTTCCGTTTCCTTTAGGTACCTATACCTATATATAGAAAGAAACCATTAATCAATTAATATAATACGTACATCATTTTTTTGACAACAATATTTGATCAGGGACTTAATTGTAATAAAACACATGCTATGAAATAAAACTTCACGCTTAAATGAAAACTTTTAAAATGTCTGAAAAACATTCAAGCTCCGTATACAATTTTTAAAATGTAGAGTCATAATACGAAGACCCAAGCAAACTTTCACTTTCATATCGTTGTATGCAATTCTTAAACATTTCAATCCACGTATAAAGCAGAGCGTCGCACTTTAAAGTCCGATAGCCAATAGCAGAAGTCACCATTTGGCACGGAACGCGCGGTGCGTGTAAAAAACAAGCCATTCGCTTTACCCCGCCTGGCTCCCTTCCATTTCCATTAGCAAATGTTTAAGCAAAGTGTTTCCCGAACTTGGGCCCATTAGAATCCCCTCTCTGTCTCTTCCCCTAACTAACTTTTTTTCATTTCGACCTTTGTTTCGACGCTAAGTGTTTTCCCGATGCAAGCTTCGCGAGATTTATAACACAGATATCGTTATATTTTTGTTAATATATCTTCTGGAACGCTGTTTGGCTGCAAACCTGCGGGATAAATTCAGTGGAATGGGGTTATCACACATTTTCACATCTTCCTAGTTTTATGGAATGAAAAAGTTGACGATTTATGTACTAGCTACAAATTTCGCGTGCTCTGTTTAGTTGAGACGTATTGTGAGCAAGAAAGGGTTCTATTAGGGTTATTGCATAGTGTTATTTGGATGTAAGTTTCTTATGGCTTTATGATTATTATCTGATATGATGTTGTTATTACATTTTTGATGCACATGGTTACTCTTAGAAATAAAAGAGAGTTGATAACATTGTATTGCTTCTTCATATTATGGGGTAGAATCTTGGTTGTTTTTCGCTGTAATGCCCTGAAGCTATATTCCTGTAAACTTTAAAGTTACTAGGTATATTATATAATGTTTTCGAGCTTTAGACAATACTATCAGACGACATGACCGTTCTCTTTCTTAAGCAATCTTTTTTAACATGCAATCTTTAATTCAGAAAATCGCAACATTTAACAACTCTCCTTTTTTTGGCTAGCATCATAAGGAATTGTTAATTCAAATGGATATAAAATTCTACACGAGCAGAATTATTATGACTGGTTTAAGACGATACAATAATAATAAATGTTTTAGTTTTCACATTAGAATTTGGTATACCAAACAAAAAGATTAAAAATGAAATATTTTCCCGCTCATTTATAAAAGCATATGAGTTATTCTTTCATTTGCTTCTGGTTTTAATAAGTTAATAACTCAGATATAATCTTAGATTTATTCTTAACATATTTTAAATGTACGATAATAAATTAATATAATTTTATTTTCGTGTTTATATTGTCTCTACATTATTTTCTCTTTTAATCTATGGTAATAAGTCTTAAATAATATCTAAAAAATAGCACCAATATGCCCTTTATGCCTTCTTTAATTAACACTAAATGAAGTATCCATGGATTTTTTTATAAATATATTTTTTTTCTTTTTTCTTAACATAAATGATGTAGAAAAGAAAATACAACTTATTATATTTCTGTCTTCATCAATTGAACCATTCAAGTATTTACTCGTATCTAAACTTCACATTAAAACTAAAAAAAAAATCAAAACAAAGACATCCAAATAACACACAGATAATATTAATATTATATAAACCAAATTTGTTATTGATTAAGCTCTATTTTATAAACAACTATATAGTGGTCCGCCCCGGCTTCGCCCGTGGTACATATTTAGTATCCTATGTCCTTCTCCTGGCTCTAAACTACCTCCCTGCGAATTTTCAGCAAAATCGGTTCAGCCGTTCTTGAGTTATAAGTGGAGTAACTAACACGACTTTCTTTTATACATATAGATAACTCATTCCATCCATAACACACGCATAGGGAAGGTGCAAAGTTCAAAATAAATTTGCGAAATTTACCACACAAATTCAAAACAAAGATATCGAAATATCACGATAATAAACACACGGTAATTCGAAATTTCTTGAAACTCTATTTATAAACAATAACTTATTCCATCCATAACACACGTAGCTGTAAGTTCAAATGAACTCAAAATTTACACCTTTACCTCACAGTATGTGCAAAGTTCAAAATAAATTTCGAAACACCTCCGCCTGTAAACGATCTCTTGATTAATGTACCGAATTGTAAGACGCAAAACGCGGTAATGCCTCAAAGGCTACAGTAAACGTGGATTAAGATTGCCAAACACGTGTCGCGGCGCAATTAGACGACGGTTAATCTTCAGTTTTGTGCCTTGATACCGTGTTTATGATAATGGGTATTTGGGTTTTGTGTATGTAAGAATGTGAGTGTTTTGAAGATTTGTCTGTCCTTTATTTGGGCGTTTAAACTACGCAAATCCAACTGACTTTTGAGAAAGGAGGATTTCCTCATTTCGACTGTGTTTTTTTTTAGTTTGTACCTCAGAACTTTGACTGAGTGAGACTATTTTCATATTTCTTTTTTTTATTTAATATGCATGCTTGTCTTCCGCATTTTAATTTTGTCTCTGACAATTTAAAGGCGGTTTAGTTTTTTATTAAATAATATTTATTATTGTTTTACTAGGAGAACTATTTATCTCTAACGTGCATACACGTTTTTGAATTTGAAAGAAAGGTAATGACATCTATACTGAAAGGTAAATTAAATTTTAGCTAACCCTATTCACGAGGAAATAAATTAAAATAAAAGGTATTGGTCCTTTTTCCTCCTTCCGGAAACTTTTTAAGTGTAGTTTATTTATGTGACGAAGTTATATAGAATTGTAGTTGGTCAGAAATATAACATGACCGTTAACCTAGGTTAATAGCGCCCTCTAGCAGCTACGGAATGAAATAGAGAGAGAGTTCTAAGAAACTCTATAATTATATATTTGTAAATAGTATCGCAATTTAATAGAAGGTGGATAGTTTACTATTTGATTAACTGATATAATTTATCTGGTACTGCAAAACATATAATTATATACTTCTCAAACAAAAGATAGCTATCGTTCTAAATGCTTTAGCAATAATTCCTATAAGATATTAGACACCAAAAGTAATAAATACTTTTCATTTAATTTGGATTCGTTACAGGAAACGGAATGGCTGACAAACGCACAGCCAAATCTGTATAAAGAAATCTCGTAAAGGAAAACGAATCTTTGATATCCCGTAAAGTAATATAACAAATTAATAATAATAAATAATAATAAAAATCTTTATTGACATAATTATACAGGTCAAAATAATTTTGGCGATGAAAAAATACTTTGTAACTGTCTGTGAATTAAATTTATCAACACTAATTCTACAAAAACTCATGACTTGTGTAAAATTTTATACGAATCCCGCCTCGCGGGACTAATTATTATCTACAATAATATTAATATTTTAAAGCTGAAGAGTTTGTTTGTTTGTTTAACCGCGCTAACTCACTAACTAACTCAGGAACTACTTTTCTGATTTGAAAAATTCTTTCGGTGTTAGATAGCCCATTTATCTAGAAAGGCTATAGGCTATAATCATCACGCTAAGACCAAAAGGAGCGGAGCTGCAATGCGGGTAAAACCGCGGGGCACAGCTAGTCATATAATTTGATGGAGATTTTCCTAAGTAAACTGATGAATAAATTGTAAACTAATATTCAGTAAATTTAAAAATATTTCTAAACGTTATTACCGTTCTTGGCATACCACTCCCACCATGGACCTATAAAATGCATTATAACTTTGCGATCATGGTCTGAAATTTTATAAACTTTTATGTAGCGAGCAAAACCGCCAAATTGCAGGCGAAAGTTAATTTATTTGGTGTAGGAAAACACTTTTAGAGAATGGAACAATTGGAGAGGAACCGTAAAATTCTCTAGTGTTATGGCTGCGGTATAATGGCGTTTCATGGAAATTCATGTGAGAAAGATAACATGCTGAGGTTTTACTGCATCTTTATAATATTCTTAAGATCTATTGTATTCGTATTAGTAGAATTTATGTATGCATTGAAATGATTGAAGCTGAAATTTTAAAATGTCGCAAATGAAATAGAAAGTATAGTGACTCCCAAATCAAATGTACCTAATTTTTATAGAGATTATTCTGCGTCATGATGATTTTATAGACTACAGGCCCATGTTGAAAAAATTATGGGTCATTTGAACAACCAGGTGACCTATCTAGAACGATATAAGAGCATAAAATAATAAGATTCAGCACAATGCCGTCATTTTTAAGCTGTCCAGCTGTCATTTTAAGATGAGAATTCGAGAGTACAGGTAGAGATTTTTTCCCCTAGTCTCCATGATTTTTGTACGGCGTTGCTGAATAATGGATTAAAAGCAGTATAGAAATAGTATGACACAGATGTCGTGCCAACATGGGCCTGTAGTCTATTATTGATTATTGAATAATTTGAAGAATTTATATGATTATTGATAAGACAAGTTTATAAATTAGGGACACTGTAGACCGTGGCGATCTGATTTCTACTCTATATTCAAACCTGTCTCAAATAAATAAATAAAGTATTAATTTAAATTAAGTTCATTAAAAATCCATAACCCCTTTCTATCAGAGAAGAACCAAATCGTTAGCAAAAACATCTACAACATAAAATAACATTGTGTAACGTGAAGCACTAATCATAAAGCATTCCCCCACAAAAAAAGAAACCCCCGAACACATTTCTTAAAACAATTCCCATAATTCGCTTCCGCGAAGTTAAATTGAATTAAAACATGTCGATAAAAGTGTAATTATCGTAAAAATCGCGTGAAGACATTCCAAGATGGAAGGCGTGGGGAACCCGGCCCATAATAATGAAGGCTGGTCCTTATCCAGCATTATAATTATATTAAGCTCAACTGAGGTAGAGTTTCTTGTGAATCTGTGCTCATTTATTTTATATCTGTGTTAACGTTCAACGCTTATTTGATGTTTATTTGATGCAATTGTTTCCTTGTATTTATTTAATTAGCACTTCTATTACGTTTGATACTGTTAAAATTTATGGTAATAGCACAGAATACTTAATAGTAGCTAAAGCTAGTAATAGAATGGTGGTGTGAGAACTATTAAATATTGTTGATGGTATTTAATTTCGTCGTTTATTTATATTTCATTAGCATCATTCACTGTAAATTAACTTTAAGAAAAAGATTAAAACAACACAATATTACCTACGTAATTATTTAAGGCATTCACCTATGTAATTTACAAATCAGAAACTACCTATAGCTTTACCTAGGTAACTATGTAATATTTAGTGCCTACTATGTTTCCGTATTAACTTCAAACATTTAAAAATATGATACTGCATCTGGTGTACTATTAAGATTTGAGTCTTAAGTCTATCCGCTCTTATAAGCTGAGAATTTCAGCTTATTTTTTCCATCTTCAATCCTGTATTAGATTAACCAATATATCAAGTGCTACACGCTCTAAGCGAACTTAATTTGCATAGTTTTGCGAAATTGAGGTCAATGGCCCGACAATTGTCACCTCCAAATGCACATAAATAATACAACGCAATAACGTCTAGCGTGCCACTGTTATTGCTTTCCCGACCCCCGGCCCCCGGCCCCCGACGCCGACCCCCGCTCAACACCTCAGGGGTTAACACGACCCCTAATGCGGCATTCTTATGTGACACGGATTTATCCAACGTGTATTGTTCTGGTTAATTTATGGCGCTTAAACCGCGCCTCGAATTTCAGCCGTGTTCAAATAAAAAGTAATAATGTTCAAAGCCGTTTGTAACAAGTGTGAATGCAAATTGGATGTGAGTTATGGCGGTGGTTTTGCAGTTTTTCAGCGGTTTTAGTGTGGGTTTAAAGGAATTATGAATTTAAATAAAATGAATGTTCTCGCGTGCGAAGATATGCTAAATTAGATTGAAAGTTGATCGGCGATTAAGTTATACGAAATTGCGTAAGGCTTTAAAATCCTTTCATACATAATATATTTCTTCCCTTGTATAAGACTTTTCGGTACAGAGACGGAGGTTCCGGAAAATTCGAGGGATATCTTTTTATTCGAGATTAGATCATTTTTACGCGTAGGACCGTTTGATCTTTTCATACCTGATTAATTAGAAACGTCGTATAAAAGCACTTGCAATAATTAATCTTTGACATTTGGCCCTCATTAAGAAAAAGGATGAGGAAATTAATATTTACATTAGATATTAAAAATCTTTTCTTTACACATATTAATTTAAGTGTTAAATTTATACCTTATGTTATCATATCGTAATAAAATTTAAAAACTATTTTTAATTGGATTAAAATTGATTTATTATTATAATATGTTATCTTCTTTATCTTTGACGTGAAAAAGATATTAACTACACTAGAGTTACAACCTAGGTCCAACACGAAGTCAATACGCATATAAATAAAAAAAAAAAACTTTACCTATTTTAATTGTATTGTGTATTATAATTAGGAAATTATTATAATTCCCGCCTATACTTAATAAACTACTCAATTAAAAAAAAAAAACAATATTTTCATATTATTCAAATAACTGGTAAAAGTATTAAATACCTAGTCATTCCACGCAAAACTATTGAAAGTTAATCCCCTCAACTTATTTACGTAACAAGTAAATTGTTAAACTATTTGTACGTCTTGCTTGTATAACAGATAAGAGAGATACGGCAGTATTTATTGCGTATTCCTTGTGTTTGCGTTTATCAAACATTAGCTATTTGAACATGATCTTATTATATTATCTGTATTCGTGACGTAGGGATGGGAATACTGTTGCAATTTTTTGTTTATTGCACACATTTTAAATACAAATAGCTATTTTTGTTATTGGTAATAAATGGTTGAAGTGTATTTTTTTCATGGACATTTATTTGTAAATAATTTTTTGCATTTTTTTTTCGTTGTATGTACTAAATAGTACATTATTTATTTAGCTTCAATGTATAATTACGAACTTGATGCAACGTTTCATATTGTGTATAGAAATTTTATAAACGTCGATTCAGATACATAATAAAGAATTGATTAAAATTTAAAACTTTTGACTAAATATTGCAGCCAAAACTGATTTTGATTGGTTATGTATTTTGACTGTAACCTATATATTGTAAACGTACTCGTATCGTATTTTCATAATTTTCAAGTCACAGATATTGCATTTATGACTGGACTATGACTGGATTATGACTGGAAGACTGGCCGGTTGGCTTGGTTGGTAGTGACCCTGCCTTCCAAGCCAGAGGTCGTGGGTTCGATTCCCGCCCGGGGCAAATATTTCTGTGATGAACATAGATGTTTGCTCTGTGTCTGGGTGTTAATTATCTATATAAGTATTTATTTAAAATTATATATGTATGTTTATCAGCCATCTGGTTCCCATAACACAAGCGAAAGCTTAGTATGGGATCAGATCGTGCTGTGTGTGAATATAGTCCCGAAATATTTATTTATTTAAAACCCATTCTCAAAAACCCGCGTGTAAGAATCAATATCGACGCCAAAATCTAATGTTCATTTGACGAAGTTTATTAAACAGGTCTAAGGCAACATCTGGTCTTGAAATCTATTCTATATTAATATTCCACTTTCTTTGTCCCGTTCACCGTTTTATTTCAATAATCGTAAAATATTGGTTTTCTAACGTTTGATGTTTTATGCTCCACGTGTATTTTGTTACGAAAGAATTTTCAGGACGCAAAAACGTACTTGCATGTTTTTTTAGGAATGTTGTTTTTTTTTTATTTACATTGAACATAAAATGCTGTGGTGAGTTGGTTAGAAATAAATAAATAATAGTAAACAAATAATGAAATAAAGGGTAATCAAATAACCTATTCGTAACTTAATATAAGTAAAATACTATATCAAATTAAGATACTTGAAATCGGTTTCAATAGTAAAAAATTATATGATGTATAGTTTTTTAGTTTACATTGTAACAAAAAGAAAAATTAAAGAACTTTAATAATATCTGAATTATTCCTTCCATTTAAAATTAATTATAAAATTATGGAGTACAAATTTTAACAAAAAAAGACGTGTGGCACTCGGGGACTGCCGCGGTAAAGCTATTGCATGCTATGCCTTTAAGCCACACCTCCGTGCCCGTCGGAGTGGGGAGCGTGAGGTTTTTCGTTACGCAATTTCTGGATTCGGTCCCCGCGCTCAAGGCCCGCGATAGAAGCTATGCAATAGCTTAAAAAAAATAATATGCCTACTGCATAAGCTTTCGCGCGTAATGACTCTCGTCCAAAAATTTAACGCATTAAAACGCATCTCCATTAAAAATTCCATCCCTTATTTGAAC
The DNA here is from genome assembly GCA_029959065.1 of Colias behrii. NCBI lineage: Eukaryota > Metazoa > Arthropoda > Insecta > Lepidoptera > Pieridae > Colias > Colias behrii. Next base: position 11,144,158 of record JARWMC010000006.1, read on the forward strand.
CTTATTTTTTTTTAATTTACTTTAAGGTTTAATCTCAATGAATATCCAAAAATAAAACTTTTAGTACCGCATTGGTGGCTATACCTAGATTTAAATAATTTTGTGTTGTGTTATCTATACATATAATAAAATCGTAGGAAAGTCAAAACTGTACATTGAATATTTTTTTAAAAGAATACATAATCCATGATCTATAATCGATATAGAAGCCAAAAATATAGTTTTTAGAATTTTTGTCTGTTTGTCTGTTTGTCTGTTTGTCTGTATGTTTGACCGGGCTAATCTCGAAAAGTACTGCATAGATTTACTTCAAATTTTGCATGAATATTCCTAAGAGGTCGGGTGAGGATAGTTTAAACATATTATCATGATATCACCTTCGGGGGAGGAGCTGTGAGCCTTTATTTTTCTTACATATTCCGTGTACTACGACAGCGTACAATCTAAAGACTCATGTTTAAATGTTGGTTTCGAGTAAGCCATGCTATTATCTAGCTTTACAAAATAAAAACTATGTCATTTACGTAATTTGGGCAGAGAAACAGTTAAATGAATCTTAGCAGTATAAAGACAAATTTGAAACAGCGCCATCTATGAAGTGTTAGAAAAATCAAACACACGTTAACTATTGGAAATTAATAATCAAATGACGCATATATAAATGTTGTTTGACAATATCTAGATTGACACTATAAAAATTATGCCATTTAAGTAACTTGGGAAGAGAAACATAGTTTAAAGAATGTAAGTTGTATAATGTTAATTTTGTAACAGCGCCATCTATGAGATTTCGTAAAAATCAAATCAATTTATATGTTAACACTACTGAATACACAGTTGGAAATTAATAATTTAAATATAATTATGTTATTTATTTAACTCTTTAGCCCATATCTTCCCTTCCCTATAAGGTATATTTCGTGTAAATAATAAATATACTACATTTTTTTAAAGTGAGGGTAGATGTTTATTATTTTAAGTAAAACTAGACACCATTATCTACAGTTAATCTAATATTGATTGCGTTCATTAGTTACAATTTTAAAAATCTTCGTATTTTATAAATTTACTAGCTTACCGCCCGCGGGTTCGTCCGCTTTGTCTAAAACCTAATAAATTATATACTAAAACCTTCCTCTTAAATCAGTCTATCTATTAAAAAAACCGCATCAAAATCCGTTGCGAAGTTTTAAAGATTTAAGCATACAAAGGGACATAGGGACAGAGAAAGCGACTTTTTTTATACTATGTAGTGATATTTATAAAGCAATTGAATGCCATAAAACCAAAAATATCAAATGCAATCTTCGTGTTTTGTGAATTTTCACCATCATGCGTTCCCACAAAAAGTAAGTTGTTACTTATAGGTATTTATTTTTTATAATGATAGCAATTCATGTTTTTTGTTGGTAGGTATTATATTACACTTTTAGAATGAAATAATAAAATGATGAATTGTTTTATTATTTTGAGGTGCATTGGGAACAGTAGTTTTTGATAAAATTTTATTTGTAAGTAGCTTTTTTTATAGATTTACAGTTAACTTTTGATTTTGTTCATCATCATAAAATTATATCGCCTTTGGAAGACGATTTCTGCTGATATTTTTACAACACCACTTGAAAATTGATGATTTGATGGTAAAGATAGTAGCAGCGAGGATTAAGTGGAAATTAGTAATCATCCGCTTCGTCAATTTTTGACTGAAGTTAATGTCCAACGTCCAATGGTTCAATCATTGGAAGTATCTCGGGAAATTTTGGAGGATATTTTTCAGGAAAGAGAGGAGGGGCAGCCAACCACATATCAAACTACTACGTTTTAGTACCGAAAAAAATGTTATTCCAAATGAAACGTACATTTTGCACTCGCAACTGTACAAGTAATGTTTTTATTTTGACTTTGCGGTTATCTGATTATAATATTTATCGTTATGGCTATCGAGGTACCGACCGTACTGGGATCAGAGTACATGATACAGTTCATCATCCAGGATTGCTAAGAGCATTTTAACACTGAAAAAGATGTTTTCTTTGAATCGTAGTTGCTTCATTTATTTATTTTTAATCATTTTACATAATATGTTTTATATTTTATAAATATAATATCATTTTCATTATTTAAGTAGATAAAATAAATTATGTAACGGTTTTATAAGAAAACACAGTATATTTATTAGGCGACGGTGATTTCTTCCAGGCAAAAGATATTCATCAGCTCAATAAAATTGAATAGTATGTTGTTAGTTATTCTTTAGATTCACAATTGTAATGAGCATTTCCGCAAGCAAGTTGTATCGTAGTTTAGATATATCATAGTTTTGACATATTAAAGTTCCAACAAAACCCTCAAATTTTTGAGCAGGGTTGAGCAAGATAATTTGAAAAATGTGCCGTGTTAAGTATTATAGAAAAGGTTAGTTCGTTGGTAATTATTATTTCTTCTTCATTTACATGTTGTTAGTAAAAATAAACTTTGACTAACAGTCAAAGTATATTTTAACTAATACTACTTAATATCTATTATACCTACTTATGTTCAGTATTTATCTGTATTATTCATCATCATCAGCCCATATACGTTCCCACTGCTGGGACACGGGCCTCCTATGAGGGTACAGGCCATAATCCACCACGCTGGCCAAGTGCGTGTTGGCGGATGACACATGTCATCGAACTTTTTAATTCTTCGACATGTCGGTTTCCTCACGATGTTTTCCTTCACCGTTCGAGCAGTGGTGATGTTACAACATGCGCAGATAAATTGAAAAATCAATTTATTTCCTGCGCGCTCGCCTGGTCTCGAACCCCGGACTTATCGATTCGAAGTCCGAGGTCTCACCACTGAGCCACCACTGCTTATCTGTATTATTATTGCTTGGTAATTAATATATTTTCATGTCGTATACCTAATTATAAACATAAGTTTGATGTGTAATTAGCTGGATTTATTTTTACACACTCACAGACTTATATTTTATGTTAAAAGAGTGTTAATAGTGTAAATCATGATATTTTTTCACAATTAATAATAATCCTTTTTTCTAATGGTGTTGGCATTAAATTAAACCGCGCTGTCGTTTCGTTCACAAAAAGTGATGTTATGAGGAGCATATTCGGTCCTCATATCATAAAAAATCTGTGCGAAAACAATAAACACGTGTGAGGCCCTCACGGCAGATCGGGGCGGTCTGACGCGAAGTGGGGACAGCGTTGTCACTGTATCGCTCTTGCCACGCTGTTCAACAGACTTATTCGATAGTTAGTTTTGTGTTAAGACCGCTGTGACAACCAACCCGTGAGACAACCAAACCCGGTCTCCCCTACTATCCCGTGAGACCGAAACCTTCACTGAGAGGGTATGACGTCTCACAGCTGATCGCAAACGGCATATTGTACTATCCCGTGAGACCGAAACCCTCACTGAGAGGGAATTACGTCTCACTACTGATCACGACAGTCATATTTTATCTCGAGAATCTGAAACTTTACTCAATATGAAGACCGTTTGACAAATGATAGGGTGCATCATAATATTATTCGATCTCTTGAAGATGAACATGAGTATAAGCAATCACTAGAGTAGGGACGCGAATATTACAATTATATGAGACAAGAACGATTAATAAGTTTGTTTAATGAAAGATTAAGAATTGAAACTATTCGGTCTCTGGAAACGGACGAATAGCGAGAGGCCCGTCTTACTGCAGACAGATTTCGTCATACTCTTAATGACTTGAGGTAAACAATCTACGAATTCGGTGGTGTGGTCTGACAAATATAAAAGTGGGTTTGCTTATAACCTCACAATTGATTACAGATCATCTTCTGTAAAGGCGTAGTATGTTCTTTTTGTAATGCTTTAAAGTGTAGTAAGGAGTCGGCTTTCATTTGAAGATACACCGGAACCTTTGAAATCACTACTTTTAGAGGAACATACTGTGCAATGTAAACTGTTATTAGACAATATTCGCTCTTATAGTAGCGCGTTTCAAATGATCCTTTGGTGCTCAATAATTATCAGAAGGTCCGTTCATGCTTACTTTTAAGATACAAGGTCAAGTTTACCATTTGATAGGATCCCTTTTGCCTGTAGGCCAACCTAAGTTTGTTTAAATAGGGTAAAAGTGGGATAGATGCCCCACTTTTTGAAATAGCCTCATAATTTTAAAAACATGAATCTTATACGAACACTTTGTATGAATATAGCTAGGTTAATTATCTGTTTTGAATTACCATATATATTTTTTATCCTATCATTTATAGATAATGTGTAATAAACATTTTTGTAGAACACCTTTTTTGAGGATAGATGCCTGCAGAGTGGGATAGATGCCTTACATACTCTATAAACGCGAAATCTAATAAAATTTATATGATAAACCAGCAAATGTCATGTTAACATAGTTGTTCTGTTGTCCAAGAATATACTTGCGCTCGCACTCCTTCTTTTCTTTTGTATTTTCGTGGCGTGGTTCTCCTACAATCAGTATAAGGGCAGATCATTAATAAGTAAGTATACATAACAAAAAAAAGCAAATTAAACGAGTAAAATCGGTTAACATAGAGAAAACCTCTGGCGCAATCAGGTAAAAATATAAACGGTACCTGTGATTATCGATAATAACATATACATAATATGTATTGAGGGATAGATGCCCTTAGAGGCCCCTAAGGGTATCTATCCCTCGAAAAAAAAGGGGCAACTATACTTTTTGATAAGGATAGCTGCCCCAGTATTTTTTTTATTAAATAAAAACAAAAGAGCCACTATTTTCACTTAGATTTGTAATTAATGAACCAGTGTATAGACATAATAAGAAATATAGTGAAATTTATTAATGCTTATAAAGTTATGCAAAGGCAAATATCAACCTTTTTAAATTTTAACGTGTTCGTGAAGTTCGCCGCGGATATTACAACACGTACTAGCGAAACACGTCTTCACCAAACAACAGCTCATGCGTACCCGAGGTGCGGGGTGATAGGAGCTCCTATTTAAATCATTAATTCGTAGTCACGACTCTGGGAAGTGAGGTTTTTTGAAAATGAGGCATCTATCCCGGTAAGGGCATCTATCCCACTTTTACCCTATATTTTGTATTCGACTACAACGAATAGTGGAATACAAGAAATCAATATTTCTCAAATTTAAAACTGAACTCATTTCACAATTTTAGAACAGGTTAATTCGTATGTATGCAGTTTTAAATCGACATTAGAAGCTTTTCCTCAAGATGGTGATATCGGCACTCAGGAACTCCCTGGACGTGTTATAACGCCCAGGCCACAGTATTACAAATTTTTCCTAAAATAGAGCAACGAATGTATTTTCGCATAGCAACGGAGGGGAACTCGCGGGGGGTCAAGTGACGCGTCACGCGGGCCACTTACCACAAACATGCTTAGTTTGTGGTACCGAGCGCGAAAGAAAGTCATCGTGTTTTTAGTAAAGTTACTATGTTAACTAACGTAATTTAATACTTAAGTACATATTCTATAATGGTGTGCTCAAACTGTTAATCTACATTTAATTTAGATTATTATATTTTGATACTAAGTAATGTAGAATTTAAATCACATTCATTCATGTTTTCTTCAGATTTTAAGATTTTCTTATCAGAGTGTTCAATTTTAATGTAAGTAGTTAAATTTTATAAGAGACAATAATTAAGAACATTCAAAAATAAAGTGTCACGTATTTTTTTTAAACGACGAATGACGAAAAACGACCTAATCGCGGACGAAGTCGCGGGCAACAGCTAGTAAAGCAAATAAACGATTTTTATATAATATATTTATATAATAATTTCGACTAAAAGTTAATCCATTAAAAACACAATTTTAATCTTATGTACTCAGTCGTTATTTTATTGCACTGCGTCCATATTAATTGTTATTGTTGTTATAAATTCGGTTTTCATGTCAATATTTTATATCTCCATTGAGTAATATTTTTAATCTCATCAAAAATTTACATCAATATCGAATTGTACGTTTTATTCATAAACTTTGTAAGCAGATAAATTTTGACGAGCAAATTGACAGAATACTTGTAGAACAAAAATGTTTATAATAGGCCGGGAGATACTGACATAAAATATTGGGTCATTTATACCAGTATGACGGTTCTTCAGGTCAATGACAAAAAGAATTCTGTCAGTATCTCCCGGCCTATATAACATGAGACAATTTAAAAAATGCCATTGCTATTTTGAATTTGTAAAATATTGCTATCCTCAGGAGTTAATTAAGGAATGAAATCCATACTAATATTATAATGCGAAAGTAACTCTGTCTGTCTGTCTGTTACTCAATCACGCCTAAACTACTGAACCAATTTGCATGAAATTTGGTATGGAGATATTTTGATAAAGAAAGGACAGAAAGGACCCGAGAAAGGACATAGGCTACCTTTTATTGCGAAATATGTACCACGGGCGAAGCCGGGGCGGACCACTAGTATTATATAAGTTAAACAAAGTAAGGCTAATTCTGATCCTCTAGTCTACATCTTATGTAGCAACCAGTAAATTATTTTTCTTATATTTATTTATTTATGCTTTATTGCTCAAGATAAATTACAAATTGAGACTTAACCTAGGATACATTATAACAAACGGCGGTCTTATCGCTAAATAGCGATTTCTTCCAGACAACCGGTTGTACAGAGAGAAATTAAGTAAAGGAAAGGAGTAGGGCAGAGCACAAATAAATTTATACATACAAAAATAAAATAAATAGGTAATATATTATCAGCTTTCAAAATATCACTGTTTTAAAAAAAAACAAATGTTAATTGTCTGTTTGTTCTCAGGGTTGCTAGCATCGGCCACGCTCATAGTCATATGTTCTACATTCAGTGCAGTTGATACATTAAGGTAAATATAACATTATTCACGTACCATTATATGACATAATAATTTTGATGACAATAATTTTTCAATAATATATAATAATGCACCTCGACCAAATATATTATTATATATTTGAATAAGGTAAATTCTTAAGGTGCATTTAGATCAAACGAGCAGATGCTCATTCTAGCCCCACTAAGTCAAATTCTTATATGTAGTATAAACAAGCGTAGAGCATTCTTTCGTTCTTATTGCGTTCGAAAAGATTCTATGCAATGTTCTAATACTGAACAACACTGAATACGAGTTATCGTTGACATTAAAAGATCACGAAAGAATGCTCTTGCTCTAGCTCTAGCTCTATGTTCGTTTTGTCTAAATGCACAGTTATGGTGTTTTGGAATATGTTCAAGTTCATTATTTATATAAAATAGCATGAAATAACTGTCTTTCTATCCAGGAGAAATCTTTCAATCTTTATAAAGACAAGTTACAAAAACAGTAATTGTTAATACTCAATCTTTGTATCTTTACGAGCAAAGCTTCTCAAATTTATTCAAAAATAGTAATTGTTAATAAGTTAAAACCTAACAAGAAAAACAGTACATATTTCATGAAATTAATTGTGATTCTTTAAACACAAATGCAAGGTGAATTTTTCATGATTATAATTGTGTTTTTTATCATTTCAGGATCCTGCGATGATGTATAGTAACTGCGCTTCCTCTGGATCTGTAAATAAGATAGTTTGACATTGTGGTAACATTGTTAGTGATATAGCTATTGAAATGAACACTGTATTTTATGTTTAAATTATCTAAAAAACGGAATTTTTGTATTTAGTAGAAACTGCAAGAACTGAAACTAGACGTAATGCGGCTACTCATGTTATAGTATTATTTTTCATTAAAAATGTCCTGTCTAAAACTTATGATGTCATTACATGTGATAATAAACTCAATGATAGAATACAACTAGGTACTTACATATGCAAGGATGTTTAAAAGCACAGTAAAAGGGTCAACATGCTTGTTATTCATTTGTAGAGTTTATTACAATTAGACAGAAAATCGAAGAAAAATAATGTAATTTACAAGGAAACAAAACTATTTTAATTGTATACTTTGTTTTAAAATATAAGGAATATGATAATCTGATCTGATTTTTGGCTAGGTCTTGGTACTGAAAACCAAAAGAAAACTTTTTTGTCAAATTAATTCATATTATGATTAGATATGTTTTGAAACTTGCATCCATTATCTATTTATTAAAAATTTTCACAAAAAAAATCAATTCGGACGTCAAACAAAATAAATATTTCTATACTTTGTATAATTGCCAATATAATGAAATGTCATCCTATTATAAATTTTAAATCTCATATATAATATAATATAATAATATGTATCAAAAAATTGTAATGGTTGTGTAATTTATTAATTCTATACGTAATATTTTAACAACTTGTAACATTATTTCACTGGGTAATTTAATTTACTATATTTTATATATAAATAAATCTATCCTATTTAAAGCAACCATTTACAACGAATTTCTTCCACGACATAGTTTAATGTTTTTCTTTTTATTTTATATGATTTTTTAACTTTTATAATATCGATTGTAAATATTCCTGTAATATATAAGGTAAACTTAATTGAATAGCGAAATAATTATAGTCTAAGGAGGTAGTGCATTAGAATAATAATAAAAGAAAATTTCTGGGCAAACTGGTCTTTCCTTGTCTTCTTATTTTCGATGAGAATTGACAAAATGGGATGAAAACTCAATATAAATTATGAGCAAATTTTGGTGGTACTATTGACTGACTGGCAATATGTAACTCTCGTACCACAAAACGCTAAACGATACCTATCGTACAAATAGCGATACTAAAGCGATATTTTGGAGATCTCATAATACTTATCAACTCTCATCGAGGCAAATATCTAATGACTTAAAAATTACATTATTAGAAGGCAGAAGAAAAAGGTGAGCCTTTGAAAACTTTGAATAAAACATAAATAATAATCGAATCGAATGTAAATATCTAAAGGATGTTATAAGATGAACGAGATTTGTTTAGGGTATGAAATTGTGTTATATTAATAAAATGTTTAATATATAATAACCTCGAAACATGGTAGTTTGGTGTCATCAAGCTCTGCAAGGCGGATTAAGTTCCCATGAATATAATTAATAAAAATTATATATTATTGTCATGCATGGGCAAAGTTTGTTTCAAACAAATGATATAATATATGTATAGTAAAATCTTTGTTGCCAAAATAACATAATATACGTAGATTTTTATGTTCTTTATAATGTTTATAAAAATTAAGCATTGTACTTCATTGTGCATTTATTTTAAAATATAAGGCGAATATGTATCTAAAATTGTTATTAATAAAAACGTTTATATGTATATTTATTTAATGTCGATTTTATTTAGTTAATAACAAAATGTAATCGTGACATTATGTAATACGAAGTAGACAATATATAAACTCTTGTGAACTCTTTGAAAGTGTATTAAAATTGTTGATTTGTTATTATTTTATTGTAATATCGTAGTATTATTTTGTTGTAAAATTAGATTAAATTTTGTACATTTCACGCTGTGTTATTTTGCTCAATCATAGTGCGATTTTTTAGACGAGAGTCTGTTAAATAAATACATGAAAATATTTTATATTTTGTTTTATTCTTCATTACCACCTTGAAATAAGTCATATTTTGAAAATCAGTATTTAATGGATAGAAATATAAAAGAAATGTAGAAGTTTTTTAATCATCCTGATGAGATGAGTTTCACAGATTTTGGGTTTTCAGTTCTATGTTAGATTATATGACCAATATGTATGAAGAAATTATTTAAAGTGATAAATAGGCTATTAGTTACTCTACCATCGAATCATAAAACGAGCCCTTATAGTTATAATTTAACACTTACAAAGCCTATTTGCACCGCCATTTACAAAGAGTTTCTTGCTATATAAATCATAAAACACAAAATCTACAAAACCGATTTTGTAAGTTCGTCAACCAACAGAAAGCTATATTTTAGATAGGTTTATTTTTATCTCGGTGCAACCAACAATAAATACGTGTTATTATAGTTAGTTTATATAATTTTTACTCTCCTGCAAATCATCAGATAAGCTTTGCGTGAGTAAGCTTTCACCGCTTTTATTTCAGTCTATTTATATATTTGTGTAGCAAAAAGTGAGTATAAAACCGAAACCGAAAAAAAAAACAATATTTATTATTAGCTCAAAACAAACAATGAAAAAAAAACAATGACTACTAAAGTAAAGAACGATAAAAACTATCCAATGATGCAGAGAACACAGTTATTACTCTAGTATGTCACTTTTAAGGACGTATTTACAAATTGACGCGCATCAATTTTAAGTTTTGAGTCTTACTACTACACGTGCACGGCTCACACACACAGCGAAATGCGAGAAACGACGAAATTATGACTAAACTGACACGACTTGATAATTGAACTTATTTTTATTGCAATATTTTTTTTTTTATAATTTACTTTGATTTGTTTGTAACGTTGAATGGTCACAAAAGTAGATACCATTTACCTAATTTCATGGGACAGTGATTGATTGGTAAACAAGTACATGCCAAAGTGTACTTCCGAACTATTATTCTTCTGGAACTATTCTGGAACTATTATACGAGTAGAACTAGATGTGTCGAGTTTAGGCTCGTTTTGTTAGTTATGTCGAGACCTTACCTCCGGACTTGATGGAGTGACCTGAAGGTGTACTTCGAAGACTGCTACTGGGACTAATAGACGATTAGAGCTAGGTATGCCGAGTTTGGGCTCGTTTTGTTAGTTATGTTGAGACCTTACCTCCGGACTTGATGGAGTGACCTGAAGGTGTACTTTGAAGACTGCTACTGGAACTACTAGACGATTAGAGCTAGGTATGCCGAGTTTGGGCTCGTTTTGTTAGTTCTGTTGAGACCTTACCTCCGGACTTGATGGAGTGACCTGAAGGTGTACTTCGAAGACTGCTACTGGAACTACTAGACGATTAGAGCTAGGTATGCCGAGTTTGGGCTCGTTTTGTTAGTTATGTTGAGACCTTACCTCCGGACTTGATAGAGTGACCTGAAGGTGTACTTCGAAGACTGCTACTGGAACTACTAGACGATTAGAGCTAGGTATGCCGAGTTTGGGCTCGTTTTGTTAGTTATGTTGAGACCTTACCTCCGGACTTGATGGAGTGACCTGAAGGTGTACTTCGAAGACTGCGACTGGAACTACTAGACGATTAGAGCTAGGTATGCCGAGTTTGGGCTCGTTTTGTTAGTTATGTTGAGACCTTACCTCCGGACTTGATGGAGTGACCTGAAGGTGTACTTCGAAGACTGCTACTGGAACTACTAGACGATTAGAGCTAGGTATGCCGAGTTTGGGCTCGTTTTGTTAGTTATGTTGAGACCTTACCTCCGGACTTGATGGAATGACCTACAGGTGTACTTCGAAGACTGCTACTGGAACTAATAGATGGTTAGAGCTAGGTGTGCCGAGTTTGGGCTCATTTTGTTAGTTATGTTGAGACCTTACCTCCGGACTTGATAGAGTGACCTGAAGGTGTACTTCGAAGACTGCTACTGGAACTACTAGACGATTAGAGCTAGGTATGCCGAGTTTGGGCTCGTTTTGTTAGTTATGTTGAGACCTTACCTCCAGACTTGATAGAGTGACCTGAAGGTGTACTTCGAAGACTGCTACTGGAACTACTAGACGATTTGAGCTAGGTATGCCGAGTTTGGGCTCGTTTTGTTAGTTATGTTGAGACCTTACCTCCGGACTTGATGGAGTGACCTGAAGGTGTACTTCGAAGACTGCTACTGGAACTACTAGACGATTAGAGCTAGGTATGCCGAGTTTGGGCTCGTTTTGTTAGTTATGTCAAGTCCGGAGGAAAGGTCTCAACATAACTAACAAAACGAGCCCAAACTCGGCATACCTAGCTCTAATCGTCTATTAGTTCCAGTTGCAGTCTTCGAAGTACACCTTCAGGTCACTCCATCAAGTCCGGAGGTAAGGTCTCAACGTAACTAACAAAACGAGCCCAAACTCGGCATACCTAGCTCTAATCGTTTATTAGTTCCAGTTGCAGTCTTCGAAGTACACCTTCAGGTCACTCCATCAAGTCCGGAGGTAAGGTCTCAACGTAACTAACAAAACGAGCCCAAACTCGGCATACCTAGCTCTAATCGTCTATTAGTTCCAGTAGCAGTCTTCGAAGTACACCTTCAGGTCACTCCATCAAGTCCGGAGCTAAGGTCTCAACATAACTAACAAAACGAGCCCAAACTCGGCATACCTAGCTCTAATCGTCTATTAGTTCCAGTTGCAGTCTTCGAAGTACACCTTCAGGTCACTCCATCAAGTCCGGAGGTAAGGTCTCAACATAACTAACAAAACGAGCCCAAACTCGGCATACCTAGCTCTAATCGTCTAGTAGTTCCAGTAGCAGTCTTCGAAGTACACCTTCAGGTCACTCCATCAAGTCCGGAGGTAAGGTCTCAACATAACTAACAAAACGAGCCCAAACTCGGCATACCTAGCTCTAATCGTCTATCAGTTCCAGTTGCAGTCTTCGAAGTACACCTTCAGGTCACTCCATCAAGTCCGGAGGTAAGGTCTCAACGTAACTAACAAAACGAGCCCAAACTCGGCATACCTAGCTCTAATCGTTTATTAGTTCCAGTTGCAGTCTTCGAAGTACACCTTCAGGTCACTCCATCAAGTCCGGAGGTAAGGTCTCAACGTAACTAACAAAACGAGCCCAAACTCGGCATACCTAGCTCTAATCGTCTATTAGTTCCAGTAGCAGTCTTCGAAGTACACCTTCAGGTCACTCCATCAAGTCCGGAGCTAAGGTCTCAACATAACTAACAAAACGAGCCCAAACTCGGCATACCTAGCTCTAATCGTCTATTAGTTCCAGTTGCAGTCTTCGAAGTACACCTTCAGGTCAATCCATCAAGTCCGGAGGTAAGGTCTCAACATAACTAACAAAACGAGCCCAAACTCGGCATACCTAGCTCTAATCGTCTAGTAGTTCCAGTAGCAGTCTTCGAAGTACACCTTCAGGTCACTCCATCAAGTCCGGAGGTAAGGTCTCAACATAACTAACAAAACGAGCCCAAACTCGGCATACCTAGCTCTAATCGTCTATCAGTTCCAGTTGCAGTCTTCGAAGTACACCTTCAGGTCACTCCATCAAGTCCGGAGGTAAGGTCTCAACGTAACTAACAAAACGAGCCCAAACTCGGCATACCTAGCTCTAATCGTTTATTAGTTCCAGTTGCAGTCTTCGAAGTACACCTTCAGGTCACTCCATCAAGTCCGGAGGTAAGGTCTCAACGTAACTAACAAAACGAGCCCAAACTCGGCATACCTAGCTCTAATCGTCTATTAGTTCCAGTAGCAGTCTTCGAAGTACACCTTCAGGTCACTCCATCAAGTCCGGAGCTAAGGTCTCAACATAACTAACAAAACGAGCCCAAACTCGGCATACCTAGCTCTAATCGTCTATTAGTTCCAGTTGCAGTCTTCGAAGTACACCTTCAGGTCAATCCATCAAGTCCGGAGGTAAGGTCTCAACATAACTAACAAAACGAGCCCAAACTCGGCATACCTAGCTCTAATCGTCTAGTAGTTCCAGTAGCAGTCTTCGAAGTACACCTTCAGGTCACTCCATCAAGTCCGGAGGTAAGGTCTCAACATAACTAACAAAACGAGCCCAAACTCGGCATACCTAGCTCTAATCGTCTATCAGTTCCAGTTGCAGTCTTCGAAGTACACCTTCAGGTCACTCCATCAAGTCCGGAGGTAAGGTCTCAACGTAACTAACAAAACGAGCCCAAACTCGGCATACCTAGCTCTAATCGTTTATTAGTTCCAGTTGCAGTCTTCGAAGTACACCTTCAGGTCACTCCATCAAGTCCGGAGGTAAGGTCTCAACGTAACTAACAAAACGAGCCCAAACTCGGCATACCTAGCTCTAATCGTCTATTAGTTCCAGTAGCAGTCTTCGAAGTACACCTTCAGGTCACTCCATCAAGTCCGGAGCTAAGGTCTCAACATAACTAACAAAACGAGCCCAAACTCGGCATACCTAGCTCTAATCGTCTATTAGTTCCAGTTGCAGTCTTCGAAGTACACCTTCAGGTCACTCCATCAAGTCCGGAGGTAAGGTCTCAACGTAACTAACAAAACGAGCCCAAACTCGGCATACCTAGCTCTAATCGTTTATTAGTTCCAGTTGCAGTCTTCGAAGTACACCTTCAGGTCACTCCATCAAGTCCGGAGGTAAGGTCTCAACATAACTAACAAAACGAGCCCAAACTCGGCATACCTAGCTCTAATCGTTTATTAGTTCCAGTTGCAGTCTTCGAAGTACACCTTCAGGTCACTCCATCAAGTCCGGAGGTAAGGTCTCAACATAACTAACAAAACGAGCCCAAACTCGGCATACCTAGCTCTAATCGTCTAGTAGTTCCAGTAGCAGTCTTCGAAGTACACCTTCAGGTCACTCCATCAAGTCCGGAGGTAAGGTCTCAACATAACTAACAAAACGAGCCCAAACTCGGCATACCTAGCTCTAATCGTCTAGTAGTTCCAGTCGCAGTCTTCGAAGTACACCTTCAGGTCACTCCATCAAGTCCGGAGGTAAGGTCTCAACATAACTAACAAAACGAGCCCAAACTCGGCATACCTAGCTCTAATCGTCTAGTAGTTCCAGTAGCAGTCTTCGAAGTACACCTTCAGGTCACTCTATCAAGTCCGGAGGTAAGGTCTCAACATAACTAACAAAACGAGCCCAAACTCGGCATACCTAGCTCTAATCGTCTAGTAGTTCCAGAAGCAGTCTTCGAAGTACACCTTCAGGTCACTCCATCAAGTCCGGAGGTAAGGTCTCAACATAACTAACAAAACGAGCCCAAACTCGGCATACCTAGCTCTAATCGTCTAGTAGTTCCAGTAGCAGTCTTCGAAGTACACCTTCAGGTCACTCCATCAAGTCCGGAGGTAAGGTCTCAACATAACTAACAAAACGAGCCCAAACTCGGCATACCTAGCTCTAATCGTTTATTAGTTCCAGTTGCAGTCTTCGAAGTACACCTTCAGGTCACTCCATCAAGTCCGGAGGTAAGGTCTCAACATAACTAACAAAACGAGCCCAAACTCGGCATACCTAGCTCTAATCGTCTAGTAGTTCCAGTAGCAGTCTTCGAAGTACACCTTCAGGTCACTCCGTCAAGTCAGAAACTAAATATGAAATTTATAATCCCATAAGTATAAAATACTATAAATAAAATCTTACCTTGTTGTGCCTTGGTTCTCGGTGCAGAATGCGTGAAGTATCAAGTTTGACCTTGTCAACTATTTTGTATACGTACAGCGATCTTTTCGTAAACGAGGAGCTGCTTACAAGCGTCACAGTGTCTACTCACAACGGCGGCCGAGCGCAGACTAAATTCTCTGTATTAAGTATATAGTCTATGGACTAAATTACTAAAATATTTCATTACAAATTTTTGTGCAATAAATCAAGATAGTGACAAATAAAATAACCCTTATTTCCATGCAATAAGTATCACGCGTTACAGCTAAATATGTGAAAAAATAGGATTTGATTTTAATTTTTTTCTCAGCTTATTTGTAACATTTTGATAGTTTTAGTTCCTACCTTTTTGAGTTGGACATGTCTGCTTACTTAAAATATTTTTAAATAAATAAATTTAGTTTATTAAATAATAGAAAAATGCTTTTATATTCAGCACGATATTGTCAATTTTGTGTGAAGAGGCAACGGAAATTATTTTTTACAATATTATAAACCAAAATTTTCGACTAAAAAATTCCTACCATTTAAAGATTAAGGAGTAATCTATCTATGGTAATTATTAGTCAAATTTGGTTTTGTATTATTTTGCCGCAAAATGCATCGAAAAACTGCTTATTTTTGTCAGATTCGTAAACGCGTCCTTAAGAAGTACCTACCACAGTTGACAGATATATACGTACATACAGTTAGGAAACTAAGCCCCTGCGATGAAATTATGACGTTAGCACTGTTATAGCTATAGGGCTGTTACCTTTTTGATATTTAACCGACTTCAAAAATAAAGGAGGAGGTTATCAATTCGGCCTGTATATTTCTGTTTGCTTTTTTTTTCACAGTCGATTTTGTGGTAATTTTGAGATTAAAACTCGTTAAAATACAAAAATGGTGTAGCCTAAATATGAATTTACAAGAAGAAACAATCCGAATTAATACACCTTGTAAAAGTAAATACGTTTTTATCAGTGCTATATTTCGAAATCTTGTTTTGTTATGGACGCCGAAGGTTATTTAATGTACCTAAATTATTTATAATGCTTGATATTTGTATTATACATATATTCAATAATTATTTTAAGCCAGAATTTACAATACTTGTATGTAGGTATACCTACCTACTAAATTATTTTTAAAACGATAAATTAAATTAAATTAAAAAACACAAAATATGCAGAAATAAATTAAAATTATTATTATACGAGCATAGAACCTTTTTGTTTTGACAAAGTGGTGACGTCACGTATCGATAAAAATACAATAATAATTATAATATCTATCTTTTAGTAGTTATTTATGTTTTAACATTTTGGTGAAATATATTATTTCAGTTTAATTTGAACACGTGCTTGTAGATAAGTTGATTTCGGCGATCATTTTAAAAATGCCACGTACTAATTGCGCAGTATTCGGCTGCTTGAATTCAACTATACCAATTATACCACCAGATGATTTTGTTCAATATGTCGAGAAAATGGATAACATTTTCGTTGCTGCTTTAAGAGAGAACACATAAACTGTAAAGTGGCTGAATTAATTTACAACGAATTAAACATAATCAGTTACTTAAAAAAACTGTTCATAAGATTGAGAATATTTTACACTATAAAATTTAACAATAAATTCCGAATTAGTCGTAGTAGACGAAAGTATTTTTCAGTAAATAATTTGTAATTTTTTTTTTCGAATAAAGGCATATTTATGTAATGGTTATTTTAATATCTATACATATAATAAAATCGTAGGAAAGTCAAAACTGTAGATTGAATATTTTTTTAAAAGTATACTTGGGACAATAGATACCGAAGCCAAAAATATAGTTAGGCTACAAACTGAAACAATCGATATTTATTTAACGTGAAGTCATTGACATCACTTTTCTATACTATGTATCTTTGTCATTCAAAATCTGTGGATGTGTCACCCGCTACTATCGATCCCCCTGAATACCCTTATGATTCTCGTAAACACGCTTGCTTGCGTGCGTGTGCCATTTCGAACGTTTTGTATGAAGTTTCCTTACTGTATGTATCTGTATATTGTGTACCTACTGCATATTGCATTTAACAAATACCTAATTAGTCGAGTGCTTTTACACGTGGTAGCTGGTAGGTACATCAAGCTATTTTTTTTTTGTAAAATCTTTTGAGAAAGCTACGATTTCCAATCTACGTAATTATGAAATTTTATCACAATATTTATCATAGTATCACAGTATTTATCATTGGATTTATCTTAGTACTAGCTTTCCGCCCGCGGCTTCGCCCGCTTTGTCTAAAACATAATAAATAATATACTAAAACCTTCCTCTTGAATCACTCTATCTATATAAAAAAACCGCATCAAAATCCGTTGCGTAGTTTTAAAGATTTTAGCATACATAGGGACATAGGGACAGAGAAAGCGACTTTGTTTTATACTATGTAGTGATTTGTTAAATCTAAATTAAGCACACTGTTCTATCAAAGCTGTATAAAACGGGACTAGTGATTATTCCACCACAGTTGCTCCAATTTGACGTCTATGCAAAATACGATTGCATGACGATTGCAGCCTGTTGACCAAATCCGAAAACTATCAGCAATTTGCTTCACTATTCACAAGGAAATAAACGTAATCGACTGAAAAACAACCGGTTACAAAAGATTTGGATGCAACTTCAAATTTCACCTCAAAGTTAAAGTCCTCATCTATAATTAGCTCCATAATTTTCCATACGACATACATTAAACAAACATCAGAAATAAGATAACGAGCTGATATACTATAAGATGTTATAAAATCTATACTATGAATTAATTAATACTATAAAGCTGAAGAGTTTGTTTGTTTGTTTGAACGCACTAATCTCAGGAACTACTGGTACGACAGGAAAAATTCTAAAAGGCCACATAGGCTATATCATCACGCTAAGACCAACAGGAACGGAGCAATGCGGGTAAAACCGCGGGGCACAGCTAGTATAATATATTTATTCAGCATTTTAAAATGTAATGCATGAATTTACACAGCGATAACGTTTCATCATTAATGCTTTCTAACAAATATTTACAATGCGAAAATAGTTTGAACATGTAATTACCACTATCATCACTCATAACGATACAACAAGCAGAATGTGCGAACATGAAGAAGCACCCTTAAAAACCCAACCTGAAAAAGTGAAAAAGAAAACGTTAAGGGAGAAAATAGCGTACATACGTGAGAACATTACACTGGAACCAGTTCTAATCAGCTACGTTATTCCAGGATCACTGTCCAGACTTGCAACCCAAAATCTGAATTTGGACAAAGCCTGCAGAGTTAATCTCCATTATGACTCAAACGTTTGCGACGCACTCATCGCCCAGAAAGGGTTATATGTACAAGAGGAAATCGAAGTACAAACACTTGTTGCATCTATGGAGGCATGGAAAAATATCATACTAACAGCGATCCCAAGTTTTCTGATATTATTCTTAGGCGCATGGAGCGATCGAACCGGGAAGAGAAAGATCTGCGTTCTTATGCCAATAGTGGGGGACTTGCTTATGTGTTTAAGTAATCTTCTCAATACGTATTTCTTCTATGAACTGCCAGTCGAAGTAACAATGTTCTTTGAGGCCTTTTTCCCGGCTATAACTGGAGGTTGGATAGCTACTTACATGGGAGCATTTTGTTACATTAGTGAAATATCGAGTGAAGAGTCTAGGACGTTTAGAGTTGGTATAGCAAATCTTTGTCTCACTGTCGGTTCGCCCATAGGTCATGCTTTAAGTGGAATATTGCTCAATAGAATTGGATATTATGGAATATTTACGTTCAGTTCACTGTTGTATATTTTTAGTTTATGTCATGGTTTCTTCTGTATGAAAGATCCTGAAAGGCCTAAGGTGGAAAAAAATAATGTAAGTTTCGGTTACTTTCAATTTACGCATACAAAAAGAACAAGCAATTATAATATCCAATAATAAATTACAGGAAGACAAAGGAGTGTGCAATTTCTTGAGGTCCTTCTTCAATTTTAAACACGTGATGGATACTCTGAAGGTAGTTTTCAAAAAGGGTCCCAATCGGCGACGAACAAAATCAATTTTAGTTCTGGTTTCTATAGCTTTTGTTTACGGTCCAATGTATGGTAAGTAAGAAATGATATCATATCTAAAATCACAATAAATATTTACAAAAATTAATCAACGTAACGAATGCAAGGCGTTTCTTTATCTTAAAATAACGTCATGTCACAACAACATGTTTTTTTATCGTAATTCAAATATATGTCTTAAGCCTGATTCCCACGGCATGTTTGCTTCACAAGCATTGGCAGACGACAAGCGCTTGTCGCCATCCGTTGCGATTTGAACTGAGCGTTCCCACGGCATGTGTGCGTATGGCAAGCACTGGCGAGCGACAAGCGCGCCGATTCCCATGGCATGTGGTGTGGTGTGGCGCGGTCGGATTTGTGAAGCAAACATGTCGTGGGAATCAGGCTTTAGAGTTCTAACACACGAACGGCAAGTTGTGAACGGCAGAGGCTACTTCAGCCGTCACCACATGTCGACATGTCGACGGCAGTCGGCGGCACGTCGGCGGCAGCAGTTAATATGTCGACGGCTGCCGTTGACAAGTGGCGACGCTTGCAGTTTTTTGTTGACGGCAAACTGCGTTGCAAAGCGTTTGACGTTTGACGGCATCCGTTTTTGCCTGTCGACGGCAGCCGTCGACATATTAACTGCTGCCGCCGACTGCCGTCGACATGTGGCGACGGCTGAAGTAGCCTCTGCCGTTCGCAACTTGCCGTTCGTGTGTTAGAACGCTTATGTGAAATATTATGCTTTGTGTGACATAAGTATAAATAAAAACGTAAAAAGATAAGTAATTTGGTCCCTAGACGGCAATGCAGTTCGTCGCAATGATCGTTTAGCTCAATGATTGAATTTAATGACATGCTAACTACGTGCTGATTGATGAACCATTCTTTTTTCTATCCTACAAGTATGACTAACATGCTCGCATGATAATTTAGATAGATGTCATGAAAAAATTGAAAGTGTTCTATGCACTATTCCATCATGCATACTTGCCGACTGACAGGCACGCATGATCATTTAGATCGGTGCAGGTGATCGGTTATATCAATACTATAGTTCAAAAGCTTAGTGTTTTTTGCACTATAGTATTGATATAAATCGAAACTGGATACAAACTTTATGCATGATTTGTTATAATTACCCAAAGAAAGAAACTTTTTTAATTTTTAACTAAATTGCATTATAGATTACATTACAGCTGTAATTACAAACTCATCTGCAACGTTTTTAAATGTGTCCGTTTCACAGTTTATATTCTTTGTTATTTTAAAGATAATACTACTATATATTTTGCTTCCAGGTGAATTCACAGTAAGGTACTGGTTTACGAGATACAGATTTAATTGGGATGCTATGAAATACAGTTTCTATAATACATTCTACATTTGTCTTCATGCACTCGGTAAGAAAACCTAACTAAGAAATTTCTTCTTCATCTCTATTTTTAATGTCATCAGTGGTTGCAAAAACTACGTGCTTATGCACAAATAAGAGTCACTGGTGTACTAAATATATTATGGATTTACCATATTAAACCGATTTCAGTCTAAATATTTAATGACGCTACATTTTACATATTAGTTAACTGATTGTTCAACAATTGATTCAATTGATTCAACTTTATTGAAAATCCTTTTTCGTAAAAAGCCATTTTGGAAAAACAATATCAAATATATTTTGTTTCTACCACAAGATAGTTACAAGAAATCGCTACAGATCCACTATTTACCAAAACAAGCATTATCAGAGCACAGTATGTAACATATTATATCAATATGATCTCAAATTCGGTTAAACATCAACACAATCATTGTCAGATGGAAGTTGAGATGTATAGACATATGTACAAAACAGACGCACTTGAGAGGCAAACAGAGGCATATCTATCTTGATTCTGAGCTCTATGTTTTGTTCCAGGTGCTTTTATATCTGTTAGTATATTTAGTAGAAGATGGAAATGGAGCGACGCGACTCTTGGGATTATTTCAACTGTCAGCAAACTTATGGGAGGCTTAGCTGCTAGTCAAGCTAGGACCTCGCTGCAAATGTATTTAGGTATGTATATGGGGTATGTATAAGGTAATTTTTCAGTATTTATTTCTTTATTTATATTTTATTCATACTTTATTGTACTAGATAAATTACAAACTGTATCTTAACTTAGGATACATTGTAACAAAAGGCGGTTTTATCGCTAAATAGCGATTTCATTCATTGAATATACGGAGAGAAATTAAGTATCTCTCCGTATGTTGAAAAAAATGTATCTCATGAATTGCGATAGTCAGACAGTTGAAGATTACAGAGAATATGCAGTTTTCTTGACAAGATATAACAATTAATATTAAAAAAAAGACGTGTGGCACACAGGGACTGTCGCGGTAAAGCATGCTATGCCTTCAAGCCACACCTCCGCGCCCGTCGGAGTGGGGAGCGTGAGGTTTTTCGTTACTAAATTTCTGGATTCGGTCCCCGCGCTCAAGGCCCGCGATAGAAGCTATGCAATAGCATAAAAAAAAAAAACAGAAAAAAGTGATAGTGGCAAGTGTACGTACTACGTATCTACGTAAATATGTGCACTTGATCGATTATTAATACTTTAATTCTTTAATTTTAATGTATTTTATTTTTTGTTTATCTTTTGTCTAGATGACATAATGTTATATCAATCTTATTTCAAGCTTCCTTATAAAGATAACGTATAATCCCAAGCATTAAATAATTGAATTAATCTGATACATTTTTCATGTCCAAAAATAAAAGATGATATTATATCTGTTACCGGAAATGTATGAAATCAAGGAATTGTATACAATTCCTAGGAAATGTGTACAATTCCGATACCATTTAGGAAATGTATAAAATATTGTTTAAAAAACTATTTAATGCATGCATATCCTAGGAAATGTATAATCTTCCTAGGAATTGTATACAATTCCAATATCGTATTAGGAAATGTGTAAAGTAAATGCTTTCTGTAATAAAACACGTTGTTATTTTTTTTATTATAGCTCTTATTGATACAATCGGGTAACAGTCATACCGTAAAATTGTAATAATATTATGTTCATATTATTATCTTACTAATTAACATTTTAAAAATCAACTATCTAACTTTTAACGTAAATATCACAAAATCAACTTATATTTATTCTTATAAAATCAAATTTTCATTTGGCAAGTAATCAGTCCCGTCGTCCCGCTGTCCCCGCGTATATTTGGCGCAGTCGGATTGTATAATCCGCCGTATTACATTACGGCTAGCTGTTTTAATATGCCGAAAATTCGTCTTTTTCCAAAATTCTACAAAAAGACGGTCGCGAGCCGACGGAGCCCCACTTCGTGGGGCTCCTATTTCTGTGTAGTTTTAAAAAACACGAACCTAACCTAACCCACCCCCTTATCCAAACCAAAAATTTCTGATTACGAATTATCGGCATAGTTACTACAAAATGCCGACCGTTTGTAAACGGCCAGATTATATACAATTTGCCTGCGACATATCAATATCTTAAATATTTTACATTTCCGATAGCTATTTAGGAAATGTATAGATTGCCTAGGAAATGTGTATAAAATAATTTATTTCACACATTTCCGTGCGATTTTAGGAATTATATACATTTCCTAGGAATTGTATACAATGACGGATTACATACATTTCCGGTAACATATCTAATAATAAATTTATTATACCTTTGAATTTACTTTGTATTTTCAATTACTATAGACAATTGGATATACATCTCTATAATATAGATCTCTATATAATAATAATATATAGTTGATTATTATAAACCTACTTGGTTTAATTTACGTTTTAAATTCCAGCCATTGCCGTCGAGACATTTAATGCAACATCCTTCACAGCACTAAGATCGATATCATCTAAACTAGCCAAAAGTGATGAATTGGGTATGTAAAATAACTTTTATGAATGCATGTATACATGGTGTCCCACTATTGGTATACTAAGCGCGAAGGGACTTGTAGTTCAGCATACACTGATCACGTAAAAAATAGTTAAACAACAAAATTACTTAAAAATGTTTTTGCTAAATTTTTCCTGAAAATCCATATTTTCTTCTCTACCTTCGCGCAGCCGGCATATACCGCTTCGCTAATGTGAGCATTTTGTCTATTAAAACATAATCTTAAACGATAGCTCACGTGCTGGTGGCAAAGTTGCGGGGGTTGCTTGTTATGAGTGTACACATAAAGTTTTAAGAAATCATCTATTTGAAAAAAAAATGCGTCTGGAATTTTATAGGTATTTTTTACGTTTCAGCGTATGCATAACTATAACCTCCTTTGAGCTTAGTATACCAACAGTGGGACACCCTGTAGATATTGAGCTATGACGTAATGTGGTTCAAGATTGACTTTATCAATGATTATAATATGACATCCTAGATCCGTCATGTATTCGTAGAACTAAGCTTTGTTCTCAAAATTCAATTCACGAATATGTTATACACTACTATATAGTAGCTTTCCGCCCGCGGTTTCGCACGCGTACTCAAACTAAAACTCACTTAGTTCGCTTGGGATTTCCGGAATAAAAACTTTTATATGTCCTTTCTCAGGTCTAAAACTACAATTGTACCAAATTTCATGCAAATCGGTTTGGAAGCTAGGTTAAGGCGTGAAAAAGAGATTGACAGACAGACAGACGGAGAGACAGGAGTTCATTTTGCGTAATATTAAGTAGTGATTAAACTTATAATTTTGTTTTCAACAAATACACTTCAAAGGCACTTCTGAACCATCATGTAACCATAATATTTGTTACATAGAGCAAGTTTTCCATAGCCTGGCACTAGATGGCATTGTAAGCATCAAATAAATTAATCTGAAATTTGTTTTCCAGGGAAAAACATTTCGATCTTCAATCTATTAGAAGTGGTGACGTCAATGGTATTCGGGCCAGCGTATTCAATGATTTACATGATGACGCTAAAAGTTGACGTGTCTATTGTGTATTATTGTAGCACGGTGCTAACATTTCCAGCTATATCGATATTCGTGTGAGTATGGAAAAACCGTTTTATATAAGAACTAGCTTTCCGCCCGCGGCTTCGCCCGCTTTGTCTAAAACATAATAAATTGTATACTAAAACCTTCCTCTTGAATCACTCTATCTATTAAAAAAAACCGCATCAAAATCCGTTGCGTAGTTTTAAAGATTTAAGCATACATAGGGACATAGGGACAGAGAAAGCGACTTTGTTTTATACTATGTAGTGATGTATGTCAAATAGTTCTGGGAAAATCCGGTAACCTTCTTCTTAAAGAAATATTCTTGAGACTGTAGGTAAACTTATAGGGAATAGCATTGTTATATCTTTATGTAGTACTCAAAATAGTAAAAGTATATCACTACTTATTTCAATAAACCAAAGTCGTAGCAAAGGACTTTGGTCTGTCTGTTCGCGATAAAAACAAAAATGACTGCACCGATTTTCATTCTGTTTTCGCCAATGGAGCGAAGTTCTCGCGTTAAGTTTTAACACGTAGAATATTTAAAAACTTGTTTATTCGTAAAAGGGAGGTACCATTATAGAAAAATAATTATTTTAAGTATTCCAGAGCGCAAAATGTAATTCACTTATTAAAATAATAGACAAATTTGGTATTTCGTGTGAAAATTTCTCACGTAACAACCGACAGAACAATAATTTCAAAAAAACTAACAATAATTTCGAATAAAGTTGTAATTAAGGTCGGATTCTGCAAACGTCAAATTGCACCTACTTTTAACGCGCGGCCACGCGCATCGGTCACCTATTTTTTTTATCTTCGTAAAAAAACATACATTTGGGTTCCTTTTATATCTTTAATCTCTTTCTGGGTCTAAGGCTGTATTATTTATTTCGTTATATCCCTATCTTACATCTATTATAGTCTGGACAGCACAAAACTTGTTACGAAATATATTGCATCGATTTGGAGGGAATATGAAAAGAAAAAAGTTGCAGACCCACAGGCAATCATAGACCACATTTTTTCATAGATAAACAAGCACAGCACAGCGACAAAGCTCGGGCCAAAGTAGCTACTAGTTTATTATTCTGTGACCAAAGCAAAATTGACAAATATAATTTTAGCTAAAAAACTATTTATTTATCTTTCTAGGTGGTTTTATATTCAGAACAAGAAAGATATACGAAGGCAGAAAGCTGAGAATGTTGCAGACAAATCAGAGAAGGGTAAAGACGTAGCACCCGACTCTATGGAAAGGAAGGAATCTTTAATTGGAAGCATAGAAATTGCTGATAGTAAAATTATTTAGGAAAACCCACATTTAGTCGAGTTTTAATCTATACTAATATTATTAAGCTGAAGAGTTTTTTTGTTTGTTTGAACGCGCTAATCTCAGGAAATACTGGTCCTATTTGAATTATTTCGGTGTTAGATAGCCCATTTATCGAGGAAGGCTATCTTTACGAAAGACCAACAGGAGCGGAGCACTGTGGGTAAAACCGCGGGGCACAACTATTAGATAATATATTTAATTGATTTGTGATCAAGTGATTGAGTAGTTTAACATAAATATTATGAATAATGAGTAATGTATGTACACAAGCGACAATAGAGACCGCTCTTTACCCAGCATTAAAAATATACTTATCTTTAAAACGTATTATTTGGCGACAGTGATTACTATGTTTATTTTCCTTTAGTTTGAAATAATATAATATTCTCTTATAACATGTGATTATTCCTTCTTTTGTCTAAAGGTTAATATTAAATTGTAAAATATAATAAGTAAAAAAAAAATATTTTTGAGCCTGATCTCAACCCTAAAAATAATATACAGTGATAAAGAGATATATATTTGATTTGGTTTGTTACATAATATTTAGTTAAATTAGTTAAGAATTTATTTAGATAGAAAAATTAAATGCGTATATTATATTAAGGCTGTATATAAAAAAAATGTGTCAAGATTTTACAAAAAAATATTAATTGTATTTTAGATTATTAAGTCTATGTTATAAAAATATATACGAAACAATAAATATTTTATAGTTATGCAAGCTCTAAGTATGTGATTTTATCAATTATACCTTTACATTTGCCTTAAAATAAAAAAGGGGTTCGTAACTCCTTTTTAAAATTAATGAAAATGAATCTTATTAATTAACTAAATTGAAAAAATTACTATGTCTTATTATATTTTAATTATTAAGTAATAATATAACTGAATTGATACGAATGTATTCCACCGTATGAAAGATTACATTCAAAATATATTTAATTAAAATAAACTGTAACAAATTCTACAAATCCACATTCTGGTCGTCAACCTAAATTCCATTTAACATCTTGTCAGTCGTTGTACTACAAAGTAATTTCATTAAATCTTAACACAAGCAAGCAGTTATTGAGATAAGCATTAAAATTATGAGTATAGCAAAATAAGATAAGAGAAACTACTTTTTTTATTTACTCGTTTGAGCTCTACCGCATTGAATAATTAAATTATTTTTGCTAAATAATGTACTGTTTTTAATTGATATTTTTGAGAAAAGCGACAACAAACAGCATGTAGGTAATATTGTTGTTTTGAAAATCTTATATTTTATCAATTTTTAAAAGGCCCATTTTTATAATTAATATAAAACCCAGACAAACAATAAAATATTATAATTTATTTGTTATCATTTTGTACTTACCAAGGAGGAGCGTACTACAATTGTATGTTATGCAACTTGTATGTTATGTTTATCTAACTTTGACGTAGGAAATGCTGAAGAAAATATTGTGTCTACAATTTTATAATAATTACTTTCAAAGTTAATAATTAGTAATAAAAATAGTGACGCTAAGCATGATTGGATAATATTATATCCTCAAGTGTATTGTGTTAATCTTATCTTACTAAATACTTTATATTATAATTGCAAAAGTTTGTGACGATGTATGTATGTATGTTTGTTGATTTCTACGCAAAAACCACTGAGCGGATTTAGATGATACTTGGCAGTGATGTAGCTTACCAAAATATAACATGAAATTTAGAAATACTTGCTTTTGCCCGCGGCTTTGTCCGGGCGGCACAGCTTGTAATATTATATATTTTTTTGTTTACATAGTAACCTACCAACGTTAGTTCTATTTTTCAACAGACTTAAAGAAGGAGGATCTAAATGTGGAGGGAATATCTGTTCCAAAATCTACTAAGTAAGATAGCAAGACATTTATAAATGCTATGAACTTGTAAACCCATAACATATCGGAAGCTTCACTGCTACAAGGGAGTTTGAGCCTGACAAAAGCTTTTGTTCGTGATATTTTGTCATGCTCAAACTTTCAGATTCAAATAATCTTTTACAATTTCATATGAATAGTGTTTATTTATCAATTTCGCAACAGCGAAATTGAAAAACAAACGTTGCCTATTGGCAACACTGTGAAATGGAAAAAATTGAAAATATAATTCGATTTACAACCCAAAATTGTATATCCATTCATGTATTTTTAGATGATTTACAAATAAATTAATTTTAAAATTGAGTAATAGTTGTTTTAAAACATACACGTAAGTTTATCCCAAAATGATTTATTTATCCTTATTCTGTGTCATAGTGTGTGTTAAATAATTTTCCTTCTTTAACCTCAAAAAGCCTACAATTATTATCTTCACATTAATCGGAACATAGTTTTACGATTTTTCTATTATTAGATGTACTAACGTAGTATGTCATTAATTTATACTGACAAGCATTCAATACTATCATCAATGTTTATTGTTCACTACACTGCAAGTCTATTTTATATTGCATAATATTATTTGTGGCTTTATCAGCTCATGGTCGATACAGTGGCTAAACAAACACCCTGTACAAATAGTAATTAGTAGTGTTAAATAATGATAAAAGTTATATACAGCGTGTTTCAATACGCAATACATATTAATTATTTATTTATATTATAATAATAATAAATTATAAATATTTCAGGACAATTTTCACACACGGCACGATCTGATCCCGTACTATGCTTTCGCTTGTGTTATGGAAACCAGATGACTGATAAACATACATATATAATTTAAAATAAATACTTATATAGATAATTATTAACACCCTGACACAGAGAAAATATCTAGGTATGTTCATCACACAAATATTACTAGGTACACTACGATTATATAGGTAAGACTCGGCATCTATCGGGTTAAAGCAGCATAAAAGCATTTGATATGGCCTAGGTAAGTCGGAAGTTTTTGAGTAAAATCGTAACAAACAAAAATCAACTATTTTTCATAAATTAAAAAAAAACCATGATTTTGTTTGTCTATGATTGATTGCTCTTTGAAAGAGGTTTCCTTAACTAAATTTATAATTTCGATTTTCGACACGAACATATTATGCGAAATTTCGTCAAGAAATATCGAAACAACGATATCATTTCAGTCTGTATGTGCTTCCATTAAACTAGGATATGTTGCTTATTTTCCGCACTGCAGAATCTAGATATTCTAGTACTTTCCACAGAATCTTAGGTTGTACACTCGCAGAGGTAGAAATGAAAATAAAAACTGCAATATATTTTTTACTAGCATACCGCCCGCGGCTTCGCCCGCTTTGTCTAAAACCTAATAAATTATATACTAAAACCTTCCTCTTGAATCACTCTATCTATTAAAAAAACCGCATTAAAATCCGTTGCGTAGTTTTAAAGATTTAAGCATACAAAGGGACATAGGGAAATAGGGACAGAGAAAGCGACTTTGTTTTATACTATGTAGTGATGATGAACTTCGAAATAATAAGGTGAAAAATAAAATGGTTAATGTATGTATTTATTTTATTATCTGAATTCAGATACATTTTGAGAAATTTAGATGGACATTTTAGAATTTAGATGGACTTCTTTTTAATAGCACAATATGATCTTTAGAACTATTGTGATCGTATTTTGAATACAAAAAATTCTTGTACTTCTCTCAAGTTCTCTCATAGTAAGAACAAAACTTGCAACACTTTATGTAGGTCCTATATAATATTATACTGAACAAAACGGGTCAATCGGGTAAACCATTAAATAAACTAGAAATTGATCACAACAAATTTCGTGTACATATCCAACAATAATTTAAATTGCACGAAAATCCTGCAAAACTCCGCGTTAATGCGTATAAAAAAATAAGTATCATGATAAATAGAACATCCTTTTCTAAAAATAATGTTATCATAACATTTTGCCGTTTTGTTGGTATACTTTTATTACTATCGACGCAGATAACAAAGACAAAGAAAACGATAAATCTTCGACTCAGAGCGAAAACGTATCAAACGCTGTTGGCGTTTGTAGCGAAATTAATAAAGTCAAATAAGATATCACTATGACAACCGTAAAACCACCACCAGAACCTGAAGAACAACTTCTAGGCAAAAATAAACAGGGTATAGAAACTAAGAATGAAGCAGAAAACAAAACTTTCTTTGAAAAACTGTTATACCTCAAATCCAACATATCAGTGGAACCTATTTTGGCTGGACTCGTTATTCCTTCAATGTTGTCCAAATTGGCGATACAGAATCTCAATTTAGATAAAGTTTGTCGTGTCAAAAATGACTTTGGCGACGAAATATGTGATGCTCTTTTAGAAAAGAGAGGCAATTTAAGCTCCTACGAGGCAGAAGTACAGACAGTCATATCATCTATTGAAGCATGGAAGAGTGTGATACAAACGTCTTTACCGACAATTCTCGTCATATTTATGGGAGCTTGGAGTGACAGAACTGGAAATAGAAAGCTGTGCATTCTTCTGCCGCTGTTTGGGGAGTTTTGTGTTTGTTTGAGCAATATATTTAGCACGTATTTCTTTAAGGAGATATCCGTGGAACTGACCATGTTCTTGGAAGCGTTCTTTCCATCTATTACAGGTGGATGGGTCATGGTGTATCTCGGTGTGTTTAGTTATATAAGTGACATCACAACCCCTGAGTCGCGGACTTTTCGTGTGGGTTTGGTCAATTTGTGTTTAACTGCTGGAATACCAGTAGGCACAGCACTGAGTGGGATCTTATTGAAAATTTGGGGTTACTACGGTGTATTCACTATTTCGGGCTTCATTTATTTAATAACTTTACTATACGGATACATTTATTTGGAAAATAGGACAAAACCCGGCACTGAAAAGGTATAGTTTAGTTATTTTTTATTCTAAAATATGTGATAACAAATAAACCCCCATAGTTAAGACCTATTTACTTTGCATTCTTAATGAACAACAATTATAATTTTTTATCTTTAGTATCTTATTTACTAGTATTAAGAAGATAATTTAATAATTGCTGAACGGAAAATATTTACTGGGGAATTATATTGTTTTCAGATAAAGCCGTTTAAAATAACCGAAGTTTTTTCACTGGTTAAAGAAACAGCAGTTGTTGCATTTAAGGAAAGAGATGGGAATTTGCGAAAAAAGATAATTCTTACGCTTTCCGTTGTTGCTATTGTATATGGACCAAACCATGGTAAGTTTAATTTAGCTTTAGTTTTAGAATTGTAGGTAAGTGTGTATTGTGATAACAAAAATCTAAAATTTGAAGAATCTATATTGTCCATAGCACTTCAATATTCCATATTACTTTAAACCTTAAAAGCTGTATCAAACAAGCTAGTAGAGCCCCTTACAAAATATATCTATAACTAAAGTGTGTGACCATTCAGATAATCTTCAATTTAATTTCTTCGATACTTATTTAACTTCTCACTATTATCCCTATAACGAGCTTGATATATTTATAAAATATTTGTATTTGTTTAACATTTCTCTATTTACAAATATTATTGGCAGTGGAAGTATGAAAATTGCGTGAAACAATAACATTAGACACAACTAGTGCAGAGACACTACGAATTTCATTAAACATTCAATGTTCGCTGGCAAACTGAATTCAATGGATTTTTATTCAGTAATGTAAACTTGAATTTTGGACTCTCCCGCTATGTTATTAAGGTGATTTTCATTTGACAGGCGAGAGAATAATCACCTACATGTTTGTGAGATATCGGCTGAAATGGGATGCTTTGAAATTCAGCCTCTATTCCACTTACAGCCTCATCACACATTCGCTAGGTAAGCACGTTTCATAAATGAACTGATGTTTTTAATCGACTCGTTTACGTCCCTGTGGTATTATTTAAAAAAAACACGGTCTATTTGCTCACTAGAAAATTTTATGGAAAACCCTATTTTTTTATCTAGCTACATCCTAGTAATTTATGTTGTAAAATAATGATTGTCACCTATGGTAAACAACTGTGTTAACCGTAAAATAATATTAAAGAGCGCATCAATTTTACCTGATCTAGTACATTTTATTTGAGTTGATATTGTATGTAAAGCTTTAACAACTTTTATAATTAAATCGTGTCATCACAATCATGCTTAGAAAATAGACAGAAAAATACATCAAAATCTAATCTTACTGACGTAAATATTACGCAGCAACAAAAATACAAAATGTGCTTTTCAATCACATCAATATACAACTTATAAAACTCGCTAACTTTCAGAAAACTTAAAATGTATATTAAAAAAATTTCTAACATAACTTTTTTCCATATTCCAGGGGCACTGTTTTCAATAAGTGTGTTCAGCAAACACTGGGGTTTCCACGACAGCATGTTATGTCTCATATCTATAGTCAGTAAATTAATTGGCTCAGTGTATCTCGCATTCGTTACGACTGATATGGAAATGTTTATGGGTGAGTAGAAAAGAATTAATTTAATGATAACAACAAAAAATAAGAAATTTACGGCCGGTTTCTGAATCGAGTACGATTTCTGAACCGAGGTTCGGCGTTCGTTCGGAAATTCGGCACTTAAAGATAGTATAATTGTTTGTATTACGTAAAATGCATAACAAGTAGATAAACAAGATTTTGTAACAAATACTAAAATGTCAAAGTTCATAACTGGTCAAAATTTGAATAGGAACAACCGGTATACCGGTAGGTATCACTATCGTTTCATTCAGTTGAAACTTACAAAAAAATACAGTCGTCAGAAGTCAGAATGTCGTTGAAAATAATTTTCATACAATAATTAGATTATAACAAGATAATCAAGCATTGGAATTTTGTATCGATGAAAAAAATATCCTTTAAAATACATCAACATTGTCTCACAAATAAATAAAGAGACTACAATGTGTGGTGTAAATGCAATGCTATTAATCGTGATTGATTACGTTCATTAATGCATACTTGTTGACAGTTAATACATTATTCAGTTTGTCTTCAATTTTACATTGATTTTACAAATGCGTGGCTAAGATGAATGTTCTACCTAGATATTTTTATGATATGCTGATATAAATAACTGATTATCTCTACATCTAGTCATATAATTTGGTCAGTTTGTTGTAATTTTAAACAACAGAACAACAATTATTACAACACTTATTCTGTCACTATGTTTGTTCAATAGCAATTTCGGAGCCAACTCTGAAATGATTTGGATGGGACTTTAACTTGCATTTAGATTATTATTATGAAGTAATGCTACTTTTCTTGTTAAAGTGAATCCATGATATATCTTCTTACAAATTATATCTTCCTATTTATTACAAAGTTCCTTAAGAATTAATAAATAAATTATAAATAAGCACGCGTGATAGTTCCAAACCAAAACCAATATATAAGCAGATCATATTCAAAGTACATCTAAATTCAAGGAATTCCTTTGATACGTGACTAAATATTTTCATTTATTTTCAGTGCCAATAGTTGAAATTCTAAACGCAACAACGTTCACCTCTCTGAGGTCGATGGCTTCGAAGCTAGTTCGAGACGAAGAAATGGGTACGTTTTATTTATATTTAACTTTTATTATATACTGTAAGAGATTAGATGCTTAGAAGTAGCGGTTTATTTGATTTGGGATATTAAGATGTCGGAATCCTAATCCATGCATTATTAATACATTTGGAGCTAAGGGAAGGTTGAAATTGCTCCCGTAATAAAATGCATTTAACTTTTTTGTTATATCTTTTAGTGCTTTGCTGCAAAGAGTTTTTGAGTGCCGAATTATATGAATACACTGGGGAGGATTTCAATTTTGAAATCTTCTATAATATAAAAATGAATCGCAAAAAGTGTTGGTAAGCGCATAACTCAAAAACGACTGAACCGATTTCGTTAATTCTTTTTTATAATACATATTCCTTGAAGTACGAGGATGGTTCTTATGGGAAAAACACGTAAACACGTACCACGGGTGAAGCCGGGGTGGACCGCTAGTACTCCATTGAAATGTTACATTTTTTAGGCCTGACCTTGCGTTTTTTAGAGGACGCAATTTTATTTTTTTTATGTGTAGGGGGGGTCAGTGTGAAGCTAAAACCAAGTTTGTGGGGTCGCCACCCTTGTCCCATGGCCGCCATCTTGAAAATAGCTGTTGAAATTGTTTTAACGATATATCTCTTACTATTTACCTGATAATAAAACAATGTTAACATTATTTGTTGCAAATTAAATTCTCTACAACTTTGATTCATTAACTTTTTGTCGTAGAACTATAAATAAAAAAGTTATAAGCGAAAATGTTCAGAAATTAGAGCTATTTATATTTTTCGATAAAACTTTTTTTTATCATTTTACGAAGAAATGATATAAGACTATTTTTGTAGATTGTTTTTCGAGGAACAACTTTTATATACAACATTTTTTCATTACGTCAATAGCTAAGGTTTTACAGCGCTCAGAAGTGAGTACTATTTTTCAGTAGTAACTATACATAATATATTGGCTATCGGCTCTTTTCCCAGACTCCACAACAATGGAAGCACACTGCAGAACATTTCAGCCCTGCTTTTCGACGTAAAAAGAAACGCACTTCCAGACTCTACCTCCTGGGTGGTGGGGAAAAGATTCAATAATTAATTATTAATAATATTGTAAAATTAATTATTAAAAATATTATAATAACAAAAAAAAATACTGGTGACAAATTATTATAGTACACACATAATATATCGTATTCTGTATAGTAAAGAGTACTTAAAATAGTACTCACTTCGGAGGGCTGTAAAACCTTAGCTATTTACTTAATGAAAAAATGTTGTATATAAAAGTTGTTCTTCGAAAAACAATCTACAAAAATGGTCTGATATAATTTCTTCGTAAACTTATAAAAAAAAGTTTTATTAAAAAATATAAACATCTCTAATTTCTGAACATTTTCGCTTATAACTTTTTTGTTTATAGTTCTACGACAAAAAGTTACTGAACCTAAGTTGTAGAGAATTTAATTTGCAACAAATAATGTTAACATTGTTTTATTATCAGATAAATAGTTTAAGAGATATATCGTAAAAACCATTTCAACCGCTATTTTCAAGATGGCGGCCGTGGGACAAGGGTGGCGACCCCACAAACTTGATGATAGCTTCACACTGACCCCCCCTACACATCAAAAAAATAAAATTGCGTCCTCTAAAAAACGCAACCCCAAATGTAACTTTTCAATGAACTATAGTTGACTATAAAAAACATAGAATGATGTTTGATCTATGACGTAAAATTTATAGGTATTTAAAATGACAAAAGTTTTATGCATAGTTTCTTAAACGCTCATATTTTGTATGAGAGTATAAAAGGATATTTCGCGTGTAAAGCTGCTATAAATTACTTACATGCTTCCTTTCTTCCAATACAGTTTTGTATCATATAGTAAAGGATTTGTTATAAAAAGGTACGTACTTTAACACAGTACTTTAATACTAGTTGACAGTAATTTGTTTATCTACTCCTTCGTAAAATGTGAATCGGATTACGACAGACGGATACACGACTATTTTTCACTGTTCCGTAGCACTTAGCAGTTACTTTATTGCATTCCATAATCTATACAACAAAAGCTCAAATTCCATATAAACTAGACCAATAACTATAACATAATACCACTTATTATTTAGTAGGTAATATAATATGATAACAAGAAGCAAATTTTTCCCACGTAAAATTACTTTACTCATAATCACAAGTCCATGATACTATCTAATATCTAATATCTAATATATATTATAAAGGCGAAAGTTTGTAAGGATGTATGGATGTATGGATGTATGGATGTTTGTTACTCTTTCACGTAAAAACTACTGAACCTATTACAATGAAATTTAGCACACATATAGAGGGTAACTTGGATTAACACATAGGATAGTTTTTATCCCGGAAATCCCACGGGAACGGGAACTATGCGGGTTTTCCTTTGCAAACGCGGGCGAAGCCGCGGGCGGAAATCTAGTTCTATTATATAGACTTATAGAGCATTTTCTTTGAAACAATCGCTCATATTAGTCTATAGAGAAATTATTTAAAATTGTTTTTCAGGTAAAATGAATTCCCTGTTCAGCTTGGTGGAGACGTTGGCGGCATTGCTCTTTGATCCCACGTACTCGATACTGTACGCTCGTACTATATCGATATTTACCGGGTCCGTGTTCATTTTTAGCGCTGTTATGTCGGTACCGGCTATTGCTATTTTAATGTAAGTTCTCTTGTTTTATGTACATAATTTTTATATTTTAGCTGATACGGGATACATATTTTTACGATACTTGTGAAAGTTTGAAGAAGGGAAGAAAGAATAGAAGAAATTTGATTGCCAGGCAGGATCGTGGATTTGGCAACACGGGTTCAAATCTTGCCTCGTGATCGGATTATTTCTGTTCATTAAAAATTTCTCATTTATAAAGGATTTGAATCCTAAACACTAAATCTATACTAATATTATAAAGGTTGTTTGTTTGAACGCGCTAATCTCGGGAACTACTGGTCCGATTTGAAAAATTCTTTCGGTGTTAGATAGCCCATTTATCGAGAAAGGTTATATAGGCTATAATATATCATCACGCTACGACTAACAAAAGTGGAGCCACGGGGGTGAAACCGCGCGGAATAGCTAGTATTAAATGTATGGTGAAATAGAATGAATGCTTAGTCTAAAATAAAGTTACTACTCCACTTATGAAAGCTCTTTCTACAAAAT
Source organism: Colias behrii (assembly GCA_029959065.1). Taxonomy (NCBI): domain Eukaryota; kingdom Metazoa; phylum Arthropoda; class Insecta; order Lepidoptera; family Pieridae; genus Colias; species Colias behrii. Next base: position 11,180,490 of record JARWMC010000006.1, read on the forward strand.
CCAGTAGTTTTTTAGATAACCTAGAACTTGAACGCAGTCTACACTTTATACGAATAAACATTAAAGAAAAAAAAATATTACAAAAAAATATGTAATAATTTAGAGGATCGAACTCAGGGCATCTACTCAACTGTTTTTCACCCTACAATTATTTAGAATAATAATTGCACATGAACTGTTGTAAGCATCTAGATTATATCGCTTTAATTTCAAAGTAATAGTAGAGGAATCGAATAATTATTTATTTCAAACACCATGTAATGCAGCATGATTGTATGTTACGAGTAAGTTTAGATTTTTTTTAATAATTGTAAAAAATACTGTGAAAAATTCCAGAAAAAAATTAACTTCATACAAAAGAATGTATAACTAAATAACTGACAAATGATACTATTTTCCGATAGTATGTTTTAACAGCAGAATTTTAGAGAAGGCAAGAGTTTTCGGGCGAAAAGCTGCAAAATAATCTCGTGGAATGTGTTTACTGTTTACCTAGAAAATTATTATAGCATTGTATTTAAGCATGAATCAAATTAATTCTTATAAAATTTACTTCAGTGCCTTTATAATTATGTAGAGTCAAAAATCAATAAAGCCTCCAGTTGTATGTATATTAATAATATAATTGTTTTTTTCTTGCAGGTGGCTTTTTATCCAGCATCGAAGGGAAAGGAAAGAAAAAAGGAAAGAAGATACTGAATTGAATTTAAAATTATAATATAAAGTATTACGAAACTGAATGTGTTTAAATTATCCCTTAAGTTAGGTATCAATTGTAATAATTTATATTAATAAGTAATTGTAGTCGGTATAAGCCAGCTACATATCCTATCCTATCCTATCCTACTAATGTTATAAATGTATGTGTATGTATGTTTGTTACTCCTTCATGCAAATACTACTGAACCGATTACAATGAAATTTAGCATCCACAGAAGTAAACTTGGATTAACACATATGATAGGTTTTATCCCGGAAATCCCACGGGAACGGGAACTATGCGGGTTTTTCTTTGAAAACGCGGGCGAAGCCACGGGTGGAAAGCTAGTTTTAAATAAAGCTTATTTTTTATTTAGTTCCGGAATCCATTAATGCTCGTATATTGTGTAGGAAAGGTAAGTAAAGGTCTACTTACTAATAAAAAAATATTTCGTCCCATTAATTAATTACATCATCAACTTGTAAAAACCAAAGTCTTCAAATATGATTGCTCTTCCTAGAAATAAACACGAACTGTATATAAAAAATTGCAAAGATCGATCCATGATAATCCTTAAATACAAAATAAACAATACAGGTAGATACATGTTATATGGATACAAACCAATAAGTACTGAGAATAATTATTTCGAATAATAAATTCTCGAAAATCTTTTACTCCGAAACTGACCAGTCATTGCTATAACTAATACCCAACATAACATATAACTAAAAAAACAAGTACTGCTGTCTGTTTGTAACAGACACGATTAATTAGTAATTAATATACCTAGTATACATTTTCTGTCATCAACCCCTCTTATTGCATAGGTAATTAGCAAAACCTTCTGCTATTGAATTTTACATAACCTCTTATTTTAACATTAATTAATTTAATTACATATGGAGACGACACCGCCTACATCACATATGTTCCGCTCAACATAAGCCTTAAGGCTTAACTGCACTCAGTCGCTTTAGTGCGATGGTCGCGTTCATGTCTTGTTTGTTTTAAAGCAAAAAACCAAGAAACTCATCAAATATGCCCTCGAGTGTGTTGCGATATTGCACTTATAATTCAAGTAATTCGGCAAAGTGCAAAGAAATAACTTTTCATCGGTAATTAATTAGATAATCATTGTTAAAACTTGGTTCGAGCAAAATTTTTGGCGGGCGCCATTTTGCGTCATTTGTCATAGACTAAAAATTTAAGAAACGGCATTGGGTATGAAAGATGTTTAGATAGTAATATTAGATGACGTAAATTTTTATAGTGGAAAAAAATAATTTTACACATTTAAAAAATATTGTACTGTGGATATTATTTGAAAAAAAGTTAAATCATGAAAGATGAAAATAAATTACCTATGTATCATTTTTTTTTTGTTACATTGATTGGTTTTAATTGAAAAGTTTTTAAATGATAAGTTTATTAAGTAATAATTTATTTATTACTTACATTAATTATTTTTTTTTTTTGTTACATTGATTATTCTTAATTGATAAGTAATAAGCAAAATATTTACAAAGTTTCGCCTCTATAGCGGTGAGTCGATGACATCGCTTAATCTATGACTCACAAGCCGCCCCGCACCGCCGCGCTTGCAGCACAGATTTTGTTCGTGGTGTCTCCTCTATACGTAGTAATAATAGCTCAATGTTTAATTACAATTACTCTATCACTCTCTTATTTTAATTTACTTAGAACAAGAGAGCACGACACTACTCATTCGTTGCCCCTTTTCCTTTTTTGGTGACAAGTACTGATTTATTTTTAAACCTAGGTACAAATGTGTAAAAAAGCACAAAATATTTTAATATCACAAACCTTTGTTGCATGCTTCTCAGTAAATATGTACTATGAGTCAGATTATGATAGAAAGAAATATATTGCTATTTACGTCATTAATTAATAACTTATACACACAAAGTCGCGGGTAATAAATTGTATAATTTTAAGCAACTGTTCTGTGAAACCCGTTTACCAAGTGAGTAAAAAGTTGTTGATCTTAAGCCAAATAACCGTATAAGTACAAAAAAAAGTCGCAACCAATTACAACTAAGTATATGCTAACGTCTTCGTTCACTATTTTGCTTTACTATTATTATATTTGAATTTATTTAGAAACTAACTTTCCACTACGGCTTCACCCGCGTAATCGAAGAACAATCCGCAGTTTCCGTCCGGTTTATCCCGGATAAAACATATCGTATGTTCTTTCTCAAACTATCTTTGTACGAAATGTAATCCAAATCGGTTCAGTGGTTGAGGCGTGAAGAAGAGACAGACTTTCACATATTATCAGTAGAAAATATTTTCTGTTAAATTATAAACAAGTAAAGGCATAAAAGAGAGGCAAAGGATCCCAAACTCATACACATATAGAATCAAACAAAAAGCTTAACAAAGTTGCCTATCTTTATTATTTGCTCAATTTTTCTTTAGGAGAATATTTTGATGTATTCAAGAATAATAAATTTTTGTCACTTTCGTTTTCTTTTCATTCGCATGGTAGAGACAGAGGCTTCCTCAGAGATTTTTTTCCTACAACAATTAGAATAGTCATGGTAATGTTGATATTTCTAAATTATAATGAGTTTTATATCAAAAACAAAAATAAAAATAAAAATCAACATTTAATTTTCAACATTTGTTTTTTATTTTATTTTTAACGAGTAGTTACTTCATAGTACAGATAAATATATTATATCGATCAACGGCATATTATAATAGTTAATAATAAGAAATCTGAATCATTTTCAATTCTTGATCAACAGATTCTTTTGAATATAAGTATTACCTAACTAAGATTTGAAATACCCATTCATCTATAAAAATATAAAACAAAATCAGAGCATAAATATGAAAAAAAAACCTTAAAAGAGACTCATTACAATTTTTTGATAATATGCAAATTTTAATTAAAGCAATACGCAACTATATAAAAGCAATACCCAATGCACTAGGTGAAAACCAAAGCAAAATTCGCGTAAATAGATGATCATAAAATTTCACCATAAATTAGTATCATCACCATCAATAATAACAAATATGACACACTCTCCTATAACTAGGAACATAAAACTTATTATTTACAACTTGACAGCACATTGATATATTATTATTTATTATGTGTATGTTAAATATTAAATAATGTAACTATTTATAGATACATTTTGTTTTGCCACGCTAATCTTCACAGTATGAAACAAAGTCGCTTTCTCTGTCCCTATGTCCCTATGTATGCTTATTTCTTTAAAATCAACGGATTTTGATGTGGTTTTTTTTTGTAGATAGAGTGAATCAAGATGAAGGTTTGAATATATAATTTATTAGGTATTAGACAAAAAGGGGGAAGCCGCGAGCGGAAAGCTAGTCTATAATATAATGATTAGTAAGCGCATAACTCGAGAACGGCTGAACCGATTTCGTCAATTCTTCTTTTATTATATTCCTTGAAGTACGAGGATGGTTCTTATGTAGGTAAAAGTAAATATGTACCACGGGCGAAGCCGGGGCGCACCGCTAGTTTCAAATTGAAACGAAATGGAAATCTCGAAATCTTCTTATATTGTTTTCAATATAATATTCGAATCGAATCCAAGACTTTTTAATTGTAGCCTAACTAAACCTGTGTTACTAAATTGAAAACAAACTTTACTAAAAGATGTATTTTTATAGAGGTACTAAAGAAAACACAAGAATCAACATCAATAGGCAGATAATGTAAATGCATATTCAAACTTGCATTTATTGTTTTGTTGTCTGTATGGTAAGTGCATTGCACGTGAACAGATTAAAAATATAGATTATCACCTTGTAAATGTGATATCAACATAACCACAACTATTATCACGCTATAGGAAGTTAACGTACTTGCTATATGATTATAGTATAGTGAATATACAATCGTTTTCTATAGGTTTTGCATCCAAGTTGCATTCGTCGGGATTTAAAATTTATATTTTTCGCATAATAAAAAAAATGTAAAGAATGAAAAGTAAGGACTTTGTCAAATACGTCCCCGATCCTATCCAATTCTATATTTGCCAAAATACCACTTCAAAATTCATGTATTACTTATTTTAAAGAAAATGCATACTTATTATTTTAAAATTAAAATAAATACAATACCTACCTTTTTTATTAAACACCTATTTAATTACGCTAACATATTATTAACCAACACTCCTATCTTAAACCAGAGTCTCAGACTACTAAACTTGAATTCATAAATGTCGCAAAATCCACATCCTTAAACCGGACAAGCAGGCAATTGCTTAAGTAAATAATGATGTTACGAATGTTATATGCACAATAGATGATGGTCAGTTCCATCAGAGACGCTCACAGTACGAACGGCTGTGATATAAAAGATTTAAAAATATCGTGCTATGTGATTGTGAACTTATAACAGACCGGTTACTTTTTTGTGCACTCGTTTTTGTTGACATAATATACCTATCCGGTTTTTTATTTTTAGTCTGTGGTGATATTTCGTCCAAAAAGGTTGTATGGATTGATGGAACATTCGCGCGTATTTGCTTTACATTTTTTTTAGAATATTTACAGATTATTAAGATTACATAAATGACGCGCAAAAAAAAGCAAATAAAACATACATCGAGCTAACGTTAAACTGTCAATTGGCCGTAATTCCGTTAATTTCAGCAAATTGCTAGTATATTACGGAAATTTTCGCGTTTAATAGCGTGACAATTTGTTTAAATTACGCTCGAATTTCCTGATCTCGACTTCGATTGCAATTATGTTAGTCGGTAAAATTTATTGTGACACGTAGTAAGAGAGCGCCAGGTAAATGTGGGTCAACAGGCGAAGCATTAAGAATAAATAAGGAAAAAGATCCGTTTTATTTACATAAAAAGTATGATAGAAACTGGTATTTATAGATTTATAAATATGGATGTATTTATAAATTAAAAGTTTAAAAACCTTTAATTTGTCGGATTTACTAGAAGTGGATAAGTCTTCAATTAGAAGAATCTAATCTATTCGCAAAGTAAATATTCAAATAAAAAGCCAACTAAGAATTTAGTATTGATGTACAAAGATTAATTGAAATAAAAAACAAAAAAATCTAATATAATTAGACAAAAAAATTAAAAAAAGGTTCATTAACAAATCGACTTTCGCTCCATAAAAATGTTAACAAATAATTATCTACAAATAATTATTTAACAGTTGTTTTAAACAATACACATAAAACAGACATGCTACATAATATACTTATAGATTAAACCACAAGTAGCTTGTACGTTAGATTACAGAAATAGATAAGTAATTGCCCCATTATATTTCAAGTACTTAAAGACAAAGCATAACGAGGAACTACGAATTAGAAAAACAACTGTGCAATCATCAATTGATTAATTAATTGTACCTACCTTTTATTTTCGATTTTTTGTCTTGTTTTAATTAGTACTAAAAGCAGTACAAAGATATACCTCGGTGTCAAAAATAAAACGTTCTTAGCAGCTTAGTGTTAGACTTTTTGAAATTGAAAGCTTCTAAAATATTTTCACTAAAATTTTCCTTTTTCGTGTCCTATTTTACGAATTGGTCAAGATAGAATTCATAAAAATATATTATACTAGTGGTCCGCCCCGGCTTCGCCCGTGGTACCTACATGTTTAAACTATCCTATCTCTCAAGTTGGATCGAACTGCACATGGTGTGCGAATTTTATTATAAACGGTTACCTATCTTAATCTCGAATTTTAATATTCCGAATATCATAATCCAGAAAACGTTTGGACATTTTTTCATAACCCCGAATTTTAAAATTTCGAAGTTTTGTTTGCCATATAATCGCAACTCCGAATTTCATTTGCCCATTTCTTTATTTGTACGACGTTTTACAATCCAGACGAATGAGTTCCAGACATACGAAATCTAAATGCACAAAATCCAGATGACCGTAATCCATATGCACGAAAGCCAGATTTTTAAAACACAAATTTTTGAAATACAGTTAATTGATATCCAGACAAACAATGTCCAGATTTTTGAAATTCAAATAAACGATATCCAGCAAAACGAAATCCTTCCAGGGGGTCGCAGCACGAACCTAACCTAACCTACTGAATAGATTTTAACACTTTAACCTTTCTGTAATGGGCAAGTAAAACAATAGCGAGTCGGTTCTGGCACTCGCCGGCCGCTGCCGCGGCACGCTCGCTTCGCTCGCTCGGCTCGTGCATGGGGGTCACACTTCGAACCTAACCTAACCTACTGAGTCGAATTTGACACTTAAACCTTTCTGTAATGGGCAAGTAAAACAATAGCGAGTCAGTTCTGGCACTCGCCGGCCGCTGCCGCGGCACGCTCGCTTCGCTCGCTCGGCTCGTGCATGGGGGGTCACACTTCAAACCTAACCTAACCTACTGAGTCGAATTTGACACTTAAACCTTTCTGTAATGGGCAAGTAAAACAATAGCGAGTCGGTTCTGGCACTCGCCGGCCGCTGCCGCGGCACGCTCGCTTCGCTCGCTCGGCTCGTGCATGGGGGGTCACACTTCGAACCTAACCTAACCTACTGAGTCGAATTTGACACTTAAACCTTTCTGTAATGGGCAAGTAAAACAATAGCGAGTCAGTTCTAGCGTGGGGGCCGTAGCTCAAACCTAACCTACTGAGTCGACTTTGACACTAAAACCGGTCTGTAATGGACAAGTAAAACAATAAATTTACTTACTGACAATGTTTATTTTCAGTCGATAGTAAAGGTATAATCACGATTGTATGGAAATCAAATAAAAAGATTATGAAAATCTGGCAATAGTTTATCTGTTATACGATTATATGGGAACCAAATAAAAAGATTATGAAAATTTGGCAATAGTTTATTTGGAAAATGGTACGATGGGAAACAAAAAAAAGTATTCTGAGAATCTGGTATAATGAGATCTGTATTATGAGAATACGGGAAACAAAAAAATACTTTTTAAAAATCTGGTTTTGGTGCATCTGGAAATTGATTCATCTGGGAAATTAAAAAAGGAATTTTAAAAATTTGTCATTCATTACATCTGTCTTTTAAAAGTTCTAACAACCGTTTTCGGGGTTTTAAGATTCGGGTAATAGAAATTCGAGTTTTTAATAGGTTACCATTATAATCGGTTAAGTGGTTTAGGAGTCCATTGAGGACAAACATTGTGACACGAGATTTATATATATTATTAAGATTAAGATATGTCTATGAACTTTTAACCTTTTAGTTAACAAAATATTTTTTCCACCTTTTGTCTATGAGAATATTTTAATATCAAAGGTATACATTTATTGACGACGTAATGGTAAAAAAATACGGGTAAAAATACTTGCATCAAGTTGATTCAATCCTAAATATCAGAATGTCAGATTAACTAAAATGTTTGTTCCAAGAAAAGACGAGACACTCTAATTAGAATATCACTCTCGTGAAGTATGAATATAGTGCTAAAACTTTCGTTTATTAATCTAGTGTTTTCCCAACTTCTATACATACGTTAGGTTTTTATTAAAAAAAAAATGTAAAGTTTTATAATACCGAAAACTTATCTAAAACTAAAGTTGTGTTTTTTGAAAATAATTATTTTTATTAATGAAATTAGAATTATTCAGCTACAAATCAAGATGTTTTATGTTATAATAATGGACTTTATACATCCTCTCTTGAGTTTTGAGATGAAAAACGGTTCAGAAATAAATCCTTAGAACGCATAATATCAGTTATTAAATCAAACACAGGTATTGTAATCCAACACTTGTAAATTAATTCTCATAGATAAAAATGTCCTTTTCTACTAGATAGATAATTTGCGTAGTTAATATTATTATGAAAGAATATGAAGCGACAAACTGAAGAGCAAAGAAAACTATTAAAATTATTTAAAAAGAGACAGAGATACACGAATTGTTTGAAACCTACTCAAGGACTGCGATATATTAGTAAAATTTACTTGGTAAATTCACAAATGAGTAAACAATTTTATAAGCTTCCATAATTTATTTACCTATTTCACATTTACATACGAAAATGTCTTTCTTGGTAACAACGAATTTTTTGTTTATAACAACACTTAGGTTATGATTCCAGGAAAAACACATACATAAAGACATGGTGAAAGTAGAACACTATCTCAAACGCTTTTCCTTTTGAGACTTGTAAAATTATATGAAAAGTATATGGTTCATAGAGTCGTAGATAGAGTCATCATGTAACATTATTTCTGATATTTGCAATCGCGTTGGGTATTTTATTTCTTACGGAAAATACACATTGAATTAAAAAAAAAGTCACACCAGCCTGATTAAAGTGAGTGTATTTTATAACGCCTATATCATATAAAGAGATCAATTAATGTAGTTTATATACATATAGCGGTTACTGAGTCTTTTATTTTGTCAAGGCTTCATAATTATCACACGAAAAAGACCCCTCGAGGTAAAAATTCGTTTTGTGTTTTTTTCATCCTGTTATCATTTTGAAATAAACAACATTAATCATAATAATTATCAGTAAAACAACTAAAAAGCCTTTTAAGTATTTTAGAAAACATAAATAGTTCTAATTATTCACATTACAGCTGTTGGTTATGGCTAGAATTTATCTAATTAAATATCCTACATTTGATACATATAACATACTCTGGCATGCGTTCCTCGCATTTTGAAATAGTTATCGTTGAATGTATAAACAATAATTGAATATCTGAAGCCTTCTAGTTCACAATAGTAGAACAATTGACATTAGGTAATTAAAATCTTCATTTTAATTTTTGTCATTGAATCGCGCTACCGTTCCTTCAATCTGTACGTAGATATTGAATGTCCACAAATCGAGTGCTTATCCATCCAATGGAAACAAAACCTTATTATCTACAGACAACGGTTATCATTATCTGCGCATATTTGCTATCAAACAAATATCGGACAAGTAAATAATAAGGCAATTATTGTTCTATCATATCGACGTCCACCGTATTTAATTAAACATTGCAGCCGATTATAACTAACCGTTATAAAATGGACATAGCATTGTGATCGCAAGTGTCACATAGCGTCTCGACACGTGGGACGGAGCCAAGATGGCCGACGAGAAGCAAGACCCGGTAATGGCTGAAGAGAAACCTCTGAATAAACACCTCATTAAGTACAAGGATAGGAATTTCTCAGACAAATTATGGTACATTCGGCAGAACATAACAGTGGAACCGCTCCTGGCGGGGCTCATCATACCCAGTGTGATTTCGAGGTTCGCTATGAACAATTTCAACTTGGACAAAGCGTGCCGAGTCAATTTTCAATTCGGGGACGAAATATGCGATGCCCTAGTTAAAAAGAGCAGCAACAACTATTCAACGTATGAACGACAAGTGCAAACTTTGATATCGTCTATTGATATTTGGAGAAGCGTGATCAATACTGCGCTACCATGTATAATCATCATGTTTTTGGGTGCCTGGAGCGATCGGACGGGAAAAAGGAAGCTCTGTATATTGCTGCCTATTTCGGGGGAAGTTATGACGTCAGTGAATAATATTGTCAATGTGTTCTTCTTCTATGAAATCCCGCTCGAAGTGACTATATTTTTGGAGACGTTCTTTACGGCAATAACTGGCGGTTGGGTGACAATGTTTCTCGGTGTCTTCAGTTATATTAGTGACATAACTTCGGAACAATCGCGGACATTCAGGGTTGGGTTGGTTAGTTTTTGTATGACAGCAGGAGTGCCGATTGGAATAGCGATGGGTGGAATTTTGGTTCAAAAAATGGGGTATTATGGACTGTTTACATCTACAACTATCCTGTTCAGTTTAGTGCTTATGTACGGGTGCTTCTGTTTGAAGGAACCTGATAGCTTTCTTGAAGCTAAAGGACTACCTCATGTAAGTACTAAGATTTATATTTATTGTATTGTTTGACCGAATTGTACATATGAGTTGATGTTCTTTTATCAGATACGAATTAATACTCACCTATAAAATATCCAAGATAAAGTGGTAATTGTTTTTCTTACATTGTTCAATAATGATTACAATTAGGAAATAGATAATTGTATAATTGAATTGACTCCTTTTTTGATACCTATTTAGAATTTTGATAGGTTTTCACGAATTACTTTCATAAACACAATTTAATAGAACCTGAGAGAATATGCTCAACCTCAACTAAAGTCGCCAATACTTTCTTTTAAACCTTGTTATAAAGAATTCCAAACTGTTCTTATTAATTAATAGTATACTATGTTGTTTCAACGTTTATCAATTAATGGCACGCACCAATTAAATGGATATTGTTAATATCCAATAACAAAGATAGGAAGAAATTTGAAATTTTTTCTTAAAACATTTTCAACAGTTGCTCAATAAATAGGAAAAATTATAAAGATCCAGGAAGCGAACATGAGTAGATAAATCTGAAAGAAAGGCATCGTATAGTCTATACTTATTACTTACTAGCTGCGCTCCGCGGTTTCACCCTCGTGGCTCCGCTCCTGTGGGTTTTAGCGTGTATATAACCTATAGCCTTCCTCGATGAATGGGCTATCTAACACCGAAAGAATTATTCAAATCGGACCAGTAGTTCCTGAGATTAGCGCGTTCAAACAAACATACAAACAAACAAACGCTTTATAATATTAGTATAGATAATATTATAAAGCTGAAAAGTTTGTTTGTTTGAACTACTAGTCCGATTTGAAAAATTCTTTCGGTGTTAAATAGCCCATTTATCAAGCAAGGCTATAGGCTAAATATCATCACGCTAACACCAATAGGAGCAAAGCAATTCGAGTAAAACCGCGGCGCACACAGTATTAAATAACCTCAGATCGTTCTAAATAGAAAAAAATAGTCATTTCGTATATTAATTTAAATTAACTGGTAATAAAAGATATCGCCTTAGAATGTCCACGTACAAGATAAGCTAATACTATCCAAAGGTTACGAATATAATTCGCGAAATAGTAGCGTAAAATTAATATCCATTGGTGGTTATCAATATAAGATAAATTAAAAATAAATTACGCATGACTTAACAATGCATGACTCGTTTTCTCAGGGAACGTGTCAATGTTCTAAGAATTTAACTAGGTTATGTAGAGGTGCAATAATAATTGATGCCTTTCTTCTCAATCGATGAAAGGAACATCAAAGTTTGAACCACCATAATTTGATATGACGTTAAAAACTCAAACCCAAACATTTATTCATTCAATTCCGATTCGAAAAACAGTATCTATGGAGAAGAACCGGCAAGTAACTCCATATTTGTGATTTTATATGTGAAAAACAATTACAATTTGTATCACGGAATTTAATTTATCTAACAAGAATAATGAATGGGAGTCTTAAAAAATATAAAAAAAAATGTATTACGTATAAAACAATAGCATTATCTTATCTGTTTTACATATTTGTAATGATTCATTTTTATTTACTAAAAAAATTATAGATATTTTCCATAATATAGAAAAAAATAATGATTAGATACGATAATCATCGATATAAGGTTTTATAAAACTAATTATTTCTTAGAAGAGTATTTCGACACCTGTTCAATAAAAATCATAGTCATCATACATCATTATTAAGGCCAAGCCTAAATAAAACTAATAATAATAATACCTGATAAATAAATAAATTATATTGAAAATATTTGGTTCCAACAAATGTGAAAAATTGTAGTCTCATGCCTTTTTCGTCGCATTAGGTGGGTACTATAATCGGAAAAAGAGCTTCAAATCCCAATAAAAACATTTCAAAATTATGAATAAATCAATATAAACAAAATGTTTTGCGAAATATTCACTTTTCGACATAAATACTTATCCCGCGTTGTCGTGTAATACAACCATTTTAGAAATGTGTTTTAATTATTATTTTTTTTACGGCATACGCCAAGCCCTACATTCAAAATGCCCGTCTTGACATTTACAGGTGACATTTCTAAATTATTGTGCAATAATTATTAATACCTTATTGTACGGATAAATTTTAATCAAGGATTAAAAAATCGGTCGTTAAACTCATTGCTAAAAAATTTCTCGAGTAAATACTTTGGATTCCTGTATTGCAAGTCTAGGATATTCGTCTTGTCTCTAGGCTAGTCTTACTCCAATATATTTTGAAACGTGGTAGCTTTAGGCATAGATACCGCTGCAATCAACCAAGCGCATCGAATGCTTAAATCATGATAACAGATGGGATACCTGAGGGAAAATATGTTAAACCTATAAAATTCAAAAAACACTCCTATTTCTAGCATATTAGTGGTCAACCCCGTCTTCGCCCGTATTAATTCCTATTATACACATCTCGTTGAGATCTCTGACTGCTTCTAAGTTCAGGGTGCGTTCAAAAAAACAAACTCTTCAGCATTTTCTTAGAATATCCATATCGATATTGTCAAATGTTTAAAAATAAAAATATAAACAAAATAACAATTAAATAAGATAGAATGAATGGTATTCATTCCTGTATTTCTCATTATTATTCACACGTCTTCTTCTGCTTCCAAACAATAAGCATATTTCTATAGGTTTGGTTCTATACCTTTCTATGTATATATTAACAATCAGATTTATTTATGAATTATAACAAATTTTATTAAATTACTAGCGGTCCGCCCCGGCTTCGCCCGTGATACATATTTACGTTTTATCGGTAAATAATTTATAATTTGCGACCATAGTTGGTAAATCATGGCATTTTTTTATCTGATATTGATCCAATTATTGTCTTTACTATGGCCATTGTAATCGATAATTATTTCAAAAATCTTCTATTTTATAAAAGAATAGACAATACTGTGAGAGCATCCTAAATAAGCTAAAGCTATAAAAATAAATATCGGGAAAACTTCCTTAAAAATATTATTCACCTAACAATAGGCAAATTAGCTGCACATAATGTGCAGTTTTTCGTATAATATTCAGTAATAAACCGTCATAATAGAAATTTATATTATCCTTACATATACACCTAAAATTCGAAACGAAGCAACTAAGTAATATTTATTTTACTTTTCAATTATATGAAAAACTATCTGTGCTCCGTGGTTTTACCCGCAGTGCTTCGCTCCTGTTGGTCTTAGCGAGATGATATATAGCCTTCCTCGATAAATGGGCTATTTAAAGAATTTTTCAAATCGGACCAGTAGTTCCCAAGATTATTGCGGTCAAATAAACAAACAAACAAACTCTTCAGCTTTATAATATTAGTATAACTGATCACTTATAGGTACAGTTTATGATAATCCAATTATCAGAAACGAATTCTATAACAATCTCTCCATCTGATGATACTCGGCATAACGAGTGACCAACGTTATAATAAATATCTAAGATTAGTTATTCTTTTAGACACTAATTACAATATGTACAAAAACATAATTTCGGCATAATGACCTAAATATTGAAGCGAATATTTTGCAATATCTAAAAGTATTATTTCTAGATATAAAACTAAAAGGATTTAGGTCAAATTAGACTAATGATATATTCAGATTAGATTATTCGATGACGACTTATTACAAAAAAGTGATTATAACATGACTTAGCAACGTGGTAACGAGGTGATTAAAGCAAGCATTTATTTTAAGGATTTACCGATTACTTGTATGTCATAAATAAACTTTATAAATATTCCGGGTTAGTCAAAACAAGAATAAATCATTTTACTTTCAATGTAAATGTTGTTTTAACAATACATTTGGGAAGTGTTATATTGACAAGTTAAACTTGCTCAAATGCATAATTCTGAAATATAAAAAAAATATGCTTGCTCTACCTTACTGTTTGTAATTTAAAAACTTTTCTCTTCTCTAATCTAAAGATTTGCAATTAATAGTAAACATCTACTACTACACTAGAGGTACATTACCTACTATATAAATTCGTGTTGTTTAGATTTACCGGTTTGTAAAAAAAATATTACAAATTTAGTTCCAGGCGTATGAAAAAGTAAAAACATCTGCTACAAACAACACAACTCGGTCGACCACGTAGTTTAATATGCAGTCCATTTAACCTTTCAAATTACTGAAAATCACTAATTTACTAATCATTATTTAAAAGCACCAATTACCACATATCTATTAAAACTTTACAAAATTAATGTACATTTCATATTTGAAATCAGATTTCAGAGCGTTATTGATTAACTGTATCAATTTTATAATTAACTTATAGATATGAAATTATGGCTTTTATTCCAATTATATTAACTCATATTATATATCGCACGCTGAGAATGAAAGTGACCTAATACGAAATTCTTGTTTTTTGGGAATCATCAAAAAACTGTTCGTAATTTACAGAACTATTTACAAATCATGTCATAATTTGTTCGCATGCAAAGTTATATAAGATATTAAAGTCTGATATCATTTTAGAGGATATAGTCCACCCATACAACCCATAAAAAATAAATTAAATTAAATTAAAATATTTTTTATCTTTTTTTAAAAATTACCATTAGATATTGCGTCACTTTAGTACTGAAAACTTGTAAATCATCTTTGACTAGTTTGGGAATGAGTCACTTTAGTATTTTTTTTCTATGCATGCATTTGGACGTAACCTGAATTATGTCAACTTAGTATTAAAATATTAATGAGAAGTAGTCTAATGAAACCAAATGTTAACTAAGAAATTATATTTATTGTTTGTTTCAAGACTCATTTTTACTATTTACATAATACGTATGGGCAATCAACTCTAAGATTGGTATTATTAATCAAAAAAAATATATACTTTAGTATATTTAATTAAAAACAGTAATACAAAAATGCAGTTTTAGTTAGTAACTAGCGGTCCGCCCCGGCTTCGCCCGTGGTACATATTTCGCAATAAAAGGTAGCCTATGTTCTTTCTCAAGGTCTAAAGATTATCTGTGCCAAATTTCATCAAAATCGGTCCAGTAGTTTATGCGTGAAAGCCATACATACATACAAACCTTTCCTCTTTATAATATTACTAGCTTACTGCCCGCGGCTTCGTCCGCTTTGTCTCGAACCTAATAAATTATACACTAAAACCTTCCTATTTAATCACTCTATGTATTAAAAAAAACCGCATCAAAATCCGTTCCGTAGTTTTAAAGATTTAAGCATACAAAGGGACATAGGGACAGGGCATACAAAGGGAGATAGATTTATTTCGCAACTCTTAAAGTGAAAGTTTATCTAAAAATTTTGATTCAGAGCAGATAGATAAATAGCGAACAAAACGCAAGTAAGATCCTGGGAAGTTCTAAGTAAAATTTTACTAACAGCTGCGAGTGAAAATCTAGGTAATGAGATACGAAGCAGAAACAAGTGGTTTTACGACAAATGCCAAAAGGTTACTTACGAAAAGAATGAAGCATACCTATCGTTACGAAGGAAAAAAAATAACTACACAAGAGAAAGAAGAAGAAATGTGTTGATGTCAACAGATTGCTAAAAGTTTCTCAACGAAGGACTCGAGAAACTTTTACAGCCAAACTAATAGAGGTAGGAAAGATTTCAAACCTAGAACCTCAGCTTGAAAAAGTAAAGATGGTGAACTACTAAATAGTAAGAACGATATTATTAAAAGATGGAATTAGTACTTCCAAGAACTGCTAAATAGCACAGAAACTGCTGAAACATCTTCTGCCATACAAAATTATACTAACATCCCAGATATCTCGCTGCTTACAAATAGACGAAGTTAAATTGGCCATTAGGAAAGTCATAAGCCACCAAGAACTGATTACATCTCTGTGGAATTGCTTAAATATGCTGAAACTAGCTTTAAGGAGAAATTTTATATGAGCTGATAGTCCAGGTGTGGAAGTCTAAAACGACGCCCTACCGACTAACTGTTAAGTTATGGGTTTTAATGACAACAACGATTATTTAGCACAAAATTTTCTTTATTATTTCCAAAAGCACATTGCTTTACACATTGCATAGGTACAAGAACCACAGACTAAGTACAGGGTTGCCACAACAGTGACATAAGAAAAATTTAAGTAAAGTTTTTCTAATATAATCTAATACGCCCGATGAGTGGAATATCGCTGTAATATAGGGTATATTACAGCGGTGTGTACAGCACAAGAAAGGTGACATATTTGATTGCCAGAATTATCACGGTATATCTCTTTTAAACACGGCATATAAAATCTTCGCCTATATCCTTTTCAATAGAATATCTCCATACACAGAAGACAAACTAGGCGACTACCAGTGCGCTTGGGGCCCTAACCGGTCGACTACTGATCAGATTTTGAAACACTTGAGTTCAATGTCATAACACACCATATTATTTTCGTGAATTTCAAGGCTGCATACGACAATGTTCACCGAAATTGCCTGTACCAAGCGTTGACTGAGATCGGCATTCCACCACAATTGGTGTTACTCACAGCAATGACGTTAAAAAAAATAAAAAAGCGTCGTTCGGGTCCATTCAGTATCTTGCAACCTTTTAGGGCAATGGAAGGCCTTAGGCAGGGTGATGCGCTCTCCAGCCTTCTGATTAACATAGCCTTAGAAAAATGTATCCGAGATTCCAGAAATTGAGACATCGGGCACTTTATTTTTCGAATAGATACAAATACTGAGATACGCGGATGATATAGACCTGTATCGGGAGGACGCTACCAGCAATGATCCTCTACTGCTGTTAACGCATATCTTGCTATAGGCCAAACTGCCCAAAAGCTCGGTCTACAAGTCAAGTTCGTGGCTGTACGTGACTTTGTGTACCTGGCATAATTAATAACAAACCAGAACGAAATATCTGCAGAAATATGTAAACGAATTATGGCTGTTTCGGCCTTCTAAGATATTTTCGATCGAAACTGCTATCCCGAAACATAAAGGTACTGCTATAAAAGGCCCTACTAAGACCAGTAACTAACATACGGGTCCGAAAGTTAACTAAGAAAAGTATGGACGACAACAAGGCACCTCTGCGTCTTCTCTATGGAAAACCAGATGGGCCGAAGCTCCGATGGTTGGATGGCATCGAACGATTGCTGTGAAAAGCTGGAGAACTCAGACAAAGGACTGAGAGATCTGGAAGAAAATACTGGACCAGGCCAAGGCCCACTAGCAGCTGTAGAGCCTCAGATGATGATGATCACTCAGCGAGGAAACTCTTGTATTTCATGATAACTTTTTGGGTATGAATTTTTCGTTTTCTTTTTCATTTTCTTGAACCATTTGTAATATAAAATCATCTTTAATCTCTTCATCTAATGACCTAAACATAAATATTTAAACAAATTATTATTGAAACAATGACATAAACTTTAATACGCCATAAAATTAACTTATCAAAATATTATTAAAACGGCCTATTTATTCATAATACACTTAAACAAAGAAAGCATTTAATAAAGTACAGGCATAACGTGAAATATGTCGTTACCTTTAGAATAGTTGATAATACAAAAATGACTTATTATGATTTAAGTCACAATTCAAACCCTGCATTTTAGTACGAAGGTGACCTAATACGAATAAAGGTCTTTTTAAGATTAGAACATTGATAAAATATTTACTTACCTTTCGGTAAAAAAACTCCGCAATCAGGATTGAATCACTTTAAAACTAAGAAATGTAATCACCGTGCCGACATAATACTAAAACGGTCACTATTTTAGCGGAGGGACGTTTAAAATACGCAAATTGAGACGCAACATACGTGTTTTTCGATTTCTAGGTGACATAGGATAGTTTTTGATTTATTAAATGATAGAATACCTTATTCTGAGTCATTTTATGAGTATAACTCATTTTTGCAAAATTTTGAATTAGGTCACTTTCGTTCTCAGCGTGCGATATGTTAGTTGTAATTACATTAGAACTACATTCATGGTCTAAACGTATCAAAATTTGTAATTACGGTTATTATAAACATTGAGGTATTATAATAGAGAGGACACCACGAACAAAATCTTGGCGACAAGCGCGGCGGCGCGGAGTGGCTAGTGAGTCATACACTTTGTAGATATTCTGCCTCTTATTACTTATAAATTAAAACCAATCAATGTAACAAATAAATATTGTTTATCTTATTTAAAAAAATATGAATAAACTTATCAATTAAAACCAATCAATGTAACAAAAAAAAATTGGTTTGAGACGATTGACTCTATCTGGTGTTACAAATAGTGTAGTATTGATGGCCTCTCTAGTACGTAGTACATAGTAACTCAATGATTATAAATTAAATATTGAAACTCATTCTGCTCCAATGTAACTAAGTATTTATTAAAAAAAAAATAATTTGAAGATGTCGGAATATTCGGTAAAATGGGAATGTTTTTTCATGTTATACGAAAATTAAAAGGGTTGAAACGTTGTAAGAAATTAAATATTCAAAGATTTTTGAATTCAATGATTTAACCAAACAACACTTTATAATATGAAATTAAAGGCTAAATTTCAAATTCCACGCTTGAGATTGTAGAGTACCTATTTCTATTTCCCCTTTGTGCAATCGTTTTGTATAAGTCAAACTTTGAGAATAACCTTTTATTCGGGAAGTTGTCTCGTATATTTTCTGATCATCTATAGAAATTATTCAATATGAAAATCAAATCAATTGTAAAATTGCAATCACTGAACATCATGAATATTTTTTTAAATAATGCCTTTCTTGATTTACACAATAATATAATGACTTCATTCTATAATATTATAATGTTTTTTGCCTAATATTATTGTATTGAATTAATACGGTTCTACATTATATGTATAACAACCCAAACTGACCCGAATTGCCAAGTTAATAAGACCCCTAACCCTTTACAGATCGAACGCAGGTGCA